>CM066037.1:95438546-96038546 GCA_033557465.1 Ichthyophis bannanicus
TCTATCATCTAATGGTCCAACTGACTCTCTCACAGGTTTTTTGCTACGAATGTACTTGAAAAAATCTTTATTTCGCGTTTTTGCTTCCGCAGCAAGCTTCTTCTCAAATTCTCTCTTTGCCTTCTTTATCAATGCCTTGCTTTTGACCTGCCAGTGTTTGTACTGTTTCCAGGTTTCATCGTTTGGCTTTTTTTTTCCATTTCCTGAAAGATTCTTTCTTGGCAACAACAGCCTCTCTGACCTCACCTTTAAACCATGCTGGCAGTTTTTTGGACTTCCTTCCACTTTTCTTAAAGCGTGGAATACAGCTGGTCTGGGCTTCCAAGATAGTATTTTTCAACAACACCCAAGCTTGATGTAAGTCTTTAACCTTTGCAATTGCTCCGTTTAGTTTTTTCTTAACTATTTTCCTCATTTTATCATAGTCTCCCTTTTGAAAGTTAAAAGATAGTACTGTGGATTTCCTTACTATCCCTCCTCCACTAATTAAATCAAAGGCGATCATGCTATGATCACTATTGCCAAGTGGGCCCAACACCCTTATCTCTTGCACTAGATCCAGTGTTCCACTAAGGACTAGGTCTAATATGGTTTCCCCTCTGGTCGGTTCATGAACCAGCTGCTCCAAGAAGCAGTCATTTATGTCATCTAGTAACTTTATCTCCCTAGCATGTACTGCCGTGACACTGACCCAGTCGATACCGGGGTAATTGAAATCGCCCATTATTATTACCGCGCTTTAACTTTTGTTAGCTTCCTTGATGTCTTTGAGCATTTCATCATCCATTTGTTCATTCTGGCCAGGCGGTCGATAGTACACCCCCACTGCCATCACCTTCCCCTTCATACATGGAATTTCAATCCATAGAGATTCTACAGCAAATTTTGTTTCCTGCAAAACTTTAATCCTTTCTGACTCAATGCCCTCTCTAACATAGAGTGCAACCCCTTCACCAATTTGATCAGTTCTATCATTACGATATAGTTTGTATCCAGGTATCACAGTGTCCCACTGGTTATCCTCCTTCCACCATGTCTCTGAGATTGCAGTCATATCTAACCTCTCATTTAGTGCTATATATTCTAACTCTTTCTTGTTCAATCACTGATACTATGTGTCCTTGAGTGATGATTCCATTATATTATTCTAGAATGATTATAGGATTCTTAAAGATCAGCCCCAGCCTTTCTTTGCTGTGCTTTCTGACACTTACCACTTATTAAAAGAGGGCTGCTACACAGTACCCTGTCCTGTGCTGCTGAGGTAAGCTATATTCTTATTTGATTTAAATTATAGCTCTTTGCTGCTGCTAGGCTCTAACTTATTATGAAATTTAAACTACAGCTCTCTGCTGGGTTCCAAATTTAACCAGAAAGCTCTCTTCTGTGTTTTAAATTTAAACTAAAAATACTTTGCTGATACTAGGCCCTGAGTGACTATTAAATTAAAACTATAAGCTCTCTGCTGGGTATGAAATGTAACCAGAAAGTTCTCTTCTGTGTTTTAAATTTAAACTTAAACTGCTGCTACTAGGCCCTGACTGATTTAACAAAAAATAGTGGGTTCACAGATTAAATAGCTTTAATAGAAAGAATTCCTTCAGAAAACTCCCAGAAGTATATACTCACAATTGCAGATCTCTCTCCAGAAGTAACATTGCCTTTTTCTAGTCCTTCAAGACTGAGGATCACAGAGCTCTGGTTGAGCTATTTATGCCTGTGCTGCTGAGGTAAGCTATGACCAACTTCCTGGATGATTAACAGTCCTTGCTTGGATAGAAGGAGTCTTTCAAAATGGCCTTTTGAACTGCCACCTGGTGTTAACACCTATTGAAAACGTTTCACAGATCTCTTGCCCCCTAGGTAGAAGGCCTCTTTGTAAAGGTCTCTAGAAGACTTTATTTGCTGCTCAAAGAGTACTGAGCCTGTTTTGCCTTTTGTGCTATCTATATTCTTATTTGATTTAAATTATGGCTCTTTGCTGCTGCTAGGCTCTAACTTATTATGAAATTTAAACTACAAGCTCTCTGCTGGGTTCTAAATTTAACCAGAAAGCTCTCTTCTGTGTTTTAAATTTAAACTAAAAGTACTTTGCTGATGCTAGGCCCTGAGTGACTATTAAATTTAAACTACAGCTCTCTGCTGGGTTCCAAATTTAAATCCACTATTCACCTTTTTCCATTGGGAGAATTGGCCATTTAGCCCTACCTTCTGCTTTCTATCTTTAAACCAGTTCCCGATCCACAATAGTACACTGCCTCCTATCCCATGACTTTTTAGTTTTGCCAAAAGTCTCTGATGAGGGACCTTGTCAAAGGCTTTCTGAAAGTCCAGATACACTATATCAACCGATTCACCTTTGTCTACCTGTTTATTCACACCTTAAAAAAAACATATCAGATTAGTAAGATGAGATCTTCCTTGTCTAAAGCCATGTTGGCTGTCTCCCATTAGGCCATGACTATCTACATGCTGTGTAATTTTGTTCTTTATGATGGTTTCTACCATTTTCCCCGGTACTGATGTCAGGCTCTCCGGTCTGTAATTTCCCGGATCACCCCTGGAACCCTTTTTAAAAATTGGCGTTAAATTGGCGATCCTCCAATCTTCAGGTATTACAGATGATTTTAATGAAAGTTCATAGTTTACTAATAGCAGGTCTGCAATCTCATATTTTAGTTCTTTCAACACTCTTGGATGTATACCATCTGGTCTAGGTGATTTGCTACTATTCAGTTTATCAAATAGTTGTAATACATCTTCCCAGTGTAGCGATATTTTTCTCAATTTCTCTACAGTATCACCTTTAAATACCATTTCAGTCTTGGGTAATATCCCTACATCTTCCTCAGTAAAGACCGAAGCAAAGAATTCATTCAGTCTCTCCGCTATAGCCTCTTACTGTCCCTTTTACCCCTCTGTCATCTAATGGTCCAATTGACTCTCTCACAGGCCTTTTTGCTACAAATGTACTTGAAAAAGTCTTTATTTCGTGTTTTTGCTTCTGAAGCAAGTTCCTTCTCAAATTCTCGCTTTGCCTGCCTTATCAATGCTTTGTATTTAACTTGCCAGTGCTTGTGCTGTTTCCAGTTTTTGTCGTTTGGCTCTTTTTTCCATTTCCTGAAAGATGCTTTTTTGGCAGCAACAGCCTCTCTGACCTCACCTTTAAACCATGCTGGCAGTTTTTTGGACTGTCTTCCACTTTTCTTAATGCGTGGAATACAGCTGGTCTGGGCTTCCAGGATAGTATTTTTAAACACCCCCCAAGCTTGATGTAAGTCTTTTACCTTTGCAACCACTCCTTTTAGTTTTTTCTTAACTATATTCCTCATTTTATAATAGTCTCCCTTTCGAAAGTTAAAAGGTAGTACTGTGGATTTCTTTACTATCCCTCCTCCACTAATTAAATCAAACACGATCATGCTATGATCACTATTGCCAAGTGGTCCCAACACCCTTATTTCTTGCACCAGATCTGGTGCTCCACTAAGGACTAGGTCCAGTATGGCTTCCCCTCTGGTCGGTTCGTGAGCCAGCTGCTCCAAGAAGCAGTTATTTATTTCATCTAGAAACTTTATCTCCCTAGCATGTCCTGCCGTGACACTGACCCAGTCGATACCGGGGTAATTGAAATCACCCATTATTATTACTGTGCTGTGACTTTTGTTAGCTTCCTTGATTTCTTTGAGCATTTCATCATCCATTTGTTCATTCTGGCCAGACGGTCGATAGTACACCCCGACTGCCATCACCTTCCCCTTCATACATGGAATTTCAATCCATAGAGATTCTACAGCAAATTTTGTTTCCTGCAAAACTTTAATCCTTTCTGACTCAATGCCCTCTCTAACATAGAGTGCAACCCCTTCACCAATTTGATCAGTTCTATCATTACGATATAGTTTGTATCCAGGTATCACAGTGTCCCATTGGTTATCCTCCTTCCACCATGTCTCTGAGATTGCAGTCATATCTAACCTCTCATTTAGTGCTATATATTCTAACTCTTTCTTGTTCAATCACTGATACTATGTGTCCTTGAGTGATGATTCCATTAGATTATTCTAGAATGATTATAGGATTCTTAAAGATCAGCCCCAGCCTTTCTTTGCTGTGCTTTCTGACAGTTGTTTCTTTTATGGGTCAATTTGTTTAAGTGGTCGTTACTATTTAAAGTGATTATCCATATTTCTTATTTATTAATAGAAACATAGTGTCGTGCCGGCATCCCCTAGTGGCCCGTGGCGGTAAGGGCATGCTGTACAACATCTTTATTTTCAAGGAGCGTGGGGTATTTTAAGGCCAAAATGGAGATTGGTCTTAGGTATTTCAGCTGCTTGTGAGAACTCAATAATTAAGCCACGAGTGTAGGGAAACAAGGCTGTTTACAAAGGCTTTTATTTCCCCTCTGTGCAAAGGTTCATTAAGACACTAGAAATCAAAGAATGTCCTTTGTTCATAAAGGTTCCAGTAATAAGCAGGTAAAACCAATTGTTAATATCTTCACAATTAGTTGAAAGGGTTAAAGGGAGGAATTCAATTCATTCCAGGGCAAAGCAATTAAACAAGACTTCTTCTTATTTACAAGGTTGCTATGGATTCTAGGCTAGAAGCCATACACAAAGTACAATCCATAGCTTCTTCCTGAGGAATGGGAATAGTGTTTGTATCTTCTATTTCCATAAATTCTGCTTCACTACTTTCCCCCTCAGAGCACACGCTGTCCCTGGCAGTTACAGGTTTATATGGACTGTCTCTGGTATCTTGCCTCCAATAAGACTGTGCTTTAAAGTCTTTTGGTAGTTCTTCAAACCACTCTGGTTTCTTTCCTCTTCTTACAAACTGAGTTTTAGCTTTAGCAGTGCTTTTAGGAGATAAGCTTTCTTTAGCAGGAATAAAACTTTCATACCTTGAGTTTCTGTAGCTTGAAGCTCTGGAGCCTTCTCTCTCATGCATGTCTCTGTGACAACAGGTTTTCAGTGCTGGACTTCCTGAAAGCTTAGTAAAACCTGGTGCTGATTCTCCAGCTCTATGCTTCAGTGACAAAGTAGCTCTGTTAGAAACCCCTTCCCTTCGGGTACCTGGTAAAACTTGTTCAGCATACTCCAATGCCTGCAGGCTTTCCTCCAAGCCTGGCTCTCTGGCTCTCGGTGTATGTCTGTCAGCTTTGGACTCAGGAACGTTGCTTAAACAGGGAGTGGCATACCCTCCAGCCTGACTGCTTTCCTTGGCAGACTCCCTCTGAACAGCGGCTCTCGTAGCTTGGCCCCTCTGAACTCTACCTCTGTGAATTCTGTCCTTTTGGGCTTGCTCAAGGAGGATTCCTTCCTTCAGGTCTCTCCTTCCTTCTTCAGCCGTAATCCTTGTTCCTTCTCTTCCTGCTGCTCCAGCTTCTGCTGCTCCTCCAGCTCCTTCCCTTTCTCCTTCTGCTGTGCTAGCATTAAGCTTCCGTTTATAAAGGGATCTTCCCTTTGAATCTCCCGGGCTCATTTCCAGGTGCAACTGGTTAGCTCTCCTAGCCTCATTAACCTCTGTAGAATAACTCCTGCCCCCTCTAGCTGTGCTTTGAGGTAATTGCACATCTAGAGCTCTGTGAAAAACAGAGTTTCTTTTCAACTCTGCATCTTTATTGGTACCGGCCTCATGACAATAGAAACATAGAAACATGATGACAGAAAAAGACCACATGGCCTATCTAGTCTGTCCTTCCATATCAACCACTACAACAGACCACTTTTTACCTTTAGAGATCCTCTGTGTTGGTCCCATGCTTTTTTGAATTCAGTTACTGTCCTCATCTCTACCACCTCCACTGGGAGTCTATTCCATGGATCCACTACCCTTTCCGTAAAGAAATATTTCCGCATATCACTCCTGAATCTATCTCCCTTCACCCTCATCCCATGTCCCCTCATAGCAGAACTTGCTTTCAATTGAAAGAGGCTCTCTCCCTGAACATTTATGCCATGGAGGTATTTAAACATCTCAATCATATCACCTCTATCCCGCCTTTCCTCTAAGGTGTACATATTAAGATCCTTAAGTCTGTCCTCATATGCTTTATAATGAAGACCACTAATCATTTTAGTAGCCACCCTCTGCACCGACTCCATCCTGTTCACATCCTTTTGAAGGTGCGGTCTCCAGAATTGCACACCATACTCCAAATGAGGTCGCACCAAAGACTTATACAGAGGCATTATCACCTCCTTTTTTCTGCTAGCCATTCCTCTCCGTATGCACCCAAGCATCCTTCTAGCTTTTGCTGTTGCCTTTTCTACCTGTTTAGCTATTTTAAGATCATCAGACACAACCACGCCTAGGTCCTGCTCTTCTTTAGTGGACAAAAGTACTTCACCTCCTATACTGTATTGCTCCCTTGGATTGCTGCAGCCCAAATGCATGACCTTACATTTTTTAACATTAAATCCCAGCTTTCAAATTCTAGACCATTCTTCAAGCTTAGCTAGATCCCTCCTCATGTTATCTACACCTTCCTGGGGGTCTACTCTATTGCAGATTTTGGTATCATCTGCAAAGAGGCAAACCTTACCCGACAGCCCTTCCGCTATATCACTAACAAAAATGTTAAAAAGAATCGGACCCAGAACAGATCCCTGGGGCACACCACTGGTAACATCCTTCTCCTCAGAGTGAGCTCCATTTACTTGTACTCTTTGTTGCCTCCCACCCAACCAACTTCTAACCCAAGCAGTAACTTTAGGGTCCATCCCTAGGGTGCTCAGTTTGTTTATAAGTCGCCTGTGAGGAACAGTGTCAAAGGCTTTACTGAAATCTAAATACACCACATCTAGAGCTCTCCCTCGGTCCAACTCCCTGGTCACCCAGTCAAAGAAATCAATCAGATTTGTCTGACAAGACCTGCCTCTGGTGAATCCATGCTGCCTAGGATCCTGTAATCCACTGGACTCCAGAAACCTCACTATTTTCTCTTTCAGCAGCGTTTCCAATAATTTACTCACCAACGAAGTTAAACTAACCGGCCTGTAGTTTTCAACCACATCCTTACTTCCGCTTTTGTGTAAAGGCACCACATGAGCCTCTCTCCAGTCCTTTGGCACCACTCCTGACTCCAACGAGGCATTGAAAAGGTCAGTCAGTGGAGTTGCTAGAACGTCCCCAAGTTCCCTCAGTATTCTAGGGTGTATCCCATCCGGTCCCATCGCTTTGTCTACTTTAAGTTGAGCTAGTTTCTCACGAACACAGTCTTCTGAAAATTGTTTAAGATGTCCCTCGCTTCTGTTCCTATTTGTGGGTGTTTTCTGAGGTCCTGCTCCTGGTTCTTCATCTGTGAACACAGAACAAAAATATTTGTTAAGCAATTCCGCTTTATCCTTATCAGCTTCTACATATTACCCCCCCTGCACCCTTGAGTCTGACAATACCACTTTTGCCCTTCCTCTTCTCACTAATATATCTGAAAAATGTCTTATCCCCCCATTTTATTGCATTGGCTATTTCCTCCTCCTTTTGAATCTTTGCCTTCTTGACTACTTTGCTAGCTTCTCTAAGTTTTTCCAAATACAGATGCCTGTCTTCCTCTCTCTGTGATCTCTTGTATTTCATGAAGGCCTCCCTCTTTTTCTTCACTTTTTCAGCTACTTCCTTCGAAAACCATAGCGGTCGCCTTTATTTACCATTTTAACAAAAAGGTTGGTTGTCCTTAAAATACCCCCTTTCAGTTTTGCCCACTGTTTTTCTACATCCCCCAGCTGTTCCCATCCCACTAACGACTTCCTGAGGTATTGGCCCATCTTCGCAAAGTTAGTCTTCCTAAAGGCTAAGATCCTCACCTTGGAATGGATTCTAACAGCCCTAGTCCTAATACTGAACCACACCATTTGGTGATCACTGGATGCAAAATGATCTCCCACTACAACATCAGAAACACTTTCACCATTGGTAAGCACCAAGTCCAGTATGGTCCCTTCACGTGTGGGGTCTGTTACCAATTGCCTGAATAGTTCTCCCTGTAGAGAATCCAGGATCTCCTTACTTCTAGATGATACTGCAGCAGGAATGTGCCAATCAACATCTGGCATATTGAAATCTCCTATCAGTAGCACTTCCCCTTTCCTAGCAATGCTGCGTATGTCTTCAATTAACTCTCTGTCCACCTCTTCCTCTTGTGAGGGAGGTCTGTATATCACGCCAATGCAAATAGATTTCTCTTTCCGTCTTTCTAGTTTAACCCACAATGCCTCCTCTTTCCCTTTTAAGCTCTGTAATTCCAAAGCTTTAATAGTAGTTTTTACATATAGTGCCACTCCTCCTCTCCTTCTTCCTACCCTGTCCTTTCTGAATAAAGTATAGCCAGGTATAGTTACATCCTAGTCATGGTTTTCTGTGAACCATGTTTCTGTAACTGCCACTAAATCCAAGTCAGCCACTCCCACCAAAGCTTCAACATCAGGGATCTTATTTCCCATGCTACGGGCATTTATACACACTGCTTTCCATATGTTACCCCTGTTACTCATTTCCATAAAGGTATTTAATGTATCACCTACCTGGGGGCTTTCATTTACCTGGGGGCTTTCTTCACCTATCCCCAACGAATCTAGTTTAAAGCCCTCTTCAGTAGATTAGCCAGTCTACTACCGAAGATGCGTTGACCTTTCTTGGACAGATGGATGCCATCTCTGCTCTGCACCCCTTGGAACAGCATCCCATGGTCTAGGAAACCAAAACGCTCTCAATGACACCATCCACGCAGCCATGCATTTATCTCCAGGATGCAAGCCTCTCTGCCTTGGCCTTTACCCTCAACATGGAAGATTGAAGAGAACACCACCTGTGCACCTAACTGCTTCACCCTTTGTCCCAGAGCCATGAAGTCACTTTTGATACGTTCCGAGGTATACCTGGTAGCATCATTTGTTCTAACATGGATTAGCAACATTGGGTAATAGTCAGTGGGCTTGATGAGTATCGGCAAACTCTCCATAACATCTTGGATTTTGGCACCAGGCAGACAGCATACCTCTCTGGACATCAAGTCTGGTCGGCAGATGGACGCCTCAGTACCCCTCAGAAGAGAGTCTCCAACCACCACTACCCTTTGTTTCCTTCTGGTCACTGATTCTGCAACTTTGGGGTACTTGAACGCTGGTTCTTCCCTTTCCAGGGATGCTTTCACCTCCTCCACTTCCAGGGCTGCATAATGGTTCTTCAATTCAAGGGCTGGAGAAGTTGGATTGGTGATTTTGCAGGCCCTGGTGACTTGTGTCCAACCATCGACATTCTGTTGGCACCCATCTTCTCCTGTGCTGGAGAGCTTGGTTTATTAATATATTCATGTTATTTATTCTGAACAAGAGGCCAATGCACTTATTTGGATTAACAATGGCTGCTGTTGTGTGTTAATTAACAAGGGATAACCACCCATGTTGTATGCAAATCAGTTGGAAAATAAATAGCGCATGCTGAATTTTGCACAACAATTAGCACAGAAAATAGTAACTATGACTCCCTCTCTGCCTACTAGGATCTGTTCGTGGAAATCTCGCTGTCTGTTGCGTTTGCCTGCTGTGATCGGGAGGGTGTAGCTTATGCTGGTTTTCCATTGCAAGCTAAATTATTCAAGCAGATGACTGAAATGGTTACATGCATCCTTGAGTTACTGGGTCATTTCAAAGGAAAGGAAGTGGCTAAAAACAGGGCTCTTAAAAATATGATTACAGCAGCTTGTAGAACATAAGAACATAAGATATGCCATACTGGGTCAGACCAAGGTCCATCAAGCCCAGTATCCTGTTTCCAACAGTGGCCAATCTAGGTCATACGTACCTAGCAGTTTCCCCAAAAGACACAGGTTCCACAATGCTTGTACTGGGTCAAGCATTGATATCCTCGGTCCCTTCTTAATAATGGTTTATGGACCTTTCCTCCAGGAACTTGTCCAAACCTATTTTAAACCCAGCTACACTAACAGCCTTTACTACATCCTCTGGTAATAAATTCCAGAGTTTGATTACACGTTCTTTTATTAGTCTTAAATAGTTTACCCTGTAGCTTCATTGCATGTCCCCTAGTCTTTCTATATTCTGATAACACTGGTCAACAAATTTTTACAAAAGTTATGTTACTGAAATAAAAATAGTCATTTCTTATCAATTTTTATATGCTGAACACGAATATGACAGTGAAATTGCAAAGTTGGCTCTAGTTGTTTTGTAATCTACAAGAATTAATGTTTACATCACGAAATGCATGTCAGTAGTAAATATAATAGGCCTTTGGTTAATACCTATAAAAAACCAAGTCATAGACTACTACTTAGATTTTTTCGCCTGTCTCTTGTACAGCTGTTCGGGAGCTTCTCTGGGGAGTGTCCAGCAGTAGTCAGCCAGCATTGTAGTGGACCATTTTCCCTGGTATCTTTGCTCCATCGTTGCGATATCCTGGTGAAAAAGTTTGCCCTGTTCATCACTAACCATACCACAGTTGTCAGGAAAGAAATCGAGATGGGAATCAAGGAAATGGATCTTTAGAGACATATTGCAGCCAAGTTTCTGATACTGCATCAGCATGTCTTCTACTAGTTCCTTGTAGTTTTCTGCCCTAACATTCCCGAGAAAGTTTGTTGAAACTAGGTGAAAAGCATTCTCCAAGGACAAGCAGGATGAGTCAGCCACACCTGGTGACGTCATCCGACGGCGCCGAGACGGAAGTACTCTCCATAGCTCAGAAGGGCTTTCGCCCTTCTGAGCATGGGCCAACTGGCCCTGTCCCCTGTCCCGCCCCTAGCTAGCCAGTTTCAGTTCTTCCACCTTGCCAGCAAGATGGTTTCTTCTACTCTCCACTGAAATTGCACTTAGAACTTATTAAAACAACGAGAAGAATGAGTCTCACCTTGCTTAGGTATGTTATAACTGCATTAATGCTTGTTTTGGCTTCTTCCAGCATCCTTTCCAGTCTAATGCTTTCAGCACGGATAGCTGCCCTTCGTAGGGCACCGCTCACTCATGATATTTGGATGCCTCCACGGCAGCTGACGTCGCTTGGGATGTGCCCCAGGGCCTCCATCCTCAGCCGCACCTCCCAGTCGCCGAAGCAGCTTGGGCGGTGCAGGACTCCTAGTGTCTCTGGCCTCCTTGACCGCAGCAACTTGGTCCCGGCCGGATTGTACAGGCGGATCCCGCCGATCGAGGTTCAGCCCCAGACTTGGGAACCACTGCGGAGAGCGCCCAGGACATGCCTTCTGAGAGTCCCGGCAGCCCAGGACGTGCCTGCGGGCCTCCGTCCCCGGCCAGCTGCAGCTCGGCGCACCCCTTCTCCTGCACGGGCCATCTCACGTGCGGGACCATGGAGGCGGCCATCTTACCCAGACCTGCAAGTCTCCGCCCACTCTTCTGCGGCCACGAGGATCCCTGGACGGCAGTCATCTGGCCGATGACATCACGGCCTCTGTCTCCTCCTGCGGCGCCATTGGCTGGCGCCAGTCCAATCAATGGCCTGATTGCTCGGCTCCTCCCCCACAGCGTTGGCGCCTTTTCAAGCATCCGCGCCGTTCCTAGCATCGGCTCTGCTCCGAGCAGGAAGGTATGGGAAAAACATCGGCGCTGAGGGGTCTGTTGACGTGGCGTCTCCCGGAATGGCCTGGTTGCTCTGGCACTGCCCCGAGCAGGAAGGAATGGGGAAAAATCGGCATCGGCGCCGATGGGTCTGTTGATGGGCACGCCTGCCTCAACGCTCAGCACCATCTTGCCTCTGGCCCTGCCTCTGCTGATCGTGCTACACACCCACCGCTGACGACTCTATTGGCGCCGGCACGCCAGCCTCAACGCCAGTCGTGTCGGCCGGTGTGCCTGCCTCAGCACCGATCGTACCTGTGGCTCTGCCTCGATGCCGATCGCGCCTGCCTCAGCACCTATGGGGGCAAATCCAAGAGCTACTCCAAGAGGCTGAGACTCTCTGCCCGGCATCAATCCCTCGCCGGCACCGGTCCCTCCCAGTAGCCAAACACCCGTAGGAAGTGACTGCGCTACCCAGCTCTTGTACCCTCGGACGAGCAGAGATTCGGGGACAAAATGTGCCGGGGAGGAGACGCAGTGCGCTGTGTGGTGCGGCCCCTCCTCGCACGGCTTCAGGACCGAGCTGCCTCCAGTGGAACGGAGCGGCAGTACAATGGTTAAGACACCGGCCGATGATGCAGGATTCATGGGTCCAATCCCCACCTGCCTAATGAAGAAGGCTGGCTGAGGCATTACCTGTTATGGGTAATATTGCCTTAGCCCTCCTCCCGAAGTGTTAATTGATGCACTCTATGCTGAGTCCCCCCTTGCATGGAAGTGTAAGTCTGATCCCAGTAGAAGTGCTAAGGCTAACCCGGAGAAGGTGGGTGGGTCTGGCTGAGCTGATACAGCTACACTCCACTCTACTGTAGCAGTTCCTTGTCCCACCTCTGGGCTTGGGTGCTTGACAGAGCACTGGTGGTGCCTGTCCAGTCTCTCTCCAGATCCCCCATGCTGAGGAGGCGAAGTCCAGTAGCCACTGACCGCTCAGTTCCGTATGCTTACCGGAGTGTTATCAGTCTCTTGCGGTGCTTGCACGTAAATCCTATACTTCTCTCTCCAACCCAGTACTATGAACAGCTCCACTGACTAACCTTTTCAATGCCTCATTGGAGTCTGGAGTGGTGCCAAAGGACTGGAGAGAGGCTCATGTGGTGCCTTTACACAAAAGCGGAAGTAAGGATGTGGTTGAAAACTACAGGCCGGTTAGTTTAACTTCGGTGGTGAGTAAATTATTGGAAACGCTGCTGAAAGAGAAAATAGTGAGGTTTCTGGAGTCCAGCGGATTACAGGATCCGAGGCAGCATGGATTCACCAGAGGCAGGTCTTGTCAGACAAATCTGATTGATTTCTTTGACTGGGTGACCAGGGAGTTGGACCGAGGGAGAGCTCTAGATGTGGTGTATTTAGATTTCCGTAAAGCCTTTGACACTGTTCCTCACAGGCGACTTATAAACAAACTGAGCACCCTAGGAATGGACCCTAAAGTTACTGCTTGGGTTAGAAATTGGTTGGGTGGGAGGCGACAAAGAGTACAAGTAAATGGAGCTCACTCTGAGGAGAAGGATGTTACCAGTGGTGTGCCCCAGGGATCTGTCCTTGGTCCGATTCTTTTTAACATCTTTGTTAGTGATATAGCGGAAGGGCTGTCGGGTAAGGTTTGCCTCTTTGCGGATGATACCAAAATCTGCAATAGAGTAGACACCCAGGAAGGGGTAGATAACATGAAGAGGGATCTAGCTAAGCTTGAAGAATGGTCTAGAATTTGGCAGCTGGGATTTAATGTTAAAAAATGTAAGGTCATGCATTTGGGCTGCAGCAATCCAAGGGAGCAATACAGTATAGGAGGTGAAGTACTTTTGTCCACTAAAGAAGAGCGGGACCTAGGCGTGGTTGTGTCTGATGATCTTAAAGTAGCTAAACAGGTAGAAAAGGCGACAGCAAAAGCTAGAAGGGTGCATACGGAGAGGAATGGCTAGCAGAAAAAAGGAGGTGATAATGCCTCTGTATAAGTCTTTGGTGCGACCTCATTTGGAGTATGGTGTGCAATTCTGGAGACCGCACCTTCAAAAGGATGTGAACAGGATGGAGTCGGTGCAGAGGGTTGCTACTAAAATGATTAATGGGCTTCGTTATAAAGCATATGAGGACAGACTTAAGGATCTTAATATGTACACCTTAGAGGAAAGGCGGGATAGAGGTGATATGATTGAGATGTTTAAATACCTCCGTGGCATAAATGTTCAGGGAGAGAGCCTCTTTCAATTGAAAGCAAGTTCTGCTACGAGGGGACATGGGATGAGGGTGAAGGGAGATAGATTCAGGAGTGATATGCGGAAATATTTCTTTACGGAAAGAGTAGTGGATCCATGGAATAGTCTCCCAGTGGAGGTGGTAGAGATGAGGACAGTAACTGAATTCAAAAAAGCATGGGACCAACACAGAGGATCTCTAAAGGTAAAAAGTGGACTGTTGTAGTTGTTGTTATGGAAGGACAGACTAGATAGGCCATGTGGTCTTTTTCTGTCATCATGTTTCTATGTTTCTATCAGCGTGTTACTCCAGTGGTCACAGTGGGGTGCAGTACACACATTCAGTGTGTTCAGGAGCAGAAGGTCGCAGGTTCAAGCCCCAGCCGTGGCTCCTGCCAAATGGTCACCATATGCTTGGCTTCCTTGTGTAAGCAGCGATGAGAAGCTGCGAGAACGGAAATTGCTCGCCCATTCAGAACCACAGCAGTGGCCACAGTTTGGTGCAGCGGACACAGCCAGTGCCTGTAGGACCAGAGGGTCACAGGTTCAAATCCCAGCAGGGGCCCCTGCCAACCCAGTCCCCATACAATGGTTAAGACACTGACCCATGATGCAGGGATCAGGGGTCAATCACCCATAGTGCCCAATGAACAAGGTTGGCTGAGGCATTACATACACTGAGGTGAAAAGCTGCTAGGTGGGATTTCCCACTCTCTCCCTGTAATTCTCCGGTCAGAGAGATCCATTGCGTAGGAGAGGCCAGATCGGAAATCGCTTTAAGGATCGAGTTGACTGTCCCTCTGCCTTCATCCCGAAGTCGTCTTAAATCGGGTTAAGACATCATCTCTTGGCGTTGTACTGGTCGATATCTTCCTTGGTGCCTGTTGCTCTCTTGCAGCTTTCGCTGGTTGTTGACCCTAGCAGCCTTGGTACTCCGTAAGCAGTGAGGCCAGAGGCGGTTCCTGATGTTTTTTCGACCATCCCGAAAAACAAGTTTCCACGGGAGATCTGAATGGCACCGCCAGCTGGTTCTGCCCTCCACCCAGATCGGTTTTACATGGGTACCTCCTGCCCAGAGTGCTATTAGTTAGGTGTCCTTTGCAACGAAACCCACTTCCTCGGTTTCAATTCGAAAACTCATCCAGGCAACCCACATCTCGTGAGGACTAGTAAGGCTGTCTGAGGTTCACCCTTAGAACGATCCTGAGGAGCAGCAGCAGCAGCAGCAATACACCGACTGGAAATTCTGCGACCCGAGATGGCAGGGCGCAGTGCCAGTGGGCTTGCTGGCCCCCTCCTGAGTTCGCTACTGCTCCTACTCATGAATGGACCACCGCTTGTCCTCGGGCTAATGTATCACAGACAGTGGCATGGGGTCCTCGTCTTCCCCTATCTGGATCACCGGTAACGGCCAGCACAGCCGCCAAAACCACAACAAGTGACAGGACGCACTATCCTTGTTCTAGAACACTTCGGGTTCTTAGTCAACTACCCAAGGTCTCATCTCCAGCCAACCCAAAACATGGAGTTCGTAAGGGCAGCTGGACACCATCAAGACCAAGGCTTTCTTATTTGGGACAGAGCCCTGCATCTCCAGGCGCTTGCAGAGTGCACTCCAGGCACTTGCAGAGTGCACTGCCGCCCAGCATCTGCCCAGCACATGCTCTTCTACTGGGACGTATAGCATCAATGGTACACGTCACCCAGGATGTCTTCAATGGTGCACATCACCCACCCCAGATGTCTTCCCATGCGGGCAGTGCAGTCGGCGCTCTGCTCTCAGTGGTCACAGACCATAGGCTCCCTGCTAGACAGGATGATTGTCTCCAGTTCCCTAGCCTACAACAAATAGCACTCTGCTGCATCGACACTCTCCCGCATCTATGGGCTGGAACGCCCTTCCAGACACCTACACCGTAGGGGATCCTCGAAACGGGTGCCTCCACATTGGGTGGAGGGGGCCCATTGTGGTGACCTCTGCACTCAGGACAGTTGGGTGCCAGCGAAGAACGTCCAGCAAATTAACCCCAGAGCTCCAGGCTATGGCTCAAGTCCTCTGGGCTGCTTGCCACCACCTGTTTCCCTTGCAGAAGGAAACACTGCACTACACAGGCCCCATCAGCGAAATCTGTGGCCCTGAACGCAAGAGTCCTATGGCACCGAACCCAGGTCACTATGGCCCATAGTGCACGGTGACAGAGCCCTGCGACACTAAACCCAGTTTCTGTGGGCATGAGTGCAAGGTGGTGAGGTCGAAGCCGCTCATGGGATCACATTGCATATAAGATTACATATTCAATACCTGACTACAGGCCCGGCCGTAGTCTCACCCCTTCACAGAAGGGGAACAGGTTCCCTCTTCTCTACAAGAAGGACTCAAACCCACCCATCCAGGCAGACCCCCAACTCGACTGCAAGAGTGGAGGAGTAGCCTTGTAGTAAGAGACCTGGGTCCATTCCCCACAAATACCCTTGGGGACTTGGACACGTCACATAAACCTCCTTTACTAACCTGCAGGTAGGAACTCGCAACCCCTGGCCATCAGATCTCCTCTCCCATCGGTGGGCTGACCACAAAGCGCCCTGCCCACCTCGCGGGGAGCAGGAAGGGCAACTGTTTTCAGACAGTCAGAGCCAGGCCATCCGCACCTGCGTGTTTTGTTTTCTTTCCTAACTTATGGCCCTAGGACCCCGATGCTGTCTTGCCCTGAGACGGGGAGGACTGGGCCCGGCTGGGTTAGGTAGTTGGAATGGCGACTGGAGTTATGCACCTCCGGACAAGGACAGTAAGCTCCTCGATGAGGTTGCGAAGCGTCTTCATCAAAGGGCCATGCTGAATGTCAGGATTGCGGCGCACCAGTCTTGTCCTCCACCATCTCCGCTCCACCCGTCCATCAGCTCCTCCGGGACAGCCCCCCAAAGACGTGGCAGACACCAGCATCCAACCACTCCTGCCCACACAAATTGGACTCTAAGTATGTCGTTAAACTCATGCCTGGATTTGACAAGCAACAACCACCGTGGCAACACAGACAGTGTGCTCAGGAGCAGAAGGTCACAGGTTCAAGTCCCAGCTGTGACTCCTGCCACCAATCCGTCATTGTTGAATCTGCCCTTCAGTCTCTCCTGCAAGGCTTACACAAGCCACTGGGCCCAGTCAGGGCGGTCGCGCTTACGCACCTCTGGAGCTCTTGCCCAGGATCAGTAAAAGGGCCCAACTCGTCCTTCATTAAACCTGGCCAACCGGTCATGGCGTCCCCTACCGATAGAAATTCCGCATGCTCCGCCATAGGATGGAACGGTCATAGCCATACGCAGAGGCCCAACCCAGGCCAAAGGCAAGCACAGGACTTAGCTGTGCCAAAGGATCCATCGACAGCCTGTCAAGGATGCATCGACAACCTGTGTCCCATACCTTGGGCAGGGACACCTGCAAGCGGCATACCACATGGACAAATGCGTCGCCTAGCAGTCTTAAGGTCTAGGCTGCTACCCGGACACTCCTAACCAAGTCATGAACTTAGTCATGTCTCATGCCCGGGTCTTGCCGCACGCTTCCAGTGTTGATACCGTGGTTATCCCCGCACGCAGTGGGTAATTCAACATTGAGCACCCCCTCTGCTGCTGCATCTCTGCCGTTAGACCTTCTCGGCAGCTGCTCATTCAGACCATAGACCCTCACAACTAAGTGTGACGGCACATCCACACCCAGCGTCCACACGCTCAGTATTGCTATAAGCTCACTTCTCATGGGCGCACACCCATTAGCACTGCACATTGTCCGGTGTGCGTACACAGTGCAGGTTGGCACATGGCGCACTGACGCCACCACCAGGTATTCAGGGCACATCTTAAACTTCCAGCCCTGATATCGTGTCTCAGAACCTATCTCGGCCTCCCCCTTTCCACCGCATCGCATTACAGTTTGGGAGGCACCAGGTGTGGCTGACTCATCCTGCTTGTCCTTGGAGAAAACGGAGTTACTTACCTGTAACAGGAGTTCTCCGAGGACAGCAGGATAAGTCAGCCACACATACCCGCCCTCCTCCCCTGGAAAAGGTCTCAGCCTCTGTCCAGTACCCGCCTCCTAGCGGCTAAGGCTCAGCTAGTGACGAACTGGCTAGCTAGGGGCGGGACAGGGGGCAGGGCCAGTTGGCCCATGCTCAGAAGGGCGAAAGCCCTTCTGAGCTATGGAGAGTACTTCCGTCTCGGCGCCGTCGGATGACGTCACCAGGTGTGGCTGACTTATCCTGCTGTCCTCGGAGAACTCCTGTTACAGGTAAGTAACTCCGTTTTCCATGCTTGTTTCGCATCACCCTGCAGCAAGTTGTTGAACAGGTCATCTTTGAAGAGCTCTCGAATCTGAGGACCCACAAAAACTCCCTCTTTAATCTTTGCTTTGCTGAGTCGAGGGAATTTTTCATGCAGGTATCGGAAAGCTGGCGAAGTGCGGTCTATGGCTTTCACAAAGATTTTCATCAAACCTAGTTTGATGTGAAGGGGTGGTAGCAGGATTTTGTGAGCCTCAACCAGAGCTGGGTGCTGGATATTCTTCTCTCCAACTGTTACATTTTGTCTGCAATTCCATTCCTTCCACAGGTAGTGCCAATCCCTTGCTCGGCTATCCCACTCACATAAGAAACACATGTATTTTATATATCCCTGCTGCAGTCCCATTAAAAGGGCAACTACCTTCAAGTCACCACAGAGGTGCCAGCTGTATTTATTATAGTTAATGGAAGTCAGTAGATGCTTTAAGTTATCGTATGTCTGTCATGTGGACGGCATGCGCTACTGGAATAGATGAAAGACGGTTTCCATTGTTCAAAAGCACAGTCTTCAGACTCAGTTTTGAAGAGTCTATAAATAGTCTCCAGTCTTGTGGGTCATGAGTGATTTTTAAGGCTTTCAAGAGGCTTTCAATATTGGATTAGAATACCAGATTACTTTCCTTTCCGACTGCATATAGTACACTGTTGACGTCAGATGGCTTCAGCAGCTGTCTGGCAGTAGTATTGCATTGCATCAGAAAAAGATGCAATCAACACTGGATGATGTGTGCATGCTGGTATTATGCAATGTGATGCAATATTACATCATTCAAGGCTTATTTGGGATGATGTTGATGTCCTACTGGATAAATTTACACGGTGAAACGTCAAAAATGAACTACATGCAATATCTTCAAAATGAAAGCCAATAATTTTTTTTTATGTTATATTCATGTTCAGCTCACCAAGATACTACAGATTAGGGCTTTTTAAAATCAGTAACGATTTCATTGTTGACCAGTGTAATGTAAACAATCGATCTACGTTTACCCGTTCCACTCCGTTCATTAATTTATAGACTTCTATCATATCTCCCCTCAGCTGTCTCTTTTCCAGGTTAAAGAGCCCTAACCTTTTTAGCCTTTCTTCATAGGAGTATCCTTCCATCCCCTTTACCATTTTGGTTGCTCTCCTCTGAACCTTTTCTAATAACGCTATATCCTTTTTAAGATACGGCGACCAGAATTGCACACAATATTCAAGGTGCGTTCTCACCCTGGAACGATATAGAGGCATTATAATATCTTTTGTTTTATTTTCCATTCCTTTCCTCATGATACCTAGCATTCTATTTCTCTCTTGTCCGCCGCTGCACACTGGGTGGAGGGTTTTAATATGTTATCCACAATGACGCCTAAATCTTTTTCCTGGGTGGTGGTTCCTAATGTGGAACCTTGCATCCGTGTAACCATAGTTTGGGTTGTTCTTCCCTAGTGCATAACTTTGCACTTGTCCACATTAAATTTCATCTGCCATTTTGATGCCCAGTTTTCCAATTTATCAAGGTCTTCTTGCAATTTTCCACAATCCTCTTGGGTTTTAACAACTTTAAATAGTTTTGTGTCATCTGCAAATTTGAAAACCTCACTCATTATTCCCTTTTCCAGGTCATTTATGATTATGTCAAAAAGAAGCGGACCCAGCACAGATTCCTGGGGTACACCACTATTCACCTTTCTCCATTGGGAAAATTGGCCATTTAGCCCTACCCTCTGCTTTCTATCTTTTAACCAGTTCCTGATCTACAATAGTACACTGCCTCTTATCCCATGACTCTTTAGTTTTGCCAAAAGTCTCTGATTCGGGACCCTTGTCAAAGGCTTTCTGAAAGTCCAGATACACTATATCAACAGACTCACCTTTGTCCACCTGTTTATTCACACCTTCAAAAAAACATAACAGATTAGTAAGACAAGATCTTCCTTGTCTAAAGTCATGTTGGCTGTCTCCCATTAGGCCATGACTATTGTAATGGGGAAAAGATATCCTGTGATAGAAAAACAGAGGAACCTATGAGCAATAGGGCTGTTTCTAGCAGGAAGGAAGATATCAGGACACCCAGTTGCCAAGAGCAACACAAACATTCCCAGCCACGAGGGAAAGAACCCCGCACAACTGATAAGCAATCCCCAGCTCATAGCTCTAATAGCTTTCACCTGGGAGGGGGAAGGGCTGGATTAGAGCCTCAGCAAACGTATAAGGGACGTTCACTAGAGTTAGTGAGCAGCAGTGGCAGTTGGAGGAGCAGGAGCTTTGGCTTTGGTAGCTCCAGAGAAAGCAGCTCAGAGAATTCAGAGAAGCCAGCAACAGGAAGCAGGAAAGACGTGGTGAATCAGAACCAGCTGGAGTCTGTGTGCAAGCTGAGGTCTGAATCTGGAAAGCAACGTCTGCCCTGGGCTGGTAGGAAAACTCACGTGTGTGACTCTGATTCTGAATGGGAAAGAGAAAGGCAGCTAACAGCTAATAGAGTTAATTGGAGGAGAAAGGCACAGAAACCTTTTAACCAAACCTCAAAACCTATTCCTTATGGTGAAGGCATTCACAAGGAGAAAGTACCAGTCAGGATAACTGGAAAGTAATTGCAAGCTTCAAGAAAGGGAGAATATACGGTGCCAGACATTTGTATGTTGGAAGAGGGTGCTGAGCAGCCTGAACGTAGAGAAAAGCCTCTAAGGTTTAAACCCCTTCTAAAAGGAGCAGTGCACAGACTTTCTCTTGCCTCAAACCCTGAAGGTAGGCCAATTAGCCAATGTAAAGCTGGATACAAGACTTTCTCACGTAGGAGTTATAAGGGACATAACTCTCATTATAATTATATGCCAAGATATGGTGATACAGACCCTTACCTGCTAGAGGAGATAGTAGGGAGGTCACGGGAGCTGGCAGAGGAGAATAATCTGCCAACACTCTATAGGCAGCAGCAGAGTGGTACAGATGATAGTCAGATTGAATCAATGATAGTTGATCCACCAGAAACAGAATTATCTGACAATCAGATGGACTGTTCATTGGCTGTATTAAGTGATGTGGTTTCACTGTGCTGAAGAGATACAGTTGTGGAAATAATTTAACTGCCTGTTTAAAAGTACAAGACTTTACTTTATCCTATCCTTTTTGCCAGAGTGTATGGCTTATGTTTCTTTATTACCTGTGTTTGGAATCCGTCCCCGGGAGGGGAAATAAAACCCTGTCTTGACCTTAACCATTCGTGCCTCAACTACCTTATTGAAAAGGAGCCCAACTACAACCTTTCAATAAAAGGCCCCCCTGCAGCCCAACCAGTACGCTAACGCTACAGGCGGCTCAGGGTGTGACACTATCTACATGTTGAGTAATTTTGTTCTTATCTGGCACTTGTGCTTTTTCTCAGTTGTAGAATTTAAGTACCTTGCCATAGATACTATTTTTAGAAACATAGAAACATGATGGCAGAAAAAGACCACATGGCCTATCTCGTCTTTCCTTCCATATCAACAACTACAATAGTCCCCTTTTTTCCTTTAGAGATCCTCTGTGTTTGTCCCATGCCTTTTTGAATTCAGACACTCCATCTCTACCACCTCCACTGGGAGACTAGTCCACTGATCCACCACTCCTTCCGTAAAAAAAATATTTCTGCATATTACTCCTGACTCTATCCTCTTTCACCCTCATCCCATATTCCCTCGTAGCAGAACTTGCTTTCAATCGAAAGAGGTTCTCCTGTGCATTTACGCCATGGAGGTATTTAAATGTCTCAGTCATATCACCTCTATCCCCTTTCCTCTAAAGTATACATATTAAGATCCTTAAGTCTGTCCTCATATGCTTTATAATGAAGACCACTAACCATTTTAGTAGCCACCCTCTTTACTGACTCCAGCCTGTTTATATCCGTTTGAAGGAGCGGTCTCCAGAATTGCAAACAATACTCCAAATGAGGCTGCACCAAAGACTTATACAGAGGAACTATTGCCTCCTTTTTTCTGCTGACCATACCTCTCCGTATGCACCCAAGCATCCTTCTAGCTTTTGCTATCACCTTTCCTACCTGTTTAGGTACTTTAAGATTATCAGAAACAACCACGCCTAGGTCCTGCTCTTCTTTAGTGGACTAAAGTACTTCACTCCGTATACCATATCGCTCCCTTGGATTCCTGCAGCCCAAATGCATGACATTGCATTTTTTTACATTAAATCTCAGCTGCCAAATTCTAGACCATTCTTCAAGCTCAGTTAGATCCCTCCTCATGTTATCTACATCTTCCTGGGTGTCTACTCTATTGCAGGTTTTGCTGGTATCTGCAAAGAGGATAACATATCAAAGCATTCTATGTAATGCATGTCCTCGAGTGAAAATGTTCAGATAATGCTTCCCAAAGTATGCACATCCATAAACATTGATATGGATCAGCATTCATTTGAAAATAAAATGAAAAATGCAACAAAAAGGGCTGTTTCATTTTCAAACAAAATCAAAATAAAGGCAGCAGTGACATCATTTTTTAAATTTATTATTTATAAGATTTATACAATTTATCAAGACACCGTTTGTACAGAAGAGACATATACCCATTGATAAAACAAAAGAAATGAAACATCATGATCATAAGAAAAAGGCATATGGGCATGCCTGTAGCCCACAAGGAGATGAGTAGGGTAGAAAACATGCAGCAAGCCAGAGGAATTATGCCCACTGTGTGATTAAACAAGAAATCACAAGATAGCTGGCGAGGTACCAAGGTTAAATTATACATACTGTCATGAGGCTGGAGCCACGGAAGGTGCAGGTTTAGAAAAAAACCCTGTCTTTCATAGAGCTGTGGATGTGCAGAAGATGCAATTACCTCGCAGCACAGCTAGAGGGGGCAGGAGTAATCCTACAGAGGCTGAGTCAACATGCCCAGCCACTGATTGTATGAGTGTTAACCAGCTGCACCTGAAGGCAAGCCCGGGAGTTTCAAAGGTAAAATGCCTTTATAAAAGAAAGACAGCCAGAAGGAAGGAGTGTGGAGGAGGAATCCAGTCAGGAGGAATCCATTCGGAGGGAACTCAGCCGGTAGCAGTTCAGCCAGAAGGAAGGAGAAGGAGTGTGGAGAAGGAGAGAGTCCAAACGGAGCAAGCCCAGAGGGACAGAATCCAGAAGGAGACTATCCAGAGGGATAGAGTCCAGAGGAGCAGAGTACAGAGAGACGGAGTCCAGAGAGAGGCTGCCAGGAGAAGCAGTTTGGCTGGAAGGAGTGACACTCCCAGCCCAAGTAACGTAGCTGGATCAAGCAGCACAACAAGAGCAGCAACAGCTGAAAGAAGAGAACAGAAAACCAAGGAGCCATGCTTTAAGAGAAGCCTACATTCACCTGAGTTCGCTGGACCAGGATTACAAGGTACAAGGAGGAGAGGTTCCTATAGCAAAGCTACCTTTACACAGAAGCACAGAGGTTGGGAATCCTCACCAGGTTTTCCTGGGCTTCAGGAAGGCAAAGCATTGCACAAGAAAACCTGTCTCCAGAAAGAAGTATGTCAGAGAGAGAGCTCCAGGTGTAGCAGCTGCAGGAAGCCAAGGTATGGTGGCTCTTTACTTTTAAAAGAAAACCTTGCTCCTAGAAACTCTGATAAAGCAGACACTCAATATATGAGAAGAGGGAACAAAGCAGAGCTTTTTAAAACAATACCTAAGGGCTTAACAGAAGAGTCTTACTGGAAGCAAAGAAGCAGAGACAGACCCTCTAAACTTGTAGCCGTAAGGGAAAGCACTTATTCAGAGGGAGAAGCCAGTGACACAGAGTCCATGGAAATAGAGTTTGAGAATACTATTCCCATTCCTCAGGATGAATCCATGGATTGTACTTTTTGTGCTACTACTAGTCTTGAGTCCTTAGTAGAACTGTAAACATAAAAGAAACCCTGCAATCAATTGTGAAGCTTATAACAGTTTGTTTGCCTGCTTGTTTAATTTACTTTGAAATGAAGGAATCCTCAGTTAAACTCTGCATTCAATTGTGAAGCTTATAACAGTTGTTTGCCTGCTTATTTGGTGGAACCCTTTATAAAGAAGGACTATCTTTATTTTCTTATGTCTTAGTGAACCCTTGCATTAAAGGGAAATAAAGCCTTATTACCCTCCACTCTTGGCTTATATAATTTGTTCTCACAAGGAGCTAAAACTCCAAGGACCAAACTGCACTTGGCCTTAAAGAGCCATTGCTCCTTAAAAATAATAAAAAATGCTCAGGATGCCCTTACAGCCACTGGCCACTGGGGGCACCTGATGACAATACACATGTTTAGGTCCCCCCTCATTGATCAATGGAGCAGATATAGAAGTGACTGGCATCCTAGCACTAATAACAGCGGACAAATCATTAGGCTGAAAAAATACAAATCGTTGAGAATTATGTACTATTAATAAGCATTTACAAGGAAACCATAAATAGAAAGTAGCTCCCAGCTGGAGGACACCAGATTTCAAAATAAGAAATTGTTTATGCTTCTTTTGGGTCTCTCTAATGTATTGATGTTCCTAGTTGTGACTAGACCCATTAAAGGGAATAGAACGCTTTATAAAGTAAGGTTTTAGTAACCAGCCCCGGTCCGACACAAGCACACATGTTACTAGTAGTGTGGAAACATGCACATTTAGAATGTCCATATTGTGCACATTAGCAGGACCTGGTTTCTCCTTTTCAGCAGGCAAGTAACACATTTTAGATAGAGGAGGCATGCATCAACAGATTCTCAGAAAGATATTGCTATGTAAAAAAGTTTATATTTTCTCTGTAAAATAGTAGTTATGTGCTCAAAAATGTTCTATGTAATTGATGTTTACCATGTTCTCTGTAAACTGCCCCTGATCTCTGGAAGGGGTGGTATAGAAAATAAATAAAATAAAATAAATTTCTTAAATAGATCAACCAGTTTGAAACCCAAAATCACAGGAAAGATTAGAAGTCTCAAATTCAGAGTTAGAGTAGCATTTTCCAGCGTTTCAACCTTTAACCCACAAAGCTACATAATCCTTAACTAGAGCCGTTGTATGTGAAACAACATTCAAATTCTGAACAGTTGTTCTTCCTTCACCTTAAGGTTATCGGTCACACTCACGTACTTCTCCACACTTCCAGCAACCTGCGTTAGTTGGGCAGAGATCCCAGCAGTTTGATGAGAAATAGCTTCGGACAAGCTACTGATAGCATCCCAGATATTATCCAGGGTGCTCTTATGAAAATGATCCAACACAAAAGAAGCTGGTGACACAGCCAAGGGAGTCACTGTGTTCTCACCAGTGCCTGGACCGCCAGCCAAAGACTCCACAACCGCCTCCAGAAAATCCAAAAGCACTCGCCCCATGTGTCACAGACTGGATTCCCCGCTCTGGCACTCCCACATCATCAATTTCCAATGATGTTGGCTTGCAGTCAGTCTGTTGCGGCACACCACTCCAGGGGTGGAGGCAGAAGCCATGCTTTAGGGGAGAGAGTAACATCCAGGTAGGAACAAACTCCTCCAGTCACTCCCCCTCAATACCTGCTCTGATCTCCCTCCTTGCAGCCTCAGTAAGTTCCACAAATCAGTCCATAGGACCAGCACTGCAAGCAAGGGCGCCACAGGGACCACCCTAGCCTTGCTCTTCCTCTTCTGCATAGGTTCAGGAATGGAATACAACCTCATACAGTCATCTTGGGGGGGGGGGGGGGCAAAAAACAGAGACATAACTTGATTCATTTTATTTCATTTTCCATGTAAGTCTATAGGGAAACAGGAGCACACCTTATTACTTTTCAACACAGGCAACCTGAAGCTAGTGGGAGATAGAGAAAGGAGCAGGATCAGTCAAGACTGGATGTTTAGGCATAGGCGATGGAGGCAACTGCCTCTGGCGCCAACTTCAGATAGGTGCCGGAGCATTGCTGTTGCAGCTATGCTTCAGTTCAGGTCACTGGCAGAGCAACAGCAAATAGACTGCAAAGAATCAGTGTGGACCACGGCATGCAAACCCTCACACTTTGCATAAGCCCTATGCTGCCCTGCCTCTTCTCCAGCATGTGTGAAAGGAGAGGGAGGAGCACGGGAGTTTGCATGCCATGGCCTGTGCTGGTTCTTTAAAATCAATTTGCTGCTCTGGGGCTGATTGCAGGTGAGCAAGCAGGCTCAGGAAGGGGGGCAGCAGTCACTTTCCCCCCCTGTACACCCATGGGCAGAGCGCAGGCTCGGGGGAGTGGAAACACAGCATCTTAAATTTCAACTGTCGTGAGCTCATTCATATAATGTGTGTTTGTACGTTTAACTTGAGTTTTGTAAATTAATGTAAACAGGCACTGTGGGAGGGGAGGGGGATATTCAAAGGCATTTACACCATTTGCAGACCTGCAAACTCTGTAAATGCTGCTCTGCAAGATATTCACCACGGAATATTCCTGGGTGCGGTCGCTATATGCCCCAGTACTAACCGGCTAACACTGGGGCATGCTCGGGATGGCACCTGTTGTTAACTTTGAGCAGCAATATTCAGCCGCTGCCCAGTTAGTGACACGTGGCAAAGGTCAGGCGCAGGAAACTCTTGCCTAATTTTCATCATAGAAGCTAACGGCAGCAGCTGAATATCGCCACTGCCTGGCTAGCATCAGGACAATCTGGGAAACCCAGATATTCAATGCTGGATCCAGATATGGCCCTGGCACTGAATATCCAGGTTTAAAGGTCAGCACCGGTGGCTAGCCACTTTAGCAGTGCTAGCCATCAGATGCTTTCTTTTTGCATTGGGGGGGATGACTTTCTGTATGCCTATCCTCCAAAACACCTCATTGCAAAGACCTTCCTGAAGTTGAAAAATGGTGACACGATGATTCTCATCGCTCCCTACTGGCCCAGCCAGCCTTGGTTTCCCTTTCTGCTGCAGCTCTGACTCAGCCATGCACCAGATCTAATAATGCAGGAGGGTGGGATGATGATGCATCCCAACTTCCAGTCTTAGGCCCTAACAGCATGGATGTTGAGAGGCTAATGTCTCAGCTCAACCTGCCAGATGGGGTAACCAAAGTCCTTTTGGCCTTCATGAGGGCCTCTATGAGAAAGTCTTACACTTGCAAATGGAAGACGGTTACTGTCTGGTGTAAGAGCCACGCCCTAGATCCTTTCATCTGTTCCACACAAAAACTGCTTGAATATCTTCTACACCTCTCCAAGTCTGGACTTGTGCTCCATTCGCACTGAGGTGGATTTATCATTGAGGTGTGGAAGGCAAGACCATCTTAGTATGGACTTTAGTTCGCTTTATGCAAGGGTTTCTTCTTTTAAAGCCTCCCTAGAAGCCCTCCGCAGTGTCTTGGGACCTCAGTTTGATTCTTGTGCAGCTCATGGAAGCTCCCTTTGAGCCGCTCAATTGAAGTTCTTGATCTGAAAGGTATTGTTTCTGGTGACACTCACTTCAGCATGCAGAGTGAGCAAGCTTCAGGCTCTAGTGGTTCATCTACCTTACACCAAGTTCCACTATAATAGAGTGGTCCTTCATTCTCATCCTAAATTCCTTCCAAAAGTGGTATCTGCTTTCCACCTTAATCATTCACTTGTTGTTCCAACATTTTTCCTGGACTTCATGCACACAAAGGGGAAGCTGTGTTGCACATGTTAGACTGCAAGCGAGCCATAGCCTTCTACTTGGAGCTGACAAAAAGTCCATAGAAACATAGAAATACGATGACAGAAAAAGACCACATGGCCTATCTAGTCTGTCCTTCCATAACAACTACAACAGTCCCCTTTTTACCTTTAGAGATCCTCTGTGTTTGTCCTATGCTTTTTTGAATTCAGTTACTGTCCTCATGTCTACCACCTCCACTAGGAGACTATTCCACGGATCCACTACTCTTTCCGTAAAGAAATATTTCCGATTATAACTCCTGAATCTATCTCCCGTCACCCTCATCCCATGTTCCCTCGTAGCATAACTTGCTTTCAATTGAAAGAGGCTCTCTCCCTGAACATTTATGCCACGGAGGTATTTAAACATCTCAATCATATCACCTCTATCCCGCATTTCCTCTAAGGTGTACATATTAAGATCCTTCAGTCTGTCCTCATATGCTTTATAATGAAGACCACTAATCATTTTAGTAGCCACCATCTGTACCGACTCCATCCTGTTCACATCCTTTTGAAGGTGCAGTCTCCAGAATTGCACACTATACTCCAAATTAGGTCAGACCAAAGACTTATACAGAGGCATTATCACCTCCTTTTTTCTGCTAGCCATTCCTCTCCGTATGCACCCAAGCATCCTTCTAGCTTTTGCCGTCGCCTTTTCTACCTGTTTAGCTACATTAAGATCATCAGACACAACCACGCCTAGGTCCCACTCTTCTTTAGTGGACAAAATATTGCTCCCTTGGATTGCTGCAGCCCAAATGCATGACCTTACATTTTTTAACATTAAATCCCAGCTGCCAAATTCTAGACCATTCTTCAAGTTTAGCTGGATCCCTCTTCATGTTATCTACACCTTCCTAGGTGTCTACTCTATTGCAGATTTTGTTATCATCTGCAAAGAGGCAAACCTTACCCGACAGCTCTTCTGCTATATCACTAACAAAGATCCCTGGGGCACACCACTGGTAACATCCTTCTCCTCAGAGTGAGCTCCATTTACTTGTACTCTGTCGCCTCCCACCCAACCAATTTCTAACCCAAGCAGTAACTTTAGGGTCCATCCCTAGGGTGCTCAGTTTGTTTATAAGTCGCCTGTGAGGAACAGTGTCAAAGGCTTTACTGAAATCTAAATACACCACATCTAGGGCTCTCCCTCGGTCCAACTCCCTGGTCACCCAATCAAAGAAATCAATCAGATTTGTCTGACAAGACCTGCCTCTGGTGAATCCATGCTGCCTCGGATCCTATAATCCGCTGGACTCCAGAAACCTGACTATTTTCTCTTTCAGCAGCGTTTCCAATAATTTACTCACCACCGAAGTTAAACTAACCGGCCTGTAGTTTTCAACCACATCCTTACTTCCGCTTTTGTGTAAAGCCACATGAGCCTCTCTCCAGTCCTTTGGCACCACTCCCGACTCCAACGAGGCATTGAAAAGGTCAGTCAGTGGAGCTGCTAGAACGTCCCCAAGTTCCCTCAGTATTCTAGGGTGTATCCCATCCGGTCCCATCACTTTGTCTACTTTAAGCTGAGCTAATTTCTCAGGAACACAGTCTTCTGAAAATTGTTCAAGATGTCCCTCACTTCTGTTCCTGTTTGGGGGTGTTTTCTGAGGTCCTGCTCTTGGTTCTTCATCTGTGAACACAGAACAGAAATATTTGTTAAGCAATTCCGCTTTATCCTTATCAGCTTCTACATATTCCCCCCCTGCACCCTTGAGTCTGACAATACCACTTTTGCCCTTCCTCTTCTCACTAATATATCTGAAAAATGTCTTATCCCCCCATTTTATTGCATTGGCTATTTCCTCCTCCTTTTGAATCTTTGCCTTCCTGACTACTTTGCTAGCTTCTCTAAGTTTTTCCAAATACAGATGCCTGTCTTCCTCTCTCTGTGATCTCTTGTATTTCATGAAGGCCTCCCTCTTTTTCTTCACTTTTTCAGCTACTTCTTTCGAAAACCATAGCGGTCTCCTTTTCCTTTTACCTTTATTTACCATTTTAACAAAAAGGTTGGTTGCCCTTAAAATATCCCCTTTCAGTTTTGCCCACTGTTTTTCTACATCCCCCAGCTGTTCCCATCCCACTAACGACAAAGATCCTCACATTTGAATAGATTCTAACAACCCTAGTCCTAATACTGAACCACCCCATCTGGTGATCACTGGATGCAAAATAATCTCCCACTACAACATTAGAAACACTTTTACCATTGGTAAGCACCAAGTCCAGTATGGCCCCTTCATGTGTGGGGTCTGTTACCAATTGCCTGAATAGCTCTGCCTGTAGAGAATCCAGGATCTCCTTACTTCTAGATAATTCTGCAGCAGGAATGTGCCAATCAACATCTGGCATATTGAAATCCCCTATTAGTAGCACGTCCCCTTTCCTAATAATGCTGCGTATGTCTTCAATTAATTCTGTCCACCTCTTCCTCTTGTGAGGGAGGTCTGTATATCACACCAATGCAAATAGATTTCTCTTTCCATCTTTCTAGTTTAACCCACAATGCCTCCTCTCTCCCTTTTAAGCTCTGTAATTCCAAAGCTTTAATAGTAGTTTTTACTACTGTCCATCAAGTTTTTTGTTTCTTTTGAAGCTTCACACTATTGACCCTTCAGTTCTCTCCACTGCTGTCTTATTACCTCTTTCCTACACTATGTCATCTGAATCTGTTGACGAGGCTGTATCTTCCTATAACACTGTGATCTCCTCTGCTCTGGATGTTCTTGCTCCTTCCACTTCATGTCCTGTGAGTAGTACCATACCTCAACCCTGGCTGTCCTTGACAACCCACTACCCATGTTCTGTACTCGCTCAGCTGAGTGCATGTGGCTTAAATCACATACCCTCGCTGACTACATACATTTCAAATTCATGCTAACCTCTTTCCAGTCAGCTATAGCACTCGCCAAGCAAGAGTACTAAGTCCATCTAACTAACTCTCTTCCCTCTGAACCTTGCCATCTCTTTGCTATGCTCAACTCTCTCCTCAAGGTCCCTCCTCCCCCATTTCCTCCTTCACTGTCTGCCCAGAACTTGGCTGACTATTTCCATGAGAAAGTCCAGAAGATTAGCCTTGAATTCTCTGCAGGGTCACCTCCACCTCATCTTCCCCCTCTTCAAGTCCAAAGCCTTCCCTTACCTTTGATCACACTTTTTTCCTTTTGTGAAATCACCGAGGAGGAAAGTGCAAATCTTCTCTCCAAACTGACTACCTACTCCTCTGATTCCATTCCCACATGTCTACTAAGTTCTATCTCTTCTGCTGTCATCCCTTCCATCCTTAACCTATTGCTTTCCAGTTCATCTGTTCTGTGGCCTTCAAGCATGCTGTGGTGACACTTCTCAAAAAGCCTTCACTAGATCCTACCTGTCCTTCCAGTTATTCGCCTATCTCTCTTCTCCTCTTTGTTTCAAAACTACTTGAATGAGGAGTTCACTGCTGCTGTCTTGACTTTTCTTTTCTCTCAAGCCCTTCTGGATCCACTGCAATTTGGCTTTTGTTCTCTACATTCCACAGAAATGACTTGCCAAAGTCTCCAGTGACTTGTTCCTCACCAAATCCAAAGGCCTCTACTCTATTCTCATCCTTGATTTTTCTGCTGCCTTTGACATTGTTGATCACCACCTTCTCCTCGGTGCCCTGTCCTCACTTGGATTTAGGGATTCTATTCTGTCATGGTTTTCTTCTCTCCCAAAGCACTTTGTGTATGTTCTGGTGGATCCTCTTTTGCTGCCATCCCACTTTCAGTTGGTGTACCTCAGGGCTCTGTCTTGGGATCTCTCCTTTTCTCTCTCTACACACAGTCCCTTGGTGCACTAATTCCCTCCCATGGTTTTCTGTACCATCTTTATGCTGATGACTCTCATACAGTATCTATCTATCTGTGCCTGAAATCTCTCAGCAGTCCAGGCCCAGATCTCTGCCTGCTTATTCGACATTGTTGCCTGGAAATCTCACTGCCATTTGAAACTAAACATGACCAAAACTGAGCTCCTTATTTCCCCCTAAACCCACCTCCCCCCTTCCTCCCTTCTCTATTTCTGTGGATAACACTACAGTCCTCCCTGTTTCTTCAGCTCACAACCTTGGGTTCATCTTTGACTCTACTATTTCTTTGCACACATCCAACAAATAGCTAAAACCCATTGCTTCTTTCTCTATAACATTGGCAAAATTTGTCCCTTCCTTTCTACACACTCTATTAAGACCTTCATCCACTCACTAGTCACCTCCCAGCTTGACTATTGTAACCTGCTCCTCGCTGGTCCTCTCTCTGAATCATCTTTCTCCCCTTCAATCTGTTCAAAACTCAGCTGCACGGCTTATCTTCTGCCAGTGTCACCATGCCCATGTAATCTCTCTTCTCAAGTCACATCACTGGCTCCGTATCCATTTCCGCATCCAGCTCAAACTTCTCCTACTTACCTGAAAGTGTATTTATTCTGCCGCTCCTCACTACCTTTCCTGTTTTCACTTTACACTTCTCCTTGGGAACTCTGCTCCTCTAGCAGATCCCTTTTTTTCTTTGCCCTTCTCTGCCATTGCCAACTTAAGACTTCATTCTTTCCATCTTGCTGCTCCATGGAACAAACTACCTGAGTCTGTGTGTCGAGATATGATTGGAATATCAGAGACATGGTGGAAGGAGGACAACCAGTGGGACACTGTGATACCTGGGTACAAACTATATCGTAATGATAGAGCTGATCAAATTGGTGGAGGGGTTGCTCTCTATGTTAGAGAGGGCATTGAGTCAGAAAGGATTAAAGTTTTGCAGGAAACAAAATCTGCTGTAGAATCTATATGGATTGAAATTCCATGTAAAAGGGGGAAGGCAATGGCAGTGGGGGTGTACTATCGAGCGCCTGGCCAGAATGAACAAATGGATGATGAAATGCTCAAAGAAACCAAGGAAGCTAACAAAAGTTACAGCGCAGTAATAATAATGGGTGATTTCAACTACCCCGGTATCGACTGGGTCAGTGTCACATCAGGACATGCTAGGGGGATAAAGTTCCTAAATGAAATAAATGACTACTTCTTGGAGCAGCTGGTTCATGAACCGACCAGAGGGGAAGCCATATTAGACCTAGTCCTTAGTGGAACACCAGATCTAGTGCAAGAGATAAGGTTGTTGGGGCCGCTTGGCAATAGTGATCATAGCATGATCGCCTTTGATTTAATTAGTGGAGGAGGGATAGTAAGGAAATCCACAGTACTACCTTTTAACTTTCGAAAGGGAGACTATGATAAAATGAGGAAAATAGTTAAGAAAAAACTAAAAGGAACAGTTGCAAAGGTTAAAGACGTACATCAGGCTTGGCTGTTGTTGAAAAATACTATCTTGGAAGCCCAGACCAGCTGTATTCCACGCTTTAAGAAAAGTGGAAGGAAGTCCAAAAAACTGCCAGCATGGTTTAAAGGTGAGGTCAGAGAGGCTGTTGTTGCCAAAAAAGCATCTTTCAGGAAATGGAAAAAAGAGCCAAACGACGAAACCTGGAAACAGCACAAGCATTGGCAAGTCAAATGCAAGGCATTGATAAGGCAGGCAAAGGGAGAATTTGAGAAGAAGCTTGCTGCGGAAGCAAAAATGCGAAGTAAAGACCTTTTCAAGTACATTCGTAGCAAAAAACCTGTGAGAGAGTCAGTTGTTCCATTAGATGATAAAGGGGTTAAAGGAGCACTAAGAGGCGACAAGGCGATAGCGGAGAGACTGAATGAATTCTTTGCTTCAGTCTTTACTGAGGAAGATGTAGGGATGTTACCCATGACTGAAGTGGTATTTAAAGGTGCGGAAGAATTGAAGGAAATATCGATACATCGGGAAGATGTATTACAACTATTAGATAAACTGAAGAGTAGCAAATCACCTGGGCTGGATGGTATACATCCAAGGGTGTTGAAAGAACTGAAATATGAGATTGCAGACCTGCCATTAGTAATCTGTGAACTATCATTAAAATCACCTCTAATACCTGAAGATTGGAGGATCGCCAATGTAACACCAATTTTTAAAAAGGGCTCCAGGGGTGATCCAGGAAACTACAGACCGATGAGCCTGACATCAGTACCAGGAAAAATGGTAGAAACCATCATAAAGAATAAAATTACTCAGCATGTAGATAGTCATGACCTAATGGGAGACAGCCAACATGGCTTTAGACAAGGAAGATCTTGTCTTACTAATCTGTTATGTTTTTTGAAGGAGTGAATAATCAGGTGGACAAAGGTGAGTCGGTTGATATTGTGTATCTGGACTTTCAGAAAGCCTTTGACAAAGTCCCTCATGAGAGACTTTTGGAAAAAACTATAGAGTCATGGGATAGGAGGCAGTGTACTACTGTGGATCAGGAACTGGTTAAAAGATAGAAAGCAGAGGGTAGGGCTAAATGGCCAATTTTCCCAATGGAGAAAGGTGAATAGTGGTGAACCCCAGGGATCGGTGCTGGGTCCGCTGCTTTTTGACATATTCATAAATGACCTGGAAAGTGGAATAACGAGTGAGGTTATCAAATTTGCAGATGACACAAAACTATTTAAAGTTGTTAAAACCCAAGAGGATTGTGGAAAATTGCAAGAGGATCTTGATAAATTGGAAGACTGGGCATCAAAATGGCAGATGAAATTTAATGTGGACAAGTGCAAGGTTATGCACCTAGGGAAAAACAACCCAAACTATGGTTACATGATGCAAGGTTCCACATTAGGAACTACCACCCAGGAAAAAGATTTAGGCGTCATTGTGGATACCATGTTAAAACCCTCGGCTCAGTGTGCAGCAGTGGCCTAGAGAGCAAATAGAATGCTAGGTATGATAAGGAAAGGAATGGAAAATAAAACAAAAGATATTATAATGCCTCTATATCGTTCCATGGTGAGACCGCACCTTGAATATTGTGTGCAATTCTGGTCGCCGTATCTTAAAAAGGATATAGCGATTTTAGAAAAGGTTCAGAGAAGAGCCACCAAAATGGTAAAGGGGATGGAAGGATACTCCTATGAAGAAAGGCTAAAAAGGTTATGGTTCTTTTACCTGGAAAAGAGACGGCAGAGGGGAGATATGATAGAAGTCTATAAATTGATGAACGGAGTGGAACGGGTAAAAGTAGATATATTGTTTACCTTATCAGAATATAGAAAGACTAGGGGACATGCAATGAAGCTACAGGGTAAACTATTTAAGACTAATAAAAGAAAATATTTTTTCACTCAATGTATAATCAAACTCTGGAATTTGTTACCGGAGGATGTAGTAAAGGCTGTTAGTGTAGCTGGGTTTAAAAAAAGTTTGGACAAGTTCCTGGAAGAAAGGTCCATAAACCATTATTAAGAAGGGACCCAGGATATCAATGCTTGAACCAATACAAGCATTGTGGAACCTGTGTCCCTTGGGGAATCTGCTAGGTACATATGACCTAGATTGGCCACTGTTGGAAACAGAATATTGGGCTTGATGGACCTTGGTCTGACCCAGTATGGCATATCTTATGTTCTTATGAGCTCCTTCTCTGGCCCTATTCAAGTCCTGGCTGAAGACTCACCTCTTTGAAGCTGCTTTTGGATCCTGATGCTCCTCATTCTCTTGTCCACTACTTATGTGTATCTTAGTATACTCTTGTCCCCAGTTTTGCAATGTTTTTTCATCATCTTGATTAGATTGTAAGCTCTGATCAGCAGACACTGTGTCTTACATTTGCATATACAGTACTGTGTACACCTTGTAGTGCTATACAAATGATTAGTAGTCATAGTTGACCTCAATAAGCTAGGAGCTGCTGTTTCCAAATGCTCTTTCAATTTGTCTGTCAGACTGCATCTCTTTCGCTTATGTCCAAGCAGGCCTGAGCTTTGATGATCATGTCACAGCTCACAATCTCAGAGCTATGGCTGTGTCAGTGGCCAACTTATGCTTGGTCTCCATGAAAGAGATCTGCAGGGCTACAACGTGGTCTTCAGTCCACACACTCACATCTCACTACTGCCTAGATGGGGATTCCCTATGTGACAGAAACTTTGACCAATCTGTACTCCAGAATCTGGGGATTAGAATCCAACTCCATCTCCCCTAGGCCCATTCTATTCTGTTGAGGCTACCAAAAAAAAAAGGGAAGAGAGAATCTTGGCTGTTGTACATAATTTGTCTCTTGCTGTTAGGCCTGTTGTCATGCTGCAGTTGAGTTTTGCCTCTGTTGGGCTTCTCAGTGGCCTCAGTTTTCTGTAGCCTGTAGTTTGGGAGTCCCATATGTGAGAACTCATTTCTGATTGTTCACAGGGAAAAGGTGTTCTCTGTAGACAGCAGGAATTAGTCCTTACAATCCTCCCACCTCCCTGAGGATCTGTCTTCTGCTGCAGCTATGTTATCAGACTGAATCAGGATGGTGCTCTGACGACAGGTGAGAAGGAGGTGCATAGGCGAGGTAGAGCCTCCCAGTAGAAGCCGAGAAGTGTTCTTTCTGCTGTCCACAGAGAACACCTGCTACAGGTGAATAACTATCTTTTATCACTGGTTTAAGCTACCTAACGTTTATTTTATATCCATGAATGTCTATAGGACAGATAATCTTTATTTGGTTGCCATATCTATGTAACCATGTTAACTATCCACTGATTAGCTAATATTTGTATCACTAATGACACTAGGACATCTAATAATGTATACAATTTTTTATCTAATATAGTTTATACCAACCAAATGTGATCTGAAAATTACTATTTGATGATCCAAATCTCAAGTATAGAGCATATCTTAGACCAAGATACCATGTAAGTGAAAGTACTAAATTGAGTTATTTTTCCATGCTTGTTAAAAAAGAATTTGGCAATTGCCAAACTGTGCTATCTACAAATGAGAAAAGTAAAGGTTTCTTAATTTAAATCTAATAAAGTACTGATGTTTTGGCTTTAAAGGGTAGGAAATTTATAAAGAGAGACGTAATCAGACATGGTACTGTTTAAAGTACATAATAAGAACATGAAGAGAACTGGTAGTGAACAGACTGAATTGACAGGCTTTGGTCCCCATAAATCCTGTCTATTGTTGCTAATACAATACCAATGCCGACCATACCAACCCATCTATGTAATCAGATCCTCCCTCACATTCCTTACTTTTCCCCTCCCTCTACTTGTTCAATGTACATAATTCACAACCTAGGCTAGATATAGCCGACATTTTGTTCAAATACACTGTATATAGTTCAGCTGTTTCATGTAAATGATTTTGTACTGTTTTCTGTACATCTCAAACGTTGTTCAAGGTAAACCGCTTTTGATCTATTGGAAAAAGTGGCATAGAAATTCTAAATAAATAAATAAATAGGTAAAATGTAAACATGCAGCATATGTATATAGTTTCTGTGATGTTTGACCTAAATTAATCTGTATTATTGTTTTGTTCTTATCTCACCCCAAAGTTGTGGATTCTATCTAGGTATGTGTGGTGAACCACACAGCTCTACCATAGAACTTAACTGCTACGAGTAAGTCTGAGACAGACTTAGTTGTCGTTTGTTTTGTTTTTTTTACATTATTGGGTCTTAAGGTAATTTGTTTTCCTTTTTTGAGTTATAGGTTTTGGTGTTTTATTTTCTAGATAGGAAGTGCACTTTGTTTTGAAAGATTTCTAAACTATACTATGGACTTCATACATTATTTTCTTAAGAAGGTTTTTATTTAGTTCCATGATTTGAAGGTAGTAGCAATATTGTATATGCAAAAGACTTTTTTTGCTGATTGCTTTTCTTGAAAAGAGAAAAATATAACTGAAGATAACATTCGTGAAATTTAAGGAATGAGTTGTGGAGCAGTTTTGTAGATATCTGGGTTTAACTTATGACATGTATCAGTGCAAGTAAAAAAAAAGTGTTGATATATATGTATATTTTGGTTATCGTGCGTTTACAGGGTGAGTAAAGATTATCCATATGCTAAAGTTGATTTTATTGCTGCCAACAAAATTGGTAAGAGACTATTCACGTTTTTTAATAGCCAAAGTAACCATTAGTTGTAAAAATAAATCCACTTCAGTGGACAAATGATAAAGGGGAAAAATGTGATGTTTACTGTTCCTTCAGAACTTGCATTGCCCTTTAGTTGCTGGAATTAGGAGAGACTCATTTGGAATGACTTGATTCTCAAGCATAAAGACTACTTTTAGCAGAATGACTGAACTGAGTTCCCCAAAATATGTACATCCCTCTTCTTTTTCTCGTTTATTTATATACTTTAATAATGTTATTTAACCATTGCAGCTTTTTACTCAGCATTGTAGAGGATTCCATTTTCCAGCTTTACCCCCAAGAGAACATGAAAGGCAGTGACACCATCACCACTTGGATGTGTAAAGGTATAATAGTGCAAGTTTTCACTAGAATCCAGCTGGAAAACGTGTTATCATATACTACTCACCACCAGAACACCAGGCAAAGGTTAAGATCTTCTAGCATGGATCAATGCATCTTTCTGCAGCAGGACCATATACCCCATCATCTTCAACCACTGACTGCTACAGGAAGCTGAATGACCCTGCAGACCCACTGGCCTGAGCCATCGCATCTCTCTATTGCTATCAACTCATGGAGCCTCCATGCTGGGCTATTGAGGAAAAAGGTGCCCATAACCTCTTCTCTATCAAAAGAGGTCCTCGTGACCTCTTCTCTATCAAAAGAGGTCTTCATCTGCAATAAGCCTGAATTCTGTGACATTGATTCACCAAAAAGCTCCTAGCTGGGGAGGGTAAGGTGCACGAGTTAGTAATTTCATGAAAAAAAGGAAAAATGTTTTATTCGGACCACAGAGGAAATTTGCTATCAGGACATCATTCTCTTAAATACCTCATACCAATGTGTCCAAGAACACATTGTCTGTTGGGAATGTTCTCATATATTCCATTGCCCTAATGATAGACTTTTAACAGAATAACAATGAACTTTGGTTATAGACAAAGTGTGTTTTGTTTTGTTTTTTATAATGTTTAATGTTTGTTTATAGAAAATTTGTTTCATGCTTGCTAGAACTGCTACTGAATCTATAAAGAAAAGTGCAAAAAAAGACATTTTAAATATATATTGTGATGAGGAGAGCTCTGCTGAGCCCATGGAAATAGAGGAAAATTGTAAATATACCTTTAAGGAGAGAGACAGGTAGGGAATTCACAGCTTTCAGAGTGCAGGTAAAGGAAGAAAACACGCAGTCACTGAAGTCAGGCCACACCTAAGCTCTGCTAACCTAAATGCAGGCTTGGGGAGTAATGAAAAACACCTGAGTAGGAAGCAGTGTACGCTAGTTAAGAAACAGCCTTATAAACCCAGGGGAGAAAAAGGAAGGGAGCCAGCACCTAGGAGCAGGAAGGAGATCACCGGGGAGGAGAACAGTGAAGACTTTGGTGAGGAGCTCAGCAGTGAAAGTAACAGCCAAAAAGAAAGCCAAGCTTTCAGGAGGAGTGCTGTTAGTCCTGAAGCCAGCCGAGGTGTGGCTAGGAGAATTGCTGATGAGGGTCAGGCTGCAGTTCAAACGGTTCGTGGACCAGCTCAAAGAGGTCAAGCTGCCAAAAGGAATTAGCAATGGACTGTTCATTGTGCCAGAAGGCAGATTGAAAGCTTTCTCATAAAAAGTCTTTAACCAAGAAAGCCCTGAAGAAACAGGGTGAGTAACCTATCCGTGTTAATGCTAAGAACCGCTTCTAATGAAAAGAATACAGGCATAACTTGTATTTGAATTACTAAAGAAGCAGAAGAGAAAAATGGACACTTTGCTTTGCTTGAAGGAAGAAGCTTTGTTTTGTTTGCTGAACGTTAGATGAAAACAGCTACGCCATGTTAAAAGGCTTATGAAGCCGTTTCAGTTCTAGTTTGTGTATAATTTCCTGATGTTATTGCTTGGAGAAGAATCCTAACGTTTGTGTTGAGCCTTAGTGCTTTGGGGAAGATAAATAAATTTCTTGTTTGCCTTTAAAAACCATCGGTTTCACACTACTGTCTTTAAATAAGGAGAAACAACTACAAGTCCCAGAAGTCCAAGCTGTGGACCAGAATAGTATAATTCTTTATTTAAGGACTAACATTGGTAGCCCTGCGCATTTAGGCCTTTGGCCTGGGCTAGGGTGATGACAATATGTATTATCAAACTAGCTACAAAAGAAAGATTTATGACTTAATTTTTATTTATTTTTTATTTATTTACAATAAATGTGATTGATATTTGCTCCATTTTAATTTGACATCTGTCCTTATTTGCTCCCTCCACGATTCTCTCCTGCTCTTTTGTTTGTGCAGAATGCAGAACTACTTGCCGTGAGACTCAGTGCAGTGAGCTGGCAGGAGAAAAAGAAGATAGAATACTACTCAGGGCTGGAGAACCATGGCCAATGCAATCAAGGATCAACTACTCCATTTATCTTACTAGGGGCTGAAGTTCCTAGATTGGTGGAGCCCAGAACTTGAAAGTACAACACATTCTAGCCTGGCCTCCCCTAGACCCAGCACCTAATGGGTCCTTTGCCAGTAAGGACCTTCTGAAGACATCTGGTGGAAGACAACCTGCACTGGCTAGAGACCTCTTACATTGCTGGGAGAGCTGGGGATAAGAGCCCTTGAGGGGTGAAGCGTATATTTATGTGCTGCTCAGGCGTCCAGGCCTCTAGTGGGATGGGAAGCGTATAGTTATGATATAACTACTTTTAAGAATTGTAATGGTTTCTCCATTACAGTTTGGAGTAGGACAATACAGGTCCTATTTGTTAATAGCTTTCTAATATAAAGCTGCTCTATTCAATGTTGTGTTAGATATTGTCTTCCCAGATGTGCAGATTATCCAGTAGTGTTATATATCTGCATTGCCAAGTGAAACCTGGTTTCATATGCTGATGAAAAATCAGAGAGATTAATGGACACAGAACTATGTGTTGACCATGTAACCCTTGGGGTCAAAAGAGGGAATTGTGGAAGTATACAGAGGGTTAATAGCAGTTGAACCTAACAGCTGTGTAGACGTGACATGCTTGAAAACTAGAATGTGCAGAGTTAAAGGACAAGGCTTGTATACCATTAAGTGAGACCAGCTGTAAGAAGGAGTTAGGCACATAGGAAAGTAGGTGGAGATACAATGAGCAGTGAAACAAATTCCCCGAAGTGTCAAGCTTGGGAAAACAAGATTATTAGCACATTCTTTCCATTCTTTGTTCTTTTGATCCTAGTGCATATAAGCCAGCTTGGAGCACTGTAATGTTAGAGACAGATTCCCTAAAAATTCTCTCTCTCCATACCAGTACTCTAATGAAGAATCTTGCTGATATAATAAGGATTCTTTCATTATTTATTGACACTACTGATGTAGAGGGATCATGTTTGGGACTTGAACATTTAGAGGAAGGGGCTACTGAAGTCTGGTAACTGAAAGGTTTGAAGAAGTCAGACAGTAGTGTGACATCTGATGAGTGGCTACAGACAAATAAACCACTTTATTAATAGAAAGGCAGTATATTAAGACGCTGATAAACCATAAGTAGCACTGCCATAGAGATAACGGCGGATGCAGCAAGGGTCAATAGCACCAGCATGTGGTTGAAAAGAGATTGAGAAATGCCCCTGGTCTTTTAGCTCCTAATCTGCCTTCAACCTCAGTTCCAGCAGCATCCAAGGATCCAGAGAATCGATTCTGCAAAAAAAGCAGAGGTGTGGGGGCAATTTACTACTATAGAGGATCGGCTTTTTTCAGAATGTCTTCACGGTCAGGAAGCAATCAAAGATAGTGTGATACAATATCATTTGTGAAAACGCATCCAGTCTTAGGAGAGGCAGGTCCTGGTCTAGAGTTCCTGTCCTCCACTCAAAGCAACAGTAGCAGTAGTTGATCCCTTGGGCCCTTCTCCCAGTGAAGTGGTAGGCTAGAAACTCCTAGCTTCATGTCTGAAATACTTTACCACAATATATTGGTCTTAAAAATTAATTTTCTAAATTCAAAACTGCCCTTAAGATTTACTATTTTTCCTTGACTTTTCATGACATTTGAACTCTAAATGAGATTTATAGGGTCTGCTCAAGCTAATGTTTTGCTTCACACAGTAATCTCTTATCTAGACTACTGTAATGTTGCTTATATGGGGTTACCTCAGTATCAGCTCAAGCGCTTACAGACAGTCCAAAACACCGTTATGCATATACTTGCTCACGGCTGGAAATTTGACCATTTAACCCTATTACTTATGCATTACCACTGGCTTCCTATTAGATCATGTATTCAAGTCAAAATTTTGACACTAGCTCATTAAGCTATTCACAACGCATCTCCTGACTACATCTCCTTATTAATTACTTTATATGTTCCTGCCTGTACTCGCCATTCTCTTCATGGGTACAGACTGCATATCCCACCATTGTCCAAAGTTAAATATGAATTTACTGGACAATCTGCATTCTTTTATTTTAGCTCCTTCCCTCCAGAATAGTCTGCCTTCCCCTTTACAGTGCCTAACTTGAAGACACACCTGTTTTGATTCGGCTTTTTCAATCCCTTCAAAGTGGACCCCCTTAATTCAGGCAGATCGTAACCCCCCACCCCCGTTCCCTTCCTTTCTGTTCAGATCCCCTCTCACTCCTCCTATATTTCTCCATGTTCTCTTTTCTATTACTAAAAATGGTGTTCCTTTCCTTTTACTTGGAACTGTATAATGTAAACCGCATTGCTTGCTTGCAGAAATTGTGGACTATCCAAGGCAAATGTAAACACAAACACTTTGTGGGCCTGTGGTGCACACATGACTTCTATTATAATCCTTCCTTTTTGAAACTTACCTTGGTTAGATTATTTTTTTAGTGTATTAGCTGTCATTGTCTCTTGTTTTTTTTCCTTCTATTATTTTTTATTATATTGCATTTATACTGTAAACTACCTTGATGCTTCATGAAGAGCGATGTAAAAAGTTTTAAAATGGAAACATCGGTGGCAAATCATGGACCAAACTGGATGGTGTTCTGCATCCCTATCTAGGGAAAACAGACAGGCAGTATCCTAGATGCTGACAAGCATCAGTGAAATGATCATCCTGGATGAATAGTCTCTTCAGGTGGTGAAAAATATTTAAGCAGCTGCTGCAGGAGTGAGCCTTAAATTACGAACTGACTTCCAGAACAATATTTAGTGGACACATAATCCCCACGCTGTATGATTGGTGCCCTTCCTGGATTTTACGAGTTCTATCTGAACTACTTAGAATGTTACTTATGCTGTTTTTTGACAGCACACTGATGGAAGCTGGAGGAGGCACACTAGATAGGTACAGGTGAACTGTGCTGTGCTATCCATCCAGGTGAGGTACCAGACCCATAACTCAGCCTAGATCTTAGAGATAATCAGAGGGATGACGGAAGGAAGTAGCAAATGATCAGGACAATCGGGACCTACAAGGATACGCAATGCTTTGTCCACCTGATATATCTAGCAGTATCTGGCACCATTGGGCTGGGAGACAAGGAGGGCAGCAGTTCCATCCTGCGAGAAAACAGCTGAACATTTCAACCATAGTATGAAGGTTAAGCAGCAGTAGGAAGAACGTGTTTTGAGTATGTGGGCACCAGGTGGCAAGCCACCTATCTCATGATGCAGAAGTTAATAGAGCAGCAGACACCCCTTCAGCATTATCACAGGAGGTGGACATCGGTTTGAACTGTCTCCTGGGGCATCATGATTGGTTGTACATGACACAGGTAGCATAAATCCTGAATCTCAAGGATGCTACAGAACTCAGAGTTCAAACATGGCCACCTTGGGTGAAGTCAGTCCTAAAGTCCCAATGTTGGAGACATTGAGGGTTAGAGTGGATGCTAAACTAATGCATACAGCTGCAACTGCAAAACTTGCTCAAACTCCTCACCTGGTATGATTCTTACACATTGCTATCCTATGTGACCCACATACTATTTCTGTGATGTACATAATAATCACATTACCCACCTTGAAACATATTAAGGAGGAACTGGTGGGTAGGGTGCAGGAATGTGAGCACAAGAGGCAGGGGGTTAGTGTAGATACAGTACAGAAAGAGTGAACTCCCCTTGTAGCACTGGTCAACATCAGCAAAACCTTGTCAGCTAGCACTACCACGGGACATGCTCTCCTGATAGAAGCAGTTAGCAGCAGAGACCTACATCTCCTCTTTCCAACAACCCTGCACAAACTCACTCACATAGCCCAACAAGATCACAGCCACTGACAACTTGACACACTAGGCACAAAGGTCACAGCACTTCCTTTCCTACCTACCAGCCAGAATGCCTAATGAATAGATATTTGCAATGGTGAGGGACATTGTGAGTTCACAACATTTTTGGTTGGCACCACAGTTTGTAGAAAACAGCCTTCATTAAGATAAACCTCCCTGTTCTGGCTTTCCAAATGAGTGAGAGAAGGATCGAGTATACAACTATCTTTCACATTGTTGGAGGTTTTCTGCCTACTACATAAGCCAATGCCAAGCCCCCCAGTGAATCAATGTCCATACTCTTTGATTTCCAGGTCCTGCATTTTGTTGCCACTCTTGCTGCTTCTGCTGTCCTGACATTCTCTTGGCAGCAAATTGAAACTGGTAGGGCGACAACACTAAGGCTAAGAGAGAGATAACAAAAACTAAGAGGAAATGGCTGAGGGGGAAGATTGAGGCTTGATGGCTTCAGTAATGGTGAGATGAAGAGGGAAAGTGGAGGAGAAAATGGGAAAGGATTTGGTAATAGCACAAAAACATAGAAACATAACAGAAAAAAACTCTATGGCCTATCTAGTCTGTCCTTCCATATCAACTACTTTAGTCCCCTTTTTTCCTTTAGAGACCTTCCCACACACTTTCTTGAATTCAGATACTGTCCTCATCTCTACTACTTCCATTGGGAGAATATTCCACACATCAAACACTTTTTCTGTAAAATATTTCCACATATTATTCCTGAGTCCATCCCCTTTCACCCTCATCCTATGTCCCCTTGCTACAGAGCTTGCTTTCAACTGAAAGAGGCTCTGCTCTTGTGCATTTATGCCACAGAGGTATTTAAACATCTCTTATCATATCTCTTCTCTCCCGTCTTTCCTCTGTCCCCATATGCTTTATAATGAGAACCACCAACCATTTTAGTAGCCACCCTCTGCACCAACTCCATCCTGTTTATATAATTTTGAAAGTGTGGTCTCCAGAATTGCCCACAATACCCCAAATGAGGTCATGCCAGGCACTTATACAGAGGCACTAACACCTCCTTTTTTTCTGCTGGCCATTCCTCTCCCTATGCATCTTTCTGACTTTCACTATCGCCTTTTCTGCCTGTTTTGCCACTTTAAGATCATCAGAAACAATCATGCCCAGAACCTGCTCTTCTTTCATGGACATAAGTACTTCACCCCCTATATTGTACTGCTCCCTTGGATTTTTGCAGCCCAAATACATGACCCTGCATTTTTTAATATAAAAGAATAGATCCTGTTATCACAAATGTAACCTGCAATGTAAATAATGTATTCAACACATATACAATGTATCTACTAGGTAAATAGTTAACTATTCAATATGTTACATGGGATTGTATATCCAGTTATTGTTAAAATGTTACCTGTTTTATGTAATAGTTCATGGTTCTATGTAATATCTAATCGTTCTATGTAAACCACCTTGATTTATTGATGGGGCGGTATATAAAACCAAATAAATAAAGCTCAGCTGCCAAATTCTTGACCATTCTACAAGCTTAGCTAAATCCCTCCTCATGTTATCGACTTCTTCCTGGGTGTCTACTCCATTGCAGATTTTGGTATCATCTGCAAAGAGGCAAACCTTACCCAACAGCCCTTCCACAATATTGCTAACAAAGATGTTAAAAAGAATTGGACCAAGGGCAGATCCCTTTGGCACACCACTGGTAACATCCTTCTCCTCAGAGTGAGCTCCTACTCAACCAATTTCTAAACCGGTCAGTCACTTTAAGGTCCATCCCTAGGGTGCTCAACTTGTGTGTAGAACGGTGTCAAAGGCTTTACTGAAATCTAGGGCTCTTCCTCGGTCCACCTCTCTGGTCATCCAGTCAAAGAAATCAATCAGATTTGTATGACAAGATCTGCTTCTGGTAAACCTATGCTGTCTCAGATCCTGCAATCCTTTGGACTCTGGAAACCTCACTATCCTCTGTTTTTAACAGCGTTTCCATTAATATACTCACTACAGAGGCCTGTAGTTCTTAACCTCATCCTTACTTCTGCTTTGGTGTAAAGGCACCACTCCTGACTCTAGGAAGCATTGAAAAGGTCAGTCAGTGGAGCTGCTAGAATGTCCTCAAGTTCCTTCCGTATTCTCGGATGTATCCCATCCAGTTCCATCGCTTTGTCTACTTTTAGTTTAGCTAATTCCTCACTAACATAGTCTGCTGAATATCATTTAAAATCCCCTTCACTTCTGTTCCTATTTGTATGTGTTTTCTGATGTCCTGCTTTTGGCACTTCATCTGTGAACACAGAACAAAAATATTTGTTAAGCAATTCCACTTTATCCACATTGGCTTCTACATATTACTCCCTTTCACCACTTTTGTATGTCCTCCTCTTGCTAACATATCTGAAAAATATGTTGCCCCCCCCCCCCCCATTTTATTGTACTGACACAAAACAAAGAATGCCTTTGGAAATTATGTACTCTGTGGAATACACCTATCTCCAGGAACAAGCAGGAAGTCAGTCTTCACATATGGGTGACACTGGCACCGATGGAACCGTGTGCAGGAACACTCCCCAGCATCCAATAGAAATGCTTTTGGGCGTATTCCTCCACGTATGCGTGGCTGCCTTCCCACCTTCCCTCCTGACCTCCTTAGTTGACTTTTTTCCACGGAGCCATTGTCCAGTCCATGTCAGCTGCGTCTAGAGACAAGAACCTTTGAAAGAACTCTGGTTGCCTTCCCATCGACCAACTCGACTCCCCATCTATTCCGGGTCCCATTTTTACTTTTTCATACATTTTCTTTTATTTTAATTTTTTTCAACTATTTTTGTTTGAGGCCTAAGGCCTACTTGGGAATCATTGCCCAATTCGATTTTGCCTCCATATTCTCAAATATGGAGAAACCCCGAAGTGGGTTCAAGAAATGCTCCAAGTGTTCCAGCATAATTTCCATCACTGACGAGCATTCTTGGTGCCTCAAGTGTTTAGGCCCAGACCACAACGTCAATTCCTGTCTGTCCTGTTGCCATATGACTTCCAGAGGTTGGAAGAACTGGGACAAACAGAAAGCTAAGCTGTTTCCTACAGACTCAGCTCCTTTGGTGCACTCCTCGGGGGGGCGGGGGGGGGGGGCGTTGACTCCTTGCATCTTCCCATGCATCTAAGTCCTCACCAGCAAAGGAAAAGCATTGCTCGGAGTTACCAGTGCTTAAGAAGACTACATTGGCCTCGGCATTGAGATCATCGACTTCCAGGTCAGCGTCGGCTTCCAACACGAGCATCAGCATCGCCATTCATTGGATTCTGATGCAGACCATCCATCTAAGCAACCTCGGCAGGAAGTGTCACCTTCCAAAGCCATACAGGGGTATGGGGATGCCTCCAAGTTCCAATCCTTGGTGGAGCCCCTGATACCAGCATCGGGAGTTGTGACCCACTCATATGTCTGGAGCCACTCCTCCTCCAGTACCATCATTGGATGACTGCGTCATCACCATAGAGTGTAGCATCGCTAAACTCTTAGCAGCTGTAACGCTGATAGCATTGAGTGCTCCGCAGCTGGCACTAGTTCTGCCGATATCAACAGTGAACGCAGAGCTTGACAGTCTTCTGCAGGCATCCTCTGCTTCACATAGCTCAGAGCACTGATACAGAGGCCCTCTGTGCCATGGGTTCTGATACCCTCGACATTCAAACAATGAGGTTCTGAGCAATGAAGGTATCAAACATCTAGAGATTATTTTTACTTTCTTCTAGACTCCGATTCAGAGGAGGCATCTGAGGTGGAATCTATCAAGTCCAATACATCCAAAGATGCATTATCAGATCCATCGCCTCCTTATGAATGTTGACGTTCACTGCCCGAGGACATGTCTTTTCAAGATTTTATTAAGGACATGGCAGCAGCTCTCAATGTTTCAGTGGCTACAGAAACAGAGCCAAGAGCTGAAGAGCTCGATATACTCCAGTGCCCTTCAGCACCAAAAGAGGCTGCTACCCTTCTGGTGCACAACATCTTAAAGAACCTTATGACTCAAATGTGGGAAGCCCCCATGTGATAAGCAAGAAACTTGATACCCTGTATAGAGTTTCTCCCTCTCTAGGTTTCCAAAAATCACACCTTCCCCACCACTCCATGGTTGTGGAGTCTTCCATGAGGAAGATTAAAAGTCAGAAAAACCACTCCTCAGTGCCTCCTGGTAGAGAGGCTGGGACCCTGGATGCATCTGGAAGGAAAGCATTCCAAGCTACCATGCTAGCCTCGAGAAGAGACTCATATATGCTATATATGGGTATGTTTCTTAAAGATGTATCGAGGGATTTGTTAGAATTTATCACCTTGTTGCCCCCTGACAAGCAGGTTGCTCATCAGGTCTTAGTGATACATGCCCAGAATACATCCAAATTCTTGACAAGAGCAGCATTTGATGCTTTTGAGGCTAATAGCAGATCTGATGCAGCCTGCACAGGGGCTAGGAGAACAGCATGGCTCCAAGCATATGACCTGGAACAGTGGGTCCAGGACAAATTAATAAATATACCTTGTAATGGGGTGAACCTCTTTGGCCAAAGGTGGAGGGAGAAGGCTGATGAGATTGAAACTGATGACTTCACCATGAAGAGGCCATCAAGGAAAACAGCAGACCCTTCTAAGAATAAGGATACCACCAGGAAACCATTTTTCCCTAAGAAAGAGGTTTTATCCTCCATATCCGGCCTATTCTGGCTACTCTGTCCCACAACAGCAACAGAAGCAACAAGGCCAGAAAAAGGTCAGGAAACAAGGTTTCTAAACCACAGCCTGCAGCTACTACTCAGCCTCGTCAGAGTTTTTGACAGCTTCAAGAAGAGCATGGCCAATTCTCCCATAATATTCCCCTCTCCCCCTATGATCCCAGGAAGGCTAGTGCATTTCGCACACTGCTGGATCAGCATCACTTCTGAGCCCTGGACCCTACATCTAGTCAGTCAGGGCCTGCAAATGAAATTCCAGACTCTTCCTCCCACTCTCTTTGTGGGACAACCCACCCTGGATCTCCTTCACTCCTCTCTGCTTCAACAGGAAATCCACTCACTGCTGAGACAAGGAGCCATAAAGGAGGCTCCCTCAGCCCAACAGGGCCTGGGATTCTACTCCAGATTTTTCCTAATTCCAAAAAAGACAGGAGGTCACAGGCTTATATTAGATCTCCGAAATCTCAACAAATTTCTTATTAAGGAGAAATTCAAGATGATTTCTTCTGCCGTACCTCCAACGAAATAATTGGTTATGCTCTCTGGATCTAAAGGATGTTTATACACACATCCTGATTCACCCAGACTACAGAAAGTTCCTCAGGTTTGTTTTTGAGAACAATCACTATCAGTACCAAGTCCTCCCATTCGGACTGGCTTCAGAACCCACAAAGTGTTTAGCCGTTGTAGCGGCCTACCTATGAACTTTGGGGATCTTTCTGTTCCCCTACTTAGATGACAGGCTACTAAGGGCAGACTCTACCCTAAATCAAACCATTTATGTTCTCCAGGAGTTAGATTTTATAAATTATCCAAAATCACATCTCAGCCCAACTCAGGACCATTAGGCCACATGGCTTCCACAGTCCATGTTGTGCCCTATGCCTGTCTCCACATGAGGATTGGACAGTGGACTTTCTCACAGCAGTGGAAGCAGTCCACAGGTCACCTCTCAGACCTCTTCAGCATCACTCCACAGATGAAAGCAAACCTTCAGTGGTGGTGTACACCACAGCTTCTGGTCGAAGGGTCACCATTTCAGAAGTCTGCACTGCAGTCTATCCTAATGACTGAGGCAACAAAACTAGGCTGGGGGGGCCCATCTCAATGGCCTCACAACACAGGGCCTTTGGTCCACTCAGGAAGCACTCCTCCAGATCAATCTTCTAGAGCTCAGAACGGTCTTCAATGCCGTCAGAGTCTTCTCTCCCCAGGTCAGGGGACATTTTCTTCTTGTGCAGATGGACAACCAGGTGGCTATGATTTATATAAACAAACAAGGAGGGACAGACTCTCAAACACTATGCAAGGAGGCCATTCACCTTTGGAACTGGGCCATTCCTCAAGGTATTCACCTCAGTATTTTAAGGAAATCTTACCAGCTTCAGGAAATGGCTCCTTGTAGCACTTTACATGTTTTTGATTTCCTGTTTGATTAAACATTTTCCTATAGCCTCCAAAATAGCTGTTTTTAGCACTTTTTCTGCAAGGAGAAATACTCAGTGGAGATCATACGCCACATACATGGCTTAGCAGTGAGGTTCATGACTGTCATGGTTTGTGCAAATCTCGCCCATTTGGACAAACTGCCCTGTAGCATATGATGGAAATCGCCTGCTTTTCAAACAGCGTGCTTCTCAACCTTGAACTGAAAAAGCTGTTGAGGTTGAGAAATATCCATGACAATGAAAACTACATTGATGAATTGTTGCTTGAGGCATCTATGATCTCGAGCAGAAGGGAAGTCAAATCTGAAACATGAAATGATAGTCGAACATAGTTTACTGAAGCCAGTAAAATTGTCAACCTGACTCCATCTTCACTTGAACCAAAGAACTAATATTCACCACTGGAAGAGCTGAAACCATCCCAGGATGAGGAGTAATTGAAACTTGTAAACCCCAAAGTTGCAGGATCAGCAACCACTGGGCCTAGGAAACAAAGGGTAGTGGTGGTTGGTGACTCCCTTCTGAGGGGTAAAGAAGTATCCATATGCCAACCAGCCTTGATGTCCCCAGAGCTGGTGCAAGAATTGGAGGCACCCTAGGTGTGTCCTCCATCCTGATGCCCCTCCGTGGGCCCCCTTTGCCACCACTGCTGCCCCTCTGGGGCCTGCAGCAATGGCAATAGCCCCCAAACTGCAACACAGTGCTTATTAACACCCCAGTGCTGCGTCACACTTTCCTACTCTTCACAATATGCAGTTTCTGCTCTCTCCAATGCTGCTTCCGGTTTTGGAAAGGGCAGAAATGGCACATTGTGAAGACTAGGAAACAGACACAGCACTGGAGTGTTAATAAGCACTGTGTCATGGTTGAGTGCTATTGTTGTTGCTGCTTGCCCCAGAGCGCGGCAGCAGTGGGTGCCCTCAGGCGACCACCTAGTTTGCCTAGTGGTAGTGCCAGCCCTGGATGTCCCAAGGGTGCCAGGATCTGAGACATTACAGAAACTCATCAAGCATACTGAATATTATCCGATGCTGCTCTTCTACATTGGCACAAATGATACTGCAAGCTTTCCCACCAAATGTATTAAAAATGACTGTGGCTCTGGGAGAGAGGATGAAGCAGAAAGGTGCATGGGTGGTATTCTCCTCAGTCTGCCTAGCAAAGGCCAGGGCAGAGAAGTTCATATTTTGAAGATAAATGTATAGCTGCATGGATGGTGTTGATGAGAGAATTTGGTTTCCCAAACCATGGGATTGTTTTCTCAGGGGTTGCTAAGCAGAGATGGTGTCCATCTATCAGAGGAAGAGTGAAATGTCTTCCAGAGCAGACTGGCTAACCTACTGAAGAGGGCTTTAAACTAAGATTGATGAGAACGGGTGAACAAAGCTCTCAGGTAAGTAAAATATTTACTATATAGAAATGGAAAAAGGGACAACATCTAGAAAGCTGTATATACAAATGCCCATAGTATGGGAAATAAAGTTCTAGAGATTATAATAGAAGAGGCTAACTTAGATTTAGTGGTGGTCATGGAGGTGTGGTTTATGGATAATCATGACTGATATATACTGTAGTTAAATTGGGCTATAATCTATTCCAAAAAGACAGGATAGAAAGAGAGGAAGTGTGCTGTTCATATAAAGATAATATTAAAGCCCCCCAGGAGCTAGAAAAAAACTACTATACCTGAATGTGACTCACCTTGAGCTACCATTGAAAAAAGCATGAACTAAATCCAAACTCCCAGTTGTGAGACTCGAGGGTGAAGGGAAAGAATATGTAGAGGTTCATGAGGTTAAAGCTTTTACATATTTCCTACAGATAAAGGAATGGGAGTTGGACCTTAGAATACAAACATGAATAAGAATAGAAGTGAAGTAGACCTTAAACGATTTTGAGAAGGCTGGGTTTATGAAGAGCTAGCTAAACTAAAAGTAGACAAAGCTGCTATAGCTTGAATCTCAGCATGCCTACCCAACTGCCTTACACAACTAATTTTCACAGCAACAAAAAAAAAATACTCTACTCGTTCACTTGCATAACATTAAGTATCTCTAAAGGACTCCATTCAACGTCTAGCTAACATCAAATATTGTCCCAGTACCTCCTATGTACTCCCATAATTTGATTATAAATTAACACATCTCCTCACTCTTACTTTCCCTCCAAATATTTAAGCTCTCCAGCCTTTCATTTGCATGCAATGAGGAAGTGACTCTATTCAGAAGGCAAGCTGCATTGCAATAGCTGTTTGTCCCCCTTCCTTACAGCCTTGTTAAGCCTTATTTTTCCTTCCAGTTTACCCTCCAGCACTCTCCTCATGGAATGTATAGATGAAGAAACTTTTACTAAGTCTCCTTACTCACTTCTACACTTCTATAACCCTTTCTCCACAAAATCTATGCACCATCCCTCATGGCTACCTGATTATAAAGTAATGGTTTTCCTTCTAGTTTGTTAAACCCTCAAAAAATTCACTTACAGAAAATTGTGCAGAAGAGTATTCAGCTAATGAGGCGCATTTTATAAAAGTAAGCCCCTTGCTTCCTTCTATCCCGACACCACCACGCCTCATAATCTAATTATCAATTACTATTTCTTCTCCCCAAAATTTTCCCTCCCAAATCTTTACAACTACTCTCTCCTCATCTACTATACTGGTAAAGAACACATTTTCACAAAACCCCTTTATCCTCAGCATTGTGCCCTTCTCTTAGATCTTATTGCTGGTGATCCTCACTAACCATTCCATACTCTGCTGATGCTTTAGTTGTCCCAAGTAGTTTTATTGAAAGAAAAGAAGGCAATAATCTAAGGAGCTCCCACAGTGCTTCTTCAACGTCCATAAGAAGTAGGCCAACAGTTCTGTCCTTTTCTTATAGGTACCAGGTCACATGACCTTGGGATGTGACATAGGACATCAGTGTTGACAAGCGGAAGGAATCATCTACACAAGTGGGCAATGCCATTTGGATGGCACCAAACTTGGGCTCTCTTGTAGCTCAGTAAGGTTTGAAAATGTACTGAGCAAGTGCATGAATTCACCCACCTTTATTCTGACACTGGCTCTCTAGGTTTCCTTGCAAACCACCAGGTGGGAGGAGAAGGAGGCATCCCTTTTATCATGGACCCTATATATCCTCAGAGGAGACTGTTTCCCCCTCATTTCTGAATCCATAGAGACACCCCTCCACCCCAGGGCAATATTTTCCCACAATTCACTTGTGAATTTGCAATGAGATAAGTAGAATCTATTAAAATAATACACTCTCAAAATGTTCCCTTGCTTTCGAATGAACTCTAATTCAGCATAGAGTAAACTTCACAGGAACAGTTACAGCCAGGGCCAGTGCAAGGATATGAGGCACCCCGGGCAAGGCCTCAATCCTGCCGTCTTCCCTGCTTTCACGCCCCCTGCTGCTACCGCCCTTCTCCAGGAACTATAGCCGCAGCAATGGCATTTAAACGACAACGTGGTGCTTGCCTGAATTCTCAAGTGCTGCGTTACTCTCCTTGCGCTCCATGACCTGCCACTTCCTCCCTTTCCCAGGCAGACTTCCTGTTTGCATGGAGTGGCAGATCACAGAGAGCAGCGAGAGCAATGCAGCATCAGAGAGTTCAGATATGATAGAGGTCTATAAATTAATGAATGGAGTGGAACGAGTAAACGTAGATCGATCGATTGCGCCATCAGAAAGTAGAAAGACGAGGGGACATGCAATGAAGCTACAATGTAATCCGTTTAAGACTAATAAGAGAAAATATTTTTTCACTCTATGCGTAATCAAACTCTGGAATTCATTACCAGAGAATGCGGTAAAAGTGTAGCTGGGTTTTAAAAGGGTTTAGAAAAGTTCCTGGAGGAAAGGTCCATAAACCATTATTAAAGAGGACCCGGGAAATCCACTGCTTGCCCTAATACAAGCATTGTGGAACCTGTGTGTGTTTTTGGGAACCTGCCAGATAATTGTGACCTGGATTGGCCGTTATTGGAAGCAGGACACTGGGCTTGATGGACCTTGTGGCATTTCTTATGTTCACTGTTTTGCCATTTAAATGTCATTGCCATCGCTGCAGGTCCTGCAAAGGGGCGGCAGTGGCAGTGATGGGAACATTAGTGCTGTAGGCGACCACCTAGTCCACTTATTGGGTGTCGCCGGCCCTGGTTACAGCTACTGTAACTCGGAAATCAAATCAGAAGAAGGATTCATATTTAAAAAGTATCTCTATAGAGAATACATGTGGAAATATTAATGGAAGCTTGTTATAAGACATCTCAAGCAAAACACGTCTGTCTTGAAAGCATTTCTTTGATAAGAAATGCAAGGTCAGGCAATTTCACTTGGCTAAGCACACAATCAAAACATATGTCTATTAGTTCTTTGTTAAATATTAACAAGCGTCAACCGATAGCAAAGAAATATTTAACACTCCTCAGAAAGCGTCCTTCTTTGTCACAAAAGTCACAGTGTGAAATGAGATCTTTAGGTCATCTATGTATTAATGGCCACTCTGACTACTCATTTTACCTATCACAATTCCTTTTTGTCACATGGTTGATTTCTACAAAGTATAAACAGAATATGAACTCCTGCAGTGTTTTTTTCCAGAGCTGATATCATTAGACAATTAGTGGGGATCACCATTAGACCATGAATCTGTTCCATACTGCCTATAATGAGATTGTTATACAGACCAAGAAATGCTAATTACTCTAGGTTAGTTATTTTGTCTTTAATTCCTTGCAGGATTAATTTGCTATTGTAAAGAAGTTGGTAAGGGTTCCAATGGGTTACCACAGTCTAGGAACTGGCATCCTTTTTTAAATCCAGCACTAAAGAATATGATGGCCGAATCACTATGCAATACTGTGAATATATCCAGTAATCAAAGCTGTTTGCTTACCTATCTAAAGAATGCTGTTGTAGTCCTATAACCCAAATAATGTTTCCAGCTATCAACCAGTTTCTTGTTTGCCCTGTTAGAACAAAGGTATTGGGCAGATTGTGTTGCAACTGCTTCAGGTTCTTATTTTATGAATGTGAGATCTTAGATATCCATTAATATGGGTTTAGACTAGAGCATTGCATGGGATACAGTGGCTGATGGTCTTAACTTTTGATGCCATTTGATGTGGTTTGGGATGGTTGGAGCATTATTTGTTGGCTTTTCTAGATGTATAAGCCACATTTGATACAATTAGTTACTTTATATTGCTTCACCGGTTATATTCCTATGGAACTGGAGGACAAATGTTGGCTCAGTTTGGATTTTTTATCCCTGACTGGTGACATTTTGGAAATTACAAAGCAGAATGAGTGGCCCTTTGTATGGGAGTGCCCTATGGATTGGCATTATCTGCCATTCTGTTTAATGTATATTTATGTCCACTTTGTGATATATTAAGGGAGGTTGAGTTTTACTCATATAGAGATATTATGTTCTTTTTCCCACTATGCTTAAATATACATGATGTGTTGGCTTAGTTGATGAGTTGCTTAAAATCTGTGTCTCAGTGGGTGGCTATTAATAACTTTGCTCTGAAATTTTCAAAGATGAAGTTAAAAGGTGATTAGTCAGCCCAGTAAAGATAGGAGGGACCTACTGATGAAAGAAAACAGCAGATATGAAAATAGGTTTGTCTCATTTTACTCCCCATATAAACTATAAAACTGTTTTGGTAGCTGGTTAGATTATTACAAAGCTTGGTGGTAAGACATGGGTTGGGGAAAAGCCACTGGAAATCTGCATGCTTATCTACCAAGGATGAAGGAGGGGGAAAAATCTGGTTTACTCAAGAGCCATGTCCTACAAGCAGTCCGATTTCTACAGCTGGGAACTGAGATCTGTTCTTAACCATTGTAGACTAAAATAACTGGCCAGATAGGATGTGACAATTGGTCCTTATCTACAATCATCTACTCGGTTACAAAGTTATCTTTTTTGTATTCCTATAATTAAGTCATTTCTTCAAGAGGCACTAAACAATAAAAGTCAAACACAAATTTCATAAAATATGATCATATGTAGCTCTGTTGCAGTGAAACCTTATGATGTAGAGCAGAGGTTCCCAGCCTTTTTAGTTGTGTGGACACCTTATTAACCTAAAAAATGTTCAGGGACCCCCAGTTCATCCCCACAACTCTTCCAGGATCTTTATCCCTCAGCACCAAGCCTGTCCCCACCAGCCTTCTTTATCTGCCTTCCTCTTCCTGTCTCCACCAGTCTCTCTCTTTATCTTCAGCCGGTCCCCACTAGTTTCAATCTTCCTCTTTCTCTCTTCCCAGACAGCTCCCTCCATTCTCTCTCTCTTTTTCCCAAGTCAATCCCCAACGATCTCTCTGTTTTCTTTTTTCTATGTCCTGTGGACATCCTCTAAAGGTCAGAGGTCCACTGACCACAGGTTGGGAACCAGTGATATAGAGGGATGGTTAGGAGACTGCTAATCAAATTGTGGTATTGACTGCTACACCTATACCAATCTGGTGGAACAGTATTTGGACTGTTCCATTTTGAAAAGTTATGAGACTTCCTTCACAGCACAAATTTAGTAACTGGAAAGTTGCAACTATGATCAAGTACCATTGTATATGAAATACATGGGTCTTTATAATGCAATATATGCTGTATCATTTATATTTTATTTGGTAAGAGTGCTGCTGTTACATATTTAGGTTTTAGCTTTTAGGGGCATGGTTACTAAAAGTCTGCTGGTATCACAGGGCTAATGTGTGAATAGTGCACATTCTTACCACAGCAGAGCCTAGCAATCACTGTAGACACAAGGGATGCAGCCACAGTAGACTACTACTGCCACACTAGTCACATCAATAGCGTGGTAGCAGGGAATGTGTGGCCATAACGCATGCAAACAGTGCATAAGTTTGCAACATGCATCTGGCAAACAAAAGCCACAAGCGCATTAATAGAGTGCCTGTGGACTAAAGAACCACTGTGGACAGTAAGAAATGTGTTCCAAGCAGGAAGGTAGCAATTGGGCATTTCAGAATAGAGGAATGACTGGGAAGAGGCATAACTGCCTGCACAGCTCAAAGCAAAGAGATTAAGTACAAGAGGGTGGAGCATGCAAATCATAAAAGTAAACACATGCAGAGAGTCTAACAGTGGGAGTTAGGGTGCAAACATGGCACTGGAAGATGCAGGGGGCCTTTTATGGGCTCAGGCAGGGTGTCCTCAGTGTCCATCATGGGAGGAGGGTATATGGAATCTCCTGACCCTGAGGCACCCAGAATGCCTGTTCAACTAGGCTGCAGGGAACATAGTAAAGGCCTCTGGTGGGGATGGGCTCTCTCTCAATCAGGACTCTGATATGGCTTGGACAGTACCACAGCCATTGTGGAATATGCCTCAACATGTGTAGGAAGGGGGCTAGATCCAGAGGGGTCTAGAGGTCATGTGCAATCAGCACCTCTACTACATGGGGTCCTTAGGGTCAAGAAGCACCCCCATGACCCACCATATAGAACACCCATCCCTGTGGTCTGATATCTACAATATGGGGGGAGGGGCAAGGCCATCCAGCTACAGAAGGCTCCTATGCTCCCTCTTACTGGTAGGAACTCTGGGAGAACACCACATGGGAGTGTTGAATTCCAAACAGTCCCCAGGCTGAGCACCCCAGTTGTCAGGGAACCAAAGGCCCACAAGACCAGGGAAGACTGCAAGAACTGCAATTTAACATTTATATACAACCCATCTGCAAGATCATCCCGAGAAATAATGTTCATTATCACATCTATGCAGATGATATTATATTATACACACGAATTGACACAAATCAAATAAACAACTCATGAATAGTTACATGCTTCAGTGATGTCTCTACATGGCTATCTGAATGCAATCTTCATATCAATTTCAATAAAACGGAGGTCTTTTACATCTCAAAGGATAAAACATTCAATCCACCAACTAACCTAAAGATTAGGGATGCAACCCTAGAAGTAAAACAGGAAGTGAGATACTTAGGTATCACACTGAATCAACAGTTAGCCTTGACTATCCACATCAACAAGACCATCTGATCAATATAGTCAAAGCTAAAAACACTACAACATCTGTGCCCACTCTTATCACCGAGTGACTTCCGAACAACTACAAGCAATGGTTTACCCCACTCCCCAGACTTCTGTAACAGCATTCTGAATGGTCTCCAGAAGCAAACCATAAATCGGTTACAGAGGGCTTAAAACACAGCAGCAAGATTCATATCACAGACCCCAATACACAAACATGTTATTTCAGTTTTGAAACAGCTTCATTGGCTGCCAATAGAAAGCAGAATTAAATTTAAAATTTTACACACAATATTCAAGATAGCACAGTTACTTACCTGTAACAGGTGATCTCTGGGAACAGCAGGAATAAGTCTTCACATATGGGTACGTCGGTACCGATGGAACCTGCACGGGAATGCTCCCCAGCAAGCTTTTGGGAGCATCCCTCGCGCCTGTGCACTGCCTTCCCACCTTTTCCACTGCCTCTCCTCAATTGAGTTTCATAGCTGAGACAAAAGGAGAGAAAGAGGAAAGGAAGATAGAGAGATAGATACAACTCCTAGGGGAGGTGGGTGGGTTGTGAAGACTTATTCCTGCTGTTCCCAGAGATCACCTGTTACAGGTAAGTAACTGTGCTATCTCCAGGAACAAGCAGGAATGAGTCTTCACATATGGGGACTCCCTAGCTATAGATGCCAGGGAGAGATCCCATAAAATGTGTGTCCCTGGATCAGGACTGCACTTCCCACAGATGGATCTCCGGAATCCCATCAGGGATGGTGGGTAGGAGTTGAAAAGAGAGGAGCTGTTAAGAAAAAACAGCGAACCTAAGGACTACAGGAGAGGAGTCCTTGGTATGTATGATAAGTACCATTAAAATTATTTAATGAACAATCATAATATGGAGCTTACCTACTGGATTGTAGGAAGTAGAGAGCGTGATGGAGACTACTGGAGATTCAGTAGAGGAATCCTCAAGGTGACCTCACAGCAGTGAGGATGAATGTCCAAATCTGGAATTGGCAGGTGACCCAGGTGTCAACTGGGGTAGTATAAGAACGGCAGGTCTTCAGTGGAAAGCTTTATGGAAAAAAGCTGAAAACTCTTTTAGGTACAGAGTCATTAATATTGAGGAGTAAAAGAGGAAGACTGACCGATTTGGACAAGTAGCTTAGTCCTGGAGGGAAGAAGGGGTATGGAAAAAAGCCCGCATTCCCAGGGAGGACAGATGAGTGAAGGGCTGAAACCTCAGAACTACTAAAGATCTACACTGTCTTTCCTAGCTGGTGAGAGATAGGAAAGATATTGAAGTATGATGTTTCAGGGATAGCGAGACCTAGAGTAAAGTGGAGCTGTTAGTACCACAGTAGTGGTTGTGTGCATAACAGCCCCCACATACCGAGGGACAGTATGAAGATATGCCAGCCAACTGTCTGGAACCTCTAAGAAGGTACACCTCTATAGTACAGACAGTTAGGGAGATGGTATGTAATACATATCTACCTATAAAAAGCATCTCAACAGATACATATTCCCTGTAAAATAGTTATCTCCAAGTTATAATACCCTGTTCAATGTAATTTCAGTTTGTTCAATGTAAACCGCACTGATGCAGAATAGCGCGGTATATAAGAGAATATAAATAAATAATAAAATAAAATAATACATATATAGAGGGATATATATATATATATATATATATATGTATATAGAGACATGTGTGTATATATATAGGGGCATAACTTATGCACACACAGCTTACAGACATATGTATGTATAGAATATATATAGAGATATATACATACATGAATATATAAGTCTGAAGATACAGGTCTGCAACTAAGCCCCATGAGAACATTCACATGAGAGATGTGAAGGAGAAAGATTCATCTAATAACAAGAGGGTGGAACCTACTTGAAAAGATATATAGAGAATCTATTCCTCCGGGCTAAGAGGATGCAGGAATGCTATCCAGTGAAATAACCAGGATGGTTGCGTGAAAAAACAGAGGATAATATCAGTCTGTAGAGAGCAAGTCATGAGTTCTGTAGAACTCTGACATGGTAAATTGACAGAAAAACGCATAGAAGGAGATACCAGGATGACCCACTGGAGGGACACAGGGGTATCATGCGTTACTGGTAGAATATGTGCTGTCCATGAGGGGTAGGATAGCAGGAGGGCAAGCTGTAAGGAAAAAAAGAGCATATTCCTGCAGGATTGGGAAACTCCTTGGACATTCACGCAGAAAAAGCTTGTGTCCTGTATATAATAGGAGACAAGAGGGTGTGGAGAACCCTCACAGTCATGGAAAATGACTGATAAGCCTTTTCTACTATACAGAATAGCCATCAGAGACAAAGTTCAATGCTCTCTAGCAAGTGCCCATAGTAGAAAGCTTCTCTGAAGATTGCAGAGAGCATTATGCAGGAGAATTAGGATATAAAACTGACTGTAGGTCAGCTGTGTTACCATATCCAAAGAAATGGAGATGGCCAGAAGAAGATAATGTGAGAAGCCTGAAGTGAGTAGGATTATCCAAGATAGATGAGGACAATCTTGGAATCACTACTAAGGCTAGACAGACTGGAAACTTGTGGGAAGGTACCAGTAGATGAATTAATGGAACTCCTGCATGAACAGCAACTGAAGGAGACAGCCGAGAGAATCTGTCTGTGAAACACAGAGAGAACAGACAAAGGGAGAGGAAATGGACCTGTCCCTGTCTGATAAGCTGTCTAGAGAATTTGGTCAAAGAAAAACTACACTGAAATGAAGGTGTACAGTATGGTACCACTCATTCAGGAAAAAAACAGGATGACTTACCATATGGTGAGTCAACTGAAGAAGAAAATGTTCATGTTGGGACAGAAACTATCATGGGATAGTAGTTAACTTCTCTTCTTGGAAGGAAGAAGAGGAGAAATCTGTAACCCATAGACAAGAATATCCTGACAGCTGAGTACATCCTAAAGAAAGGAAGCCATGTGTAGAGCTTTAAAGAAAAAAACAGTGAACAAACTTCTGCTAAGAAGAGGTTAACTGTAGGTTGCAACCTTTAGGAACCTATGGTTGCTGGGTATGCTTAGAGTTTAGATTCTTCAGACCAAGATGAGGTGTTCCCTGCTGGGTTCCATCGGGATGATGGGCAGGAGAAGAGTGAAACCTCCTTTTCTTGGGGAAAGAAGGTTTGGTAGAAGATTTCCTACCTCCTGGGGAAGAAGAAGGCTTAGGATGGTTCCTAGAACCAGGAAAGTCAGTGGAGCAATGAGCAACCTGACGTAAAGCCTCCTTATTGAAGAGATTTTCTCCAGTACAAGGAGAATTACCCAGTGTGTGTTGTGCCCATCTGCTCAGGTCTGAAGCTTGGAGCCAGGCTCTATGACATGCTCCAATGGCAATAGCAGAGGATCTGCTAACAGACTCAAAAGAGTCTAGAGAAGTACGAGAAAGAAACCAAGAGATATTCTGGCTATGACTAAGAAGCAAGGAATAGTCTGCAGCCTTAGGCTCTGATAGAAAAGGAGTCAAAAGAGATAATTTCTTTGTGACCTCCTGGAGAGATAGACTCATATAAAAAATATAAGAGATAATCCTTGACGCCAGCATAGATGTTTGGAAGGTTTGACGTCCAAAGGCATCAAGTGCTCTAGATGCACAACCTGGCGGATAAGAAGAATGCTTCTTCTTGCTTTTTGCCTTCCTCATTGCTGATTCCACTACAATGGAATGATGGGGAAGTTGAGGTTTTTGAAATCCTGGAGAGGGGGGCACCTGATACAGAACATTAGTTGCTGTAGAAGGTGAGGGAACCCTTAAAGGTGATTCCCATATTCTCAGAAGAAGATCCTGCAAAGTATGATGTAAAGGAAGCATTATATTTTCCTTTTCTGCAGGAGAGCCTCGAGTAGGATCATAGCCAGGGATAGGAATAGCAAGAAATATTGCCATGTCAAGGAGAAATTTCTGAAAAGAGGGATCTCCAATGGGAACTATCCCTGGGCAGGCTAAGGTTGAAGGAGCAGCCTGAGCACCAGAGGATGTACTGGTCTGGTGCAGAAAAAGAACCCCACTAGAAGGATAGTGGTACTGGCAGTCACGATTTGAGGCAGTGAGTACTGCATCGTCCATGCCAGGTATCAATTCCAAACTAGGCATAGAAAGGATCGATGGTACCGATGTAACTGCAGGAACCGACATCGATACCGATACCGGTAGCTGAGTCGGAACCGGAGATGGTAACGCCATCGCGGCAGTCATCGGAGGCTGCTCAAGCGGTACCGAGGGAATCAGAAACGCTTGGTGAATATCCTCGGTACTGCGTATCTGGAAACGATAAGGGTCGATTCCGAGACGCGTCGGTACCCAGTCATCTAGACTAGATATCGATTCCAGACTCGGCATCGAAGGGAGCGAGTCTATCGATGCATGTCTAGAGGGTACCGACGTCGGTGGTGGTATCGGCGATGTTGCCGATACAGGAAAGTCAATCTGGGTCATATCGATCGGTCCCGAAGGTACCGAGGACGCCAGATGACTATCTCTGGTGAAGAGTGGAACACTCAACACCGGTGCCGATGTCGGGGTATCGGTACCGCTCGAAGCGGATGCCACCCCCGAGCATGGCTCAGATACAGGAAAGTCAATCTGGAATGTATCGATCGGTCCCGAAGGTACCGAGGACGCCAGATGACGATCCCTGGTGAAGAGTGGAACACTCAACACCGGTGCCGATGCCGGGGTATCGGTACCGCTCGAAGCGGATGCCACCCCTGAGCATGGCTCAGATACAGGAAAGTCAATCTGGAACGTATCGATCGGTCCCGAAGGTACCGAGGACGCCAAATGACGATCCCTGGTGAAGAGTGGAACACTCAACACCGGTGCCGATGCCGGGGTATCGGTACCGCTCGAAGCGGATGCCACCACCGAGCATGGCTCAGGTATGTTCTGTGAGGGGTGAGCCCCAGGAACAACGTGAAACCCCTGAAATGCTTTGGAGCCCGGAGACTCCCGCCGGGGTTTTAATGCCAATGGGGTCTTGAGGGCAAGGCCAGAGCCGTCATCATGCTTGACATGAGACCTACCACTCAAGGATTGGCTAGTCTTAACAGACTGTTTGTGGGTTACCTGATCCTGAAGAGAAGAAAAGGCCGGTGCCCTCACTCCGGGAGGGAAAACGGTATCGAGGGAAACTCGAAAGAGGGAAGTTCTTCTCACAGATTTACAGCCTGATTGTTCAGGGGAAAAAGGGTCAGGACCCAAACAGGTTAGACACCAGGCATTGGAGTCTAAAAAGAAAACTGTGTTTCCACAGTGAAGGCACTTCTTAGGAGAAGAAGGCTCCATGATGGAGAGGCCTTGTAGGCCCAAAAAAGTTAAGACAGAAACAGAGGGAAAAATCTCTCTGAGTTTAAGAAAAAGAAAAGAAAAACCCACCGGCGGTACCGGTGGCGGCGGGAAAAACAGCCGTGACCACAAGAAAACAAGAAATAAAGAATTTAAAGAAAAAAGTTTCTGCGGCGACAGGAGGACATCCTGCCGACTCCGCAGAAAAACGAAAACTGAGGAGAGGCAGTGGAAAAGGCAGGAAGGCAGTGCGCAGGCGCGAGGGATGCTCCCAAAAGCTTTCTGATTGGATGCTGGGGAGCATTCCCGTGCAGGCTCCGTCGGTACCGACGTACCCATATGTGAAGACTCATTCCTGCTTGTTCCTGGAGATCCTACAAAATGACATCGTCACCTACCTGGGATCCTTCCTTCAAGCTACCCCAAAAATCAGAGACCGTAGAAGCTACACAAACAACACATTAATAGTACCGCTGGAATATACGAGATGTAATGCACTTACACCAAAAAGAGCATTCTCACTTTGCACACCAGGCCTCTGGAATGCTCTTCCAGAGAATATAAGATCCGCTAAAGATACAAAGACATTTTGCAAACTCCACAAAACTTTCCTATTTAAAGAACACTATGAGAACTCAGTGACATGGCTAAGATACTGACTAGAATAATGATCCTAGTTACACAGACCACACAACTGGTAACTAGGTCTCAAAGGACTAAAGATTAAGGTACATAACTATACATGTAAATAAGTTTAAAAACACCTATAAAGCAATTTGATAGGCATGTAATGTTAAGTGTAATCTAGTTTTATGGCTCAAGTTCTAACACTCAGTTCTATGTAATAGTTCTTGGTTTAATGTAAACCGCCTTGATGCTGGAAAGGCGGTATATAAGATCACGTAAATAAATAGATACATAAATAAAATAAAGAAGAACTCCCCAGGTCTATGGAATGCCTCAGCCACTGGATAAGAGGGCCAGGGAAAGGACACTGATCAGTGAGCTCAAACTCTGGAGGCCCATGTTCAGTGATAGAAGTATTAAGAAGCTGCTCAGAACTGGTAGACATTAGCTACGTGCTGCCTTGGACAGGGTCAGGGGCCATCTGCCCATAGGAACATGGCCCATGGCAGCAGCATGGCCTCCTTAGGTGCATATATGCAGTGCTACATGCTCCCCCATGCAGAGCAGGCAGAGATCAGAGGGCACTTTTGATGCTACACTGTCATGTTGGCAGTATATACAAAACCTAATCTGCATGCCCCACCCCCCATTGTCTTCTGCTGGCTCCAATTTGGGCTTTGAGGTCAGTACTGACTGAAGCACAGCACACAGACCCTATGTCCTGATACTTCCACAGCACACAACACTAGCAGTCCTCTGACAACTATCCATTGCATATGCAGACATTAACACTGTCCTTCAGGATGCAGGTTGTTGTGTCTGTGGATGTTTGCCCACTGTCCCAGGAGGGTCGCTCCTAAGCTACAGGCCCTCATTTTGGGACTGTCAGGCTGCTCTGGTGCACCCTGCAGGCCCTCTTCCCCAGTGATCTAGGCAGGTGCCTAGATAATCTGCTGTCATTCCTATTTGCCTTTCTTTCTGCCAGTGTGGTTGCCATGTTTCTGCCATTCCTATTTCCTTACACTCACGTACAAAACGCGCATTCGCGATGCAATAGCAATGTGGGTACAACTACCATCTGGTCAGAGGCAGACGTTAGTTGTGCCCACACTAGCAGTGTTTGTGTTGCTAGCGCAAGTGCTTAGCGCACCAGCCTCCTCACGCACACTAAGTGTTCACCTACTCTCCACCTTAACCCTGCCTATTCGCAAACTGCTCTGTAGCATGACATTCTTAGTACAGTCACCTTTGAGTCGCATGCTACTTGCTACCATGTGGCTCAAAAGCATGTTAACCCTGCGCTACCGGCTACCGCACTTTAGTAAACATGCTCCTTAGTCTTGGACCTCTGATGATATTATTAATTTTCTTCTGTTTAATTCTGCACATTTCTTTCAGAGATGCGAAGGGGGAACCATTTTAGAGGTAACGCTACTGCCCTAGAGAGTGAGATGGAAGTCTAAAGAGTGAGATTTTTTTCAGATAGTGCATCCAGTGTATAAATCTAGAACTATTTAAATAAAGTACTGCTTTGCAAATGAAAAATGCGCATAAAATGATATTTGAGTATCTTTGGAGCCTGTGAAATGATAGAGAAATAGCAAAGACAAAATGGGTAAATTCTCTAGGACACAAATTGCTCTTCATGCAGTGGCTAAAAGTATGTGCATATGTTTCACAACATCTGTACTTGTAGATACAGAGGAAAGGGAAGATGCAGGAGGAGTATACACAGGAATTGAGCTCAGATTTCTGCCTACTGGTTGGGCAACTTGGTTTTTCCTCTCCTGGACTTGTCTCTGGTGAAAGCAGTCTCTTCCCTTGTATCTGCTAAGTCACCTCTCCCCAGTCTGACCACATCATCTTGTACTGAACATTAGTAAACCCCCACCCCCCCCCCCCCCCCCCCACCGGAGCCCTGACTCCAGTCCAGTCAAACACAAACTAGTACTTTCTCATTCTCTTGACTCCCCCTCCCCCCAAGTCGCTGAGGCTGGGCTTAAAATGAATGTGTCCATAGGTAACCCCAGAGGCGGGGAAGAGTTCCCTCCTCCCTCTCCCTTAAGACCCATCCCTCTCTCGTCCTTCTCCTTTACCTTGCCACCATCCTACAGAGTAAAATCAGTGACACTGTTGCAGCATTTCCAGTAAGAATATCCAGCCAGGGCCAATCCTGCCCCATAGCACAGGTTTCCATAGAGGCTAACAGCCCTGCAAAGGGCATGGCCAATTGCAGCAGAACCTCTCAGCACAGAAGGGTTGATGGACCCCACATGGAATATTTTCTGGAGAGGTTGCAGCAGTGCTGCCGATCTTACTGTACAGGATGACAGGGGCGGCCCAAGGGGGGTGCGGGGCCATGTGCGGAGACTCAGTGCGTGGCCTCCTTTGCATAAGGGGCCTCATTTGCATAAATATTTGCATAATGTTACCATATACTAACTTTTAGTAAACGTGCCTCTTAATGAGTGTATGGATAAAGAAAGACTAAAAGATTTCTACATTACTATAATCCAGTGCCAACTGCCAGACACATTAGGAACTACTACAAACACTGCCCATTTAGAACCCATAGCAAACCCGCCGTATCCTACCAGGACTCACAAAGCACCATACTCTACCTATCAAAAGGCAACACTGCAAATATTAAACCAATACATTTCAGAGAAAAAGAATACATGACCTACTGGGGAAAGAGAACAAGTGGCAATGTCAAATAGGAATTATATAAACAGAACACCTCAGCTCAGTTACACATGCAGAACATAGACCATCACCAAACAAGTAATCACAATTTAGAAACAGGAAGACAATAATTAAACTGGGAATCCCAAAAGCCAAACTTGGAATGTACAACACTGTAGAAATAAAACTATACATTAATTTGCTCTTGTACTAAACAAAGCGCAGACGTTAATGATGCACATTTACCAGAGCTGACATATTCCAATTAATAAATTCAAAATAAAGAGATATTTTTCTACCTTTTGTGCATTTTTTTCAGCTGCAATTGCTCCAGCCACTTTCTTCTGGTTTCTTCGTGTCTTCTGCTAACTCTCCATTGTCTGCTGTCCATTTGTCCTTTCTTCTCTCTTCTAGTTTTTTTCCATTCTCTCTCTACATCTGCTTTAACATACTAATCTTTCTCCTTTTGCTCTTTCCTCATTCCTATTTCATCCGCTCAAATTTTACCCCTCCATCCTCAATCCCCACTTACTCTCCCAATACCCGGCCAATTGTAGATTTTTTATCCCTCCCACACAAAATATTTTTCCCTTCTCCATTTTACTCTTCCAGCCCCATCCCATTCTAATCCTCCCCCAACATCAGCTCCCTTCTAGTTCCAGCCTCACCCAGCATCCATTCCCTTCTAGTCCCTGCATCAGCCCATTTCCAGTCCTAACAACCCCCCAACCCAATACCAGTCCTAGCCCCCCCATCAACCCATTTCCAGTCCTAACCCCCTATCACCCCATTTTAAGTTTAAGCCCCCCCTATAACCCATTACCAGTCCTAACCCCCCATCAGCCCACTTCCAGTCCTAACCCCATCAACCCATTTCCAGTCAGCCCCCCATAGCCCATTGCCAGTCCTAACCCCCCTCCCCCATCACCCCACAGCCTATTACCAGTCCTAACCCCATCAGCCCACCTCAAGTCCTAACCCCTCCCCATCAGACCATTTCCTGTCCTAGCCCCCCCATAGCCCATTATCAGTCCTAACCCCCCATAGCCCATTACCAGACAGCCCCCATCAGCCCACAGCCCATTACCAGTCTTAACCCCCCCATAGCCCATTACCAGTTCTAACCCCACCCCAACCGCCCACATCCCATGACCAGTCCTAACCCGATCAGCCCACCTCAAGTCCTAACCCCTCCCCATCAGCCCATTTCCTGTCCTAGCCCCCCCATAGCCCATTATCAGTCCTAACCCCCCCATAGCCCATTACCAGTCCTAACCCCCCATCAGCCCACAGCCCATTACCAGTCCTAACCCCATCAGCCCACCTCCAGTCTTAAGCCCCCCAGCCCATTTCCAGTCCTAGCCCCCCCATAGCCCATTACCAGACAGCCAATGTTCCCTCTAATTTTCTGTAGGCTGTGTGTGCATAAAATATCAGCTGTGCGGCTTTTGAAGGAAGGTTAAATTTTTGTGCGCCACATAACGACACTCAGAGTTATATGCATTAAAATTTGACTACACGTCAGAATACAGTATGTACACCACATTGATTGCACTAGAAAATATTGAAGAACTTGTGAAAACCGTAAATACACAACAACTTTTAAATTTTAAGATGTCTGTGTTGTTTTCTATCAGAATCAGAACCGTAATTTTTGTGCGCTCTGTTGTAAAGTATGTGCGCTCACTCGGTGAGGTGTGTGCGCGCGCACACGCGCACAGCTTAGAGGGAACAGTGCAGACAGCCCCCATCAGCCCACAGCCCATTAACTCCCCCCATAGCCCAATACCACTTCTAACCCCCCCAACAGCCCACAGCTCATTACCAGTCCTAACCCCATCAGCCCACCTCCAGTCTTAACCCCCCCAGCCCATTTCCAGTCCTAGCCCCCCCCCCATAGCCCATTACCAGTCCTAACCCCCCCCAATCGGCTCAAGTAAAATTAAATTTAAAAAAACCCCGCTGGCTGCTACCACTGCCGCTGCCGCCGCAGCAGCAGCAGAATGGACTGTCCCGCGGGGCCCCCTCTGCCTGGCTGAATCCCTCCCTCCCTCCCTCCCTCCACGACGGCTGAGCCCCTCCGTGCCGGCTTTGAGAGTCGCGAAGGGAGAGTGTCTCCCTCGCGTCTCTGTTAAGCCCGCAGGGGCTGATGGGAAATTTCCCATCTGCCCCTGCAGGCTGGGGCAGTGCTCATAGGCCTCAGTGCTTGTACTGGGGCAAGCAGTGGCTATCCCGGGTCTCCTTTAATAATGGTTTAAGGACCTTTCCTCCAGGAACTTGTCCAAACCTTTTTTAAACCCGGCTACACTAACAGCTTTTACTACATCCTCCAGTAATAAATTCCAGAGTTTGATTACACGTTGAGTGAAAAAATATTTTCTCTTATTAGTCTTAAATAGGTTACCCTGTAGCTTCATTGCATGTCCCCTAATCTTTCTATATTTTGATGGCATAAACAATTTATTTTTATTTATTTGTGCTTATTTACTGCTTTTAGTAAATCAAAGCGGTTTACAGAAAACTTTAACACATGAAAGTTACATAGAACAGAAATACAAATAAACCATTTAACAGGAGTGTAAAGGGATAAAGGTAATAATAACTTAAATTTGAATTTGATTTAAATGAAAATTTAAATGAAAATTTAAATGTAAACCGCACTTGATACTTGTGAAAGAGCGGTATAGAAATAATTGTTAAATAAATAAATAAATAAATAAAATTATGTACAGTGGAATAAGTCTAACACTTGTTGGAATCAAAGAATGGAAATAATCTTGTAATGTGGGATGCCTGATGCTTTCATAGGGGATTTTGATTATGTGACTGGTTCACCGTAGTGATCCCTGAACAGAAATGTTTTTGTTTTTTTTAATTCTTTATTTTCGTTTTGCAACAACAAAGGAAAGGAAGACATACAACTAAGAGACAAATACATACATGTAATGTGATACATACACCAAAGCAAACCCCCACCACCCCCCTCCCCCCTGCTTCTTCTCTAGAAACTAACTAATTCTCGAAACGGACGTGTACTGACATTATTGTGTTACAAAACCTTCCAGCGGTCTAAAACATTATTATGGTACAAAACTTTACAGCGATCTGAGACATGATGAGTGTACATTAAACAGACATGTCGAAGCGATAAGCAGATGGTACATGATCATTGAGCATCTGCCATTTAGACAAGCAAGAATGAAATTGGGTATGGAAAATAGCCCTCCAAGATATCTGCTCATAGTTACTATATAAGCAGACAAGGTTCCACTATTCAATTGACAGCAAGTCGAGAGCTATCCCTCCAAGTCCCCATGATCAAACACATGGCTATACCCAGCATAAAATCAGGAGAAAACAACCCTTCTTAGGAAGAGAGGGGACCCCCGCCACTGAGCGGAGTCCCACAGTCGTCCGAGAAAGAGGCTCGTGAAGGTGCAAGATAAAGGAAATACGACCCCAGACCCGCCCCTAGTAAATCTGTAGTTAAGGACATTTACAAGAACATGAACGAAGGTTCCCACATCAGTATAGCGAGACCTGCACGGGCCCCTGGCAATTGTGTTCCATTTGACTATTTTCTGGAATATGAGAACATCTTTGTGCAAAAGGACAAGAGTTGAGTTTGGATAGCTGAAGCAGATCGGGAAACCCACATTATGTTGCTCCAGAAACGCTCCAATGCACAGGGGTTAAAATGGTTTGCGGTTAGCAAGCCCAGGCTGGTTGGATTCTACAAGTGACAATATCTGTACCCTGACATAATAGGTTATAAAAGGTAAAGGCTGCTCCATGTGTACTACTAATAGAGTAAATTAGTTCTAAGAGCCCATCCTTAGTAGGGACTAAGGGCGGCATGATTGGAGCACTTTTGAGGCAGCATGTAAGCTGCATCAATTGAAAATAATGTTTCGCTAGGAACGCAAATCCCCTGTATAGATCAGAAAAGGTTTTCCAACGAGCTGCAGAAAGAGCTGTTGGGGTGTCCTGATCCCCCTGGAGGACCAAGGTCTGGAAATAGTCATACATGGCTGCTCAAATTTCAAACCGAAACTCTGGCTGAGTTAATAGGGCTCTATCAAAGAGCCAGGCCCCCGGATTCCCTTGAAGTGCAGTAGTATGGTAGTGAAAAGGAATAGCAGCATGATCTGAAATATACGAGGAGTGAATCTTTACAGCGTCCACCTGGGGAGCTAACAATGTTGATATTAGAAAGAAATCTATGCGAAACTGGAATTTGTGAAGGGAAGAGAAGAAGGTAAAGTCTAGCTCATTGGGGTGTATCTAAGCAAATCGCTACAATAGTAGCATGCAGAGATTTCCTATCCAATATAGCAACCCCACATTTCTTAGAAGCAGCTGGGGAGTAGGCGGCCACCATGTAAGGTTTAGTATTGAAGTGGAAAGTTTCCTTCGAATTGAAATGTGTTTCTTGGAGGAAAATCAGGTCCGCAGCCTCATGATTTAGATAGCATAGGAGTTTCCTCCGTTTTATCGGATTATTGATTCCTTGTACGTTCAATGAAAAATCTTACATGGTGCCATCAGTCGATACTAGACAATTTAGGTAAAAGCGCTTGAAAACTTACAACATAATCAGAATCTGTACACTAATGACATAAGCACCAAATATGCTGGCCAATACACCATATTGAAAAGTATGTACCAAAGTAACTTAGAGAAGAAGCAAACCCCCAATGAATATGGCGACCAGATGTCTGCGGGAGGAGGCCCTAGAGAGGAGATAAGACATAATAAAAGAAAAGAAAAGAAACACCAGAGTCCATAAGAAACACTGTCTCTGATATTCGTCGAGGCTACAATGGGTAGATGGAGTCGGGTCCCAGATATCTTCAAATAAGGCGACAGACCTCCTTCGATAAACTCTTCGCTGAGCCGCGGTAAATCCAATATGGCAGGCACAGCGGATATGAGAGTACTGGCAGGAATATTCTGGAAATCAGCGCATCAAGTCGGCTTCTTTAGAGTCCAAAAACTCCGCTAGTAGCTCAGGGTCCTCAAATGTTCTTGTCTGATTGTGAAGCGTGACTCGGAGCTTGGCCGGGTACAGCAGACCATAGCGCGCTTGTAATTGTTGAAGCCTCGGCCGAAATTCCAGAAAGCGCTTTCGGCGGTCGACCGTGGGTTTAGCCAAGTCAGGATAGAAGGAGACCTTGTGGCTCTCAAACTCCATATGGCCCTTTGCCCGGGAGGCACTGAGAATTTGTTCCACATGTTGATATCTCAAAAGTCGAAAGATGATAGGCCGCGGGGTCTTCCTGTTGAGCGTTATGTTTGTGGGTACACGATGAGCACGATCGATCTCCAATTCTTTGGTGAAGGTGATTTGGAGCAAGGAAGGGAGGATTTTACTTAAAAACTCCTTCATGTCACCCAATTCCGCTCCCTCCGGTAGGCCCACGAGGCGCAGGTTGTTGCGGCGCGCTCTATTATTGCCATCTTCCACTTCTTTCTGCAAAGCCCGCACCTGACGTTCAACTTTGTCGAGTTTGGACAGCCGGACCGCATGGGAGTCTAATATATTCTCCATTTTGTCCTGACGCGAAGAGAGCCCCTCTAGCCTGCCTTGCAGTACACCAAGATCTTCCCTCAGCGCTCGAAGTGCTTCACCGTTTGACTGCACGAGGTCCTTAACCCATCTAATTTCTGCGAGGATTTCCTGCTGCATTTCGGGGCCCTCGCGCAAAGCCAGCCCCTTCTGCGGGGACGGGGGTTCAGTTTTGGAGCGTTTACCGTGAGAAGCCGCTGAAGAGCCAAATTCCAGGCGCGTGGGTTTGGTCCCCGCCATCTCACCAATGTGCCCCGGCAAGATCAGAGCAGAAATTCAAGTTTGTCCGGTGTTAATTCAGGATTCTGATTAGGCCTCTCGGGAGCCTCAGCATTATGCGACCATCCCGCTGGACATCGGGCTCCGCCCCCCCGAACAGAAATGTTTTAAGAAACTTGCGGAAGGATTTAGGGTCCTTAGTGTCTCTTATGCTTGGTGGCAGCGAGTTCCATAGTGTTGGGGCATAGAGCGAAAAAGCTCTCTTAGACGTGGATGAGTTACTCTTTTTGAAATCAGTGTGTGTTTCAAACGAATTTCTGTTGCAACTTCTCCTTGGTCTGTTTTCCGGACTGATTCGGATGAATTCTTTCAGGCAGGTGGCTGCTTCTGATTGAATGGTTTTGAATATGGTGTGGAGTGCCTTGTATTTTATTGTATTCTCTATTGGAAGCCAGTGTAATTGCATTAGAATTGGGCTAATGTGGTCTTTGAATGAAGACTGTGAAATTACTCTAGCTGTTGCGTTTTGTGCTAGTTGAATACGACGGATGCTTTGTTTCGGGAGACCCATTAGAATAGCATTACGGAAGTCGAAGTGTGGGAAGATTAAAGCTTGGAGAGTTGTTCTGAAGTCATTTGCGGAGAGGAGCGGCCTAAGATGCTGAAGAATTTTTAGTATGGCATAGATGGCTTTTGTGAAGTTACTTATATGATTGTTGAATTTGAGCTGGTGATCTAGTAAGACTCCCAAGTATCTCACTTCTTTTTTTACTTGAATGTTTGCATCTTTTATCTTCAAGGTTTCTGGTGGTATGAATGAATTGTCCTTTGTGATGAAGAGGATTTCTGTTTTATTTAAGTTGATTTGCAGGTTGTGTTCTGATAGCCAAGTGTTGGTGCTATTGAAACATTCCATTATATTGTTTAAATTCAGCTCTTTGGTGTTGATTTGGGAGTAAAGCATTATGTCATCCACATAAAGGTTGTAATCAATGCCATGGCCTTTTATTATATTGCAAATTGGTTGGATATAGAGATTGAAGAGTAGCGTGGATAATGCAGAACCCTGGGGTATGCCTTTCCTTTGGTGAAATGGGCTTGAAGAGTTATTTCCCATTTTTACTTGAATGGTTCGGCTTGAAAGGTAGGATTTGAACCATGATAATACTTAGTCGTTAAGGCTGATTTCTTGTAGTCTTAGGAAAAAATGTTCATGGGATAATGAGTCATAGGCTGCAGTTATGTCCAGAAAAATTAGAATGAAGCCAGAGTTAGGCTTTTCAATTCCTTTGAGGAGTTTGTCCATTAAAGCCATGAGAAGAGTTTCAACTATTGCCGATTCTAAAGCCGTGTTGTTGTGGGTCCAGCTGTGCAAATTGACCGACATGACTTTGTAATTGGTTTTGAGCCGCCTTCTCTAAGATTTTAGTCATAAATGGTAAACTTGAGATAGGCCTGTATGAGCTTGGATCAGATTTAGCCAGATTTTTTCCCTTGAAGATGGGATGTATCAAAGCTTTTTTAAATTCTTTTGGGATATGGCCTTGGTCTAATGAGGAATTGATTATATTTAGAATGAAAGGTGTTAGACTGTCGCTGGTCAAACGTATCCAAAGTCAAAACAATATAAATTCACTCAATTATTTCTTCACCTTCAACCTAATTTTTTAAATTTGCCAACGGTCTCAGATAAACGATAACTTTTCACACCTTTATATGGGTAATTAAATTTTCCCAATATGGTGTTCGTTCACATCAATGACCAAAGGCTGATTTTTATTTATAGATTTTTTTGTGCTTTTTGTTTTTCTTGTTGTACTACTTATTCATTCTATCTTTATGCAGTCATCTTAAAAAATGCTTTAAAAAGTAATAAACTCCACTCCACTTATCTTGTGTAGAGTGGTGCTTAATAATGCCCCTTCAACTCGATGAAAATTGAAAACCCCCAACGCCACGATAATCCAAGCGCTCTAGCGTTTCTCCTGTTGGGTTTATCAAGGGGATAGATACGATTGCTTTTCATCGGGGCTACTTCAATGCCCGTTGTTTTCCAATGTCCTTATGATTTTCACAATATTCATTCATTGTACCCGATCTTCGACGTTGTTAACCTTTGTTACATTGAAAGAAAAGGACGCCTAAACAGAATGGTTTAAAATAAGCAAAGGTGTAAGACAAGGCTGCATACTTTCCCCCTACCTGTTTAATTTATATGCAGAACAAATCATCAGAGAAGCAGGACTGTATGAAGACCACAGAGGTGTGAAGATTGGTGGAAGACTCATCAACAACCTTCGCTATGCTGATGATACCACATTACTGGCTGAAAGTGAAGATGATCTGAAACATTTGCTTCTCACAATCAAAGAACATAGTCTCAAAATGGGCCTGCACCTTAATGTAAAGAAGACAAAGATCATGACAACTGGCATAATCAACAGGTTCATCGTTGAAGGAGAAGAAATTGAAATCGTGAACAACTTTAACCTACTTGGATCAACTATCAATAAAGAAGCAACATGCAGTCAAGAAATCAGACGACGCATTGCTCTTGGCAGAATGGCTATGAAAGACCTAGATAAGATTCTCAAGAGCAGAGATGTCTCTCTCCATACAAAGATTCGACTTGTTCAAGCCATGGTATTTTCAATAACATCATATGGATGTGAAAGCTGGACAGTGAAAAAGACAGACAGGAAGAAAATTGATGCCTTTGAATTATGGTGCTGGCGGCGAATACTGTGTATACCATGGACTGCCCGAAGAACAAACCAGTCGGTACTAGAGGAGATCAAACCTAAGCTTTCTTTAGAAGCTCAGATGACAAGACTTCGACTTTCATACTTCGGACACATCATGCGAAGAGAGAGATCATTAGAGAAAGACATCATGCTTGGCAAGATAGAAGGTCAACGCAAAAGAGGAAGGCCAGCAATGAGATGGATCGCTACAATAACAGCAGCTACGGGTACCAGTCTGTCAACAATGCGCCGCCTGACTGAAGACCGAACACAATTTAGGATAGCTATCCAGAGGGTCGCCATGAGTCGACTCCGACTCGACGGCACTTAACAACAACAACAATACTCTAAATGTAACTGAATTATTGGAAAAGTCTGTAGATGAGATTCCTGTTCCTTCTACATTATTGGTAACTTTTGCGTTGTTATCTGATAGAGAGTGGGTGTTGAGGCTTTTCTTCAGGAAGAGAAACCTGCCTTTTAAAGGGTTAATGGTAAGAATTTATCCAGATTTGGCTAGGGATACTCAGCGGCGTAGGAGAGAATTTCTCTTGTTACGCCCTGGTATCCTTCAGTTGGGAGGGGTTTGTTTTCTTAAATACCCATGTAAGTGTTTGGTTAAATATAAAGCGGTTTCCTATATTTTTTATGATCCCTCCCAGCTCACAGCGTTCATTAATGCTAGGCGGTTGGAGCTCTCTGTTTCCCCCTCACTTGATCTCACATAAATATTATGTCATGGTTGGATAGCTTGCATTAATTTTCCTCATACCGTTTGATATTGTTATATCTCCCCTCCCTGTATTATATTGTGGGCTAGTGTGGAAGATATTTCTTTGCTCTCGTTTGAGGGATATTTCCTTGATGATTTATGACTTATGTTTAATTTCTGATTTATCTTCCTTTTTCTTCAAGGAATGCTGATTGTAAGCTTTCTTGTATTTTTTTTTGTTAAAAATTTGCATAAAAAAAAAAAAAAAAAAAAAGCAGCAGACCCAACACAGATCCCTGGGGTACTCCACTATTCACCTTTCTCCATTTGAAAAATTGGTATTTAGCCCTACCCTCTGCTTTCTATCTTTTAACCAGTTCCTGATCCACAATAGTACAATGCTTCCTATCCCATAACTTTTTAATTTTGCCAAAAGTCTCTCATGGGGGGCTTTGTCAAAGGTTTTCTTAAAATCCAAATACATTATATCAACCAACTCACCTTTGTCTGTTTATTCACACCTTCAAAAAAACATAACAGATTAGTAAGACAAGAACTTCCTTGGTTAAAGCCATGTTGGCTGTCTCCCAATAAGTCATAACTATCTACATGCTCAGTAATTTTGTTCTTTATAATGGTTTCTACCATTTTTCCCAGTAATGACATCATGCTCACCGGTCTGTAATTTCCCGGATCACCCCTGGAACCCTTTTTAAAAATTGGCATTACATTGGCCATCCTCCAATCTTCAAGTATTACAGATGATTTTAATGATAGTTGACAGATTACTAATAGTAGGTCTGCAATCTCATATTTGTTCTTTCAACACACTTGGATGGATACCATCCAGTCCTAGTAATTTTCTACTGTTCAGTTTATCAAATAGTTGTAATACATTTTCTCAGTGAATCGATATTTCTTTCAATTCTTCCACAGCAACACCTTTAAATACCATTTCAGTCATGGGTAAACATCCCTACATCTTCCTCAGTAAAGACCAAAGCAAAGAATTCATTCAGTTTCTCCGCTATGGCCTTGTCCCATCTTAGTGCCCCTTTTACCCCTCTATAATCTAATGGTCCAACTGACTCTCTCACAGTTTTTTTGCTACAAATGTACTTGAAAAAGTCTTTATTACATGTTTTTGCTTCCAAAGCAAGCTTCTTTTCAAATTCTTTCTCTGCCTGCCTTATCAATACCTTGCATCTAACTTGCCAGTGCTTATGTTGTTTGCAGTTTTTGTCATTTGGCTCCTTTTTCCATTTCCTGAAAGATACTTTTTTTGGCAACAACAGCCTCTCTGACCTCACCTTTAAACCATGCTGGCAGTTTTTTGGTCTTCCTTCCACTTTTCTTAAGGCGTGGAATCAGGGGCGGCCCAAGGGGGGGTGCGGGGCCATGTGCGGAGACTCGGTGTGAGGCCTCATTTGCATAAGAGGCCTTATTTGCATAAATATTTGCATAATGTTACCATATACTAACTTTTAGTAAACATGTCTCTTAATGAGTGTATGGATAAAGAAAGACTAAAAGATTTCTACATTACTATAATCCAGTGCCAACCGCCAGGCACATTAGGAACTACTACAAACGCTGCCCATTTAGAACCCATAGCAAACCCGCCGTATCCTGACAGCATTACCAGGACTCACAAAGCACCATACCCTACCTATCAAAAGGCAACACTGCAAATATTAAACCAATACATTTCAGAGAATACTGGGGAAAGAGAACAAGTGGCAATGTCAAATAGGAATTACATAAACAGAATAACTCAGCTCAGTTACACATGCAGAACATAGACCATCACCAAACAAGGAATCACAATTTAGAAACAGGAAGGCAATAATTAAACTGGGAACCCCAAAAGCCAAACTTGGAATGTACAACAACACTGTAGAAATAAAACTATAAATTAATTTCCTCTTGTACCAAACAAAGCGCAGACGTTAATGATGCACATTTCCCAGAGCTTTCATATTCCAGTTAATAAATTCAAAATAAAGAGATATCTTTCTACCTTCTGTGCATTTTTTTTCAGTTGCAATTGCTCCAGCCACTTTCTCTGGTTTCTTCATGTTTTCTGCTAACTCTCCATCGTCTGCTGTCCATTTGTCCTTTCTTCTCTCTTCTAGTTTTTTTTTCCATTCTCTCTCTCTACATCTGCTTTAACATACTAATCTTTCTCCTTTTGCTCTTTCCTCATTCCTATTTCATCCACACAAATTTTACCCCTCCATCTTCAATGCCCACTTACTCTCCCAATACCCGGCCAATTGTAGATTTTTCATCCCTCCCACACAAAATATTTTTCCCCTCTCCATTTTACTCTCCCAGCCCCATCCCATTCTAATCCTCCCCCAACATCAGCTCCCTTCTAGTTCCAGTCTCACCCAGCATCCATTCCCTTCTAGTCCCTGCATCAGCCCATTTCCAGTCCTAGCCCCCCATCAGCCCATTTCCAGTCCTAGCTCCCCCATCCATTTCCAGTCTGAGTCCCTTCATCAGCTCATTTCCAATCCTAGCTCCCCATCAGTCCATTTCTAGTCATTTCCTAGCCCCACCATCAGCCCATGTCAAATCCTTGTTCCCCTCCACTCAGCCCAATTCCAGTCCAAGCCCCCCATGAGCCTACATCCAGTTCTAGCCCCTCCATGAGTCCATTTCCATTCAAGCCCCACCACAGCCCATTTCCAATCTTAGCTCCCCCCAACAGCCCATTTCCAGTCCTATCCTAGCTGCTCCATCAGCCCATTTTCAGTCCTAGCTCCCTTCCCTCACAGCCCATTTCCATTCCAAGCCCCCTCCCCATCAGCTATTTGCAGTTCAAGCCTCCCCTTCCACTCAGCCCATTTCCAGTCCTAGCAACCCCCCAACCCATTACCAGTCCTAGCCCCCCATCAACCCACTTCCAGTCCTAACCTCCTATCATCCCATTTTCAGTTTAAGCCCCCCTATAACCCATTACCAGTCCTAACCCCCATCAGCCCACTTCCAGTCCTAACCCCATCAGCCCATTTCCAGTCAGCCCCCCATAGCCCATTGCCAGTCCTAACCCCCCCCCCCATCAGCTCACAGCCCATTACCAGTCCTAACCACATCAGCCCACCTCAAGTCCTTACACCTCCCCATCAGCCCATTTCCTGTCCTAGCCCCCCCATAGCCCATTTTCAGTCCTACCCCCCATAGCCCATTACCAGTCCTAACCCCCCCATAGCCCATTACCAGTCCTAACCCCCATCACCCCATTTCCAGACAGCCCCCATCAGCCCACAGCCCATTACCAGTCTTAACCCCCCCATAGCCCATTACCAGTCCTAAACCCCCCCCATCGGCTCATGGAAAATTAAAAAAAAAAAAAAAAAGCTGGCTGCTGCTGCTGCCGCGGCGGCAGCAGCAGAATGGAGTGTCCCGCGGGGCCCCCTCTGCCCGGCTGAGCCCTTCTGCGCCGGCTTTCAGATACGCGAAGGGAGAGTGTCTCCCTCGCGTCTCTGTTAAGCCCGCAGGGGCAGATGGGAAATTTCCCATCAGCCCCTGCTTCCCATCAGCCCCTGCGGGCTTAACAGAGACGTGAGGGAGACACTCTCCCTTCGCGTATCTGAAAGCCGGCGCAGAGGGGCTCAGCCGGGCAGAGGGGGCCCCGCGGGACACTCCATTCTGCTGCTCCTGCGGCGGCAGCGGCAGCAGCCAGCTTTTTTTTTTTTAAATTTAATTTTTAAAAAAGCAGAATGTTCTGTGCGCGGGGCCCCCTGAAACGCGGGGCCCTGTGCAAAAAACATTTTTGCTCAATGGATGGGCCAGCCCTGCGTGGAATACAGCTGGTCTGGGCTTCCAAGATAGTATTTTTCAACAACACCCAAGCTTGATGTAAGTCTTTAACCTTTGCAACTGCTCCTTTTAGGGTTTTTTTTTAACTATTTTCCTCATGTTATCATAGTCTCCCTTTCAAATGTTAAAAGGTAGTACTGTGGATTTCCTTACTGTCCTTCCTCCATTTATTAAATCAAACATGATCATGCTATGATCACTATTGCCAAGTGGCCCCCAACACCCTTTTCTCTTGCACCAGATCTTGTGTTTCACTAAGGACTAGGTCCAAAATGGCTTCCCCTCTGGTCGGTTCATGAACCAGCTGCTCCAAGAAGCAGTCATTTATTTCATCTAGAAACTTTATCTCCCTAACATGTCCTGCCATGACACTGACCCAGTCGATACCGGGGTAAGTGAAATCACCCATTATTATTACTATACTGTAACTTTTGTTAGCTTCCCTGATTTCTTTGAGCATTTCATCATCCATTTGTTCTCTTCCCCTTCCCCTTTTAACATGGAATTTCAGTCCATAGAGATTCTACAGTGAATTTTGTTTCCTGCAAAACTTTAATTCTTTGTGACTCAATGCTCTCTCTAACATAGAGTGCAACCGCACCACCAATTTGATCTGCTTTATCATTACAATATAGTTTGTACCCAAGTATCACAGTTTCTCACTGGTTGTCCTCTTTCCACCATGTCTCTGAGATACCAATCATATCTAACCTCTCATTTAGTGCTATATATTCTAACTCTCCCATCTTATTTTTTAGACTTCTGGTATTTGCATACAAACATTTTAGAGGCTGTATTTTAATCTGGCTATCGGTAGGCAGGGGTAATTTGGAATCTTTAAGCTCTGTTTGCTCTGTACTCAAGGGCATTTGGGCTACTTTTGTCTTTATTGGAACCTCTATGCTGATATGCCCTGACTTCAGTCTTTTGCTAGTATCCTTCAAGGATACATTGTTCTGAACCATGCACTCCTGGGCAATTCTCAGCTTTCCCCTATTATCTAGTTTAAAAGCTGCTCTATCTCCTTTTTAAAGGTTAATGCCAGCAGCCTGCTTCTATCCCAGTTAAGGTGGAGCCGATCCCTTCGGAAAAGCCCTTCCTTTCGCCAGAATGTTCCCCAGTTCCTAACAAATCCAAAACCCTCTTCCTTGCACCATTGTCTCATCCACGCATTGAGACTCTGGAGCTCTGCCTGCCTTTTGGGTCTTGTGCATGGAACGGGAAGCCTTTCGGAGAATGCTAGCCTAGAAGTTATGGATTTCAACTTCTTACTTAAAAGCCTAAATTCAGCCTCCAGAGCCTCCCTACCACACTTTCCTATGTCATTGGTACCGACATGTACCAAGACAGCAGACTCCTCCCCAGCACTATCTAAGACCTTGTCTAGATGGCACGTGAGGTCCGCTACCTTCACACCTGGCAGGCATGTTACCAGGTGATCCTCACGTCCACCAGCCACCCAGCTATCTACATGCCTAACAATTGAATCACCAACTATAATGGCTGCCCTAACCCTTTCCTCATGGGCAAATGGTCCTGGAGAATCCTCCTCAGTGCGAGAGGATTTTACATCACCTGGAGGAAAGGTCCTAGCTACAGGATCACCTCCTGCCATACCAGAGTGATGCTCTCCTGTCACGTGACGTCTCTCTTCCATGACAACAGGGAAGCTGCCAGACTGGAGGTGTGACTTCAGTACTACATCCCTGTAGGTCTCGTCTATGTACCTCTCTGTCTTCCTTATGTCCTCCAAGTCTGCTACTCTAGCCTCAAGAGATTGGAATCGGTCCCTGAGAGCAAAGAGTTCCTTGCAGCTAGTGCACATGTATGACCCCTCACCAAATGGGAGAAAATCATACATGTGACACTCAATGTAAAAGACTGGAAAGCCCCCATCTTGCTGCTGGATTGCTGTCTGCATCTTAGTTTTAGGGTTGTGTTTAAGTGTTTATACCAATAAAACTATACTTAATATGTTTAATGGACTTTGTTCACCTCAAGCTTAACTAATCTCAGGTTCTTAATGTATGCCTGATGAGGATAAACAGCTGTACCTGAGAGTGAATATGGCTCCTCCTTTCCTTTAAGAGGTTTAAGCATCTATAAAGCTATGATTATCCCAGGGATGGGTGGGAGTCGGAGAGGGAGGAAGGGGGGAAAGAAGACTTATTAAAAGCTGGCTGCTACTGCGACGCTCCTGCCCCCGCCCTAGGGCTAAAGGACAGGAGTGGCCTATTGTCCCGTGAGGAATGGATTAAAACTATTCCCTTGGAATGATGGGAGATGTAGTTTTGTTCTCCTTTCTCTCACTGATAAATATAGTTGCGCCAGAGACGGTAAGGCTTTGCAAGAATATTTTATTCGTGTTGGGGAGATTCCTCCAGCGCATCAAAATTCAGATACATGAACATAAATGGTGCTTTAAATGGTAACAGAAGAAACTCAGGAATATAAGACAACGTAAAGTGAGATCATCTTTTCTTCTATGGAGCTTAACTCAGCTCTGCCTCAAGAGGTGACTTACATATATTGCAGCCTCATGCAATCACTGTTCCCTTCACAGTGTGAACTCAAACTCAGGTGCAAACAATTAGGTTTTCAGAGCACGGCAGTAGAAACTTCCACGTTGTATTCTTTTCATACAAGGTACAGGCAAGCTTTGTTATACTGCTATTTCCTTACAACATATTGAACAGTCCATGCTATTATCGTCAGGGTTTATCAAAGGTAAGGCATTTTCCACTTGCATAAAATCTTCTGACTGCACAGAACTATTGTCCTCATTCAGCTTTGACTGTCTGCCTGCTTTCAATTCTAAGAACTCTTTAAAGTCCTGAAGGAGCAATTCAGCCTGTTCAGTTCCTGACAAACCGTTGTCAGCCAACACTGAGTTTTTCTCCCAGTCAATAATGTTTCCCCCTTCAGCTCTTGGCTTGAATGACTCAGGGTAACAATTGGGATCTTTTAAAACAGCCTTAAATATAGGAGATGGGACTTTACCTTCTCTATCCAGGTTCCTATAGAAACTGCTGTCTTTCTGCCAGGCTCCTCTCCTTTTAGGTAGCTCAAAAGCTTTGTAGCTGTGAGTGCTTCTGGGCCTCTCCAGTCCAAACTGTATCCACGAGGGCTCTGCCTTTCCCCAAGACTCTAAACCAGGGCTTCGTCCACTTCTCATAGGACTTCCTTTCCAAGCACCTGTTAAGATCCTTGCAGGTCCTCCGCTGCTACCAGGCTCAGACGTGCAGCCAAACTGCTTCCTGGTCCTCTGCTCATGGCTTTCCTGTTTCTCACAGCTCTTCTGCTTCTGCTTCCCCTTGGTCTGCTTGGTCATCTGCTTGATCTCAATCCGGGTCTTTCCCCTCCAGTTCTGTTTAGCAGCGTCATTCACCACTTCATAAAGGGATTCTTTTTCAGCCACACCCCGTCCAACCCCTGGGTGTGCCCAATCAGCACTGCTCAACTCGTCCCCTGGGCTGGTCTTCATTCTCAGCTCACCAGAAGAGGGCTTTTTTTTCCTTTTAGGATTCTAAATCCTGTGTAAATCCTGCTGCATTTCAGGATTTCCTTCAGTCTCCATTTCCTCAGGAGGGCGCTCTTCACCACACTACACAGTACCCTGTCCTGTGCTTCTGAGGTAATCTGTGACCAATTTCCTGAGTGATTCACACAGCCCTTGCTTGGATAGAGGAAGTCTTTCAAAATGCCCCTTTGATATGTCCCTTGGCTTTAACACCTATTCAAAACAATTTCACAGGTTTCTTGCCCCCTATCTAGAAGGCCCCTTTGTAAAGGTCTCTAGAAACAATTTATTGCTCAAAGAATACAGACCCTGTGTTTCTGCGTTGATTTAAATTAAAGCTCTTTGTTGATACTAGGCCCTGACTGAGTATTACATTTAAACTAGAAGCTCTCTGCTGGGTTTTAAATTTAACCAGAAAGCACTCTGCTGTGTTCTGATTTTAAACTTGCAATATGGATGAAAGTGCCATCTCCTCTTTTCAATACAATTCAGAGCGCTTCTTCTTTTCCCCACATCCCCTGCATTTCAGCAGATTTAATATTGTTTTTGACATACAGGGCTACTCCTCCTCCTTTTCTACCCTCTCTATCTCTTCTAAACAGATTATAGCCAGCTATGGCTATATCCCATTCATGTGACTCGTTAAACCATGTTTCTGTAATGGCCACAATGTCCAAGTTAATTTCCACCATAAGGGCTTCCAGAAATGGGGAAACGGAAGAAGAGACCCGTATTATTAACTTCCTCAAATAGTAAAGCAGTGAAAGCTGTGGGTCCCACAGATGTGCTTTTAAAGTCCATGGTGCCCACAGGGGATGCTGCACTGATGGATTCTTCAGAGGTCTCCTTGGTATCTGTGAGTACTGTGTCTCCCCATATGTCTCCTGAAGTACAAGGGTTGTTATCCCCTCCCGACCCTGGAGTAGGTTTAGTGGTGAAGGACTCCACCCCTAAGTCTGAGGATGGGGTTCCTCCTGCCTTGGTCTCCCTTTCTGATGCTTTTCTCCGATTGACTACCTCTGCACAAACACTTTTGCCAGTTCCATTTGATTTTTCTCCCTCTGGTCAAGAAACTTTGGAACCTCCACAGGATATTTTTCTGCAAGACATTTGTCAAATTGTATATAGAACTGAGCTTTCTCTCCAATCCTCTTTACATCAATTGTCTAAGTTTTCTAAGGAATCAATGGCTGTTCTGACAGGGCATGAGTCTAGATTATCTGCCCTCGAGGCTAGTGCCTCCAGGGGGGGAGTCTCAGCTTCAGTCACTTCAGTCGGCGGTTGCCTCCTCGGTTCAGGACTCTTTGGCTTTACGTCGGCAAAATGAAAATTTGGAAAATGCACTTCATAGTAAAATCTTGCGTCTTTTAAATTTTCCTCGTACCCATTACACAGGTACACTAAAAAACTGCCTCTAATGTTTCGATTGATTTTTACGTTTTTTGGTGCACTGAATCCAAATCTGGTAACCAATTTGCTCCATCACGTACAGATTTTTTGCTACATTGGGTTAGCAGTTTGAGGTGAACGTTTCAGATTGAGTGCGATCGAGATAAAAGTTTCTTGGATGAATTCTTTATACTAATTGTTTAGTAGTTATTCAAATAAGAATAAAGAAAATTGTAACAAGGCAGCACATAAGAATAGAGTAATGTCAACAAAACACACTGTGATGGTAGCAAAATTGTCTGCACTTAAAACAGCCACATACATGTGCACAAACATTGAGCATATAAGAGCGAGGTTAGACACAAAGCAAAGCAAAGAAATGTGCAAAAAATGTTGTACAGGTATGTATTGTCGCCCCCACCTGGCCAGGTAGATAACTGGTACCAGGAGAGGTCGCCTTTTTGTTACCTTTTAAATAAGTTTCCCTAAAAATGGCTGCCAGGAGGGCTGCTGGGAATTGTAGTCTTATCTTAAGGCAAAGGAGTTGTGATCCAGTGGTTAGGCATAATACAGAGAAAATTTATTTGTTGTAATCAGGGATTCCTTCATACACAGGATACAAGTGGAACAAACCCAAAATATAGGATTTTACTCCTGCGCAACAGCTTCTCAAAAGAAAACAGGTACAACTTTGCTTGTATTCAAAAATGTAACTTATTCCAAAAACTATACTTCTTAAATATTTCTCTTTACAGGAACAAAAATCTCATGAAGCAAAAACAGTTCTTTGAATGTCCCTTGATTATTACTATCAACTTTCAGCTTTATAAGTTGAGCTTAGCACTCAGCTGTTTTTCTTCTCTCGTGACGTCTTCACAAATCAGGTTGCTCTTTAAGCAGGCACACATTCAACGGCTCTCTAGATTAGCACTCTTCCACATCAGAGGCTTGACATAAAGCACATTGCATTTCAAAGGAATTGTCTTCTACATCTCCTATTTCCATTTCTTCAATGCTATCATTCTCACACACATCCAAGGGCATCTGTAGGGAGAGCTGACTGTTCTCTTTCTTAATTAATTCATTCAACTTTTTAAGCAGGGCTTGCTTTTGCACTAGCTCCTCTGCTATGTGAGCCACTTGATACTCAGATAAACAGTCTCTCTTTATCCTGGGGTTTTGCTTACTGCTAGAATCTGCTTTTAACTCTAGAGCTAATTCTCCTAAGCTTTTACTGGTTAAGAAATGAGGAGGACACACTTGCCTGGAGTCAGAGGTGTTTAGAATCTCTCTCTGCCCTGTAAGCCAGTCATGCTGTCTTCCGTCTGCAGTAACTTTGTTTGATTGCAACAGCCTATCTTTCAGCTGGGACTGTTTTGGCACCTTTCCAAACAGTTCTCCCTGAGCAGTTGGAAGCTTTAAGTCAGCAGCCTTTATCTCTCTCCTGCTGCCTTCGTTCAAAGGTTCACCAATACCTTTATCGGATCCTCCTTCCCTTGCTCTCTCAGCTGTTCTTGGCAATCTCTCGGGAGCTCTCTCTCTTCTGCTTCCACTCTTTCCTTCACACTTTCTTTCACTCTCCCTCTTCCCCCCTGTGCTTCTACAAGTCAGCTTTTTAAACCTTTCTTCTTCCTGTGCCACGCCTTGCTCCCAGCACATGTGATTAGAGTCAGGCTTCCCTCTAACCCTGACGTGCTGCTGTGGGCGGGGCTTAGGGATGACTAAGTTATGAGTCATAGACTCTTGGTTACCCGGGAAACCCTTGATACTTTCAGAATTAAAGGTACAGGTCTCATTTCCCTGTGTATCTCTATGCTCAGCAGTGCTCTCCTCACCACAGTATGTAAGAATAGAAAACACAAACCGCACCATTGCAATACATGAAGACAAACACCCGATGGTGTGAAAATAAAATTCTAATAAATGAGATCCGACACTGTGGTAATAACTAGCAAATTTTTATTTCAAAGTTTAGTAAAAACACGATATTTGTCAACACAGTTTAGATTTTAAAGTTATTCTTGGGTCAATCAATCTCCTGGTGGGCCCGTTTCTTCTTCCCCCGAATGCTTCTCTTGGTGCGCTGCTTGGCGTATTTTTCATCTGGGGTTTCCCGCAGCAGCAACCAGCAGAAATCAGCCATCATAGTGGTGTTCCATCTTCCTTGGTACCTTCTCTCTGCGTCCTTGATGTCCTGGTAAAACCTTTCACCTTGTTCTTCACTGTATGCTCCCAAGTTTTCGGGAAAGTAGTTCACATGGGAGTGCAAGAAATGGACTTTCAGGCTCATGTTACAGCCTTGTTCTTTGAAGGCATTGAGCATCCTGGCAACAATATCCTTATAGTTCTCATCCCGCCTGTTCCCCAAGAATTTGAGAACAACATCCTTGAAGGAATCCCAGGCTTCTTTTTCCTTCTCAGACATCGTTTCAGCGAATGCTCCATCTGAAATGAGTTTCCTTATATCAGGGCCAACAAACACTCCTTCCTTTAGCTTTGCTTCAGAAAGTCGGGGGAACTTTGAGCAAAGGTACCGAAAGCACTCACCATCTTTTGGAAGGGACTTGATGAATTGCTTAATGAGACCCAACTTAATGTGGAGAGGTGGTAATAGAATTTTATCACGAGGTACCAAGCTCTCATGAAGAACATTTTTCTCACCGGGTCTCAAATACTCCCGAATTGGCCAGTCTTTTTTCCCCCAGTGTAGGTCGCGGGCCCGGCTATCCCACAAGCAAAGGAAGCAGGGATATTTGGTGAAACCGGATTGCTGCCCTAATAGCATGGATAGAATTTTAAAGTCTCCACAAATCATCCACTTATGCTCATCATAACGAATCTTCTGAAGAATCAGGGCCAAATTCTCGTATTTTTCTTGGAGAATAACAGAGTGAGCAATAGGAACTGAAGCGAATGTGTTGCCATTATGAAGAAGAACACCTTTTATGCTGTCTTTTGACGAATCAATGAACAGCCGCCATTCAGCAGGATCATACTTGAGTTTAAACTTTTCCATCACTCCGTATATATCGTTGCAAAATACCAAATCTTCCTCTTTGCTGAAATACTTCAAAAATTGTGTCTCGCGGTTGCGGTACCAATAAAAAGTTGTTCCTGGTGACAATAGATTTTTCTGTTTAAGCCGAGAACCTAGCAGTTGGGCAGCATCTTTTGGAAGTCCTAAATCCCGGACTAAATCATTCAATTCAGCTTGAGAGAAAAGTTCAGGTTTCGGATCTGGTTCAGTTTCAAACTCGGAAGTACTGGACTCATCGGGAAAAGCCATCTGATGAGTCTCATCATGATCAGAACCGTCCACACAAATATGATCCAAAGATTTTGGTGGTTCAGGCACAGGTACTTCGTTGCTATGAGGCATAGGCCTAATTGCTGAGGGAAGGTTGGGGTAACTTATTATGTTCTTATTTTTTAAGTTGTATCCCTTCACAATGCAAGAGCAAAAATAGCAGTCACTGCTGTGGTCTCTTTGTTCACGCCACATCATAGGTATTCCGAAACGAAATGCTTGTTTTTTACCTTTCATCCATAAGCGTAGATCTTCCTCACATGTCTTGCACACTTTGTGAGGAGCCCACGGTTTGTCTTGATCGCCTAACTTCAAACCGAAATAGGCGAAATATACTTTTTTAATAAATGCAGAAATGTTCCTCTGCCGCTTTTTCACGGTATATTCCCCACAAATAAAACAAAAACTGTCCGGAGAGTTGACGCAACCTCTGGCTCTGTGAGCCATCACAAATACACAGCACTGCAAACTACAACTGTAGTGAACCACTTCGGAATAAAGCTGGATTACGACTGAGCAAACAAAAGGTAATAATGAACTTGCAAGAAACTGAAATTTGACAGGAACGTTCATGTCGCAACCACCGTGTTTGAGCGAGCGAACGAGGCGAGGCGAACAGGAAAGAACATGCGCCAGCGCGAGTACTGGATTTAGCCCCCCGCCTCCCAATTGTCCTGTTAATGTATAAAATGAATACAAAACACTCTAAAATATCATGAGGGAGTGTTTCTAGTTAGTTAACCATTACAACCTCTATTTTGGGCCAAGAAAATAAACTGCAGTCGGCTAAAAAGAAATTATGTGAACATTCCTTCTATGGGTAAGAAATCTAATTTTGCAAGAAAACGTGACGTGATGGAACATTTTGGCTATTTTTCCTGGATTCAGCACCCCAAAATCTATAGGAATCAGTTGCAAAACTGGAGGCAGTTTTTTGGTAGTGTACCTGTGTTGTCTTTCCTTTCTTATTTTGTTTGTAAATAAGAAAGTCCTGTATGTCAAAATAAGATGTGTTGAATGTTCCGGATCCTGAAGCTATTCGTTTGTCTAAGATTTATTATCTCCCTGAAGGAGTTAGAGAGGGGAAGGATGTAGTTGAATTGAGAGGAGAAGCCGGAGCTTTGGGTGGGGATTTGGATCATCTTGCTGTTCCGAGTTTGGATTTATCTGCTTTCCTGGAAACATCTGTAGAGGATATATTGAATTGGGCTACGCTTTTTGTTACCTTTCTTCTTGAGAAAGATAAAGATTATATACTTAGGTTGTATTTTTCCAAAAGACAGGAGAAATTTTTTGGACAGCCCATTCAGATCTATCCAGACGTTTCCTGGGTAACTCAGAGGCGGTGAAGGACTTTTCTTGAACTTAGGCCCCGTGTCTTGGCAGTGGGTGCCTCTTTTCTTCTTAAGTATTCCTGTAAATGCATTCAGGCTCATTCTGTGGCATGAATAGTGGGGATGGACGTCCATCCCCGCTATCCATTTCCCCTCCCAACCCCGTCTAATTTTCCTGCTCGTTGTACGAGTAAGTTAGACAGGGGCGGGGAAGGGGCGGATCGGGAGCAATGTTAGGAAAGGCAATGGGTGGTCATTGGCCCCGGACATACAGGGCCGATTCCAATGTCAGCTCTGTACGTCCGGGGCCGACAGCTTGGACATGGAACTTATTCCACCTTTGAGGTGGAATAAGTTCCCCGATGCAGCAGAGGACAGCAGGCCCAGAGCTGGGAAGGAGCAGCAGGGGGCACAGAGCATTCCCCGCAGCCCGACCCTGGCCTTGGGAGGCCAGATCAGGGTCAGGCTGCAGTAAAAGTATTTTGGAAGCCGGCGGCCAAGGATCTCAGCTTTTTAATGGAGCCACAGTGCCATGGCAACCGGATACCGTGGCTCCATTGAAGAGCCCTGACTGAGTTAGCCGGGGAAGGCCAGTATGTGCAGGCCAGACAAAATTGGAGTCCCGGCCTTCATGTACAGGCCTGTTCACGATTCTGATCCCACAGGGATTATAATCACGACTCCCTCTGTGCGTCCGGTTCTGGACGTGCAGATCACAATCAGGTTCATTGTGTCTTTGTAAGGCAAAACATATGTGCTTTTTGATTCCTTACAATTGGAAGGTTTTTTGCATGGGAAGGGTTGATATTACTATTGTTTTGTTTTTTTTAGTTCACTCCTGGTTCATATAAAAGGGGATTGTTTAATTTGATTCTGAGATGTTTTTTTGTTTTCCTGGTCATGCTCTCCATGTTGTGGACTGGATGGGTTTTATTTTGGGTAAATGAGGGAAAGTGTTTTCTGTTTACTCTTATGTATTGTTTCTGTTATATTAAGATGATTGCTTTCTTGTATTTCTGTTTTCTGGCTTCTTGGAAAATAGAAGAAACTTAAAAATAAAAGAAAATTAAAAAAAAAAGAAAAGAACACTTGCTATGGGGTTTTTCTTAGCTCTTTGATGAAAAACCCCCCAGAAGAGTTATGAAAATCAGTTTGCTTCATATTTTACTTCCTAGCTATAAAATGGTTATGGTAGCTGTTTAGATGATTACAAAGCTTGGTGGTAAGATATGGATTAGGATGGGCGGAGTGCAGGAAGAACCATTGCAAAATGCTCTCTCCTTTACCCTCTCTTGGAAACCAACACCTGGGCAGCGTGCACATACACACTGATCTGAACATGTAAGCCCCAGCTTCCAACACAGACAGATCACAGCTGCCCTACCACTTCTATATAAAGAGAGATAGGTAGATGTTGTATTTTAGATGTACAGGTGCCCTCGATGTGTTTCCCTAGTAGAAACATCAGAATCCCTAAAGACTCTGTGTGATCAAGTAGGAAGTAAATGGTTCTTAGATACTCCCACTGGAAAATGTGGTATTGAACAAAACTCATGAGTCCACTCTAGTTCATGTTCTTTCTTTTTCCTCTCCACTCCTGAGAAGATGGGTTTGTCCAAAATCAGGGTTTTCATGCCTTCACCCCTGGGAAATCGTGGGGATGCTTATGTTGGAATGCTGAGATTTGAAAAGAGGGGACTTAGTGCCTTATTCCTCCTGTACCTGGAGAGATTGTCTCATCGAATTGGGAGAAGTGAGTCTTTCTGGAGTCATTGGAAGGTCATCCAATGTGGAAATTCTGCTTTGGATTCCTGCTTATCTGAACAGTCAGCAGGGGCTCAGCTTTATCTGTCCAGGATTTTCCTGAGTCATCTGTGGGACTACAGAGGAACTGCATCTGGAGCCAGGTATCTAGAAAGAGCGAGCAGGAAATATTTATCTCCAGTGTGCCTTAACAAGGAAGTGGTGATGAAGAAAGCTTTGTTTGTGCAGGTTTCCTACAAATGGCTGTTGTAAGGATTTCTGGACTACTTTCCTGAATAGATTTATCAGGTTTAGAAACATAGAAACATAGAAATATGACGACAGAAAAAGACCACATGGCCTATCTAGTCTGTCCTTCCATAAGAACTACAACAGTCCCCTTTTTACCTTTAGAGATCCTCTGTGTTTGTCCCATGCTTTTTTGAATTCAGTTACTGTCCTCATTTCTACCACCTCCACTGGGAGACTATTCCACGGATCCACTACTCTTTCCGTAAAGAAATATTTCCGCATATCACTCCTGAATCTATCTCCCTTCACCCTCATCCCATATCCCCTCATAGCAGAACTTGCTTTCAAAAGAAAGAGGCTCTCTCCCTGAACATTTATGCCACGGAGGTATTTAAACATCTCAATCATATCACCTCTATCCCGCCTTTCCTCTAAGGTGTACATATTAAGATCCTTCAGTCTGTCCTCATATGCTTTATAATGAAGACCACTAAGCATTTTAGTAGCCACCCTCTGCACCGACCCCATCCTGTTCACATCCTTTTGAAGGTGCGGTCTCCAGAATTGCATACTATACTCCAAATGAGGTTGCACCAAAGACTTATACAGAGGCATTATCACCTCCTTTTTTCTGCTAGCCATTCCTCTCCGTATGCACCCAAGCATCCTTCTAGCTTTTGCTGTCGCCTTTTCTACCTGTTTAGCTACTTTAAGATCATCAGACACAACCACGCCTAGGTCCCGCTCTTCTTTAGTGGACAAAAGTACTTCACCCCCTATACTATATTGCTCCCTTGGATTGCTGCAGCCCAAATGCATGACCTTACATTTTTTAATATTAAATCCCAGCTGCCAAATTCTAGACCATTCTTCAAGCTTAGCTAGATCCCTCCTCATGTTATCTACCCCTTCCTGGGTGTCTACTCTATTGCAGATTTCGGTATCATCCGCAAAGAGGCAAACCTTACCTGAAAGCCCTTCCGCTATATCACTAACAAAGATGTTAAAAAGAATCGGACCAAGGACAGATCCCTGGGGCACACCACTGATAACATCCTTCTCCTCAGAGTGAGCTCCATTTACTTGTACTCTTTGTCGCCTCCCACTCAACCAATTTCTAACCCAAGCAGTAGCTTTAGGGTCCATCCCTAGGGTGCTCAGTTTGTTTATAAGTTGCCTGTGAGGAACAGTGTCAAAGGCTTTACTGAAATCTAAATACACCACATCTAGGGCTCTCCCTCGGTCCAACTCCCTGGTCACCCAGTCAAAGAAATCAATCAGATTTGTCTGACAAGACCTGCCTCTGGTGACTCCATGCTGCCTCGGATCCTGTAATCCACTGGACTCCAGAAACCTCACTATTTTCTCTTTCAGCAGCGATTCCAATAATTTACTCAACACCGAAGTTAAACTAACCGGCCTGTAGTTTTCAACCACATCCTTACTTCCGCTTTTGTGTAAAGGCACCACATGAGCCTCTCTCCAGTCCTTTGGCACCACTCCCGACTCCAATGAGGCATTGAAAAGGTCAGTCAGTGGAGCTGCTAGAATGTCCCCAAGTTCCCTCAGTATTCTCGGGTGTATCCCATCCGGTCCCATCGCTTTGTCTACTTTAAATTGAGATAGTTTCTCACGAACAGTCTTTTGAAAATTGGTCAAGATGTCCTTTGCTTCTGTTCCTATTTGTGGGTGTTTTCTGAGGTCCTGCTCCTGGTTCTTCATCTGTGAACACAGAACAAAAATATCTGTTAAGCAATTCCGCTTTATACTTATCAGCTTCTACATATTCCTCCCCTGCACCCTTGAGTCTGACAATACCACTCTTGCCCTTCCTCTTCTCACTAATATATCTGAAAAATGTCTTATCCCCCCATTTTATTGCATTGGCTATTTCCTCTTCCTTTTGAATCCTTTGCCTTCTTGACTACTTTGCTAGCTTCTCTAAGTTTTTCCAAATACAGATGCCTGTCTTCCTCTCTCTGTGATCTCTTGTATTTCATGAAGGCCTCCCTCTTTTTCTTCACTTTTTCAGCTACTTCTTTCGAAAACCATAGCGGTCTCCTTTTCCTTTTACCTTTATTTACCATTTTAGCAAAAAGGTTGGTTTCCCTTAAAATATCGCCTTTCAGTTTTTCCCACTGTTTTTCTACATCCCTCAGCTGTTCCCATCCAACTAACGACTCCCTGAGGTATTGGCCCATCTTCGCAAATTTAGTCTTCCTAAAGTCTAAGATCCTCGCCTTTGAATGGATTCTAACAGCCCTAGTCCTAATACTGAACCACACTATCTGGTGATCACTGGATGCAAAATTATCTCCCACTACAACATCACCTTTTCATCATATACTTTCCAGAGAACACAATAACACAAGTTCATCTAAACAGCTCCAATCCCATCCCTATCTAACATGATACTTTTTCAAGTAATATTACTATCATATGTATATAGTTCAAGTTCTATTATCCTTTGTTACAATTACCCCTGTTTTCCAAGTTTTTCTTCCTGTTCCATGTAAAAACAGATATATGTATCTTATCTTATCTGATGTTTTGTAGTTCTATGTAAACCGCGCTGATAATAAATAGTGCGGTATATAAAAATGTTAAATAAATAAATAACATCAGAAACACTTTCACCATTGGTAAGCACCAAGTCCAGTATGGCCCCTTCACGTGTGGGGTCTGTTACCAATTGCCTGAATAGTTCTCCCTGTAGAGAATCCAGGATCTCCTTACTTCTAGATGATACTGCAGCAGGAATGTGCCAATCAACATCTGGCATATTGAAATCTCCTATCAGTAGCACTTCCCCTTTCCTAGCAATGCTGCACATGTCTTCAATTAACTCTGTCCACCTCTTCCTCTTGTGAGGGAGGTCTGTATATCACACCAATATAAATAGATTTCTCTTTCCCTCTTTCTAGTTTAACCCACAATGCCTCCTCTCTCCCTTTTAAGCTCTGTAATTCCAAAGCTTTAATAGTAGTTTTTACATATAGTGCCACTCCTCCTCCCCTACTTCCTACCCTGTCCTTTCTGAATAAAGTATAGCCAGGTATAGTTACATCCCAATCATGGTTTTCTGTGAACCATGTTTCTGTAACTGCCACTAAATCCAAGTCAGCCACTCCCACCAAAGCTTCAACATCAGGGATCTTATTTCCCATGCTACGGGCATTTATACACACTGCTTTACATATGTTACCACTGTTACCCATTTCCATAAAGTTATTTAATGTATCACCTACCTGGGGGCTTTCACTTACCTGGGGGCTTTCTTCACCCATCCCCAACGAATCTAGTTTAAAGCCCTCTTCAGTAGATTAGCCAGTCTACTACTGAAGACGCGTTGACCTTTCTTGGACAGATGGATGCCATCTCTGCTCTGCAACCCTTGGAAGAGCATCCCATGGTCTAGGAAACCAAAATGTTCTCGATGACACCAGCCACGCACTACATGCAGAGTTGACGTACCCGTTAGGCAAACTAGGCTGTCACCTAGGACAGCAACAGCTTCTGGGATCAGCAAAGAGCAGCTGCAGTCAAAGCAAAACAACAGCCCCTAACGGGGACTGATTTCTTACAACTATTCTCCTGCGGACGGGGTGAGTTCAGCTGGTCTATGCAGTTTGCCGGCTTCTTCGGGGCAGCTCCATCAACATCATCGAAGGCCCCCATAAAAAGGTCTCTGTGAGTCCTCTGTGTCGGGAGTGATTTCTTACAACTATTCTCCCACGGAGGGGGTGAGTTCAGCTGGTCTGTGCAGTTTGCCGGCTTCTTCGGGGCAGCTCCATCAACATCATCGAAGGTCCCCATAAAAAGGTCTCTGTGAGTCCTCTGTGTCGGGAGTGATTTCTTACAACTATTCTCCCGTGGAGGGGGTGAGTTCAGCTGGTCTGTGCAGTTTGCCGGCTTCTTCGGGGCAGCTCCATCAACGTCATCGAAGGCCCCTTCTTCTTCCCCCCTCTTTCGATAAAGCTGGGCTGAGCTGTTACGGCGTCTGCCGTCGGCATCTGCAGTGGGCGTATCCTAAGGGGCATATCGAAAGGGGCAGAATACGCCCCTTAGGAGCGAATTTGGAGCGAGATAGCAGTGTTTGTCAGCATGCCCGGTGGGAAAAGAAAGAAAAAGACCAATGCAGCGGAGACGACAGAGGGCCCCATGGATAAGCACGTGGTGTCGATGCTGGTTCCCGTGAAGCCAGGTACTGTACTTTCTGTCCCCTCTGTGGAGGGAGCCAACCTTAGCTCGGTGGAGCGCACTCCACCTTTACCTCCGGGATTTTTGGAACTGTCAGAAATGCCTCATCTCTCTTCGGAACCTCTTGAAGTTGGTGTATTACCTAAGGTTGTAAACTGGAAGGAGCCGACTTTTTCGGCTGAAAGTCCTTCAGGTGCCTCAATTTCCCTGCTGGATATATGGCATGTAGTAAAGAGAACTGAACGAGTCTTAATGGAGACTCTTCCCTCACTTTGCCAGTTTACCAAAGATGTTATTCTTAAGTTTCAATCTTTGGACACACAAGTTGAAAACTTGTCTTCCAGTTTTTTTAAACTTAGATACTCAGGTTAAAGCATTGTCTTCTTTTCAATCTGTTAGTGTTAAGGATAGCGTGGTGTTCTATCAGAAATTAGAAAATTTAGAGAATATTACGACGCCTCCAGCTGGGCCCAGGGGCTTACAGCATGGAGGACGGCCTTGTATGTCCTTTTGGAATAAAGTTCTTTTAAAGACACCAGAGGATTCTGGGTCTTGTAGTACTCTTTACTCCTCAAGGGAAATAATGTAGTTGAGTCGGTGGTAAGGCATGCAAGAAAATTTATTTGTGGGGATTTCCAAAATACGCTAGGGCTCATACACAACTCAGGCAGTAGGATACATCTCCAACGAAACAGATGAAATCAGGATTTAAACCAGATGGAAAATAACAAACAAAAACCTTTTCACTTCTCAGCTGTTCTGCTTTCCTACACATTCACCGAGGACTGCCCCGTGTGGTCAATTAGCAGAATGCCAACAAACTTTGTTACAGCTGGGTTTCCTTTTCAAACACACAGTTCCTCACTGCTTCTTTACTTCAGCCAGTGATACAATACACAGAATTAGCCTTCTTCAATAAAGGTAAGAACTGCCCCTATTTTCCTATAGGGTTTTCAGACTCTCTGTTCTTGTTCACAACTGTAGAATTCTTTCTTTGTGCCAAAGAACAGTCCATGGGCATAGGCAAATATTCAGAGCTAGGCACAATGCATCTATTTGCATTCCCTCACTATCATTAGGGTAAATAGAGTCTCTCTCACAATTAGGAGCTTCCTCAAACTTCCTTTCTTTTAGGAACTCCAGAAAATGGCTCCACAGCAACTCAGCCCTTGTTGGCACTTTTAACTTAGGGGAGTGAAACTTCTCTTCAGAGAATAGCTTCCTTAATGCCTCTAGCTTAGAGGTCTCACAGGCTTCACTATTATCAGAGCTATGGCCTTTAACATCAGATAAGCTTTCTATCCACTTCTTAATCGTGGGAGGTGGGGGCTCAACTTCCTGCCCTTTAAAACTAGCAAATTGTCTTTCTGCTGTGTTATCCGAAATAAAACTGCTGGCTTTACCTTGAGGCGGTTTCTTCACATAAGCGCTGCTTCCTTCCCTCCTGGGTTTCTCCAGGCTTTGAAACGCAGGCTCCTTCTCTCCTACTCCAGTCCCTCTGAGGTAGCTGCTTTCTGGAGAGATTTTCTCTGGCCTTCTCTTCCAGCCTAGCACTGCTCCAGCCTCTTTCCTTTAGCACCTTTCCAGCTCTCACAGCTGTTCCTGTTCCTTGCCTGACGTCCAGCTCTCCTCCATTCACTCGTGCCTCTGCCTTCAGTTGCTGGCTCTGTCTCTTCCTCCTCCCGGTCTGTATCTGTGTCCGGGCTCCAGCCTGAGACTGCCACTGCCTCTACCTCTCCGTGTGCTTCTCTGCGTGCTTCTCTCCAGCTGACACTGGATGCTTCTCCTTGTCTGACTCCCGGTGCTTCTCCCTTGCTTTGCTTTGCACGTGTTTTTAACCACTGCTGCCTGCTGGGCCTTCCCTGCTCTCTGCCCCCATGTGACCAATCAGCAGGGAATCCTGTCTCCACCCCTGAGCTAGGGCGTGGTCTGACTCTTGCAGGGAGCTGACTTTGCTTCTGACCTGGGCTGTAATTCCCCTGCACCTGTGCACTTCCATCCACTTCTATGGGGAATTCAGGGTTTTCATCCAGTTCCATGCTTTCCAAAGGGCTTTCATCACCACAATATGCAACGGTGTAAAAACTTGCGATTGCTTAATTTTCCTTGTATTTCTTTACTTTCCCCTTCTATCCTTTTCGGAAAATATTTGAAAGATATATTACAGTTACCCATTGCAGATACCTTAATATTAATTAAATGCTATTATATTTCTTCTAAGGTAGCTGCACATACTAATGATGGTGAATCAGCCATTCTGGAAGAACAAAATGCGTTTGATTTGACTGCTTTTCTTGAGGATACACAAGATATCATTCCCACTAGGGCAACCTTGCTAATTACTTTGTCCTCAGAGGAAGAAAAAATTTCAATCCTCAAAGCATACTTTCGTAAAAAAGATCTTATGTTTTGTGGAGAAAAAATATCTATTTTTCCTGATGTTTCTCGTTCTACGCAACTTCGTAGGAAGACTTTTCTTGCTTATTTATTTATTTAACACTCATTTATATACCGCATCTTCCAGAGATCAGATGCGATTTACAGTAAACAATCAACAAAGCAGGGTTTGTTTTACATGGAACATCTTATATCAATAAACATAGTATAAGTCAAACAGTGTATGCAAATACAGAACAGGATAAACTATGTACAGGTACAAGTATGTGGGCATTATCTATTGCTTACAAGGCAAGAATTGTCGCTCTTGGTGCTACTTTCTTTCTCCACTATCCATGCAAATGTTTAGTTACCATGGGTCAGGATAAGTTTATTTTTATGTCTCCTACTGACTTAGATAGATGGCTCTTAGAAAGAGAAAAGGTACACTGAGGTTCCTTTACCTATATATCTGCATGCTTGTTTCTCCGCTGGTGAGTGGGTGAATTGGCTAGGCTAAATGGTGTTAGTCAGGGATTCCTTGTTTGGTTTTCCCTGGCTTTGATTTCTTTAAATTTCTTTTCTTTGTTAGCTTATCCCCGAGATGTGGGCTAATGTACCTGTGATGATTTATTATGTAATAGTTATTGATGACATATTTATTTGTTTCTTTTTTATCTGATAATGTAATGTCAGTGAATAAAAAATCCTAATAAATATAAGTTAAAAAAAACAAAAGCCCCTAACAACCACATAAACTCAAAGAATCATCAGCCTGTATTTTATACACAGGGAGGGTGGTGGGCAATTTTCAATTAGCCCTTTTACTCAAATAAATGACATTGGAAATTACCCTCAGAGGAGGTGATTTTATAAACTTTATCACACATACAACCCTGTTTTTTGTGCAAAAAATGGCTTTTCTAAAATTACTCCAGGGGTTACGTACATAAAAGTACGATTAATATCTAAAAGTGTGATATCCAATTATGCATATTCATAGAATTATTCTAGAAGGGGTGGTGTGGATGGTAATCATAATTGTAGAATTTATCAAAATATCAGAAGGGCTAAGAGCCCGAAGAACAAACCAGTCGGTACTAGAGGAGATCAAACCTAAGCTTTCTTTAGAAGCTCAGATGACAAGACTTCGACTTTCATACTTTGGACACATCATGCGAAGAGAGAGATCATTAGAGAAAGACATCATGCTTGGCAAGACAGAAGGTCAACGCAAAAGAGGAAGGCCAGCAATGAGATGGATCGATATAATAACAGCAGCATGTCAACAATGAGCCACCGCCTGACTGAAGACCGAACACAATTTAGGATAGCTATCCAGAGGGTCGCCATGAGTCAACACCGACTTGACGGCACTTAACAACAACAACAACAAGAGCCTAAAAGTTAATTGAGAGACGCAAGGATGAAGAAGGTTCTCCTAGAGCACCTAATCCTTTGCATTGGCCCTGACTGTATGTCTCATCATTCAGTTGCATGAAGAATCTTTTGTAGAACAGGGGTTCCCAAACCTTTTGTACCGAAGGCTACACTGGACCTTTCAAATCACCAAGAGGGCCTGGTTGTTTGCTAATTTGTGGAGAGGGGGGAGGGTCCCCTTGGATTTCCTACCCAAAAAAGTGAGTCATAAAAAATAAGACAGTACAATTTTTAGAATGAAATATCTTCCAAATTCTTATTTCCAAGCAGAAATTCTTTAAATGCGAAATATTTTCATGTTTGAAAATAATCAAAGAGGGAGCAAAAAAAGGAGAAATACTGGAAGGAGGATGCTAACATTGAACATGTGTGGGAGAATGAGGGGTAAGTGCCAATAGAAGAAAGAAATCCTTCTAATACTAAAAAGATTCTTTTTTATCCCGTTGACATTCACTCCTGCTCAGTAGTTTCCTCTTTATCTTTCCACTCATGCCTAGCAGCGGAAACAATCCCCCTTCTTTTCCATCCACTACCGAACATAATTGTAGGCTTGATTGTTCATTTAACCTTAACCACTGTATTGTTGAAATAATTGCTCCCATGGGGTAAAATAAATAAAAGCAATACATATGATTCACCAGGTGAACCATCATTGCAATGATTACATTACAAATTATACTGTCCTCTACTCTTCTGTGCCCCCCCCCCCAACCAGGTGGTCCTTTTCTCCTTTCTTACACACACTCCATCCGCCCCTGCTATCCAGGTAATCCTCTTCTTCCTCCATCATCATTGTTAACCTCATCTTACCTATAGCGGCTCCTGATGCATGTTTCTCCTCTCCCTTCTTCTTCAACTCCTCTCTGCAGAGTAGGGTTTCCGATGGATCCAGCAGCCCTTTACTGGGGCATTATGGTAGCAGCAATTCTACTAATTTCTCTGCATGAAAGCAGCAGATCTTGTGTGGGAAAGGAGTAAAAATGTGTCTCTGGGCTGGATGAGGCCTGCAGGTCATAGTTTGGGGACTCCTATTGTAGAACAATCAGCTTGGAGAGGAGCCCATTGCTGCCCCAGGATTGGGGCTAGGCTTTTCCTGGGCCCTCACAGCAGAGGTTACAACAACCCCCACCTCCTGCCTTCAGCTCTTCTTCCTTATAAAGTCCCTCTGTGCCAGCATTGGCCAGGGCACAGAAGTGAATTCAACTCCTGGCTGCAGTTGGCCAATTCTGTAGGTCCTTCTGGCACCTTGGACCCTTCTACAGTGGTGAGTACTCCTCTCCAATTGTATGCATGTGTATGTTTATAGTTGTAGACCCCATACCCTCAGCCCTGCTCTCCACAGAACAGTTTCCCTGCTCTCTTTTGCCCCCTGCCCTGTTACCCACTCTCTACCTTCAACTCTTTCATTCTGCAGTCTGCTCTCTTTGCCCCAGTACTGGTGCAAGGGTATTATGTTCTTTAGGTGAAATTTCAGCCTTGTGCCTCCTCACAGTTAGCTTTTACATCCCTACTGCCCCTCCCATCCCAAGATTTTGATGATTAAACTCAATTGTAATCATCTCAACACCATTCTTCCCAAAACAATCCTATAAAAATGCATCTGTGGACATTACATTTTTAAATATTAAACTTTGTTTTGTAAATATTTACATAATAAGGACGATTTCAAAAAGCCACTTAGGTAAATGGACTATTTATATATTGAACAATGTCAGCTCTTAAGTAAACAAACAATCTCTACTAACACAATTACTTAACCAATAATTCATCCACACATATCTCTACAGGCAAAGTGACCTCAGAATAGCTCATGTTCTACATTTAGTGAAAAATCACTATAGGGAGCGGCAGACGCTTACATCACTGGTCAGAAAGCCTTAACCAATACCATTACCCACTCAAAATAGTAAACACCACTCCATTACCACTGGGAAAAACAATCAATCACTTTATCACCACAACGTCTCAACCAAACATACACCAACCATAAATCACTTACAAACACATACAAACAAGCGTCCTTCCAACGTCACAGAACTACACGGCGTTCTGTCAGACCAGCAGGTTATCACCTACAAAGGAAAATAGTAGATAAAGTAACCAATGTAATTGACAACACTATATAGTTCACGTTACTTATCTTCAAACAATATCTTGCAACCAGCCAGTCTCGCAGACACTCCACTTTGATTCAAAGTACAAACAGGATCAAAAGATCTCAAAATAGTTCAGCGGGGAACAACATTAACCACTAAAAATTCCACTGGTAAGTCTCAGAAAAATTTTTTCACTAAATGTAGGGCATGAGCTATTCTGAGGTCACTTTGCCTCTAGAGATATGTGTGGATGAATTATTGGTTAAGTAATTGTGTTAGTAGAGCTTGTTTACTTAAGAGCTGACATTGTTTAGTTTTAGTTTAGCTCTTACACGGCTATTTTGATAAGTGATAACTATTTATATATTGCCCATTCTGTCTGCAGGTAAAAAAATACATTCTTTGGGGCTCTTTTACTAAAGTGCTCAAAGCAGTTAGTGTGTGTTTTGATAGAAAGATAGAAACATGACAGCAGAAAAAGACCACATGGCCTATCTAGTCTGCCCTTCCATAACAACAATAGTCCCCCTTTTACCTTTAGAGGTCCTCTGTGTTTGTCCCATGCTTTTTTGAATTCAGATACAGTAGCCTCGTGGTCACCACCTCCACTGGGAGACTATTCCACGTGTCTACCACTTTCCGTAAATAAATAGTTCCACATATTACTCCTGAGTCTATCCCTTTTCACTCTCATGCTATGTCCCCTTGTAGCAGAGCTTGCCTTCACTTGAAAGAGACCCTCCTGTGCATTTATGCCACAGAAGTATTTAAATGTCTCTATCATATCTCCCCTATCCCGCCTTTCCTCTAAAGTATACATATTAAGATCTGTAAGTTTATCCTCATATGCTTCATAATTTATATATTTAATGTCTCTTCTATACCGCGCTATTCACATCAGTGCAGTGTACATTTAACAGAACCTTATACAATGCAGTCGGGACTGCATTGTATTTACAGAGAACAGGGACTGTAACTTAGACATAACTGGGGTAACTTTCTACAAATTACTTACACTAATAAATATATTATACCCCTGAAATCTACTTAGGGTTGCACCGTTGGGGCTAGTTGCCCTCTAGTGTGCTGGGTGTGCTATTGGGAGAGTCGTGGTGATTAGTGGGAGTGTTTGCAGGTAGATCTTTAAGACTGATCTCTGGGTAGTGCCGCATGAATAGGTGGTGCTTCGGTGCCTTCCTGAATTGGGCCAGGTCGGTGATTGCTCGAATGGGTGTGGGCAGGGCATTCCAACATCTGGGTGCATAGAGCATGAAGGCCCTATTAGATGTCGCTTGGGTGCATTCCATTGTTTCCTTTGGAATTATCAGTGTATTGACAGCTGTGGATCTTCTGAGTCTGTTCGGGGGAGTGAGGTGGATTAGCTCGGTGATGGAGGTGGAGGGTTGATTGTTTATGGCCTTAAAGGTCATTACTAGGATCTTGTAACATGGTCTACCATGGATTGGTAACCAGTGGAGTCTCTTCAGGATAGGTGTAATGTGGTCCACTCTTGAGACTCCATATAGAACTCTAGCGGCTGCATTGATTGCAAGCTGGGGTGGGTTTAGCGATGCTTGAGGAAGTCTGTATAGGATTGCATTGGCGTAATCAAAGTGTGGGGTTACTAGGGCTTGATAGATTGTTCGAAAGTCGTCGGGGTCCAGTAGAGGTCGTAGATGCCGTAATGTCCGTATTTTATGGTATATTTTCTTGACTGTGTTTCTTATGTGGGTTTTCATGTCCAGCCATTGGCCCAAAGTCACACCTAGGTAATGGATTGTGGATTTGGTTATCAGCTCGGCGTTCTTCACCTTTAAGGAGAGCGGAGGGGTGAATCCTTGGTTCCTCGTGATGAAGAGGATGTCTGTCTTGTTATGGTTTATTCAGAAGTTTTGCGTATTGTCACCGCCTCCCTTGCCCAGGCGGTTGCCTAAGGCTTGGGAACGGGCAGTCAATATATTTATTTGTTCTAAGTGCCTATTTCTTGTAGTTTGTCAGACGGCTGCCTAGGGTGAGAACTTACACAATCTTGACGATGCATATATTCATATGATTCTTGCAAGGTATTGTGGGTATTGTAGTTCATTCACTCCCAAACACAGCTGATGACAATAATTAAGTTGTGAAACCAAGTGGTAAGGTCAATAAAATACTTCTTTTATTGATGGGGTTTAATTCACCCAGCACAAGTATGCTTGTTAGCAATATAAAAGAGGTTACTTGCTTGCAGTGTTTAAATGGATAACAAAAAGTCACAAAGCAAATCAGAAAAACAACCTTCAGCTTGTCAGGCAATTAGCTAATGTTTTCTTATCAAATAATTACCAAATACAAAGGCACAAAGAAAAGAATAAACTTTGCTGGTTAGGTTAACTTCTGCTTATTTTCCACGCAGATCTCAGCAGTGATTCTCCCTTGCTCACACATACAATCAGGTGCAGCTTTAATTACTAACAATTGACCAGCTGTAAGCCTTTAGCTGGCTGGCTGCTACTGTGTGAACCCAAATCCTGCTTTAAGAGCTGTTTGCAGTGGAAATAAAGAACAAAGTTAGGTTTCTTTGTGATGGCTGATGTGTTTGCTCACAGAAAGCTAGCAATAGCATTTAGATAGAGAACAGTCCATGTAAACTGTACTTTCATCTGCTGTATCTCCCCCTTCATCAATCAGCATAGGGTCACTATCATACATTGGCACAGATGAGTCTTTCATTAAGGCACTATCATGAGAATGCTTATTCCCTTGCTGCCCTTCTCTATTATAGATAGGGTCTGGATCAGTGTTCATACCTGAGCCTCTCCTGCCATCATAATTCCTCTCTGTATAGCCTGGCCAGTATGTAATCCAATTCTGATGTCCAGCCTTCCAATCTTGATCCCTGGACACTGGATCTCCTCTCACATACCTTCTGGCTTTGGTCTGAAAGTCCCTTCCACATGCAGTCTTCTCTCTTCCAAGTAGCCACTGGTGATTCCTATCTCTGCCACTCCATTCCTCTGGCTGAATCCAGTCCAATGGACTCTGCTGGCATTTGGAATACCTCCCAGTATGAGTACTGCCTTGGAATCTCCCAGACCTTCCAATGGGCTTTCTTCTCTTCCTTCCAGAGAGTTTCCTTCTCTCTCTATCCGCTTGGCTTGGCTTCTGCTTCTCCAGGTGATACTGGGGCTTGAGCTTGTAGCCGTTGCTGAAGCTCTCCCTCAAGCTCTTTCTGCGTCTGTTATCTGAAGAATAATCTCTATTCTTATTCTTTCCTAATGTGTGCTCCTCCCTAACACAGCACAGCTGTCTTGAATCAGGCCCTGCCCTTTGAGATGAGTGCTTAGGGATTACCTCATAGCTCTCTTGATTGCACACACATTTTCTCACTTCAGCCCCTCTCATGGCTGCTGGAAACCTGGTGCATTCTGGGACTGGTAGTCTTTTATGTGAAAACTCTGTTTTCTTGCTTCTACCAGAACTGACAGGTTGCTTGTTCAGAGTCACATCATCTTTTCTATAGCTCCTACCTGAGCTATGATAAGCTTCCTTATCACAAGTTGTGTAATAATCCAGCCGAGATGGTAATTATAGGCACACAGGATTTTTATTATTTTCAGCCAAAGGAACTTTAAAGACTCCAATTATCAGGATAAGGTAAGGATATTTTCCAACAGCATCAAACAAAGGCAAACTCGCTTCTCTTCAACTTTGGCACTTAAATGAAAACACAGTATTTCCTCATACTATAACCAAACACAGCACTGAAACTCCGGTTCAAAAAGAATTAGAAAAAAACCCCATCTTCTTTCATAGCTTTAAAACAAACAGAAGTTTTTACATTTCCAAGCAGGCAAACTTCTGTTACACATTGGGTTTTGTTTCTTTTCACCAAGTAATTCCTTCAGCTTGTTGTATCTCAGGCTTTCCACTTTCTAGCATACAAATGCTCACACACTCAGCTACGGCTTAAAACTTCAGGAACCTTATTTGCATATTTCCCAGCCGTGCTCTCTTGAAGGAGCAGCTGCCAGGTTTAAAGCTTCTGCAAATGTTCTGGCCTTTCTCAATGCCTAGAGGCTACCGAACATTCCATTTCCTCATCAGAATTCTCCTCTGTTAAAGCAGGTATCTCTATTTCCATACTCTCCAGGTCAGAGTCTGCTTGAGAGGCACAGGATTCAGACTCAAAACTATCTGGCTTTAATCCCTTCAGGATTTCTAAGACTTTAGTCCAGGCAGTGTCCTTCCTTCTCTGAGGAATAGTATAGCAGTTAGAAAGTCTCTTAGCTTTTAAGGAGTTAATAGAAGGCTTTAGGCTACTCACCTTATCTTTTGGAATCAAGCACTTAACAGGCTTTACTGCTGAAGGCTCATGCTCCATGCATACTTCGGGGGAAGGGCTTCTGCTGCCAACATGGCTGACCAACTTCCCTGGGTAAGCTTTCCTTCTAGAAGTATATCTCCTGTCTCCCTTACAGGGCCCTGGGTTAGCTCCAAATCCTCTGGCTGGCTCTGCCCTTCTCCCAGAGGTTTCCAATGAAGCTCCCTTGACTCCCCAGGTACCTTCTTTGCGTGGTTCTCCAGAGCTTCTAGGACCTCCTCCCCTCCTGGGACGTTCTGACCTGTTCCAAGCTGTACTGGAACCAGAACTAGGAATCCTCGTCAAGCGTTTCCCTTCACGGTTCTCAGACCTCTCTCTGAGTTCAGGCTTCCCTCTCAGTCCTCCTCTGCTGCTTCCTCTCTCCTGAGTTCACTCTCTGGCAGTTTATATGAGTGCTTTCCCCTTCGGCTTCCTGGCCCCACCCCCAGCTGTCCCTCGTGAGCAGGGTTGGTAACCATGGAGCTGGGGTGTGTCTCCTTGCTACCTGCTTTCTGTGGAGAGTTTTTTTTCTAGTTCAGAAGTTTTAACCCTTAAACTTCTGGTTCTTTCCCTACTATCTGGGGAAAAAGCCTGTTTTTTCCCTCTTTCTCTATTCTCTCTGCTTTCTGCGCCATCACAGTATGGAGCCAGTCAGCAACTGCGTCAAAGCAGCTTGTTAGTGGGGAGAACTCTGGCTGGTCTGTTGCAAATGGCATGTATAGTAAAACGTCAACTGCGTATACCAGGCAGGAGACATTAAATGAGCGGATCAGGGCGCAGATGGGTTGCATGTATATGCTGAACATCAATTCTGATAGCGAGGATCCCTGAGGCACACCTTGTTTTTGTAGGAACGGTTCCGAGCTTGTGGTGCCAGTTCTCATGTGCTGCCATCTGTTGGACAGGTAGGATTTGCACCAGCTTAGAGCTGTGTCCTGTATTCCCTTTTCCTCGAGACGTCTCAGGAGTATCTCGTGGCTTATGGAGTCAAAGGCCGCTGCGATATCCAAGAAGATAAGGCAAAATCCTTGTCGAATGTTGTCAATTCCCGAGATTATGGTATTGAAGAGGGTGGTGAGGAGGGTTTCTACGCCTTGTGCCTCCCTGAATCCGTGCTGAGAAGGGTTCAAAGGGGCATCAGTCTCAATGTGTTGTTGAATTTGTTGTTGGACTACCTTTTCAATTATCTTGGCGAGAAGTGGGAAGCTTGAAATTAGTCTAAAGGACTCGACCTTTAGAGGGTCCAGTTTGTTGTTTTTCAGCAGCGGCCTGATGGAGGTATGCTTCAACCTTTGTGGGAAGGCTCCCATTGAGAATGACTGCTCCATGATTTTATTCAGGAACTGGCTGAGATTGCAGCATAGTTCTCTTATCCAGAATGCTGGACAGGGGTCATTTGGTGCAGTGGTGATGTTAATGGAGGCGATGGTGTCCTCAATGGTGGTGAATTTGATCAGTGGCGTTGGGTTGTTCGGTTTGTGTAGCAGAGTATGGCTTGTGGGACTTGAGGTCTTGTCAGTCTGGAGCATTTTTGATTGGAGATAATCTGCAAAACCCTGCGGCTGAGGCATGTATGGTTGGTCTGGGGCTGGTTCCCTTGTCAAAGTCTTCACTATATTGAAGAGGTCGTGTGGCTTGCTCAACGAGAGCTTCAGGAGGTCTGTATGGAATTGCTTCCTTCTCTCCATTATTGCTTCTCGGTGCTTTTTTAGGTGTAAGCTATATGCACTCTGTGCTTCGGTGGAGCGTGATCGGCGCCATGATCTCTCTAGCTTGCGTAGATGGAGGAGTGATGATCGCAGTTCAGTGGAATACCATGGTGGGGGCTCTCGTCTCTTTGGAGGTTTGTTCATGGTTGGGAGCTGAACGATGGTACTGAGGCTGTTGTCACAGTTAGAGATCATCTCATCCAAGTTAGGGGCTGTGGCATTGAGGAGTGGAATGGCTTTTTCCAGTATTTCCTCTTTAATAAAGGGTCGGAATCATCTTGCTGATGTTCTGGGGAAGACAATAGCTCTACTGGTGTTATAACTGTGATGGTGGGCAGGTATTTGAAATCTAATCAGGCTGTGGTCGGACTAGGGTACTGGTGTTATAGATATCGCCAAGTCATGGGTTGATTCCACAGCTGTTTGTGGGGCAAAGACCAGGTCCAATTTGTTTCCTCTCACATGTGTGGGTGTGTTGACTGTATCCCAGCTCGTCGAGTGCTTCGAGGAAGGCTGTGGCTTGGGTATCTTGTAGAGTAGGCAGGTTAAAATTGCCTAGTAACCAGTTTGGGGGGCGAGGATTACTGGTGTTGCAGGCGAGGTCTATAATTGTTGATAGGTCGTCTGGTGATGTCAGTGGTGCTCTGTAGAGTAGGTTGATTGTGCAAAGATTGTTAGCTATGATGATTGTGTCTAAGTGGGCTGTGCTGGTGGTGTTGATCGGTTGAAATTGTAGCTCTGTTTTGGAGAGGATGAGCACTCCTCCTCCTCTCTGGTTAGCTCTGTGGCAGGTATGGAGTGAGAATTTGGGGGGTAACATCTGGTTGAGAAGAATGGTGTCGCAATCAGATAGCCATGTCTCTGTGATCATTAGGATGTCCAGGTCATGGAGGGGTTATTAGATCTGTGACCACTGGCCATTTTTTGTGGATTGAGCGGACATTGATGAGGGCACACTACAGCATGTGTGGGAGCTGGTGTTTCTCAATGTGAGGCTTTTTGGAGTGTTGTAGTGAGATGTGCAGTATGTGGAGGTGGAGCGTGCGGTTGGCTTCTGTTGAGGAGTGGTGAGGATTACCTGCCCATCTCTTCCCATCGCTCCGTAAGACTGGATTATGATTGGAGACTAGATTAAGAGCATGTGATCCAATGGGTAGCCCAGTGAGGAGGTAGAAACTGGATATTGCTATGATTGGGTGTATCATTTTGGCTGCTCCTACCATGACTTGTTTGAAACGGAACACTATCTGTTCAAGTGTGATCAGGCAAAATCTCGGATCTGATACAGGCAGATAACAACAGGCACATTACATGGTATGGGTACAGGCAGATAAAACAGGCACGCTATCTGGTGTGAGTACCGGCAGGTAAATCAGTCACGCACTCATTGTTTGTTCGCTCTGGGGTCAGTATTTAGTTGGTAGTTTAGTGTTTTAAACTCTTTGATCGAGGTAGTGTGTGGAGCTTACTTGAATCTGATCTTGGTGGGTTGATGATTACTTCTCTGGTTGTTCCGGTGTCCTCAGTGGCAGTGTGTGGCCTCAGGGTTTGGCCTCCGCCTAAGGGCCATGCCAAAGGGCCCTCTGGCGAGGCCCTCAGGCGTGGGCCCGCCAGGCGCTGGTGCGCCCGATGGCGCTCTTTTTAAATGTGCTGTGGGCTGCCCCGATTGGGCCGATGTGAGGCTGGCTTGCTCCGGTTCCCAGCAGCTCGATCCTGCTCAGGAGAGCTGTGGCCGGGCCGGAAGACCATTAACCATTTTAGTAGCTACTTCTACACCGACTCCAACCTACTTATATCCTTATCCAGAAATGCACACAGTACTCCAAATGAGGTTGCACCAGAGACTTATACAGAGGCATTATTACCTCCTTTTTTCTGCTGGACATTCCTCTCCCTATACACCCAAGCATCCTTCTGGCTTTCGCAGTTACCTTTTCTACCTGTTTAGCTACTTTAAGATCATCAGACACAATTACGCCCAGGTCCCGCTTCACCTTTGTAGACAGAAGCACCTCACCCCCTACACTGTATCGCTCCCTTGGATTTTTGCAGCCCAAATGCATGACCCTGCATTTTTTAGCATTAAATTTCAACTGCCAAATTCTTCAAGCTTAGCTAGATCCCTCCTCATGTTATTTACTCTTTTCTGGGTGTCTACTCCTTTGCAGATTTTGGTATCATCCGCAAACAAGCAAACCTTACCCAATAGCCCTTCTGCAATATCACTAACAAAGATGTTTAAAAGAATTGGACCAAGGACAGGTCCCTGGGGCACACCACTGGTAACCTCCTTCTCCTCAGAGTGAGCTACATTTATCTGTACCCTTTGTCGCCTCCTACACAAACAATTTCCAATCCTATCAGTAACTTTAGGGTCCATCCCTAGGGTGCTCAGTTTGTTTATAAGTTGCCTGTGCATAACGGTGTCAAAGGCGTTACTGAAATCTAAATACACTACATCTCTCCCTCGGTCCAACTCCCTGGTCACCCAGTCAAAGAAATCAATCAGATTTGTCTGGCCAAACCTGTGTCTGGTGAATCCATGCTGGTTCAGATCCTGCAATCCATTGGACTCCAGAAACCTCACTATTCTCTCTTTTAGTAGCCTTTCCAATAATTTACTCACCACAGAGGCTAGACTAACTGGCCTGTAGCTTTCAACCACATCCTTACTTCTGCTTTTGTGTTAAGGGACCACATGTGCTTTTCTCCAGTCCTCTGGCACACTTTCGAATGCAAAGAGGCATTGAAAAGGTCAGACAGTGGAGCTGCTAGAACATCCCCAAGTTCCCTCAGTATTCTTGAATGATCCCATCTGGACCCATGACTTTGTCTACTTTTAGTTTAGCTAGTTCCTCACGAACACAGTCTTCTGAAAATCAGTTGAGATCCATGTCACTTCTGTTCCTGTTTGTGAGTGTTTTCTGAGGTCCTGCTCTAGGCTCTTCATCTGTGAACACAGAACAGAAATATTTAAGCAATCCTGTTTTATCCTCATTAGTTTCTGTATATTCATCCCCTGCACCCTTAAGTCTGACAATACCACTTTTGCCCTCCCTCCTCTCACTAACATATCTGAAAAATGTCTTATCCCTGCATTTTATTGCACTGGCTATTTTTTCTTCTTTTTGTACCTTTGCTTTCCTGACTACTTTGCTAGCTTCTCTAAGCTTTTCCAAATATAGATACGTGTCTTCTTCTCTCTGTAATCTCTTGTATTTCATGAAGGCCTCCCTCTTTTTCTTCTCCTTTTCAGCTACTTTTCCTTTTACATTTATTTACCTTTCTAACAAAAAGGTTGGTTGCCCTTAAAATATCCCCTTTCAGTTTTGCCCACTGCTTTTCTACATCCCCCAGCTGTCTCCATCCCGCTAATGACTCTTTGAGGTATTGTCCCATATTGGCAAAGTTAGTTGCCTAAAGTCTAAGACCCTCGCTTTGGAATGGATCTTATCAGCCCTAGTCCTAATACTGAATCATACCATCTGGTGATCACTGGATGCGAGATGATCTCCCACTGTAACATCAGAAACACTTTCCCCATTGGTAAGCACTAAGTCTAGTATGGCCCATTCACGTGTGGGTTCTGTTACCAGTTGCCTGAATAGTTCTCCCTGAAGAGAATCCAGGATCTCCTTACTTCTAGATGACACCGCAGCAGGGATGTGCCAATCCACATCTGGCATATTGAAATCACATAGCAGTAGCACTTCTCCTTTCATGGCAATACTGTGTATGTCTTCTATTAAATCTTCATCCACTTCTACTCCCTGTGAGATGGATCTGTATATAACTCCAGTGCAAATGGATTTCCCTTTCCCTCTTTCTAGTTTAACCCACAGTGCCTCCTGTCTTCCTTTTAAGCCATGCAATTCTATAGCCTTAATATTATTTTTTACATATAGTGCCACTCCACCACCCCTTTTTCTTACTCTGTCCTTAGTGAATAAAGTATAGCCTGGTATAATTACATCCCAATCATGGCTGTCCATAAACCATATCTCCGTAACCGCCGCTAAATCCAAGTCAGCCTCTCCCATTAAAGCCTCAACATCTGGGATCTTATTTCCCATACTACAGCCATTTATACACACCGCTTTCCAGATGTTGCCCCTATTACCCATTTCTACAGAGGTATTTAATGTTTCACTTACCTGGGGGCTCTCTTCACCCATCTCCAATGAATACAGTTTAAAGCCCTCTTCAGTAGGTTAGCTATTCTGCTGCTGAAGACACTTCGACCCTTCTTGGACAGATGGACATCATCTTTGCTCTGCAGCCCTTGGAACATCATCCCATGGTCCAGGAAATCAAAATGTTCTCAATGACACCATCCACGCAGCCATATATTTATCTCCAGGATGTGACCTTCTATGCCTCGGCCTTTACCCTCAACAGGAAGGATTGAGGAGAATACCACCTGCATACCTATTTGCTTCACCCTCTGTCCCAGATCCATGAAGTCATGTTTGATATGCTTGGAGGGATTCCTAGCAGTATCATTCGTGCCGACATGGATGAGCAACATCGAATAATAGTCAGTAGGCTTGATGAATCTCGGCAAACTCTCTGTAATATCTCGGATTTTGTCAGACAGCACTCCTCTCTGGACAACAAATTTGATCGCCAAATGGAAGCCTCAGTATCCCCTCAGAAGAGAGTCACCAACCACCACTACCTTTCGCTTCCTAGTGGTAACTGATTCTGCAAAATTGGGGTGCTCAAGCTGTGGTTCATCCCTTTCCTTGGATGCTTCCGTCTCCTCTCAGGCTTGCATACTGGTTCATCAATTCAAGAGCTGGAGGAGGTGGAGTGTTGATATGGCAGGTTCTAGTGACTCGTGTCCAACCTTCCTCCTTCTGTAGCCTTCCATCTTCACCTCTGTTGGAGAGCTTGGATATTGCAAAAGGCATCTCATCAATGTAGTTCTCACTGTCTTACCACCTTTTCCCTGAGCTCTTCCACTTCTTTCCTGAGAGCCTCAGGATGCAGGCATCCTGCACATGGAACCAGTCCTTCAATTGGCATTGGGATCTCTGTCTGGACAGAGGCAGAAGCTGTAATGGGGGGCAACAGCTTTATCAATACAATTTTTCCTAGCCATTGTTTAGTTGATGGAGCTTTGGTACCCGTTGAAGAAAAAGAGAGACCTACCAAAGTCCCTACCTATTCCTCAGCTGTCCTTTAAAAGAAAAAGCAGTTAACCTCTTTTAAGTGTGTCCTAACAGTGCTGTTCTATGACCCTGTGTGTAGCTAACTGGAGAATTGCCCTACAAAACAAGAAGGCTCAGATGCGGTGAGTGGTTGTTGGGGTGGGTAGGGAGGGACCTAACACCTGATGAGATCAGTGGCTGCAAAGCGTTAGCTGTGAATGGATAGCTAGAACAAAGACAACAAACTCTAACTGACAGAGCCTTTGCCCTACACTACAAGTAAACCAAATTAATTCCCCCTTTGCAGTATAGAAAAAAGACGTGGAAGCCTATTCTCTTCTTGACATCCTGCCCCTTGTGGAGCGGGCAGAATCAGGTCTACCGGCCTGGACGTGCAGGCTGGCCCCGATTCTGATTGGCCGCATGCCCAGCCGCATACCCGGCTAACTCAGCCTGGCTCTGTAATGTAGCCACAATGCCATGGCATCCTGTCGTCATGGCACCACGACTCCATTACGAAGCCGCAAACGCTGGCCATTGCTGAGATTGTCCTTTCTCCACAGCCAGACCCTTGATCTGGCCTCCCATGGCAAGGGTCCAGCTGCAGGGAACCTTCTTCATGCCTCCCGGTCTTGCCACCGCTGCTACCCTGCATTCAGGGGGACTTATTCCACCTCTGAGGTGGAATAAGTCTGCCATCTAACTGGCCTACCCCGGACATACAGGGCCGACCTCAGAATCAGCCCTTTATGTCTAGGGTGACGGCCTGCCCACGCACCACCCTCGCTCCACCTTTCGTCCACCCCCTCCCACCCCTGTCTAAGGCTCCCCGTACAACTCCACTGTACGTACAGGGAGCCTTGCATGGGGACGAATAGCGGGGGATGTACATCCAGGCAGGGCGTACATCCCCGCGATTCGTGGCTTGGAATAGACTCCTTAGCTTTTAAAAGTGAACACCAACACCCTTTAAGAATTATCTTTTAAAAATGAACACCAAAACCCCTTCAAGAATTAGCTTTTAGAAACGAACACAAAAAAAACCTTTGAGCGTTTTCAGGCAGAGTATTACCTTGCTTTGCAATGGAGTCCGTCAGGTAACCGTTAGTGTGGGGGGCAAGACAATTGCTATGTGCTGATTTGCATGCTGCCACTTGCACATTGGGGTGCCACTTGCACATTAGGGTGGAGAATGGCAGATTAGGGGCGGAGAGTGAGCACGGCGAGCACACTGCATTTAACATGGGGACGCATATCACGTGCTATCAATGTTACAAATAGTGCGGCTGGAGGTAAATGCACCCACAGTAGTAGAGTTGTGCATTATTATACACATCTGCACATTAACTGTCAAACATGATGGCCATGCCCCCAAAAGTTACCGAGGAGGCTTAGCGCACATTAATTTTCCTGCTAAATGTGCACTAATACAAAACCACACCACACTTTAGTAAAAGGGTTCCCACTGAGCCACAGCCCATTGCTTTACTTTAATTGTAGCTGTTCTTTGCAGTCCCCCCCCCCCAGGCAGCCACCTAGTTTGCCTGGTGGTTGGGCCAACCCTACTCTGCCCTCATCCCTTTCCCTGGTCCCAAATCTCTGTACAAATCTCTTATATTTGGAAGTGGGAGGGGATGAGGGTAGAGATAGAGGAGTACCAGGTGAAGGGATGGAATGGAGAGAGCAGGGCAAGCATCTCTTTGCCCTATACTCCCTCTCTCTGCTTCCTACCCTGTTCCTGGGAGCATTACATCATGAGAAAGTGATGAGAACCGAGTAAGGCAAGGTGAGCAGGTAGGTGCATTGAGATGATGCTGCAGATTAAAGGGGTGGAAGACAGAGAATGGGTAACATGATGGGGGCAAGAAAGAGCAGGGAAGCTGTTGGGCAAAGTTCTCAATGGGGAAAGAAAAGTGGGAAGAGTTAATTTGTGCTTTTTGTGGGGGTGGACATTGCTATGGAGTGGAATGTAGTTGACAATCTGGCTCTAGATCTGCAGGACACAGTTGATCAATCCAGTCCTGGATTTACCCCATTGCATGCAGGGATACATAATTTCATTTCCCAATTCTATTTCCTAAGAAAAGCAGGATTATAAGTCCGTCCATGCAATGGGGAAAACCCAGATCCATGACTGTATTTGTATCCCAGTAATGGGACTCATTGAATCACTTCTCTATAATGAGAACAGCAGCAGCTTTAAGGCAGTGTTTGTATTTGTGCAATATGATGTAGATTAGGAAAGGCCATCTTTCTTACCTCCTCTCTCATCTCACTCCTTCCTCTTCTAGGCCTACTTGTTAACAGCACACAAACACATTTTATCTCCCACCAGCAAACCATGTACATTACAACTCAATCCAGCGCTCAGCATTTTTTTTCTTTGCTCCCTCTATTTGAAACTCGTTACTATCTCACTTCTGAACGGAAACAAACTATAAGCAGTTCAAAGTCAAATGAATGACCCACTTTTTCACATAGGCCTACAGTGATAATTTGCAAGCTAATGAATGTCCCTTCCCAGGCTTACTTTCTTCCTCCATCCCTCTTGTTACTCCCTCCCCCTCCCCTTTGCTTCTTATTTTCTTTATAGCTATAGAGATTTTTGTTTTGTGGACCATTACTTGTATAGCCTTTCTTTTGTATCTTATTTATCTGGAAACCTCTTTGATATATTTTTGAAATGTGGTATAGAAGTATGCCTAAATAAATAAATACATGAAGAAAAGGTTTGTCTTTCAATTTCTGCAGTGCTGTACTAAAGTCTGGTTTTGTGGGGTTTCCAGTTCAATTTTTTACCATACATTTCTATTTGTAATGTGTGATCACTTATTTGAGTCTCTATCCATGTTCTCCATATATGTGACCTAGATGATATATTCTACCCACATGCTCTGTGGCCGGCTGCAGAGGGTGTGGCTATTGTGAGGGCATGGCTACTGTGGGGGCAGAGCCATGGAAGTCACACGCCCCCTAAAGTTGGCCCTGTGAGTGCCAGGCACCTTTTTTTCTAGAACAAAAGCACTGCCTATACAGTGGAACCTCAGTTTTCATGATTAATCCATTCGAAAAAGTCTGACAAAAACCGAATGTACGAAAACTGAAGCAATATTTCCCATAAGAAATTTTTATTTATTTTATTTATTACAGGCTTATACCGCTCTATTCAGCATCAGCGCGGTTCACAATATAACAACAGACCAGAACAACAAACTGTTTGGTTTTACAGAGAACAGGTCAGAGAACTTGGATAAAACATGGGGAAGTCATTACTGCAACTATTTACATGAGTATTTACATGTATATACACAACAGGATTTATTCTTAGTTTGGGTAGTGATCGAGATTGGTTAGCTGGTCTAGTAATATTGGGGGAAAAGGTGGGATTTGAGTGCCTTTCTGAAAAGAGATAGATCGGTGATAACCCGAATCTCTGGAGGTAGGGCGTTACAGCACTTAGGGGCATAGAAGCTGAAGGCCCTGTTAGATGTCGCTGATAGGCATTTTGTCACTGCTTTAGGGATAATTAGCACATTAGTTGATATCGTTCTTCTAGATCTGTTGGGTGGAACGGCCTGAATGAGGTTTATTAGAGAGGAGGAAGTGATGCTTTTAGTGGCCTTGAAGGTGAGTAATAATGTCTTGAACAATAGTCTGCCATGTATGGGGAGCCAGTGGAGTTGCTTTAGGATGGGTGTTACATGGTCCCTTCTTGATGCTCTGTAGAGGACTCTAGCAGCGGTATTCATGGCGAGTTGCAAAGGGTTTAAGGTGGAATGTGGGAGGCCTTGAAGAATGGCATTAGCATAGTCAAGGTGGGGTAAGGTTAAGGCTTGAAATATAGTTCGGAAGTCATCAGGATCAAGTAGGGGGCGAAGATGGCGGAGTGTCCGGATCTTGAGGTAGAATGCTCTGACTACGTTGGTTATATGTAGTTTCAAATCCATGCGTTGGTCCAAAGTGACCCCAAGGTATCGAATGGAAGGTTTTGATTGGAGCTCGGCTTCTTTCACCTTTATATGGGATGGGGGGGGGGGGGTGAAAAGTGGGTCCCTAGTGATGAAGAGAACCTCAGTCTTTTTGTGTTGAATTCGGAGGTTCTGGGATTGAAGCCTTTGAGACACTGCATCAAAACATTTGGCTAGCGGGGAAAGGTCCATATGGACTGTGGAGAAAGGCATGTATAGAAGGATGTCGTCCGCGTATATCAAGCACTCAACCTTGAAGGACCTGATGATATTGCAGACTGGCTGTATGTATATATTGAATAAGAGTGATGATAGGGATGATCCTTGTGGTACTAGAAATAATGTAAATCTAATTAATCCGTTCCAGACACCCAAAAATATTGACAAAAAATACATTTTATAGAGAATAACTATATTTTTACATACAGAAAACAATGAGAAATAAATACAAATGACTAATGAAATGGATAAATGAACATTTAACATCACTTTTACTTTTATTGAAGACTCTTGTTGGCATATGGAAGACGGCGAGGAGGGGAGAGGGAGGAGGAGAGGTTATTGTTTGGAAGCACGGGCCCCCGAAGTCTCAGCCAGGCAGCAGAACAGCAGATCAGGAGCACAAACAGGATCCCGTCACTTCTCTCACCTGCCCACTCACTTCCCAGGCAGTCGATCGTCACAGGACAGCACACACAAAGATTCTCCGATCGCCGACTCTCTCCCGCGCCTCCGATTCCATCCCAAAAGCAAATTGCAAGCTGGAAAAAATGCTCAGACTATTGTCATTAGCAGCAGGACTGGCAATAAGTTCGGAAAACCCCTCAAAGTTTCGCTATCAGCAGGGAGTCCTCTAATTGAGCGTCGGAAGCATCATACGGACCAGCCGCACCGGCAGCACCATTCTACTCTCACTCCTTGATTCTTGCTATTTTTCAAGCTAAGGATTGCCGATCAGCATTACAAATGAAGCAGTAGTAGCAGCATTTCTGCCCCTAGCCATAACTCATCATGTACGAAAACCGAGGGATTGTACGAAAACTGGGACAAAATCTCGACGAAAAAAGTTGTCGAAAACTGATTCGTACGAAAACTAGGGCATATGAAAAACGAGGTTTGACTGTACCTCTCTCCTCCATATTACAGCTATTACACACACATATTTGTTGGAGAGAATTAGGTGAACCATGTTTTCCCCATGTTTCAAAGGGTCAAAGGTTCTCTTTACAGTGGTGTGAAAAAGTCTTGCATAGGTAGTGCCGAATTGGCAGTTTTTAGTTGTTTGGATCACAGGGACAAAATGCGTTACAATTTACAACCCCTACTGCATGCCATTTTCTTCCCTTTTGTCTTTTGTACAAATCTGACAAATTTGCCATGACTTGAGCATTCTTTTATGAATGTTTAATCTCCATGTTTGTTTGGTTGTGAACCTGTGTACAAAGATTCAATGTGTACCTAAAAGGTTGTTGTGTTTTCTGTTCCATGTATGTTGGCGTTGTGTATGTTTTCTTCTTAATTTCATTAGGTAGCCCTGAAAAGGGCTGGTTTTGTTGTTGGTGGCCATTAGTACTTGATGGGCCAGCCCTTGCTCTTTCTCACCAGACTCTGTCTGGCATGAAGTGGACCAGTTTGACGAAGTGTTCTCGCGTTATGATGAGATTCCAGGCTGCAATCAGTGACTCAATCAGCTTTCGCTTGGTCTGTGGCTGCTTCTTGGCAATCTCAACTGATACCTTGTACCAAAGATTCTCAATCAGGTTGAGATCGGGTGATTGATCTGGCCAGTCAATAGTCTAAACTCTGTTTATTTTCTTCCAGTCGGTGACAGTTTTTGCTTGGTGGCAAGGTGTATTGTCATCCTGGAAGAAATATCAGCTAGGAAACAGTTGCTCAGCTGATGGCAGCATGCACTTCTGCAGAATTCCTATTTTTTTTGCTGCATTCACCATACCATCAACGATATGGAGTCTTCCAACACCACTGGCTGCCATGCATCCCCAGATCATGACCTTGGTTGGATGCTTTACAGAGATATTCAAGTACTCTGGTTTGTAATCTTCATCAGGAAATCTCCTCACATACGTTTTGCCCTGGTCACCCAGAATGCAGAACGGTCTGTCATCGCTGAACAGAACTTTCTCCCAGTCAGCCTTGTCCCATTTTGAGTACTTGGATGCCCACTAAATGCGTCTCTTCCTCTGTGTCTTACACCCCCTCAACCCATACTCCAAGCATCGTCTCCTCAGAGTGGAAGTGCAAACTGCAATGGAAAACCTCTCCTTCCATTCCTGCAGAAGCTCAAGGGAGGTTAGCTTGTGGTTGCTAAGAGATGTCCTTATCAAAGCCCTGTTGTCCATCTTGGTTGACTTTCTAGGCCTACCACTAAGATGTCAGTCCTGCATATTTCCTGTCTCTTTATGCTTCTGCAGAATGTGGACAACCGTGCTCTGATTACAGCCGACTTTTGTTGCAATCTGCAGGCTGGACTATCCCTCCTCATGCGAAATCACCATCCAGACCCGGTCCTCCAATGATAGAAAATGCAACCTCTTCACCATGCCAGGATGTTGAACATCAGATGTGATACACCAGTTGATCCACATTAAATTCAAACCCTGGGTGCCGCCAAAATACCATGCACTGATTAGCTATCAAATATGACTTCCTATTTGCTGAGGAAGCACAACATTCTATTGGTTAATTTTGATCCCGCTAGACACAGAATCTGGTTGATCGTACTGGGACATCATTTCCTCAGGACAGCCATACAAAAGTTCACAGACAAGTAATTTTGCATGCAGGAATGGCTGCTGAATTAAATTTGCAACAAAACAGTATATAATGGGAGATCCAAGATGGTGGGTGCATGGGTATGCGTGAGTGGCTTGCATCCTCGATGGGAAAGAAGCGGAAGGCTAAGGGGGCTAAGTATCCCTCTCTGGCCCCACTACCATTACCTGCTGTTGGTCCTTTGGATTTCTTTGTTCTCCAGCCAGCTCAGCAACCGTCACAAGCAGGGGAGAGTATTCTGGCAGTTTTTGCATCGGAGTCGGGTGATTTGATAATTAATTTGGGCGGTCATTTTCTCTCCCTTGAAGAACGATTTTCGGCGAAGTCAGCATGCGTGCAAGATTCCCCCGGTGCTGCAGCTCGAGGTTTCTCCTGGTGAGGTGATTCCCGATAGCTGGAGAGGAGAAGCCATGGGGAGGTTAATGGAGGGTCCTTTGGCCCTCCTTGGAACAGCAGGTTCTTGGAGTACCAGTCACACTGGCAGCATGAGATTCAGCAGCAGAGTTGGCTGCTGTGCAGGTCCAGGTGTGAGCATTGGGAACAACGGAAGGTTTATCCATGGCTATGGAGGAGTCTTTACCAGTCTTTGCTCTGTAGCTGCCAGAGACCTTTACCCTGAAAACAATTTAGTCTGTTATTATGCAGCTGGGTGCAGCTCTTGTTCCCCAGGTATCTTCCTTAACTCAGAGGGTACAAACTAACTCTTTGGCTATTGAAGAAAATTCCTCTAAAGTACTGTTACTTCAAAATTCTCTGTCTGTTGTACAGATGAAGGTTAATGAGTTGGAGGAATGTTCAGACTCTTTCATAAAGGATTCTTCTGTGATTAAGGCGAAGTTGGAGCTTCTGGAGAATTCAGCCAGGGCTGCTAACTTGAGACTTTTGAACTTTCCTATGGCTTCACTAGTTTCACCGAGAGATATGTTTCGATCATATCTTACTGAGGCCCTGGTATTCCATCAGAATTGCATCCGCCGAATGTGAAGGTTTATTACCTTCCTCCATCTAAGAAGGTAGTTGCTTCTGGGGAAACTCCAGGGTTGGGACACGTGGCTATTTTAGATATATCAGTTATATTGGAGAATTCCCAGGAAGAGCCTTTAAGTCCCTCAATACTGTTAGTCACTCTGGCTTTGTTATCAGATAAGGAATGGTTAATGAAGAGTTTTTGTAAAGAAATGGAATGTGCGGTTCATAGGTTTTTTGGTGCGTATGTTTCTTGATTTAGCTTGAGATACACAGTGGAGGAGACGGGAATTTTTTTCTCCTGCGTCCTGGAGTTCAGCAGTTGGGAGAGCTCTTTTTTAAAAAATATCCTTGTAAGTGCTTGGTTAAATACCGTGATATCTCTTATGTTTCTTATGAGCCCTCCCAACTGCTGGCCTTTCTCAGTACTCGGTGCTTAGAAAATCTGGCGGCTAATCCTGCTGATCTGCCATGATAATTTTGATTATGTCGGTTGTTATGCCTATTAGAATACCTTAATCTTTTATGTAACTGTTTTTTTCCTTAATTTGGATCTCCACTGTTGTAGGCTAGAGTGGGATAGAGAGTTGTTTATTTTTTACCTTATTATCATTGTTGTACTGGTTTCTGGATTATATCCCAATTTCTGTACAAGATGTATTCTTGTTTATTATTGTAAAATTGCATAAAGATAAAATTAACAAAACAGTATATAATAAGCCAGGATTCTGCCACAGAATTTGGAAAGATTGTCAAAATAAAGCTGAGAATAGCTTAATCATGCAGCCCAGGGCCAGCCCAAGGGTTTCTGCCACCCTAGGCAGAAACCTCGGCCTCATCTCCCCCCCCCCAGGCCAGCTGCCTAGCTCGCCTGGTTGACAGGCCAAACCTGATGAAGCCTATGCAAGACTTTTGCACACCACTGTAAATGCAAACACATTTATCTATTTAAGCAGTTTTTCTATACTGCCCCTTCTAGAGATCAGGGGCGGTTTACATTAAACAAACCATTTTACAGAGAACACAAGATAACTATGTACAGTTACAGAAAAAAACATTCAACTATGTACAATGTGTCCTCTTGCCCCGGACATTTAGAAGGATATCAACAACTATATACATGTGAGTAAGGGTTGTTGCTAGACAAGGTGAACAATTGTGCATCAGTCATTGTTGTTAAAGTGTTCAACAAAGCAAAATGTTTTTAACTCTTTCCAAAATGTCTGGAGGTCTTTTATTGATCTGATGGTGTCTGGCAGAGAGAGTTCCATAGTGTCGGAGCAGTGTAAGTAAAGGCTCTGCTACTGGTTATTTGCTTTGTTTTACGTATTGTGGATGGAATGGCAAGTATGTTCTGGTTGTTCTTTCTTCTGTTCCTAGAGTCTGCTTGTGTGTGAATTCTAGATGAGAGGAAGGAGGGTGAGATGTTATTGAGTAGTTTGAACGTGGTGATTATTGTTTTATATTTTATTCTGCTCAGTATCGGGAGCCAAATGTACGTCTCTTGTCAAAAACAACACACAAGAAGTTATGCTGTTGTTTTTAAGTGGCGACAAGTTGATGTCGACTCATAGCGACCCTCTGAATAGTTGTCCTAAATTGTGTTCAGTCTTCAGTTAGGCGGCTCATTGTTGACAGACTGGAACCTGTAGTTGCTGTTATTGTATCAATCCATCTCATTGCTGGCCTTCCTCTTTTGTGTTGACCTTCTATCTTTCCGAGCATGATGTCTTTCTCTAATGATCTCTCTCTTTGCATGATGTGTCCAAAGTATGAAAGTCAAAATCTTGTCCTCTGAGCTTCTAAAGAAAGCTTAGGTTTGATCTCCTCTAGTACTGACTGGTTTGTTCTTTGGGCAGTCCATGGTATACAAAGTATTCATCACCAGCACCTTAAGTCAAAGGCATCAATTTTCTTCCTATCTTTTTCACTGTCCAACTTTCGCATCCATATGACGTTATTGAAAATGCTATGACTTGAACAAGTCTAATCTTTGTATGGAGAGAGACATCTCTGCTCTTGAGAATTTTGTCTAGGTCCTTCATAGCCAATCTGCCAAGAGCAATGCGTTGTCTGATTTCTTGACTGCTTGTTGCTTCTTTATTGATAGTGAACAGCTTTAATCTACTTGGATCAACTATTTCAATTTCTTCTCCATTAATGATGAACTTATTGATTTTGCCATTTTTCATGATCTTTGTCTTCTTTACATTAAGGTGCAAGCCCATTTTAAGATTATGTTCTTTGATCTTGAGAAGCAAATGTTTCAGATTGTCTTCACTTTCAGCCAGTAATGTGGTATCATCAGCATAGCGAAGGTTGTTGATGAGTCTTCCACCAATCTTCACACCTCTGTTGTTTTCATATAATCCTGCTTCTCTGATGATTTGTTCTGCAAATAAATTAAACAGGTAGGGGGAAAGTATGCAGCCTTGTCATGCACCTGTGCTGATTTTAAATCATTCTGTTTCTTCTTGTTCCATTCAAACTGTTGCTTCTTAGAAACATAGAAACATGATGACAGAAAAAGACCACATGGCCTATCTAGTCTGTCCTTCCATATTAACAACTACAACAGTCCACTTTTTACCTTTAGAGATCCTCTGTGTTGGTCCCATGCTTTTTTGAATTCAGTTACTGTCCTCATCTCTACCACCTCCATTGGGAGACTATTCCACGGATCCACTACTGTTTCTGTAAAGAAATATTTTTGCATATCACTCCTGAATCTATCTCCCTTCACCCTCATCCCATGTCCCCTCGTAGCAGAACTTGCTTCCAATTGAAAGAGGCTCTCTCCCTGAACATTTATGCCACGGAGGTATTTAAACATCTCAATCATATCACCTCTATCCCGCCTTTCCTCTAAGGTGTACATATTAAGATCCTTAAGTCTGTCCTCATATGCTTTATAATGAAGCCCACTAATCATTTTAGTAGCCACTCTCTGCCCCGACTCCATCCTGTTCACATCCTTTTGAAGGTGCGGTCTCCAGAATTGCACACTATACTCCAAATGAGGTCGCACCAAAGACTTATACAGAGGCATTATCACCTCCTTTTTTCTGCTAGCCATTCCTCTCCGAAAGCACCCAAGTATCCTTCTAGCTTTTGCCGTCGCTTTTTCTACCTGTTTAGCTACTTTAAGATCATCAGACACAACCACGCCTAGGTCCCGCTCTTCTTTAGTGGACAAAAGTACTTCACCTCCTATACTGTATTGCTCCCTTGGATTGCTGCAGCCCAAATGCATGACCTTACATTTTTTAACATTAAATCCCAGCTGCCAAATTCTAGACCATTCTTCAAGCTTAGCTAGATCCCTCCTCATGTTATCTACCCCTTCCTGGGTGTCTACTCTTTTGCAGATTTTGGTATCATCTGCAAAGAGGCAAACCTTACCCGACAGCCCTTCCGCTATATCACTAACAAAGATGTTAAAAAGAATCGGACCAAGGACAGATCCCTGGGGCACACCACTGATAACATCCTTCTCCTCAGAGTGAGCTCCATTTACTTGTACTCTTTGTCGCCTCCCACCCAACCAATTTCTAACCCAAGCAGTAACTTTAGGGTCCATCCCTAGGGTGCTCAGTTTGTTTATAAGTCGCCTGTGAGGAACAGTGTCAAAGGCTTCACTGAAATCTAAATACACCACATCTAGAGCTCTCCCTCGGTCCAACTCCCTGGTCACCCAGTCAAAGAAATCAATCAGATTTGTCTGACAAGACCTGCCTCTGGTGAATCCATGCTGCCTCGGATCCTGTAATCCGCTGGACTCCAGAAACCTCACTATTTTCTCTTTCAGCAGCGTTTCCAATAATTTACTCACCACCGAAGTTAAACTAACCAGCCTGTAGTTTTCAACCACATCCTTACTTCCGCTTTTGTGTAAAGGCACCACATGAGCCTCTCTCCAGTCCTTTGGCACCACTCCTGACTCCAACGAGGCATTGAAAAGGTCAGTCAGTGGAGCTGCTAGAACGTCCCCAAGTTCCCTCAGTATATCCCATCCGGTCCCATCGCTTTGTCTACTTTAAGTTGAGCTAGTTTCTCACGAACACAGTCTTCTGAAAATTGTTCAAGATGTCCCTCGCTTCTGTTCCTATTTGTGGGTGTTTTCTGAGGTCCTGCTCCTGGTTCTTCATCTGTGAACACAGAACAAAAATATTTGTTAAGCAATTCCGCTTTATCCTTACAAGCTTCTACATATTCCCCCCACACCCTTGAGTCTGACAATACCACTCTTGCCCTTCCTCTTCTCACTAATATATCTGAAAAATGTCTTATCCCCCCATTTTATTGCATTGGCTATTTCCTCCTCCTTTTGAATCTTTGCCTTCTTGACTACTTTGCTAGCTTCTCTACGTTTTTCCAAATACAGATGCCTGTCTTCCTCTCTCTGTGATCTCTTGTATTTCATGAAGGCCTCCCTCTTTTTCTTCTCTTTTTCAGCTACTTCCTTAGAAAACCATAGCGGTCTCCTTTTCCTTTTGCCTTTATTTACCATTTTAACAAAAAGGTTGGTTGCCCTTAAAATATCCACTTTCAGTTTTGCCCACTGTTTTTCTACATCCCCCCGCTGTTCCCATCCCACTAACGACTCCCTGAGGTATTGGCCCATCTTCGCAAAGTTAGTCTTCCTAAAGTCTAAGATCCTCACCTTGGAATGGATTCTAACAGCCGAAGTCCTAATACTGAACCACACCATCTGGTGATCACTGGATGCAAAATGATCTCCCACTACAACATCAGAAACACTTTCACCATTGGTAAGCACCAAGTCCAGTATGGTCCCTTCACGTGTGGGGTCTGTTACCAATTGCCTGAATAGTTCTCCCTGTAGAGAATCCAGGATCTCCTTACTTCTAGATGATACTGCAGCAGGAATGTGCCAATCAACATCAGGCATATTGAAATCTCCTATCAGTAGCACTTCCCCTTTCCTAGCAATGCTGCGTATGTCTTCAATTAACTCTCTGTCCACCTCTTCCTCTTGTGAGGGAGGTCTGTATATCACACCAATGCAAATAGATTTCTCTTTCCCTCTTTCTAGTTTAACCCACAATGCCTCCTCTCTCCCTTTTAAGCTCTGTAATTCCAAAGCTTTAATAGTAGTTTTTACCTATAGTGCCACTCCTCCTCCCCTTCTTCCTACCCTGTCCTTTCTGAATAAAGTATAGCCAGGTATAGTTACATCCCAGTCATGGTTTTCTGTGAACCATGTTTCTGTAAGTGCCACTAAATCCAAGTCAGCCACTCCCACCAAATCTTCAACATCAGGGATCTTATTTCCCATGCTACGGGCATTTATACACACTGCTTTCCATATGTTACCCCTGTTACCCATTTCCATAAAGGTATTTAATGTATCACCTACCTGGGGGCTTTCACTTACTCTTACTCCTACCTGGGGGCTTTCACTTACTTGATCAATGTAAAGGTTGTGCAAGAGAACGATCAGGTGTTCTGGTATACCCATGCTTCTTAATGTGGCCCAGAGCTTCTCCTGGTTATAGTGATAGTCAAATATCACTAATAAAAATACATGTTTTAAAAAAGGTCATAAGCACTGGCTCGTAAAATAGTTCAAGAAAACCTTCAAACTTCTACTTTTGCCACTGGACCTTGACAACACATTCATGTAGAAAGTTTTTGATTACAGAATAACAAAAAAAAAATCATGTACAACCAACGACATCATCCAAAATGGCCCGTCATTCTTTTTCCATTCTTGAGGGAAGGAGTTACTTACTACGCATAGAGTTCTGTACGACTCACTGTTTTTTTCCAGGGAAAAACAATAAAGAATGAACTGCATAACTTAACTCAACAACAGTCCATCCAAGTCATCTATTAGATTAGACTCAAGAACAAGTTCAGCCGAAGTCACCCTTAGCAACAACAGAAAGTGTTTGCCTCTTCTCACCACCCAATCGGAGAGAGAGAAAGAAAGGCTGCGTGCGAGCCCCAGAGGAACGTCATTTCCGGCGAATACTGGGGCTAGGCTCTGTTAGGACTGGAGTCCCGTCAAAGAGGAAGCGGGTCAGCCATCTTGGATGGTACAGGAGGAACTAGGGGAGAGTCAGGACTGGCTAGGAGTAAATAGGTTAACACCCATGGTGAACTGTAACCGTCCTGGCGACGAGGGCTTGCGACATCGGGAGATCTCTCGGGCTCCGGGTATTTCCGCTGAAGGATACTTGGCGCGTGAGACGAGTCCCCGGTGGTACTGCAGCAGACTGAAGTACTTGGAAGTGGACAGGCCTGGGTGTGATTGAGTGAATTGTTTGTTTCGGAGCTGGAAGACGTTCGCTGCAGCACTACATTTTCCAGCTCTTTTTGTTGCACTTCATTTCTATTATATGTTTGCACTTTATTTATATACGATGAAACCCGTTATTTAAAGATCTTGTGCGATTCCCTAAGAAGCATAAGCTATTTGTATATAATGGGACCGGAAGATTTCAAACCAAGGTTGTATTTGCTAGGTTAAAGGACTGGAACACTGTGTACATTAAGAAAACCTTTTACTCGGGTTTTGTAACCACTAATCACGTCTACGTAGCACACAATCGTGTTTTCTTGTATTACAAACGGTGCTCAGTATAAGTGAGTTGAAATGTCTGCTAGAACTCCATTGCCCACGGTGATTGAGCGAGATACAGAAAATGTGAGTAGTGTGGGCAAATTTTCAATAACTTTTTTTGTCATAGCAAATGTTATAATTAACTATGGTATAGTGAAAAGGTGAACACCTGACATTTTGTGTTTGTGACACACCCCTGATATGACACTGAAGATTTGGTACCCCACTAGCTGCTGACAAGTTTCAAACTTGAGCACATTCAGATGACTTCTTATCTATACAGGAATATATTACAGTCATTAGAAGAACTCAGTTCATTTAGTAATATGCTTTATTATGTTCCTAAATAACGGGTTAATGTTTTCTGTTAAGATTGTGACTAGCTAGAATTTTGTAGTATTGAATTCAAAGATGTTTAGGTCAAAATCAGTGGTGTGAAGGAATGTACTATTTTTTTTTAATAAGCCAGCTGACAATTTCAAAGAAAAATTATAGTTGCAAATGTAACTGCTTTGTTTTTTAAGTATAAGTAATGATTATTTGCTGAGAGGTACATTTAAGTAGATTTTATGGATTGTTAATGTTGGTATGCATCGCTAGACTGCCTTTCTTGATCAGAAGAGCAGCTCAAGATGTTTAGGAACAGATAAATAATATAAGAAACAAAATGGAAAATTTATAGTCCCTCTATTTTGATCCATGGTGCAGCTGCATCTTCAGTATTTGCTGTTCTGGTCACCCCATCTCAAAAAAGGGTACAGTGGAACTAAAAAAGGTACAGAAAAAAATAGAATGTTGTGGCACCTCTATGAAGAGGTGCTAAACAGATTAGGAGACTTCAGCTTGGAAAAGAGATGGCTGGGAAGGGTTATGGTAGAGATCTATAAAGTAAGCTGTGGGGATGGGAAAATAAGGGATGGCTGTTTTACTCTTTCAAATAATACTTATGGGGTACTCTTTTAAACTTGTTGGTTTTCGCAAATCATATCAAATATTTAGTTTCTAAATCTGTGGAATTTGTTGCCAGAAGATGTGTTCAAGGCATCCGGCAGAGTTGGTTTTAAAAGGGGTTTTGGATAAGCTCCCAGAAGAAAAGTCCATAAGCCATTATTGACCAGGCAAACGTGGGAAAGCTACAGTTTTTTTTTATCCATGGAAGGGAGCAACAGGAATGGATCTATTGCAGGGGACTGCTGGCCACATTAGGAGATTTGAGCTGAGCTCAGTGAACCCTTTGCACTCCGTCAGCAACTTGCATCTTTTATGTTCTTAGAACGCATCAAATATAATGAATCAAAATGTAACAGGCTATGACTGAGTTCTGTTTCTTGGCAAGGATAGGCAAAGCTACATATAAGTTAACACACAGCAAGTCCAGCAAGGAACGCCTTCCAACGTCCTGCTGCCCTACTCATGAGCCACTGATGTGACCAGGGGTGTTGATATTTCAAGTCACTTCTGATATGGGGATTGTCGGTCTTACCACATACTGCAGTTGGAAAAAGGAAGAAGTACTAGTTGAAGCATTTGCAAAAGAGTGACCCTGGGCTGGTCTAGTGACTTAGAAGTAATGCTGTGCACTGCCATGTGGAGGCCCTGCATAGTTTCCAGGTCGTCGTCATCATCATCAGTTGTGTAGCTTAGTCAGGTCTGAGAAGGCTGCCTGTCTGAGGGGGGGAGGCATCACAGTCATCGCTCATTGGCGTCAGAAAGATATGGAAATTGTCTCAATTGGGTGCTATTGGCCTGATGAAAAAGAATTCCTTATGAACGCCAGAAGAAGGCTTTCTTTGGTACAGTCTGTGTTGCGACGAGCATTAGCATTAAAGCTAAGAGTTTGAGATCATCTCCTAGGAGTGAAGTTCATTCTTATCATGGTATGTACGAAACAAGTCCATTTGGAGACATTACCCTGAATGACACTTCATGGATTTAAGGCCGTGGGTTCTGGAAGGTGCCCTGACGAATGGCACCGGTAGAAGACTATCACTGCAATGACTGGATTTAAGGGAGATGGAAGTGGGAAAACATCCCCATCCCCCATAGCATAGAAAAAAGGGCATCATAGCCCAGTGGAAGCTGGTTCAAACTGAGCTGAAGCCCAGGGAGCAGGAAGAAACTGCTGGCCAGAAAAAGACTATTGTATTCCTATTGTCCATGCCAAATGTTTCTTAGCAACTCTGGTTTAAAGTGTTCAAAACTTGTCATTAGGCACAAAGTTAATTGTATGTGTTGCAAACAGCCAAGAGATGGCTTATAATTTTTGTTTTTATTCTTCCTACTTGCCAGAAATGTTAGAACGTTAAGTCATGAGCTAGGCTAGAACCTTGGAAGTTTCATTGACTTGAGAGAATAGTAAATTCTCCATAATATTGTGCTGAGCGAGAGCTTTAATATGTAGTTTGATCATCTTGTGTACTAAAACTGCTACTGCGGTAGACGGAGTTCTTTTAACTTGTTTTTGGGGCTGTTATCCAAAACCTGCAGTTTCATAGTTTCTTACTAGGTAGAATATGAAATTAACACATCTAGGGGAATTGGAGGGAGAGTTTCTGAAAGGGGTTCAGCAATAATGATTTGGTAACATTTTGGTTGATCAAAAAAAAAGGCATCATCTTTTTGTTTTTCTTTATTGGATTAACTTCATATGTTTTTGAACTAGCTATCAAAGGTTTGAACTTCTTCCTTGGTTTGGGATGGTGTTTTTAAATTGATGTGTTGGCACTGAAATTGTGTGTACTCCTTAGACAGCAGTTTAGTTTTTTCCCTTTTAAACTGTTACCTTTTTTGGTTGGTTGTGCTTCCAGTTTTATGTCTGACTTTGCCATGGTCGATGGAGGAGTAGCTAATGGTTTAGAGCAGGAGGCTGAAAACTGGAGAAGCCAGAGTTCATATCCCATTTCTACTCCTTGTGATGGGCAAATCACTTAACCTCTACATTGCGTCTGGTATAGTTATATTGTAAGCCCTTTTGGGGACAGAAAAATAACTACTGTACCTGAATGTAACTCACCTTGAACTTCTGAGAAAGTGCGAGCTAGAGTCGTTCCCCCTTTCCTGATGAAATCCCTTCAGTTAAGAAAATAATCAACAAATTTCAAATTCAAATGGCAGTGGAAACAGATAATTCAGCTAGGCTGCAATATATACGGGTAGGCAAACCTTTTATTTAATTTTATATACCGCCAATCTAAGAGGTTTACAGTGAACGTTATGCTAAAAGGCTTACATGGAGCAAAATTAAGAGTTAAAAACAAAACAATTATAGTAAAGGCATAATAGAAAAATCTAATCAGAGAATTCATTTGAAACATTTGAGAAGTGTTCATTAAATAAAATCTTAAGTTTTGACTCAAGGACCGCATTAGGAACTCTCTTCCAATGGGGGAAGCTCCTCTGGAGGGTTTCATGGCCCACTGAGGTCACTTCTGAGGAAATGTTTGATTAAATATGTTTCAGTTTCCTGAACAGTTTAGTACTCTAATTTTTTTGGTTTACATAAATCATTACAAAAAGATTTTGAATGCAGTAACTCATATTTTTGAGCATGTTGGGGCTATTTGCAGCCTCATTAGCTATTTAACATGGCTTTGAGAATATGCTAACATGCATTAGATACTTTAAAGGTGTGGTATGGGTGGGCACTTTACCTTGCAGTTAATGCACGACAACAACTCTGCATTAACTGCTAATGCAGCAGATAACATGGCACAGTTAGATACATGTCCCAGAGGTATAGCAGACTGCAGTCTGCGTTACCAGCTGTGGCATTTAATACATGGTAGCAATCATTACTCTGCATTACCTGCATGGCTGTTTTCTCCAAAGTGCGGGGAATGCCCCCAACTGTTAACTGCAGAGGTTTTGCAGTTATGGGGAGATAACTTTGACTGATAATAAACATTAACTGAAAAACTTTGGCACAAGATTAGTAAATAGGCTCTTGTTTAGGCAGTGTGTAGTAAACTGGGAATATGCAAGAGTTGGCTATAATTTCTGCTAAATTCTTGCTGCCGACTATACATTTTTAATCAAAAAATGAAATGTACCAAATTTATGAGTGCTCAACATTTAGCAAGCAAAAAATCTGATGTTCAAAACTCACATGAAAAATGTTTTGGTCAGTTTTATAATGGCGATTATCAGAAGCATCAATTCAGTTGGACTGTAGGATGCTGTAGTTTGCAGGTTTAAAGTAGAGTAGCCTAGTGGTTAGAGCACTGGGTTAGGAACCAGGGTTTGATTCCCACTAGCATACCTTGGGCAAGTCGCTTAGTTCTTTTGAAGCAATGGAGAGTTATCAGTGCCCCTGTTTAATGTACATTACCAAGTTTGTTTACAATATAAACCGCTTTGATTAAAATGATAAAGCGATATAAAAAAACCTAGAAAATAACTGCAGCAAAGTAATTTGAAGATCAGCTTTTGATTAACTGAACAGTTCAAAATAGATGCTTAACTTCCTAAGGCAGCCACGTCAAATGTGGCTCATTTTAGAGTGGAGCATGATAGGGGTGAAGGATGTTATTAGCAACTTTGCTAAATGGAAATACTATTTTGGAATCTTTCCCAATTTTACGGTTTGGATAATTTTTGTTCTGTTAGGATTTTTGTCTGTGCTATCTTAACAATCTTAGTTTAGTTCAAGATGATTAGAACTGTGGACTAAAAATTTATTGTAAAGTACTACTTCGGGCATGTTTAATAAGCCCTGTGATGGTAATGTGTGTATGTGCCATGTTCTCATCATGGGGCTTCTAACTAACGGGGGGGGGGGGGGATGCCACGGTGGTGGTATCTCTGTCCCCCTGTAGTTAGTTCAGGAATAGCATGCTTTAATGCAGAGAATAGGCTGCAGGGGTAACTAACGCTGCCCATTGAGGTGGCATTGGTTGCACCAAGCACGTGCCACTAACACCTGTGCTAGCTGTGACATGCTGGGAACGCCCATGTCCTGACCCGTGCTGCATGGATAGTGAGGGGGGGGGGGGGTTGTGTGTGTTTGGCATGGGGCCCCAACACTACTTTGTAGCCTGGGGTTGAAATCGCATGCTAACCCAGTTTTGTAAACATGCCCCCTTGCACATTTAAATGAGAATTGACCCCTGTGATCGCACACTATTAATTGATCAAAGTTTTATGGGGGATATGGGTTTTGTATATCTTTGGTTACCAGATGTTGAAGGTTTCATAATGTGCCATTTTTCGCTCTATTAGTTTGCTTTTGATAGTCCACATAGTTTTAATATCATTGTGTCCTATAAGCAATATTACTTCTACAAAAATCTCACTAGAAGGTTGTAGGAATAAAGTCTTAGAAGAACATCTTGCGTGCATTTTTAACACCAGCCTTACATTCTTTGTGTTGCAGCACACATCTCATGGAGAAAGACGGCAAGAAATTTCCTCTCGATCTGGGCGTTCAGGAGCTCGCTGTATGAACTCTGTAGCATCTTGTGCAGATGAGCAACCCCATATTGGAAATTATAGGCTTCTTAAAACAATTGGCAAGGGCAACTTTGCAAAAGTCAAACTGGCCAGACACATCCTTACAGGCAGAGAGGTAAAAGGTTTAACTGACATTGATAATACTATGTGTGTGTGGTTTTTTTTTCTAATTTAACTGTTCTATTTATAAGCATTTCTAAAACTGACTTGAAATTTGATGTATTTTTTTTCTGTGGTGGTTATTGCCATCCTTGAAGGTAATGGCATTTCAGTCCTCCAGAACAAAATTTAGCGGACTGTAATCCTTCAAGAGCTGACTAAAGTCAGTAGCATTGTCATTATCTGATGATGTTTTATGATACTTTCAAAATCTCTGATGCAGTTTTTGCTGCTCATTTAGCTGAATGGATACAAATATTTTGAACCAGACCATTGAGTACGATCTGATGAAACAACTCGTAAAGTATCTATGAAGGATTTCTTTACAGAGCACTTGCTAATGCTTCACTAATTTATGACAGTTTAATGCTTAATTTTTTTTGCTTAGTTCTGTGTTTTGAAACTAATCCTGGAAATCCCTGATCGTATACTGCTACTATTCAAATAAAGTAGTAGCATTCAAACTTAAATGACTGAATGCATTAAAAACATATGAATTGTCCAAATGGGTTGGTTATTAAGCTAATATGGTACTGTGGTTTTGCAAACTTTTAGTGTATGATTACTAGGCTTGTGCAGGGGCAAAAAATTACTTTGGATCATCTTTTTGTTTTTTTAAAGCAAAGTGTGTGTTTTGTGGTGGTATGTGGTTTGTGGGGGGGGGGGATCATTGTAATTGCACACCTTTTTGTGTGTGTGCTACAGTTGAAATTGCTAGCTAGATTTGTTTTTAAAGATAATTTTCATAACCTTCCTCTGCTTCCACCCCACCCTGCGTGAACTGTCTTCATTTTCAAATATTTAGACAACTACTTACAGGAGGGATGTCTACATACTCCTGTCTTCATGCCACCATCTTGGAAAAGGTGGCACCTCACCCTACATGGTACATCCTGGAACTCTTCCCAAACCCCCCCCCCCCATATTCATGCTGTGCATCTTAGGATGTGCTGCCATTTTCCTTGATGGTGGTGCAGAGGCAGGAACATGCGGGCAATCACTGCAACCTCCCAACAATGAAAAGTACATTGGGAGACCAAAGGGAGGGATCAGAGCTTTGGGACATGACAGGGTTTGGAGAGTGTAGCAGCCACCTGGGCCATCATTTTGTGTGTGTGTGTGGATTTTTTTTTGTAGGGTCTTCTCCAGAGCAGTTGAAGGTCTAACAAAGCACTAAATGTTTTGTGCTTTATCAACAACTTAAAAATAAGCAGCAATAAATCAAACTCTGGAATTTGTTACCGGAGGATGTAGTAAAGGCTGTTAGTGTAGCTGGGTTTAAAAAAGGTTTGGACAAGTTCCTGGAGGAAAGGTCCATAAACCATTATTAAGAAGTGACCGAAGATAACAATGCTTGACCCAGTACAAGCATTGTGGAACTTGTGTCTCTTGGGGAAACTGCTAGGTACATATGATCTAGATTGGCCACTGTTGGAAACAGAATACTGGGCTTGATGGACCTTGGTCTGACCCAGTATGGCATATCTTATGTTCTTATGTTCTAATCAATTGGAAGGGGGTCCAAACTTATATACCTGTCACTTTATTATTTTTAATCTGTTAGAACCAGCAAACAGTAGTTATGTATTTATTTGCAAAAAGATGTGTTTTAACTTTCTATCATGTAGAGCAGGGGTCTCAAACTCAAATTGCTTTGAGGGCCAAATGAGGACTTGTAGAGTAACCCGGGGGCCGCACAAGACGCAGGCATCATTTGCATAAGGGCATCATTTGCATAAATATTTGCATAATGTTACCATACACTAACTTTTAGTAAACATGCCTCTTAATGAGTGTATGGATAAAGAAAGACTAAAAGATTTCTACATTACTATAAACCAGTGCCAACCGCCAGGCACATTAGGAACTACTAGAAACACTGCCCATTTAGAACCCATAGCAAACCTGCCGTGTCCTAACAGCACTACCAGGACTCACAAAGCACCATACCCTAACTATCAAAAGGCAACACTGCAAATATTAAATCAACACATTTCAGAGAATAACAATACATGACCTACTCGGGAAAGAGAACAAGTGGCAATGTCAAATAGGAATTACATAAACAGAATACCTCAGCTCAGTTACACATGCAGAACATACACCATCACCAAACAAGGAATCACAATTTAGAAACAGGAAGACAATTAAACTGGGAACCCCAAAAGCCAAACTTAGAATGTACAACACTGTAGAAATAAAACTATACATTGATTTCCTCTTGTATTAAATAAAGTGCAGACGTTAAAGATGCACATTTCCAAGAGCTGACATATTTCAGTTAATAAATTCAAAATAAAGAGAGATTTTTCTACCTTTTGTGCATTTTTTTTTCAGTTGCAATTGTTCCAGTCACTTTCTTCTGGTTTCTTTGTGTCTTCTGCTAACTCTCCATCGTCTGCTGTCCATTTCTCCTTTCTTCTTTCCTAGTTTTTTTCCATTCTCTCTACATCTGCTTTAACATACTAATCATTCTCCTTTTGCTCTTTCCTCATTCCTATTTCATCCACTCAAATTTTACCCCTCCATCCTTAATCCCCACTTACTCTCCCAATACCCGGCCAATTGTAGATTTTTCTTCCCTCCCACACAAAATATATTTCCCCTCTCCATTTCACTCTCCCAACCCCATCCCATTCTAATCGTCCCCCAACATCAACTCCCTTCTAGCTCCTGCCCAACCCAGCATCCGCTCCCTTCTAGTCCCCGCATCATCAGCCCATTTCCAGTCCTAGCTCCCTCCCCTCACAGCCCATTTCCTTTCCAAGCCCCCCTCCCCATCAGCCCATTTCCATTCCAAGCCCCCTTCCACTCAGCCCATTACCATTCCAAGACCCTGTCCCCATCAGCTATTTGCAGTTCAAGCTCCCCCTTCTACTCGGCCCATTTCCAGTCATAGCACCCCCCCAGTCCATTACCAGTTCTAGCCCCCCCCCAGCCCATTATCGGTCCTAAGCCCCCCAACAGCCACTTCCAGGCCTAACCCTTCCATCGCCCCATCTTCATTCTTAGCCCCCCCATAACCCCATTTTCAGTCTTAGGCCCCCAGTCAGACCACCTCCAGTCCTAACCCCCATCTGTCCATTACCAGTCCTAACCCCCATCACCCCATTTTCAGTACTACCCCCCCCCCCAGCCCACATCAAGTCCTGCTCCCCCCCATCAAGTCCTGCTCCCCCCCTACATCAAGTCCTGCTCTCCCCCATCAAGTCCTGCTCCCCCCCACATCAAGTCCTGCTCCCCCCCACATCAAGTCCTGCTCTCCCCCATCAAGTCCTGCTCTCCCCCATCAAGTCCTGCTCCCCCCCACATCAAGTCCTGCTCCCCCCACATCAAGTCCTGCTCTCCCCCATCAAGTCCTGCTCCCCCCCCCATCAAGTCCTGCTCCCCCCCCCACATCAAGTCCTGCTCCCCCCACATCAAGTCCTGCTTCTCCCCCATCAAGTCCTGCTCCCCCCCAACATTAATTCCTGCCCCCCCCCCCCCCCCCCCCGGGAAAATTAAACTTTAACAAAAACCCGGCTTCTGCTGCTGCTGCCGCCGCTGCCGTGGCCGGCAATAGCAGCAATATCGCACGTCCGGCGGGCTCCCCCCCCCCCCGGCAGATCCCTTCCTGCTTGCCTGCCAATGCTGCCAGTTCTCCGCTTCGGCTTTCAGAGCCGCGAAGGGAGAGCTTCTCCCTCGTGACTCTGTTAAGCCCGCTGGGGCAGATGGGAAATTTCCCATCTGCCCCGGCGAGCTTAACAGAGTCGCGAGGGAGAAGTTCTCCCTTCGCGGCTCTGAAAGCCGAAGCGGAGAACTGGCAGCATTGGCAGGCAAGCAGGAAGGGATCTGCCGGGTGGGGGGGAGCCCGCGGGACTTGCGATATTGCTGCTATTGCCGGCCACGGCAGCGGCGGCAGCAGCAGCAGAAGCCGGTTTTTTTTTTTTTTTCCCCCTATGCATCGTGGGCCGCACAATGCGGCCCGCGGGCCGCGTGTTTGAGACCCCTGATGTAGAGGGTGTGTTAGCTTCTGCACACTTTGTGATTCAGGGAAACACAGCTTTTGCATACCCCTCTGTATATTTATGTTTAAAGAGGATGAAGTGGTGTCTTACTGAATACAGCAGTTTAACAACTTCTTCAAAATATCAGAAAGTATTTAATTTCAGATATTCTTAATTGTAGTTTTTGGATAGTTGCCTGATTTTTAAAACTTCACACACTTTTCCAGTGGCTTGTGTTTGAGATTTGTTGCATAGTCTATAATGCCTCAGCCTTGAGAATTATAATTTCATTTTGATACCTTTTTTTGTTCCAGGTGGCAATAAAAATAATTGACAAAACACAATTGAATCCAACCAGTCTGCAAAAGGTAGGTATTTCTAAGATGTTTCATTTATAAGATTTAGGTTTATCATTATTAATGAAGGCAAATCAGATATTCTAAGATGCTGTATTTTCTATATTAGATCAATAAAATGTGTGTGTGGAGTGATTTTTAAATGGTTGTATATACCTTGAAGTTGTTATGGTGTATTTCTTGAAATTCATCAAAAGCAACATAGGATGTGTTTAGATAATATATAAATCAAACCTATATTTATATAAAACCTTGACTTCCATCTAGCAAAGAGGAAAACAGAAGTACAGATGTTCTGTGCTATCTATTTTTGATGCTGTAACAAAAATATTGATTTAACATTCCCTTACAAATCCAAATCCACGTAGCAGGGCTGTGGAGTCTTGAGTTGTGGAGTGAAGCAATTATTGGGTTACTGGAGTCTTGAGTCGGGGGGGAAAAAATGTACAGACGCAGACTAAATGTAAATGGTAATACGGTGTTAGCTCCAGTTTCACAGATACAATGTTTGTTACATTTTGTGGTATAAACGTTTCTAGCTTTTACAATATAATTTTTATTCCATTTAATGTAATCTTTCATGTTCTATTCATTTTAAAGCAGTGTTTGAATATAAAATTTAATCTCAAAGGAAGGGTTATGTACCTAATTGAGTTTCTTTCTTTTAAAATGGGCATTTTTTTAAATCTTCCTGTAAGAATTCTTAGCCTCTTAACTTTGTGTGTGTGTTTTTTTTTTTTGTGTTAGGTTTAATGTTACTCAAACGTGTTTGTAACTTCTTTAATAAATAATATAAAAAAGCCACAATGGCATAGCTATAACCTTTAAACCCGAACTTTAACCGGTTAGGGTGCTACAAAGTAGCCTGATTCACGTTGGCAATGATGAAATGAGTTGTATGTTGTGTGCTTTCAATCAGTATAGGAACTCTATAATTTAGTCTAATTACACATAGAGGAGTCTGAGTCCGGAGGTATCATAAATTAAGGAGTCGGAGTCAAAGGTTTTGTGTACAGACTCCACTGCCCTGCTATGTTGTCAGTTTCTGGTCATGTATCTTTCACTTGTATCTACTGACTTGGCCAAGCTGATTTGAATTGTCCTGATCCTTTAAGGAGATCACTATATGACCATATGGTTACTTGCACTAAATTATTTAGTGATTTTGCATTAACCCATATCAAATCAGAAATGTTAGAAGTAGGCTATAAGTATCAATTTACATTAAACTATTAAACTTCTTCTATCATATCAAAAATGTAGTTTGTGGGAATATTTAATGTGGATGGGTATCGCACAACTTTATATCTTAAAGATGGAACTTTTCAGTTCGTATTCTGAAATAACCAATCACTTCTGCATGTGAACTAAAATGAAAAAGGTCTGTTGGAGTTTGGGTGGATCCTTTTATTTAATAAAGTGGCTGAATTTTTTACTTTGTATTTCCACTAATATAACAGATATTGTAATTTGCAGTCAAAACAAAATTGCATACCTGTAACAATGTTCTCCATGGACAGTAGGATCCTACAGCCAAACAAGTGGTGATGTTGCATCCAGGATGGAGCCGATCTGGTCCCTTTACAACAGCTCGGAAAACTTGTGCAAGTCTTCTGAGTTTGTGTGGGACTTCCTACACTGACATTTGATAGTTACGGTCAGTTGGTTTATAGAAAGCTTTAGCCAGGGGTGGGAGGGTGGGATTGTGTGGCTGTAGTGTACTCCATGGACAGCAGGATCCTGTTTACAGATATGCAACTTTCTTTCTCCATGGATGTGCAGGATTGCGCCAGCCATTCAAGTGGAGATTCCCCAGCTGAGGCTTGCAAATTACCTATCCTCCTCTTTCTCTTGCTAGCAAGCCAACTTACTGATGTGGAGGAGGAATTTATTTAACTGATTTTATATACCACTTTTCAGTATGTCAAGATGGTTTACAATCAACAAAGAAAACAGCGTTTAGTACATAACATAAGAAATGCCTTACTGGGTTAGACCATGGTCCATCAAGCCCAGTATCCTGTTTCCAGCAGTGGCCAATCCAGGTCACAAGTACCTGGCATGTTCCCAAGGAGGCACATAGGTTCCGCAATGCTATTCCTAGGGCAAGCAGTGGATTTCCCGGGTCCTCTTTAATAATGGTTTATGGACCTTTACTGCAGGAACTTGTCCAAAACATTTTTTTAAACCCAGCTACACTAACAGCTTTTACTACATCCTCTGGTAACTAATTTCAGAGGCTGATTACATGTTGAGTAAAATAAATTATTTTCTCTTATTAATCTTTCAATAGGTTGCATTGTAGCTTTGTTATATGTCCCCTAGTCTTTCTACTTTTTGGTGGCGTAAATGATCGGTCTATGTTTACCCATTCCACTCCATTCATTAATTTAAGACCTCTATCATATCCCCCCCTCAGCTGTCTCTTTTCTAAGTTGAAAAGCCCCAACCTTTTTAAGCCTCTCTTCATAGGGGTATCCTTCCATTCCCTTTACCATTTTTGTGTCGTCCTTCTTTGTACCTTTTCTAATTCAGATATATCCTTTTAAGATATGGTGACCAGAATTGCATATAGTGTTCAAGATGTGGTCGTACCATGGAGTGATACAGAGATGGCATAATATCCTTTGTTTTATTCTCCATTCCTTTCCTTATGATTCCTAGCATTCTATTTGCTTTCTTGGCTACTGCTGTATACTGGGTAGAGGGTTTCGATGTATTATCCATGACGATGCCTACATTTTTTTTTCTGGGTGGTGGTTTCTAAGGACAAGGAGAAACCATTGGTAACCGAGAATGTGTACAAACAATGGCTAACATAATGTAATCTATTTACAATGGCTAAGCTTGAAAAAAGGGGCGGGGGGTGTTTAAACTGGTTGAAGGTTCTGCTGAAATTGAAGCTTCAGTCACGAAGACTATGCAGTATTGCTTGACCAAAGGCTATATCAGCTTTTGCGGTTTGGTTAACGTAATAATTCTTTGTGAAAGTATGAAACATTATGTTGCATCTACAAATAATTGCTGGCAATGAGCAGTTGTGACTGCTTTTGTTCAGAGCTTGTGAGCTGAGATTTTGTTTTCCAGAGGCTCATCACTGTACCGGTAACAGAATGCTATATATTGTCTGATATCCAGAAAAACAGTTCTTTGATACTGGCTTGCCTGATTTATTGGGATCACGGGACAGGAAGAAGTGGGATGCTCGCTACTGATAGTTCTTTGTAAGAGAACCCTGCAAATTCATTTGCAGTCTATTTAATGTTGCTCTTCTTCCTGGGCACTAGCATGTGGAGGAGAATGAAACATTGGTAACGCCAATGGTTGGTTGGTTGTGTAAGTTTGAAAATGCCTTTGACAAGAGCTTATGATGTATCCTTTAAAAGAACCCCATATGAAAAGGATTGAGTGTAGGGGGAATAGTGAACCAAAGTTTGAAGCTAACTAATAGGTCGTGCTGATGTGCCACTAAAAATGTTTTTCAACAGAGGTATTTTAAAGAAGCTTTATTCAAAAGTTCAAAAGGATCATCTGTTGACTGATTTAAAACACAATTGAAATCATATGCTACTAGCAGTTCTAGTGGAGATCTAGTATGCCATAAACTTTCTTGAATCTTATTATCATGGATGTCTTGAGATTGGTAGATCGCCTTATTGAGGTAGGCTGATATAACACGTAATGCTGAGATGCGAGTCTGAATACAACTGGTATTGGAGAAGTGATGGTATAGTATTGGTTAAAAGGTTCAATGTTACGCAGTGCACGCCAGGAAGAGAATCTTTGCCTCTTCTTAGTCCATATGATATCTGTCGGTTGCCTTTCAGAGTGCCAAATAGCAATGTCCAGTGGACAGTCCATTGCTGTTCATCCATGCTGTTAATTTCAGTGTTTGCAGGTTAGGATGTAGAGGTTGTCCATTGCACTGTATTAACAAGTCCAGAGCTTGAGGTAACATGATAGAGGTGGTCTTGTTAATTGTTGTAGATGCAAGAGCCAAATTTGCCTGGGCCAGTATGGTGCTATTACGATAACCTGTGTTGAGACATGGCAGAGTTTCTTTATAGTCTGGGAGATTAGTGGGATAGGAGGAAATGCATATAGGAGGCCTTGTGACAATGAGATTGCAAATGCGTCTGTTGCCAGACAATATGAACTCGAATGGCTGGAACAAAAGTTGCTGCATTTGCGTTCGGACCCTATTCCTTGAAGACCTTTTTAAGGATCACTTGTGTGGATCTAGTTGGCAATTCAGTTTGTCTGCAGTTTGATTTGTTGTCCTGTTAGGTATGTTGCTACAAAGAATGTATTCATTTGTAATGCTAGTTGCCAGATCTGTTTAGCTACTCTGCAGAGATGGAAGGATCCTGGACCTCTTTGTTTGATGTGATACCTAGTGACTTGATTGTCAGTCTGTACCTGGAGGACTATATTACAAATCCATTGCTTGAAAGTTTGATATGCCTTTAATACAGCAAGTAGTTCTAACTGATTAATGTGGAGATGAGCTGCTTTTTCTGACCAGAAGCCTGGTGTCTGAATCTGATTGAGATGCACTCCCCATCCTTTCGTTGCATATCTATTATAAGAGGGAGGAGTGGCCTAGTAGTTGGGGCAAGGTACCTCAGGCCGGAAGGTCGGTGGTTCAAATCCCACTAGAGGACAGCAACCTTGGGCCAGAAGGACTGGGGTTTCTAGTCCCACAGGTGCTCCTTGTGGCCTTGGGCAAGCCACTTAACCCCTCCATTGCCCATGTTCCTTGTAAGTATTAGTGTATGTGTCTCATATCCCCTCGTGTTAAATGTATCCCCCAATTGTGTTGTGACCACTTTGATTGAAGGATAAGGTGGTATACAAAACTGTCTAAATAAAAAATAAATGAATCTTTTGGGTTTGAGGTGAATGGCTGGATTGTGCCACTATTGGATTGCTTTCTTGAGCTGCGAAGATATGAATACTCTTTGTGAGAGGGTCTATATGTTGATTCCATTGAAGGTTCAGTGGCAACTGAACCTTTCTCGTGTACAGTGGTGTGAAGGGTACTACATGAACTGCTTCTGTTGTGTCCCCTAGAAGGCTCAGAATTGTATTTGCTGATCTGTAACAATGTAGGTTCACCATGGAATGTGCTGGCCACTGGTGTATGAATTTAGGGTTGCTATGAATTCCAGTTTTTATGCAGAAACTAGGATTTGATTTCTCAAAGTTGATGACAAACCTCACATCCTGCAAAGTAGCTACTGTAACTTGCAGGGTTGATTTCTATTCTAGTCTTTGAGCTGCCCAAGAGGAGCCAGCCACACAGGTAGGGGAATAACAAAATGACTCTGGTGTCAGATGTGCTGCCGCTAACCCATCATGCAAATCTTTTCCAAGGCCAGAAGCTTTTAACCAGGCCAGTCTTCTAGCAGCTGTGTATGGCAGCTCCTCTCACTACATTATCCTAAGCCAATCTTATCATGCGTTTCACACATTCTGCAAAAACCTCAAGAATTAGATGACTATTCTCTGCCACAGGTGGCATGTGTTTTATATATGGAAAACGTGGTAAGCACTGCAGCATTGTTCTGGAAAAGCACTGGGATTATGACCCTAAGAGAATTACGGAGAATGAAGAGGTTATGATCACCTGGGATACTCCTATTCCCATCAATTTTATAAAAAAAAACAAATTGGATTCACGGAACTCAAACATAGTGATAAAGGAGAACACCACCAGAACGGCATGGATTATGGAGGTGTTGGTTCCAAGCAATTTATTCTGTATATTGTTTTGAGAGGGAGAAGATCCTCAAGTACCAAGAAATGCAGTCAGAGACCAAGAAAATGTCAGACAGTTTGCCATTGTGTTAGGTGCCGCAGGCTTGATTTAAGAGAATTTTCCAAGGGATCCTTGATAAATTGCCTATGAATGTTAAATCTTATGACCTCAAGAAGGAGGCTCTCTTTAGCAAGATATTTTAAGAGACTAAGATCTTATTCCACATGCCCTAGCTTAGAAGAGGTTCATTATTGTCACGGTTTATGCAGAACTGCCCCCCTCCCCCGGGACAGGGAAATATCTACAGTACCTGATTGTAACTCACCTTGATCGACTAATGGAAAGATGAGCTAAATACTAAAATTTAATTAAATAAGCAAGCCAACTCATTTGGAGAAATTGCCCCTAGGAAATTGTGTCTTCTCTAGGATAGCATAAAAGTTTTCATTGAGATGGAATTGGTGTGCAGCTATACAGGTGGTTAGCATAGAGTGTTTCTAAATCTATCTCCCATTTCTTCATGAGCTCCAGCTTACCCTCTCCTCCCTCCATGAGACCTTTTATATATCTTTGATAAGGCTCCCTTTTGTCCTAGATTCCCTGAGCAGAGAGCCTCGAACCACCCTCTATTACTCCACAGGTCCCTCCATACGCTCTGCTGCTGCACAAAATGGCCGATCTGGGTATAACTATATATATCATTGCTAGATAATCCATATAGATCCTTGATACCCTCAAAATCCCTTAGTCCCTCCTGAACCACAATCTGGGAAATGTGTGAGACCCTGCTGTGCCCACCTCCTCAATATAGACCCTCCTGGGCCCTGTCCCTTTTCAAAACAGGCCTCTAGTGTCATTTCTTGTATGTATCGTTTATCTTGGACTAACGCTTTCCTGTGTTTCCAAATGCGTAAAGTGTGCCCTACAAAGGGGTTCGTGGCCCTACAAACTAAGAATGTGCTCCCCTTCCATACCAGCTTTTCCAATCCTCTGCCCTTAACAGAATCTTCCTCCATCTAAACCCAATGCTTTTGCTTCTCTCTATGCCAATCATATAGCGGTTTCAATTGCTCTGCTGTATAGTATTTGCTGAAATTAGGAACCCCTAGGGCCCTTCTTTTGCCACATGAAGTGATTAATTTTTTTGTTGTAACAACTTTAGCTGTTGCCTGGGGATTGAGATCGGCAGTGTTTGAAATAAGAACAAGAAACTGGCAAGAGCATCATCTTGACGGTTGCTATCCGTCCAAACCATGAGATGTAACCCCGCCCCCACCCAGCCAATAAACATTCTACTTGTCCAAATAGCTTTTTGTAGTTTAAATCATATAAGACTTCTAACCTATTGCTTATTTGGATCCTTAAATACCTAATCGCTCCCTTAGCCCATCTAAATGGGTACTTCATTCGTAATCTCACCTGTTCATCCTCTGGTACTGACAGATTCATTATTTCCGATTTTGCCCAGTTTATAGTGACGCCCGATATCCTCCCATACTCTTCTAATTCCCACATTAGTATTGGTATTGAGCCTCTCAGTCTGGTAACACTCAAAATAACATCATCGGCAAACAAGGATATTTTATAATCTGCCTTCCCTACTGTTATACCCTTCAAATCTTCCCTTTCTCTCACTCTCTCTGCGAACTGTTCCAATGATATCGCGAATAGTAGAGGTGACAGTGGGCATCCCTGTCTTGTCCCTGTCCCCTGCTCAAAAAAGGCCGAATAGGCTCCGTTGACCCTTACACATGCTCGCAGGTGCTGATACAGTGCTTCCACCCACCCCTTAAACTCTCCTCCAATCCCCATTTTGTCCATTACTCGAAAAAGGAAGGTCCACAAAACCTGATAAAATGCTTTTTCCGCGTCTAGAGAGATTAACAAGGCCTCCTTTTTACTATGCCCCACCGACCAAATAATAATCAAAATCTTTCTGATATTGTCTGCCACCTGCCTCCCTGGGATAAAGCCCGCTTGATCCTGATGGATCAATTTCCCAATAACCTTGTTTAATCGTGCTGCTAAGATTTTGGCCAGTAATTTGGCATCTAGGTTGATTGATGAGTTTGGTCTATAAGATGAACAGTCTTGCTGACCCTTTACCTTCTTTATGAATTACTGTGATCCCAGCCCATCCCATAGTATCTGCTAACACCCCCCCCCTCCCTTGGTAAGTTAAACAACCTCAGCAATGGCGCAGTTAAGAGCTCACTAAATTTCCTGTAAAATCTTGCTGTTAGGCCATCCAGCCCCGGGGTCTTATCGGGTTTTAACTGTTTTATGGCTTGCAGGATCTCCTCCTCTTTAATTGCTTCATTGACTTGTTTCTGATCCTCCTCCCCCAAGGTCGTGAGCTTTATGGAATTCAAATAGCTCTGTATTCTATCTGGGTCTGGGGATGCGCACTGCGTATAGCTCTTGATAGTATCTTTTAAAGGCCTCCCGAATTTCCCCATCTTTATGAACTAATTTCCCATCTCTGTCCTTGATTCTCAATACCTGTGATCTTAGTTTCCTTTGCTTCAACCGCTGTGCCATATACCTCCCTGCCTTATTTCCCCCCTCGAAGAAACCCTGCTTCAGCAGCTGCATACGGTATTGTATGATTTCAGCTTGCATAGCATTCAATTCCGCTCTAACTACCAACACTTGACCCCTATATGACCCTTTTCCATCTTCCACATCTAATGCTTCAAGTTCCATTAATCTTTCTCTCAATTCCCGTTCTCTCTTTTCCCTCTCCCTTTTCTTACGTGCCCCCCATTTGAGAAAAACCTGCCTCACTTCTGCCTTGTAATCATCCCCGGACCCCCCCCCCCCCCGGCCACCTCCCCATTGTCATTCCATCTAAAATATTCCACTGTCTCCCACTCCATCTCCTTTCTAGCCCTCTCATCCTCCAACAGGGATTCATTTAATCTCCAAAATTGGGTTACTCCTCTGTCCCCCTCCAATGCCAGCCTAACCTCCACCAGCGCATGGTCTGACCATGTTATAGAATCCATATCTGCCCCTATAACTCTACCCGCCAATTCCTTTGTCACCCAAATGGCATCAATTCTGGAGTATGATCCATGCACTAAGGAAAAAAATGAGAACTGCCTTTTGCTTGGATGCAAGAGACGCCATGCATCTATCAAACAATGCTGTACTACAGAATTTTGATATTTTCTTCTATCTGCCCTTTTGCCCTCTTGTTTCCCCGTAGCATCTCTTTCTGGGTTCCACGTTAAATTAAAATCTCCCCCACATATGAGTTTTCCCTCCCCTACTGACCCCACTTCAGCTTCTAGTTTTGACCAAAATGTTCCCTGCCCCCCTGTAGATGCATAGATATTCAGTATGCAGTACCATTCATTCCCTATTTGTATTCATATCAGTATGTATCTCCCCTCTTTATCTCAAATGATCTTCTGTGCCCCCCCTTGAGTTTAGAGGCTATAAAGATAGCCACCCCGCCCTTCTTTTTCTCCACTGTGTTTGATGCATATAGACATAGACCATATCCATGTAATTTTAACCAGATGTTCTGTTGCCCATGTTAAATGTGTCTCCTGTATAAGCACCACCGACGCTCTTTGACATCTTTCTTCTTTGTATAGCTTCTACCTTTTAATTGGCAAATTAAACCCTTTAACATTGTGTTACAACTTTTAACTCACCTTGTAAATGTTCTCTCCCCCTCTGCTTTGCCTTCCTTCCTCTAACTTCCCCCTTCCCCTGCCCCCACTCCTCTCCCTGCCCCTCCCCCCTCCCACCCTGCCTCCGTCCCTCCTTCCCCCCTCCGTCCCTCCTTCCCCCCATCCTTCCCCTTCCCTGTCTCTGCCATAGAGACTCGACTTCCATAATTTATGGCTGACTGTCAGAACCACCACCTGTCCTATCCCCTCTACTCCTACTCCTCCCTCTGTTCCCACTCGCTTCCCTTAACCTTACTCCCCTCTACCCATCCCCCCGCCCTCCCCTGATCCCCCCTTCAATCCGTTAAGCTCTTTCACCCCACCATATATACAATACAACATCACCCCTCCTCGCCCACCCTGCCCAACTCCCACCTCCCCCTACCTTCACCTTTTAATACAGATCATGAAACAATATCTAACCCCCCAATCCCTTTATAGCTCTTTGAGATCATGGCTTCTCTATGTCCTCTTCCTCAGCCATCTTCATTCGTCGCTGAAGCACCTCTTTGACTTCCTTTTGCAAGGCGCGTCGATCTCTGTCCAGTGGTCGGTACTCTGTGCCATCTCTAACTTTCTATCCTGGGTTTAGGTGCAGTATGTGCTCTGTTTGCTGGTCCCGTTACCCCTTCCGGGAGATTAGGTAGCCCCAAATTCCTGAGTACAGTCCATACTTCCTCTTTGGTCTTCACCTTCTTGTTTACACCTTTCACAGTTATTAAAAGGCCAAAAATATATAGCCACCTGTAGCGCAGCCCCTCCCTCCTCAGGAAGGCTGTCACCTCTTTCAAATCTCTCCGGTGCTGTAACGTACCCTGGGACAAGTCCTGAAACAGTTCCACCTCGTGGCCCTCCCACTTGATGTGCCTCAGTTTTCTGGCAGCCTGCAATAGGCATTTTTTGATCTTGTAGGTGCTCATGCATACCACAATGTCTCTGGGGCGATTATCCCTTATTGGCCCCAGCCCCCTGTGTGCTCGCTCTATTTTCAAAGGTTCCTCCGCTTGGCCTTCCTCCTGAGCCGCATCACGTAGCACACAGCCAAAGATTTTTGTAACAACTTCTTCACAATTTTTGTATTTAGCGTCCTCCGGGATGCCTCTCACTCTTAAATTGCATCTCCTAGACCAGTCCTCCGTTTTTTTTCTCCTTGAGCTAGCTTTAGCTCTTCCCATCCTTTTTGTAACTCCTCCAGGACTTCTCCATGCTGTTCCATCTGCTGCTCTGTTTCTTCTACCCTGGAGCCCAGATTTGCAATGTCTTGTCGTAAGGATTGCAGGGTTTCTTTTATTTCATTTTTTACCCCACTGATTTCCACTTTGAGCTCCTCTTTCAGCTCCTCCAGCCATGTCGTGATCATAGCGGCTACTCCAGGGCTCCCTGGTCTCTCCGTCCCTTCTTCCTGCTCATCTCCTTGTTCCGCCCCCCTTTTTGTTTTCCTTCTCCCCCTCCTGTCTTCCTTTTGGGGTCACGTACGATGATCGAAATTCTGCTAATTTTTTCCTGGCAGTCATACCCCCTCTTTGTTTCTCCATCACACTCTCCCCTCCTTTTTCAGTCTCCCACCAGGTTCCGACACTTGGCTCAGGCAATTATGGTCTGCTACTTCAGGGACCTGCTCTTTACTGTTACTTTCTTTTGCTGTTATCTGGCTTTGTTTAACAGTTTCCCTCCTTTACTATCCTGCTTTCCACTCACTCTGCTGGATCTCTGCCGTTTTAGTCTGCTGCAATCCTCCACACTTCAGCCCTTCTGCAGCATTGCTCACTCGTTCTAGGCCGCGTTCCGCACTCCGGCTGCTCAAACTGACCAACCACAGTTTCTCAGCCAGCTCCTCCTCTGCGGGCCCTTCGGGGAGCTTGCTTACCCCCGGCTTCCTTACTCTTTGTTTGCGCTGCTCCGGTACAGCTCCTCCGACTGTAATCCATGTGCTCTTGGCCTCTTCTGTGCTCCGCTCGGGTTTGCCACGTGGCTCCCCTCTCCACTTTCTCTCACGGCTCTCGCTGACGCTGCAGGAGCCAACCGCTGCTCACACCACCTTCCACTAGAAAGCAGCTTACCGCTCGCCAGCCCGTCGGAATCACCACTTTTGCTCTCCGACCCTCTCCACCAGAACGCCTGGGCCCCTCCTTCCTCCGCTCTTCACACCACGCGACTCCTCGCGCCAGCTGCCCTACTGCTGTTCAAAGTGTTTAGGGGGTTCATGAGCTGCGCTCCTTCCCTTTGTTGCTGGGGTCTCTCCTGCTTTACCATCAGATTTTATTTCGCCATCCCGCTACTCGTTTTGCACTTTTTTTTTTCTTCTTTTTTTCCCAACTTTTGGCAGGTTTTACCGGCGGAGCTCCGTTATTGCACCGCCATTGGGCTCTCTGACGTCACCGGAAGTCTCAGCATAGAGTGTTACAACATTTTCATACCCAAAGTGTCCAGGGGTCTTGGGTCATTTTCCCTGGATGGATATTGGAGAGAAGACATGAGCTTTTGCATTTTAGAGCAGAATGTACAACAATCAACTGGTGTGGAAACTGCAGTTCTATATCGTCTTGCTGACCCCCCCTCCCCTCCCCCCGAGAGCCTCGGGTGTAGGATCCATGTCAGGCTCAGCTCTACTCCCCTGAAACTGCTTTACTGGCTGGTTTAGTGCTGCTGAATATCTCTTGAGTAATGCCACTATACACCCTGATGCTCACTGCTTACCATCGGGGCATGTTGGGGGGCATTCTGGGGCTTAGAGGCAGAGCCGATCGCATGCCAGTCAGTGTTGATATTGAGCTGCTGCCCGGTTTGCGATCTGCGGTGAAAGTCAGGCGCAGGAAACCCTGGCCTAACTTTCACAGTCATCCCACTTTCGGTTGGGGTACCTCAGGGCTCTGTCTTGGGAGTGGGACCTCTCCTTTTTTCTCTCTATACTCTATCCCTTGGTGCACTTATTTCCTCCCATGATTTTCAGTACCATCTTTATGGTGATGACTCTCAAATCTACCTTTCTGTGCCTGAAATCTCTCCAGGAGTCCAGGCCCGGCTCTCTGCCCTATCATCTGACATTGCTTTCTGGATGTTTCACCGCTGTTTGAAACTAAACATGGCCAAAACTGAGCTCCTTATTCTCCCCCCCTTAAACACACCTCCCTTCTGCCTGCCTTCTCTGTTTCTGAGGATGATACTACACTCCTCCCTGTTTCCTCAACTCGCAACCTTGGGGTCATCTTTGACTCTACTCCCTTTCTCTGCACACATCCAACAGAGAGCTAAAATCTGTCGGTTCTTTCTCTGTAACTTTGGCAAAATTTCATCCTTCCTTTCTACATACACTACTAAGACACTTGCCACTCTTTAGTCACTTTAGTCACTTCCCATCTAGACTATTAAAAGCTACTTCTTGCTGGTCTCCCTCTGAATCATCTCTCTCCCCTTCAATCTGTTCAAAACTCGGCTGCGCGGCTCATCATCTGCGAGCCTCTATATGCTCATATAATTCCTCTTCTCAAGTCGCTTCACTGGCTCCCTATCTGTTTCTGTATCCAAACTTCTCCTGTTGACCTATAAATGCACTCATTCTGCTGCTGCTGCTCCTCACCTTTCCTCTTCTCTCCCTACATCCCTCCTTGGGTGCTCCGTTCTTCTGACAGATCCCTTCTATCTGTGCCCATCTCTTCTACCGCCGACTCCAGACTTCGATCCTTGCGCCTGGAACAAACTATCAGAGTCTGCGTCAGGATTCATCTCTGGCCCTTTTCAAATCCAGGCTGAAAATTCACCTCTTCCAGTCTGCTTTTGGATCCTGATCCACTTGGTCTCCTGTGTTTTTCCTTGTCACTCCCTTAGATGTGTCCTTGTCCTCAGCTGTTGTATTGTCTCTTTTCTAGATTGTTAGCTCTGATGAGCAGGGACAGTCTCTTACGTCTGCCTGTATACGCTGTGTAGCTGTATTCAAATGACTAGTAGTAGTATTGCTAACCAGGCAGCAATGATATTGTGCTGCTGCCTGGTAAGCGATCAGGCTCTGTGGTGACCCCGGATATTCAGTGGCAGGGCTGGATATGACCCCAGCATTGAATATTCACGTTTAATGTTCAGCGCTGGCTAGATGCTGTAATCGTGCTAGTTGCCGGCGCTGAATATTGGATTTTTGGTTATTTAGTGCATATAGTATAGCTAAGGAATTTTTTCCCCTCTAGCAGTTACTGTGTGTGTGCTTTCTTTTAGAAAAAAAAAAAAGGGGACTATAGTAGGTGGTATGCAAGAGCAGACTGGCTAAGCTATATGGTTGGTTTCTGCCGTCATGTTTAAATTTGTGGAATTTGTATCAAATTTTATTTTTAGTTAAGTAGTGCAAGTTTGAAATTCATGTGCAGTAGTGTTTGGTTGTCAAGGCTTTAACTTTAGATAATGAGCTTTTGAATTTTTCATATTAAGATTGTATTATGAATATTTATGCAAGATGTAAAATGGTCAGTAGTAAAGATTTTGAAGCCTTGATCGTAGCTACTGCTTGCAAGTCTCAAACTTGTGGTAATTAGACTATATTTTCTATATGTGTTACCCTGTATTCATATGTGCATATATTATTTAGTGTGGAATTTTTGAACGCTGTTCAAGTTAATTAAAAGATTGCTGTTTAGGTTTTTTATATGCTGGTTATTGCTGCTTTGATTTAGCTTTTCATGCATTTCCTTATGCATGGTTTTTCTTGTAAGTTGGAAATTGCATGTGTAAGTTCATTCACATCAGGGGAAAATAGACATGTGTGACTATATTGGATGCAACAAGATCCTGATCCAGGATCTGTCTCAACAGCAGACACTCACATTACAAATGAAATGTGATGGAAATACGGAGTATGAAAGATCTACACTTCAAAGTTCTTGGTAGTACTGTGTCAAATTTCAGTCTTGAAAGAAAAGTAATAGTCGGCTGACAACAGGCACAGAGCTTTTCTTTGCATTTTTAGTGTATTTGTATATTTGATAATTTTCTGGTGTCCCATTTTGCAAAATATTTAACATTGAAAGAGCAAAGAAGAATAGTGAAGGGAGGGCATCCATGTGTGCTTCCAGCATAAATTTTAGGGTGCATGATAGTTGGGTAAGCGAGAGAATACTATTAGTGCAGTAATTGATGTTGAAAAGTGTGGAACTACAGAAATGCATGGATAGGAACTGGCAGCTAAGAAAAGGAGTCTGGATATATACGTTGTGAGATATTGTACAAGATTTTTATTGGTTTTGTCAAGCAAGATCCATATAATCATGAAACATAAGGAGCAATCGGAGGCCATACAAATGCCTCAAGTACCTTATGAAAATTGAGTCCATTATCAGCAGCACCCTGGAGAGCCGCAGATGTTTTTGTTGAAATGGTTTTAGGAGCTGATGAAAACGGCTGAAAGTAAAATAGCAACATCTTATTTTAATTTTATTGTCCCTACAGTCCAGTCACGCGCCTCAGGGTAGTCAACCACCTCCAGCAGCTTGGAGACGGAGCATGTCATCTTTTGATACTAAGGCAACTGGCACCTCCCACCAGCCCCCAGTAAGCTCAGTCTCCAAGCGCCATGATGCCTAAAAGTAATAAGAAGAGGTCGGAATTGCAGGAGAAGCTGTTCTCAAGGTCTGATTTGGCACCAGCTCCCCCGACACAGAGTTCCAAGCCCAGCACTTCTTGTGAGGCTCGAGCCTCCTTGGAGTCCTGTGGCGGCTCCTCAGAGAAGACCTTGAATCTTGAGCAAAAGAAGAAAAAGTCCTCTAAGTCTGTCGTGGTTCCATCGGGGAAACCTGGTAAGATGAGTCAGAGGGACTTGGGCGACTCAGAGAAGCGTCCAACCAAGGTCCTCAAGAAGGATTCCTCAGCCGGCTGAGACTGTGCGAGGTTCATTGAGGCCATAGTCCCCATTGAGGACGTACTTACTAGAGTGCCGGTGCCGGGCCCGAAATCTTCAGTGTCTGTGCCGAAAACTGTAGAGCCTTCTGGCTTGGAAACCAGAATGGCAGCCATGGAGCAGAACATCACTGCTATCCTGGTCATTTAACAGGCAGTGATGTCAGGTTCGTCCGCATCATCTGCCCTGACAACCGGGCCCCTGATTGTGGGGGAGTCCCTGGTCGTCAAGCCGAGTGCCACCAGCCTTGGGTAAGTCATCAGCCCCGGTTGATGTTCCATTCCTTGGACATCCAGTCCTCCCCAGAGGTTTTCCGAGACTCAGACCCCAGGTCCTCTGGGGGGGGTGACCCTCCGACCCCCCCCCCCCCTCCCCCGACCTTTTGGCCCAGGCCTCGAGACACTGAGCTGCAAGGCCTCGGACTTGTCATCTGCCTTTGACAGAGTGGGAAACCACAGACAAGGCCTCCCCAGAAACTAGATGGCACCGAGACATCCCCTCGGACCCAGTGTAATTACTCCTCAGTAGGAAACGGCCTTCCATGACTTTATCAGGGATATGGCCCAAGCCCTTTTGGTGCAAACCGAAGTGGAGGAGGACCCCCCGCACTGAGGAACTGGAGGGCCTCCGGTTCGAGTCTCCACCCAAGGAAACACTCACGGTGCTGGTGCAGCCGATCCTCGAGCAGCTACTGTTGAGAATGTGGGAGACCCTGACATCTGTACTGGTGGTCAGCTGATGCCTTGATGCCATTTACTGTGTCAGGAAGGGGCTGGGGTTCCACAAGCCCCAACTCCCACATGACAACCATTGCGTTAAGTCAACCATCCCAAAAGCTCAAGAGCCAGAAGAATTACTCTTCTGTCCCCCTTTTCCCCCCTAAAAGGATGCTAGTCCTTTGGCGCAAGTGCTACCAGGGCTCGATGCTGGGATGTCCAATCCAGGCCTATGAGTTGTACATAGGCATGTATCTGAAGTCCCTAACCCAGAAGTTGTCCGTGTTCTCAGTGAGGCTGATCAGGGAACCTCTTCAGTGGTTCCAAGCCCTGATCTCTGGGATCAAGGACTGTTCAAAGTTCCTCTCCTGAGCAGCCTACGACGGATTCGAGTCAGCAGTTTGAGTAGCAGCAGCAGGCATCGGGGCTCGACGCCAAGCCTGGCTAGTTGTCAGACCTCGAGCAATGGGTCCAGGACAAACTGCTCGACGTCCCCTGCACTTGGGAGAACCTGTTTGGCAAACCCATGGCTGACAAGGTGGCCAAGATATAGCCGAAGTGCTGACCCGACAGATTGTCCAAAAAAGACCTCTTCCTTTTCCACGCAAGAAACCTTTTGGGGGGGGAGGGGAAAGGCTCCTGTTCCAAGCAGAGTCACAGCTACCAGCCCTTCTTGGGTCAGCAACAGGGTTCTCACCCCAAGAGACAGAGACAGGGAGCTCACAAGCCCCAGCTCCAGCCCAACCAAGGGGGGAGATTTTGACTTCCAGGACAGGGTCTCCCCCCCCCTCCCCCAGGAGACCATCCTCAGCCCACAGGGGACCACCTGGCACTCTTCGCGCACAGATGGGCAGAGGACACCTCAGACCAGTGGGTGATGCAGGTGATGATAAAGGAGGGATACTTCCTCTGCTTACAACAGTTACCACATAGGTTTTTCCCAGGAGAGCCTGTGCGACCTCTCCTTAACCAGACTCTTCTGCTCTTAGAGCTTGCACATCTGCTCAGGGACAAGGTAGTGGAGCTTGTACCCAAACACCTATGGGGGAAAAGGCTTCTACTCAAGGTACTTCCTTGTCCCAAAAAGAACTGGGGTTCTCAGGCCCATACTAGACCTAAGAAATTTAAACAAGTTTCTGGTGAGGAGAAGTTCAAGATGCTCTCCCTTATCCGAATCAGTCGTAGGGTGCTCGGAACCCTTGGGACACTGCTGCCATACTTCCACCGGGGAGATTGACTGTGATCCTTGGATCTAAAGGATGCATACACACACATCCCTAATCCATCCCTCCCTCAGGCAGTACCTGTGGTTGGTTGGTTTGTTTGTGGGAGGAGGGCACTACCAGTAGAGTGCAGCCCTTCGGCCTAGCCTCTTCACCAAGCCCTACCCACCAAGAGGGTAGGACTAAATGGACAATTTTCCCAATGGAGAAAGGTGAATAGTGAGGTACCCCAGGGATCTGTACTGGGTCCGCTGCTTTTTGACACATTCCCTTTTCCAGGTAATTTATGAATAACGAGTGAGGTTATCAAATTTGCAGATGACACAAAACTATTTGAAGTTGTTAAAACCCAAGAGGATTGTGGAAAATTGCAAGATGATCTTGATAAATTGGAAGACTGGGCATCAAAATGGCAGATGAAATTTAATGTGGACAAGTGCAAAGTTATGCACCTAGGGAAGAACAACCCAAACTATGGTTACACGATGCAAGGTTTCCACATTAGGAACCACCACCCAGGAAAAAGATTTAAGCGTCACTGTGGATAACATGTTAAAACCCTCGGCCCAGTGTGCAGCGGCGGCCAAGAGGGCAAATAGAATGCTAGGTATCATAAGGAAAGGAATGGAAAATTAAAACAAAAGATATTATAATGCCTCTTTATCGTTCCATGGTGAGACTGCACCTTGAATATCGTGTGCAATTCTGGTCGCCGTATCTTAAAAAGGATATAGTATTAGAAAAGGTTCAGAGAAGAGCCACCAAAATGGTAAAGGGGATGGAAGGATACTCCTATGAAGAAAGACTAAAAGGGTTAGGGCTCTTTAACCTGAAAAAGAGAAGGCTGAGGGGAGATATGACAGAAGTCTATAAATTAATCAACGGAGTGGAACGGGTAAACGTAGATCGATTTGTTTACGTTATCAGAATATAGAAAGACTAGGGAACATACAATGAAGCTAAAGGGTAAACTATTTAAAACTAATAAAAGAAAATATTTTTTCACTCAACTTGTAATCAAACTCTGGAATTTGTTAATGGAGGATGTAGTAAAGGCTGTTAGTGTAGCTGGGTTTAAAAAAGGTTTGGACAAGTTCCTGGAGGAAAGGTCCATAAACCATTATTAAGAAGGGACCCAGGATATCAATGCATGACCCAGTACAAGCATTGCGGAACCTGTGTCTTTTGGGGAAACTGCTAGGTACGTATGACCTAGATTGGCCACTGTTGGAAACAGGATACTGGGCTTGAGGGACCTTGGTCTGACCCAGTATTGCATATCTTATGTTATGTTATTAAGTGTCTTTACAAATGCTTGGCAGTGGTAGCTGCCCACCTTCGCCTACCTGGACGACTGGCTCATCAGAGGGGTTTCTGCCTCAGAGGTCAGTCAGGCCACAGAGCGAACAGCCCTCCTACTGCAGCACCTGGGGTTCACCATAAGCTACCCCAAATCCCATCTCTCTCCAGTCCAAAATCTGGAGTTCATAGGGTCTTGGACATGTAAGTCAAGGCCGTCCTCCCAAGAGAAAGGGCAAACTGCTTCATACAACTGGCAGGGGAGGTACAACACCACTGGTCGGTACCGGCTTGCTGCCTCCTCTGCCTGTTGGGCCACATGGCCTCAATGGTCCCATGTCACACCATTAGCCTGTTTTGCACATGCGGACAGCCCAGTGGCGCCTCTGCTCACAGTGGACTCAAGCCACGGGCAGGCTATGGGACGGGGTCCATCACATGCCACTTGACGGAGTCCCTCACCTGCTGGCAAAACCTGTGCCACCTCCAGGCAAGCATGCCTTTCCAGGCACCCGTGCCACAGAGGATCCTGACATCAGACGCCTCCCTCCTGGGTTGGGGGGGGGGGGCGCATTGTGGGGACCACCGCATGCAAGGCAGCTGGTCCCAGGAGAAGTCACTCTTGCAGATCAACCTCCTAGAACTCAGGGCAATCTTCCTGGCCCTGCGAGTATTCCGCCACCGCCTGTGGCACCGACTTGTGCTGATCCAGACGTAGAACCAGGTTGCCATGTTTTACATCAACATGCAGGGAGGTACGGACTCGTACTTCCTCTGCCAGGAGGTGGTGGCCCTCTTCTCCTTCACAGTGTGCAACGGCACACTCCTACAAGCAGTGTACCTGCCAGGCCAGGACAACTTCTTAGCAGACAGGCTGAACAGAGTCCTTCACCCACACGAGTGGCGTTTGAAGCTCAGGGTAAAGATGCAACTCTTCACCGCTGGGGCAAGCCTGTCAGACCTCTTCGCCATCCTGGACAGTGCGCAGCTACCTTGCTTTTGCCCACACCAACCGCACCTGGAGAGAATGGCAACAGACACCTTCCTGATCCCGTGGTCAGAAGGCTTACTCTGTGTTTGCACTGACACCCCCCCCCCCTTCAAGGTCCAGAGCGAGAGGGTGTCAGTTACACTGATTGCCCCCAGGTGGCCCAGGCAAATTTGGTTCATTTTGCTGCTTTCCCTGACTGGCACTCCTAGTCCTACTGGGTCTTGCTCCAGACCTCCTGTCCCAGGAGGACAACTCCCTCCTGCACCCCAACCTGAAAGGGTAGCGTTGGCCCCTTTCAATCTTCCTGAGGAAGTCGAGGAGGTCCTAGTGGCTTCCCAAAAACCCTTCACCAGATGGACATATGCCTTTAAGTAGATAAGGTTCTCTGTCTGGTGTGCAGAGGAGGAGGAGAACCCCTTCTCCTGCCAAGTGTAATTCGTTCTTCAGTACCACCTACACCTTTCACACATTGGGCTAAAATCAAACTCTGTGAGGGTGCCCTGCCTGGGCCCTGATCACATCCGACCAATGGGTTTTAGGTCAAGGAGGGCTATGCACTGGAGTTTGCCAGACCTCTAGGCCAGTCTTTCGTACAGTCCCCCTGTAAGGCCCCACGCAAAGCTGCAGTGGTGAAGAGCACCCTGGTGTGGCTTCTACAGTTGGGGGCCATCATGCCTGTTCCCAAAGTCCAGTGTGGATTAGGTCAGTACTCAATTTACTTCGCGGTGCCCAAATAGGAGGGCTTGTTTTGGCCCAATCTCGACCTCAAGCGAGTAAACAAGTGTCTGCGGATTTCTTGGTTTCACATGGAGACGTTGCAGTCCATCATACTGGTGGTGCGAGAAGGAGAGTTTCTGACCTTATTCTATTTCATTGAAGTGTATTTACATGTTCCTATCGGACCAGAGCATGCTCATGCGGCATTTTCAGTTCCAGGCTCTGCCTTTCAGCCTAGCAATGGCTCCTTGCACCTTCATCAAAGTCATGGTGATGGTGGCGGCGCTCCAGCAAGAGGGAGTCTTGCTGCACCCTTACTTCAATGACTGGCTCATTTGGGTAAAATCAAGGAGTGAAAGTGAACGAGCAACAGCACGGGCGGTGGAGTTCCTGCAGAGTCTCGGATGGGTGATCGTGTCCAAGAGTAGCTTGATGCCGTCCCAGGAGCTAGAGTATCTTGGGGTATGCTTCAACACCCACAGCAGGAAGGTAATTCTTCCAGGGCAGCGGGTGCAGGTTCTTCTGCAACTTGTATGTCAATTCATGCAGAGGATGGCACTGACAGCTTTGCATGATCTGCAGCTGCTAGGAACCATGGCAGCAACTCTCAAGCTCATGCCGTGGGCGAGAGTACATATGCATCCATTGCAGAGGGCATTGCTCCGCAGGTGGTCGCACTAGCGGCATCCATTGTCGCAGTGGTTGCCCTGCCCGCAGAGACCAGAAAAGTGCTCAGATGGTGACTCTGACCCGAGAACTTGGTGGCGGGGATGCCCCTCGAGTTGCCACGATAGGTTGGCGTCAGTCGTCAGTGAGACCCATCAGGTTGGGGGACACACTGCAAAAGACACCTGGCTCAAGGGCAGTGGACGCTGCAGGAATCCAGTTGGTCTATAAACAGGCTAGAGATGCACACAGTCATCCTTGCACTGCAGAAGTTCCATCCTTAGCTGCAAGGGAAGGCCGTCTGTTCTTTTCTGACAACGCGACCATAGTGGTTTTACATCAATCGGCAGGGAGGCACGGGCAGTGTGTGCTTGGAAGTCGAGGCCAAGGCACTACTAACGTGGGCAGAGGAATGTTTGCAAGTGCTGTCGGCAGCACACTTTGCGGGAACAGACAACCTGATGTTGGGTTCATGTGGATCCCGGGGAGTGGGTGCTTTGCCAGGAGGTCTTCTGGCAGGTGATCAACAGATGGGGCACACCCATCATGGATCTCATGGCGACATTTGCAACGGCCGAGGTGAGCCAGTTTTTCAGCAGGAGGGGGGAGAGGATGTTAGAAGGGCTAGATGCCCTAATGTAGAAGTGGCCCATGGAGGGCATTCTATACCTTTTTTCCCCCATTGGCACTCGTAGGCTGCATCATGCAGTGAATCGAAGTGCACCGGGGAATGGTGATCTTAATTGCCCAAGACTGTCCAAGGTGTCCATGGTATGCCGATCTGGTGGGCCTAACGGTGGACCGGCACTGGCTGTTGCCAGTCAGGGGAGACCTCTTGACACAGGGACCGCTGCAGATGCCTCAGATGGATTGATTCTCGCTTATGGTATGGCTCTTGAGAGGGATCGGTTGAGGAGAAGCGGCTATTCCGTCCCAGTGATAGCTGCTTTGCTAAAGGCCTGGAAGAAGTTCACTTCTCTGTCCTATATCTGCATCTGATGCATTTTTGAGGCATGGTGTGAAGAATGGCAATGTCGACCATTCTTGGCTACTGTACTGGATGTGTTTTAGCTTTTTTGCAAGCAAGCTTTGAGCAGAGCTTAGCCTCAAGTTCAGTGAGGGTTACAAGTAGTGGCCATTTCTTATTATCGGGGCAAAATCCAAGGAGTCTCCTCGGGAACACACCGGGATGTAGGGTGGTTCCTGAAGGCAGTGAAGCAGCTCCAACCTCTGCTGCGAGCAGTCATTCCTCCTTGGTATCTCAATTTGGTGTTGGTGACACTGGCAAAGGAGCCATTTGAGCCGGTGAGTAGTTCCTCCGTTGAAAGATTTGACTCTTTCAAGACAGTGTTTCTAGTGGCAGTTTGCTCGGCGCACAGAATTTCGGAACTTCAAGCGCACTTGTGCAGGGAACCCTTTCTTTACATCTCAAAGGAGAAGGTAATTCTCCAGCCAGTACCTTCCTTTCTCCAGCCAGTACCTTCCTTTTTGCTTAAGGTCACAAGAACATAAGATATGCCATACTGGGTCAGACCAAGGTCCATCAAGCCCATATTCTGTTTCCAACAGTGGCCAATCTAGGTCATATGTACCTAGCAGTTTCCCCAAGAGACACAAGTTCCACAATGCTTGTACTGGGTCAAGCATTGATATCTTCGGTCACTTCTTAATAATGGTTTATGGACCTTTCCTCCAGGAACTTGTCCAAACCTTTTTTAAACCCAGCTACACTAACAGCCTTTACTACATCCTCCGGTAACAAATTCCAGAGTTTGATTACATGTTGAGTGAAAAAATATTTTCTTTTATTAGTCTTAAATAGTTTACCCTGTAGCTTCATTGCATGTCCCCTAGTCTTTCTATATTCTGATAACATAAACAATCGATCTACGTTTACCCGTTCCACTCCGTTCATTAATTTATAGACTTCTATCATATCTCCCCTCAGCCGTCTCTTTTCCAGGTTAAAGAGCCCTAACCTTTTTAGCCTTTCTTCATAGGAGTATCCTTCCATCCCCTTTACCATTTTGGTGGCTCTTCTCTGAACCTTTTCTAAAATCGATATATCCTTTTTAAGATACGGCGACCAGAATTGCACACAATATTCAAGGTGCGGTCTCACCATGGAACGATATAGAGGCATTATAATATCTTTTGTTTTATTTTCCATTCCTTTCCTTATCAAACCTAGCATTCTATTTGCTCTCTTGGCCGCCGCTGCACACTGGGCCGAGGGTTTTAAAATGGTATCCACAATGACGCCTAAATCTTTTTCCTGGGTGGTGGTTCCTAATGTGGAACCTTGCATCGTGTAACCATAGTTTGGGTTGTTCTTCCCTAGGTGCATAACCTTGCACTTGTCCACATTAAATTTCATCTGCCATTTTGATGCCCAGTCTTCCAATTTATCAAGATCCTCTTGCAATTTTTCACAATCCTCTTGGGTTTTAACAACTTTAAATAGTTTTGTGTCATCTGCAAATTTGATCACCTCACTCGTTATTCCACTTTCATGTTGGTGTCTCATTTGAATTAATCGGTTTCTTTCCCGGTGCTCTCAGGAGGTCAGCAAGGAGACGTAGATCCACAGTTGCGTCTGCTAGGTGTAAGAGTCTTGCGGTGTTACTTGACGAGAATGGCACTGTTCCATAAGTCCGATTTGTTTGTGGTGTATGAGGTCAATGCAAGGGGGAGGCAGCTGCTAAGTTCTCTATTTTCAGGGGGATTAAAGAAGCTATTGTGTTTGGTGTACGTGTTGAAAGGGAAGTTGGTGCCAGGGGGGCAGCAGATGCCTTCAACAAGGACGCAGGCTGTCTCGTGGGTGGAGTACAGTCTGATGCCGCCGGCCGACATTTGTAGGACGGCCATTTGGTCCTCCCTCCACACTTTTGCAAAACACTGTCGTTTTGGATGTGCAGGTGGCAGGGGACACCAGATTCGGGGCAGCAGTAATTCAGGCCAGAATCACAGGTCCCTCCCATGCTCTGTTACATCCCAAAGGTGTGGTACTGGACTGGAGGGACGATAAGGAAAGTTAAATTAGGCCTTGCCTGCTAATTGGCGTTCTTTGAGTGACTCCAGTCTAGTCCCAGAACCCTCCCTGTTTGGTTGTAGTATACAGCGCTGCGACCCCAGGCCTGAAGAATGTTACTGTGGTGTATTGTGGTCAGGAGAATTACTGTGCATCAGTGTAGGTGTTGGAGGGGCGTGGGGCATGGGAACTGACAGGAGTTCTGCTGATCATTTTTTTTCCTTGTGCCTTAAGATTTGATGCTGCCACCAACTGGCAACTGAGAATCTTATCTAGGACCATTGGGTCTTTCACTGATATAGTCCACAGGTATGCCGCCTTGTTCCGGGGGTTAGGGGCCCGCAGCAGTAGATTGGTTTATAATGTTTGGCTACTTGTTTCTCCTGTGAGTTTGCTTTGTCAGTAGGTTACTGGGGACTGGTGGGAGGTGCCAGCTGCCTTAGTACACCAATGTCATCAAAAGATGACACGCTCAGTCTCCAAGCTGCTGGAGGAGGTTGACTACCCTGAGGTGCAGGACTGGACTGGAGTTACTCGAGGAAAGCTAGTTAGTTGGTAAGGCCTAATTTAACTTTTTCAGGATCTCTGTTTTTTTTTTAGAACAGCATCCAGTGAAGATTTTTAATAAAACAGATACTGTGATGATACCGAAAATTAATCACAGAAGAGAGCAGCTCCCTTCAGCCTTCAAAAGTGCTCTATTACTACTGCTATTTTTAGTCCATTCAACATCACAATTGAATTGAGGTCTAAGGAGAATTTTTCTCCCAATGAGCTCTATCTTCCTGTTAAAGGAAATACTATATCACAAAAAAGGTTTTCTTCTATTTCGCATGCCTTGCACAATATCAAAAATAGGATATTTTTTTTCCTGAAATTCCTTCATTACTCTGCAGTTCTCCCCCATGTTTCTCCTGTCCAGATCTACAGAAAGAAATGGCTCTTCAGGGAAATTTTTCAACATCCACCACAAAAGTTGAAAATCTGTGAAATCAAACCATAAATGCACACTAGTGATCACTGAAATAATCAAAATCACACCACCAAAATGAATTTTAGTGTATCTTCATGGAAATCTCATTTATACTGAATAAATTTCTGTGGTGCAGGGTTCTGTCCAAAGAGTGGAGGAATAGCATAGTGGTTACAGCAGTAGGTTAAGCACTAGGGAAGCCAGGTTTAAAATCCCACTGACACATCTTCTGACTTTGGGCAAGTCACTTAACTATCCATTGCCTCTGGTTCAAACTTAAATTGTAAGCCCTCCGGAGACTGGGGAAATACCAGAATGTAACTTGCCTTGAACTACTACTGAAAAGGCATAAACTAAATCATAAATCACTGCCATATTTGGAGCAGAGTACACTTACCTAACAAAAAGAAAAGATACTACTCTAGCAATATGGAAATTGTTATTTAGAATAACAGTAATATCTTTAATAACCTGGGGTTAGATTTCTCTATGTACAGATATTAGTTTAATACTTACCTTCTGGCACAGTAGAAAGTATAAAATCCTGATGGAGAAAATGTATAACATGCAAAACAAAATCAAATTGGAGGGCAGAGAAATGCAGTGCAAAGAACTGTTCTAGTAATTTCACGAGTGTTCAGAGTATGTGGTTTGGATGGTAACTGGAAACTATATAGAAAATAGTTGCCAATTTAAATAGTCATATAGTTTTTGAGCTTTTGTCTTTCTTTCTATAGTCCTCATAAGAAAATGTTTGTAATAATGAAGAGGCAGATGTGTTGGGCAGCTTAAAGTTAGCTTTGACAGATTTTCGTGGAATCTAGGAGCCAGCCTAGCTGCAGGTCCTGAAAAAGTGACGTTCCAGAGTCTTCCCCCTCCCCCCCCCAGCAGTCAGCTTTCTATATACTTGAGTTGCGTGGTGGAGGAAGTTCGGGATGATCTCAATTTCAAGTCTTGTGAGATCAGCCTGAATGCTGATTTTAAGTACCCAGATCTATCTCCTCTCAAGACTGATAGGGCTGGAATGCAGTGGCGTACCAAGTGCACATTATTTTCCATAGGGCCTATTGCAATTTTTATACAATAGTCTCTGTGGCAAATAACATGCAGTAACTATATTTCTCTTTTTAGTGGCTCAGTGCTCCTAGGGAAGAAGGATGACACATACTCCAAAATTGTCATTATTTTTTCATGAATAATGTAGCTTAAGATTAGTCAGGTTTATTGCTCATTAATATGCAAAATGAATGAGTGGCACTAAAAAAAAGAAATTACAGCAAATAATGCCTGTCAAATGGAGAGCCAGGGGTTATTTGGCAAATAAACTTATGGGAATAATATACATTAATAGCTCTGGCCCTAAGTATATCATAAAACAGGCAATGGGACTTCAGTGAGTTTTCTGTTCATATTTTTCATTTCTTTTTTGAGTGTTCCCCATTTTACTTGGATCCATAATGTTGAAAGTTGCTGAGCAGAAGTTCTCCCGAAACTTTAAATACAGAGTTTGTGGATAACATTATAAATTACAGTATACAGAGCTGATATTCTTAAGAATTTTGCTTTGTTTTAGCCAACCTTTGATAGGTGTGGGAAGGAGTTATGGAGACTGGAGAGAGGCTGAAGCGAAAGGGGGTGCAATGAAGCAAGCATGAGGGAAGCAAAAAGGAATATGTCCCCAGAAATGAGCAAAGTAGAAGGAAAACAAAAATGGATTTTTTTTTCCTAAAGAGTTTTAGAGAGAAACAGAGTTTATGAGAGAGAAATGGAGGCAGGAGAGGAAGAACAAAGACTTGGCAAGAGAGGAGGGAAATAAAATAAAAGCTTTTTTTAACACCAGTATAGCTTCTCTGTTGCTAATAAAACATGTATATGGGCTTTTTATGGAAAATAGAGAAGTCCTAGAAAAGGTCAAATGAGGAAGTACAGAATGATTATGTAAATATTATCAAAAAGTCAACATCTTTAAGGTTCTTCATTTACTGAACTGAGGCTTGAGGACATTGTGGTGTGTTAGAGGAAATGAAGTGACTCAGTTAAATTTACTAAGTGTTTTTTCTGGTGTTCATGATTTCCATCAGATCTTCCTGATTGCTTTTCTTTCTCAAAAGCACAGGTCTCTATTTTAGGAGTTTGGGTTTTTATGCAGTTTTATTCTGCTAAGGCATTTCAAAAGTGTCCTTCAGCTGTTTAAGAATAAAAATTAGTTTAACCTAACAACTTTGGATGTTTTGCTGTGGTATCAGTCAGCCTTTAAGAAGACCTTGCTGCAGTGGTGATTCTTTTAAAATGCTATCCTTAAGAGATCTGGTGACCATATGTTTAGTATCAGCTTAATGACACAGTGGCTGAAAACTTGGTGAGCTGTTCTATTACCTCTCTTCATTCATTTACTGAGAAAACTAAAGGCTTCCACATTTTAGTGGGTACATTTTTGGGGTGACTTATCTATATTAACATTTGTTTTTCGTTTTGATTTTTTACTTTAAGTTGTGCTGTGTTTTTTTTAAGGAATAATTACATAGATAATTTTGCCAGTGAATTTGGTACTTTCCTTATTATCCTGCTACATCAGTCTGGACTTGTGGGTTATGCTCCCTTGCCAGCAGCTGGAGGCAGACTTGATTGAGCAACTTTCAGTGATGTCATCACTTGCTATATCTACTAGTGCAATGCAGAGAAGCCAGTATTTGTCTGCTTCTAGCAAGTGGCAAGGTGTTTTGGACTGATGCAGATAAACCTGTCTCTCCTGGGTTGAACTACAGCACTATGGCCTGTATGACAGACACATAAAGGTCCAATGTTGTTTGGAGCTCTGATATGCTCCTCTCTCCTGGAGCCAACAACTTGCTCTATGTCCAGCACTGCTACTCATGGATTCCTAGCATTTGGTGTGCTGGAGAGGAGCAGGAGGACTCCACGAGGCCCCTGCTAGGGAGCTGTTAAGTCGGGCCCAGGCTTCCCTCTTGCTGTCCTTTATTTGCATGCTTTTTAGGTTTTTCTCTTTATTTTTTCCTGCTGTGTGTTTTTATTCTCCCTTGAATTTCCGTGGAATGTATTGGTTCTCTAGTTGCTTTTAATAAAGCAATTCTAAATTTGGGGAGAAAAAAAGCCTTTTACTTTTTCGCAGCTGGGCCTCCCAGGTCTGTGTGAGGTTCTGGGGCTTCCCTGCTTGGGTTTCTCCACTTAGCCTGGCAAGTGTTTGGATTCCCTTTTCATCATGATACTGCTTCTTTTTCCAGCATGGATTCTTTGCAGTCTTAAACTTTTGCTACTACAGTGTTCAACCGTGTGGCCTTGATGCACCCTGGGGCCTTCCATGGACACCCCTTTTTGTCTGGATTCTGACTGGAATGCCCTAGGTACTCATCTACCTTTTGGAACCCCCTTACAAGGGGGCCTAGGGCTCAGTGCTGTTTCTGTGGTCCCTGCTGCTCCTTTGCTTTATTTTTTGCACTGGTGGGTACTGTGGCCATTATAGATGGCTGCTGGGTTCTGGTGGAGTGGTCCTAGCTGCAAACCCATTGTCTCCTGGGAATCCCAGGACTCCCCTTTCAAACTATCTTGCACTGCAGCTCCTGAAACAGGTCACTGGCTGTTTTCAGTCTTTGCTAGCTGCTTTGTGGCTCCTTCTGGGGGAGTCCAAGGCCTGGGCCTCTCCTCTGAGGGACCCAGGACCCACAAGAGCCTCTGACTTGGGCAGTTAGACTGGTCATGGCTTCTGCTTCCCTTTTAACTCATCCATTCCTCTGTGAGCCCAGCCTTATCTCCTGTGGGAGTTGGTTGAAACACCCAAGAGAAAATCCTTTTTGCTAGGAGGTAAATCCTGAGGAGGGCAGCATGATTCAGACCTTTAAATACTTAGAGGATTAATGAACAAACCTCTTCCAAAGACGGGAAAGCTGTAAAACTAGAGGGCATAACATGGAGCTGCAAGGGGGTAAACTGAAAGGCAAGGTCAGGAATACTTTTTCACTGAAAGGGTGGCGAATGCTTGGTATGCCCTCCCGATGGAAGTAGTGGAGGCAAATAGTGACAGAATTCAAAAGGCATGGGACAGACAGTGGATCCCTTTATAGCAAAAGGATAAAATCAAAATAAACATAACAATCTCTTCCTTATTGTTCCTCCAATCCAGTCCCGTACCTCTGGGTAGTGTACCTCTTCTAGCAGCTTGGAGACTGAGCATGTCATCTTTTTGATGACACCGGTGTACTTATGTAGCTGGCACCACCTACCAGCCCCAGTATGCTCGGTCTTCAAGCAGCTGGAGGAGGTAGTGAGCCAGGGTGCTGGACTCACTGAAGGGACATCTAAGGAGATGGGTTTAGTTTTCTTTTTATTTCCCCTGTTAAGGTGCAGGTTTCTTTGTTTTTAAAGGCAGGGAAAAAAAAAGACAGATCAGAAAGAACCCAGGGGACAACAGGGCTGAGGAGAGGATATTCCTTCCTCCCCCCCCACCCCTAGGATTTCAGGGGAGGGGGGAGTTCTGTAGAGGCCTTCCTCAGTTTCAGACTTCTGGTGGCTCCTGAACCTGTTATCGGGTGAGCAGTGGATTGACGGGAGTGAAAACCGGAAGCCCCGAGTTGCCCCCCCCTCAGCACCAAAGCCAGGAAGGAAGGCTGAGCACGAGGGGTAGAAAAGCCATACAGCAAAGAGGCTCCAAGGTAAGAGCAGTGGGGGATGGGGGAGGACAGCAGAACCCCTAGCAACCCCCGGAACACGAGAAGACAGAGCAGCCTGCACCCACATGTTTGGGATTCTGCAGCAGCGAGGGAAACTCCCCCCGCTGTGTTTAGGCATGATTTCTTCTTCTTTAGGCCCGCATGTATTTTAACCCCCTGCTGTGTTTTGGGTGCCTGGGAGAGGCAGCCACCGGAGAATAAAACAGGACAGAGCAGCTTCTTCCTAGGGGGGCCATTTGCAGTTTCCTTTCAAGTTCAGTTTTTGTTAATTAGATTTTGGTAAATTTTTGTTTTGTTTTTATTTTATTTTAGTTCAGGTACTCTAGCGCTCTGTGCCCGAGTCTGTGGAGGTGCACTGTGCTAGGGATCCTTCTATCTACCCGGGTACAGATTGAGGGCATTCCTGTGGCAAAAGCCTAACTAAATGTGCCATTGTCTTGTTGCTGGGCAGATTTCAGAGAGCCGTTGTGCCTGGTCAGATGGGTCAGGATATGTAAGTGACAGTGTGTTGAGACATTGTGACTTTTTCCCGAGAAGGATCAGGCAAAAAAGTCAGAGACAGAAATAAATGAAAGATAAGCAGGAAAAAGTGCAGAGTACCTTGTGTAGCTACAGTTTTGTTCTGTGAAACAGGAAGCACCTGCATGCAACTGTTCATTGTAAACACAGTTCCGTAAATGCAATGTGTATGTTTTGTGTTCCATGTAAACCACACTGATGTTGAATAGCGAGGTATAAAAGAAATGTAAAATAAAATAAATAAATGCAAGAAATGTATATGACTAGAAAGACAGTCAGTGGATAGGAGACAAATTAAATCCTTCCATGTGTCTATGGTCAGTGAGTAATCTGACATGATCAATTGTCTCTTAGTTCAGACTCTGTACCTACTAAATTTGTGATATTGCTTGTAAGGGAAGCTGTACTCCTTACAGTCATTGGTATTACTTGTAATAAAATCACAAACTTTTATTCAGAGAAAGTGTCAGTCTGAATCAGTGTGTGGTCCATTTCATATCTTTGAGGTACAACACGGCAGCGTAGTCTAAAAAGATATGCGGGAACTGATGGGGAACAGTCTCGGAGGCAGGTGTCTGCCTAGACTGCACGTAAGATGCTAGGTCATTGGAGCAGGACCTGCAGGACGAGACAAGGCAGGAGAGTACCTCCCAGTTGCAAGAGAACCTGGGGGGAGGGCGCCATGTTACCTTCAATGGATCCAGCCCCTGGTCCCTGCAGGATGCCCGGACCATCCCACCCCCTCAAGCCCAAGGAGCAATAGGGTTCCCGGGGGAGTTCTCACCGGAGTTTGTCTCACTTTTGCATAAAGCATTTTGCTATGTCGTCAATGCTTGGCAAGCGGCTCCTCTGACTCGGAACGTGGGGCTAAGTAGGCGTCGGATGCAAAACAGTATGAATCAGGGGCAGTGGCGACTAAGCAGGCTAGAGGCTCGGAGGAGTGGCAGCAATCGCCATTGTCGGAGGGGCTGGATGGGGAAGATCTCGACACAGAGCTAGATCTACAGGAGGAGTTGGAAGAAGAACAGGAGGGTCAGGCCCGGATTGTTCGGGTGTTCCGCCAGAAGGATCTGCCGGTGCTCATTTTGGTGTTCCTCAAGGCTCTGAATATGCCCGCTAATCTCCCGGCAGAGGAATAGGTGCTGGAGGATCCGCTGCTACAGGCAGTGCGGAAATCGTGGAAAGTCGTCTCAGTATATAGAGTAGTGTAGGACAGGTGATCCAGGATGAGTGGGATCTGCCGGAGGCCGGTTTTAAAGGGGTGCGATCCATGATGCATCTATACCCATTACCGGAGCAAGAACGAGAGCGCCTTTGATTGCCCAAAGTGGAAGCAGTGGTGTCTGCGGCAGTAGAGGAGACTTTGACTTGTCTCCTGCAGCTAAGATTCATGGAACCAGTTCTGCAAGACCAGTACGGCTGCGGTCGATACCCCATTTCTTTTCGCCTGATTCTCAACCTCAAGGGCATGAACTGCTGTCGCTGGGTAGTGCATTTCCACATGGAAATGCCGAGATCAGTAATAGTGGCGGTAAAGAGCGGCGAGTTCGTGATGTCTCTTGACCTCACGGAGGCGTGTCTGCACATTCCTATCCATCCAGAACATCAGCATTTTCTACCCTTTGGCGGTGCCAAGGAGCCATTTCCAGTTTCAAGTGTTGCCCTTTAGACTGGCGACCAGCTTCCGAACCTTCACCAAGGTCATGGTGGTGGTGGCGGCGGCAGCAGCTCTCCACAAGGAAGGGGTTTTTGTTCACCCGTACCTAGACGATTTGCTGATCTGGTTGAAGTCCAGGGACAACAGTGAAAGAGCAACAGAATTGGTGGTGGAGTTCCTTCAAAGTTTCAGTTGGGTGGTTATCCTGGCCAAGAGTCAGTTGCAGCCAGTCCAGGAGCTAGAGTATTTGAGAGTGTGCTTCGATACCTGTGTGGATAGGGTTTTCCTGCCAGATCGCTGGGTGCAGGAGGTACAACAGTTGATACAGCAGTTCCTGAAGATGGCGAGACCATCAGCGTGGCATTATCTGCAGGTTCTGGGGACCATGGTGGCCACTCTCGAGCTAATCCCATGGGCAAGGGCGCACATGTGATTATTGCAGAGGGCTCTGCACCAGCTGTGGTTCCATCAGTCTCAACACCTGTCCCAAGTTCTCACCTGCCTATGGAGCTCCAGGAGAGCCCTCAGATAGTGGCTGCATCCGGGGAGTCTGGAAGGGGGCATGCCGCTAGAGTTCCTGGTGTGAGTTCTGCTGGTGATCGATGCCAGTCTGTCAGGTTGGGGAGCCCTTTGCGAAGGATGCTTTGTTCAGGGACAGTGGAGTTTGTAGGAGGCTCTGTGGTCGATCAACAGGCTCAAGATGTGAGTGGTGACTTTGGCGCTAAAACGTTTCGAGCCATAGTTGCAGGGGAATGTTTTCCCGAGTCCTCTCGGACAATGCAACTGTGGTGACTTACATCAACCGGCGACGAGGCACAGACAGTGCAACCCTGGAGGAGGAGACTTGAAAGGCTATTGGGATAGGCAGACACTCATCTTCAGGTGTTATCGGCGGCGCACGTACCAGGAGTCGACAATGTGACGGCAGATTATCTCATTTGAGTGCGCATGGACCCTAGGAAATGGCAGCTCAACCAGAGGGTGTTCGAACACGGGGACTGGTGATGGGGCACACTGGTCATGGACCTAATGGCAATGTTCGAATTGGCCAAGGTCTGCCGGTTTTTCAGCAGAAACTGAGAAAGGATGTCCGAGGGCCTGATGCTCTAATTCAGTGGTGGCCCGAAGAGGGTCTTCTCTGTTTTTCCCGCGTGAGTGCTCATAGGCCAGGTGGTGCAACGGATAGAGGCGCACCGGTGATTAGTAATTCTGGTGGCACCAGATTGGCTGAGGCGCCTGTGGTATACTGACCTGATTTGGATACTGACGGATCGACCATGATGGCTTCCAGTTCGGAAGGACCTCTTGATGCAGGGACCGCTTCGAATGCCCCAGGTGGATCCATTCTCACTTATGGCATGGCTCTGGAAAGTGGGAGGTTGAAGAATAAGGAATATTTGGGCTCGGTGATAGTGACCTTGCTGCAGGCCCAGAGGAGAGGTCTACAAACCTGGCTTACATCCATGTGTGGCGCATCTTTGATTCATGGTGCGGAGAAAGGCAGGTGCGCCCTTCTACTGCCTCCGTCCCAGACATCTTGGTGTTCTTGCAATCCGGTTTTGATAAGGGCCTAGCCACCAGTTCCTTGAGGGTGCAACTGGTGGCAATTTCCTGTTATCGTGGGAAAGGCCACGGGGTGCCTTTGGGTACACACCCAGACGTGCTGAGATTTCTAAGGGCGGTGACCCACCTCCATCCACCGAGGAGGGCGGTGGTACTGCCTTGGGATCTCAATCTGGTGCTGATGGCTCTGTCTGGGGAACCCTTTGAGCCATTGAGTTGAGCTTCCCTGAAGGATTTAACTCTGAAAACGGTATTCCTAGGGGCGATTTGCTCAGCATGTAGGATTTTGGAGCTTCAGGCCCTCTTCTGCCAGGAGCCATTCCTTTTCCTTGTCCAAGGTGGTGTCGGCATTTCATGTAAATCAGGTCATTTCCTTACAGGCGTTGGTGAGTGTGGATTGGGCCTGCCACTTTGCAGCTGCGCTGCCTGGATGTTAAGAGCCATGCGAAGGTATGTGAAAAGGACTTTGTTCTTTCGAAGATTGGACAGTCTGTTTGTTCTATTTGGTGGGACATGCAAAGGTGAGGCGGCAGCTAAGGCCTCCACTTCCAGATGGATCAGGGAGGCAATCGTGTTGGCGTACATCTTGAAGGGGTACAGCAGTGTTGGCGGGGTTGCAGGCGCATTCTACAAGGGCTCAGGCAGTCTCATGGGCAGAGTATAGCTAAGTTCCACCGGTGGAGATTTGTAGGGCGGCAACGTGGTCGTCGCTGCATACTTTCTCTAAGCATTACAACCTGGATGTCCAGCTGGTGGGGGACGCTCGTTTCAGATTGGCAGTGCTTCAAGCCGGTTGTGTGTGTGTCTCTCCCATTAGTTTAACTACTCTGATACATCCCAGAGGTGCGGGACTGGACTGGAGGGATGATAAGAAAAGAGAAATTAGACTTACCTGCTAATTGTTCCTTGAGGAACTCCAGTCCAGTCCCGGAACCCTCCTTGAGTGCTTTCTGTGATAATCTGTGCGCACCCCAGTCCTGAAGCTGGTTCCCTTGGTGAAGGAAGTGGCCAAGAGGAGCCGAGGAGTGGGGTGTAATCGACTTGTGGGGGTGGGGCAGACCAGAAGAGCTGTTGGTTGCTTGCTCCCCGCTGGTTGGGGTTGCTTGCTCCCCGCTGGTTGGGGTTGCTTGCTCCCCGCTGGTTGGGGTTGCTTGCTCCCCGCTGGTTGGGGTTGCTCCGGTGCTCAACAGGTAGGCCTCATCCTGGGGGGGGGGGGGGCGGTGGCGTATCCTTCCCAGGGGATGGAGGGGAGTACTAGTTTATTTAGGCGTAGAAGTGTTTTTTATGTGTTTAACTACTTATTTGTTGATCCTATGAGTCTGCTTTGTCAATAGGTAGGTGGTGCCAGCTGCATATGTACATTGGTGTTGTCATCAAAACAATGACATACTCAGTCTCCAAGCTGCCGGAAGAGGTACACTACCCAGAGGTGCGGGACTGGCTGGAGTTCCTCAAGGAACAACAATTAGCAGGTAAGTCTAATTTCTCTTTATATCTCAACAAATGGGGGTGACCTACACGGATAGGTGTGTACAACCCTAAACAAAGGCATGGGAAGGGGTGACCTGCACAGAGCGGCAGGTGCACCTTACTCTTGCTGCTTTGCTGGGCAGACTAGATGGACCATACTGGTCTTTATCTGCTGTCATATACTATGTGCTATGATATTTGTGGTGAAAGGGTAGGGTCTCCATGATCCACCTATTTCACTGATGAGTTCTCTCATGCCCTTTTAGGATGCTGTGGGTGGCTCTGCATGTGGTAGAACTTGCTCTCAGTTTCCCCCCCCCCCCCACACCTCTTTCTTGGAGGGTTTCTAGCACCCTGCTGTATTCTTTCCTCTATCTGATCTTATGCAGTAATGAGTATCCTCAAGATAGACCCTAATAGTTCTGAAGTCCTTCTTGGCTGTAGCCTCAGCCTTAGCCTCCAGATATGCGTGATCAGTTTTTTGGTCCCCCTGGAGTGTGAGCCTTGGTCAAAACTGTGACAAAGCGCATGTCTACCCCTGTGGAGGGGAGATGCTATGCTTGGGGAGTCAGTTTAAGAAGATACAGCACAGTTCTCAGGCGGCACTGTGTGTGGGCTTGTTGTCAAGCCCTTTGAATCTGGCCACTACTGTGCAGCCTGGGGGCTATAAGATTGGAAGAATGCCTAGGTGGCTGGTACCCTCTAATATTTGATCAAATTCTCTTCCAAGTCCATGGTAGTGATGGTAGTAGCCAGACAATAGCTGTGGCTCTGTGCTTGGTCAGTGGATGCTACCGCCAAGCTGTGGCTGAGCAAACCCCCTTTATGGGCCTGTTGCTTTTCGAGGTGGGCCTGGTGGAAAGGGTGACATCCTTGATGGCCCTAGAGGTGATAGATATACCTGTTGTGGTGCTGTGCATAGAACCCTCTAACCCCTAAGAGTATGACTACAGATTGTTCGTCCTTTGGGGGGTCAGTCCTTTTTGGAGCTTTCTGCATGCTTGGGTCACCACCATGGCTCCATTGGAACAGTTATCTCCTAAATGGTTTATGGCTATCCCTGCAGGATGTGGCTCCAACTGTTGCTGTCTGAAGGGGACCCACACCACTTCAGACCTGTGGGTCCTCTGTCAAGGCTGAAGTCCTGTTAGCTTTTTATGCAAATTGCTTGTCTTCTAACTTGAAAGTCTCTGGTTCAGGTCATCCTTTATATAGTTGTTTAAGTATGCATTAAAAAATTCTGAATATTTTGTTTTACACAGAAAGATCAATAAAAATTGTGTTGGGTTCTTGAGAGATTTTTACAAGTCTTAGTGAGTTTCCGTGTTTTATAATTATATCTGTATATGTAATTGCTTTCAGTGCATAAATTTGATTCTTTTTTTTTTGGTCTAGATGTTCACACATGAGCCCAACCACACAGTACTCACCTATGTGCTGTGCATGTGGTTTGGGAGAAGTATGCGCAAATGTTGGGTTATGGTTTCATAAATATGATATTCCGCCCTTGCAAGCATACAGAGCAGCTTACAAAATCAAGGTTAAAATATAAATTCCATTAAAATAGAAAAGAACTCCTTAACTAGATAGGATTAATAAAATAAAGGAGAACAAGTTCGGTCATAGGGACAGAGGAAACAAAAGGGGAGAGACTGCCTGATCGGCCAAGGATCCCCTGTCTTGGCTAAACGGCTTGTTCGAACAGAAGATTTTCTAAACTTTTTTTTTTTTTAAACTTCTTAAAACTTGTTCAAGATAGATGAAAGTGGGCAAAGAATTCCATAAGCATGGAGCAGTGTGAAAAAAATAAAAGCAAAGTTTCATGTAGATTCATATGACATGTGAAGAAGGAATAACCAGCCGATTTCCATGTAAGGAGCACAGACTACATGGGGGAGCAAATAATGTAATAATAAGCAGTCTGGTGCACAATTTTTAAATTACTTTATGGGTCAAAGTAAGGATTTTGAATCTTGGCAAAGAACCAGCACTGTTCATGCCCTGAATACGCATGTACCTAACTTTTACAATACCGCACTTTACGCGCACAGGCTAGTGGTGTGCAGTTGAGTATGTGTACTACCATCACTAGTTTTTAATTCACTTAACGTATTACCTATATGGCATACCTGACAAAAAGTGTGCAAACACAACACATCATACATAAAAACATCTTTGAATGTGTTCTAGTCACAGGTGTCTATGCTGCTATAACTCAAAAAATATGAGCTTTCTGGTGTCCAGTATCAACAGGTTAGTCATACTTGTGTTGAGGAAAAGTGGTTAGAGGAGACCGGTACTGCTGATTTACTTGCAGCATGAGCTTTTTATTTTTGATTGGGCCACAGCTTCCTCTCTCCCTTCTAGGCTATCTTATCAGCCACTATCATTAAGAGGAAGCTGACAGGGTCAGCCTGACTGTGAATGACTTATTTCCATAGCTAACTTTAAATTTGCTTTAGTGGGCTAGCTGTGATCCTCTTTGTCTTTAGATGCTTACATTCCTATACATAAATAAATTTCCTTTGAACAGGTTCTTGTAACTCAAAGAAATTGGCCGGAGGTGGTGGTAAACAGGCAGGATGAGTACTGGTAGCTGTCAGTCATCAGTTGTATGCTATACATTTTTTTCTAAATTTATTAAACAGGTAGGTTGAGTACTGGTAGCTGTCAGTCATCAGTTGTATGCTATAATTTTTTTTCTAAATTTTCTTTTAGTTAAATTTCCTAAATTTTTATGACCCAAGTGTGTTCTTATCTGTAAGTGTAGTAAAACTAAAATTGCATTGATAACCTGATGAACTTTGTATATTATTTTTTTAATTAGAGCCATCTCAAATGCTTAAAATTCCATCACCACAGTGTGGTAGCTGTAATACTAAATTGTATTGCAGTTTTAAGCCTTTCCATAGCCAATCAGCTATTTATTTGAGAATCATAGGGAAAAGCATAGTGTAGGAGTAGCCTAGTGGTTAGAGCAACTACCTAGTACCCCAAAGATCAAGGGCGTTCAGGTGCAGGGGAAACAGACTGAAGCTGAGGATGGGGCACCCCACAAACTGATTAAGTTTTGACTATTAGCCTTTGGGGGGGAAAAATAACTGACGCTCTTGTGGTTTTACCAAAATAATGTAGTAAATACTGTATTTTCACGCAAATAATATGCGCATGCATAAAACATATATATATATATATATATATATATATATATATATATATATATATATATATACACACACACACACACACACACACATTGCAAAGAAACTTATCTAATCATGTAAAAATAAGCTCACACATAATGCACGTTAAGGGCTTGCAGTGATAACTAGCATGTTCTAAAAGCAGTCTGTGTGGTAAAACTCCTGTGCTTAACTGCTCTTAGTACCGACTGGTGACAGCATGTGCAATGTTGCTTGTAAGTTGTCATGACTACCAATAGTGAACTTGCACTTAATACCACCTCTTGAAGTGGCATTAAGTGTAGGTGTGCTACCAGCCCCTTGCTTTTCCTGTAAAAATAAACTGGTATAATGCACACATGCATATAACACTTGGTAGAAGTGTGCGGTGAGTAAAATCACATATAAGTGTTATATGTGGGAAAATACAATGCGTATTTGTATATGTGCGGGTGTGTACGTATAGCGAGATATAATATGACTTCAAATGTTTTAAAGTTGGCGGGGCGGAGTTAAGATGGCGGCGTGATAGGAGTGTGGCGTCTTGTTTCCTTTGGCTTCTTTTCCTCATGCCTCCTAAGCGGCGCGGGAACCCCCCCACCAAGTCGGTGAAGGGTGCTTCTCCTGCGGCTTCTCAGCAACAGATAGACGCGCTTCTCCTGAAAGCTCTGGCGCTCGAAAAGGCTGTTGCGGGCTCTTTGCAGAAACCGCCGAATGGGGAGGCGGCTACTGCCGAGCGTGTTACAATCATCCCACAGCCGTGTCCGGCGGCTCAATTGGAGTCGGAGCCTGTGGCTTCAGGCTCAGCGGATATCGCTCTGCTTGTCCCTGGAGAGGAAAGTGGCGTTTTGGGCTTGCCTGCGTCTTGTTCAACGCCGCTTCTCCCTTCATCTGTTCAATTGGTTAACGTCGAGGAAGGTCCTAAGGCTGTTGATGAGCAGGCCTCTTGTGTTCCCTTGGAAGTGGTAGATGTTTCTTTGAGCACGTCCCTAAAGGATCCTCCACAGCAACGCATGGGTGAAATATCTTTGGATTCTATTTGGAACATGTTGTTGAAGTTGGATGGAACTGTTTCTAAATGTGCTGCTGATGTTTCCACGCTTATCCAGGTAGTGGCTCACAACTCAACGCAATATGCAACATTTGAAAAAGATACTTCTGAGAAGTTTACGGTGGTTACTAAAGACGTTAGTGACTTTAAATCTGTGTCAGATCAACTAGTTAAAGATAATGTAATTATCCATCAAAGACTTGAGCAGTTTGAGAACAAGTTTAGAGCTTTAAATCTGAGAATCTTAAATTTTCCTTCGTTGTTGAATATATCTCCCATTGATACCTTTAAGAAATATGTCTGAGGTACTTAATATTCCTGTTGATGCATTTCCTCTAGTAACTAGAGCTTATTTTCTTCCAGTAAAGAAAGTTGAGTCAGATGATCCTATTGTAACTGTTCCTGCTAATCTTACTGATTTTCTTGAGGGCTCTTCTTTCCAAGTACAGAATCGTTCTACTTTATTGGTATCGTTTGTTTTTGAATCTGATCTTTCCAGAGTAGTATTATATTTTAAGAAACTTACTGTTCCCTTTTTTGGTGAATGTATACGGATTTTTCCAGATGTGAGTCACGCTACGCAGGAGCGTAGACGTTTGTTCCTGAAAATGCGGTCGGAAACTATAGCACTGGGAGCTAGCTTTCGCTTACGGTACCTTTTGTAAATGTTTTATTTCTTTCCTAGGGGTTAAATATATATTTTTTGTACCTGAGCAGCTAAGGTCCTTTCTTGACCTTAAAAATTTTTCCACTGGGACTGATTTAGGAGGGGAAGCAGTATGATATAAGATAGAACACGTAATGTAAAGGAGTGCTGGGGTTCCGATTAGTGCCTTTTCTTTTTTCCCTTTTCCTGTATTCCCCTTTAATACGTATAACTCCGTCCCCGGTTGTAGGGGTCTAATTTTGTAGTTGTATTGGTGTTTGCTTACTTGTATTTTTTTGTAAAATAATATGTTTATCATGCTTGTAACTTTACAACTCTGTTTCTTTTACAAGATGAGATGCTTGTTAAAATTTGTTAAAACTTATAAATAAAAAATTAAAAAAAAAAATGTGTTAAAGTTCTCTTCTAGTCTATTAATCGTTTGACTCTTCTGCTTAGGCTAAGAGCACAGTAGTTTAATTTGCCAGTGTGTATTTTATAGGAGCGAGATGGTCGCTGTAGAACGAGGCACAACTGGGAAAAGCATGGGGAAATGTCTGATTAACCTGGTAATGGTAATTTTATTATCTTAATTTAAAACACTTGTAATCTGCTGTTTACAATTCACCAAAATGCACAAAGTAGATGACAAAGCTCCATAAAAAATATTGACAATTACTACTGTATTTATGATTTTATTGTTTTAGTTCTCCCCTCCCCCCCCAAAAAAATCTTGTTGCCCTTGTTACACTACGCATTCCTGAAATAAAATAGTCCTTTAGCCCCCCTCCTCCCCTCGACAAAAAGTCACAGTATCGCTGCCATTCATTACCTGTGGAATTAATTCCACATCTCTGGAGGTATTCCAAAAAGAGTTCTTCCTAATGTTTACTAATCAAAAGGTCTTAGCCCCTGGCAAAGAAATGTCACAAGCTTGGTGGGTTTGCACAAGTCACACTAGATCATACTTAATGGACTTTATCCATATGATATCTAGGTGCCTATCCATGGTAACTTTGGTATGCCATACACAATTTAAATTTCATCCACATTGAAATGAGTAACTAATGTAATGCAGCTAGTAATGGGAACACCCTCTCTTACCTTCAGTTATGGATAAGTCTTTTTGCTGCATAATTTTACAATTTTTGAAGCCTAGTCAGTTGTGGGTCTTTTTTTTTTTGGCAATCGATAAACAGACAGTTACAGTAATCTGTGACTCAGGATCGTGGCTTTCAGAACCTTTCTAAGGTCCTAAATTTGCAACAATGAACACATCTGACATGCCATATACATCTTCATATATGCCTTCTTTAACAATAAGGATACATGCACCTCCATAAATAGGTCTGTAATAAGTCTCAAACACCCCAGTACATTCACATTTAAACCATTAATATCTTCCGTTTTAGAAATATTTAAGACCAGATAATTTTGACCCAGCCAAGTTTAATGAAAAATCTGCATATTATCCACATATAATCGTAACACATTTTGTCTTAATTACCTATGTTATCAGTCAAATATACACACTAAACAGGATAGGGGAAAGAACAGAGCATTGTGGTACTCCATATAACAATTTCTTAGGAGTTGAGTGCTTGATGACCTCAAAAACTTCAAAAGATCACTCTGCTAAAAGTGATGTACATACCTGTGTGTGGCAGTGATGATTAATGGGGAACCAGGCACGGTTGCTCTACATTTCCCTTGTTTATTTTTAAGCCCTTTTTTGCACATAATAAGGGGTAATTCAACTATACTAGGGGTGGGACACTGGAGCTCAAATGTTTGGCATTCACTGATGACATTTTTCTGATGCTCTCACAACCGAAGGCCTTGCTGAAAGTGGTATTGCAGGAGTTTGAGAGATTTGGGCATGTTTTGGGGTTGAAATTGAACTATGCTAAACTGAGGCCATCCCTCTCAATATTAATGTAGAGAGGCTTTGGAAGGAGGGCTTTCTATTGAAAAAGGCTGGAGAGTCCCTTGGCTATCTGGAGATCTTCCTCCCCTCCCAGCTTCAGGATCTTTATCGGCTCTGTGTTGGGATGCTTCTGCGACAAAGTATAAAACATCTTTGCAGAACTAGGTGATTCTGCCTGTGTTCTTAAGGGGATGTTTCTTTTTTGTATAAAATGATCCTCATGCCTAGATGGTTATATGTGATGCATGTGCTTACCCTTTTACAGCATAAGAATGTGGTGCAGCCTTCATAGAGGCCTGGGCAGGTTCTTATGGCAGGAGGAAAAAGCATGGGTGCACCTGTCTCTTAATTGCACATTAGAGGCCAGGGTGGTTTGGTGGTCCCAAGCCTTAAGCATTACCGTATTTTGTGTAATTTGCATCACATGCAGGGCTGGTTGAAAATGGAATTGGGAGAAGGAAATCATTAAGCCTTATGGGCTAGCTTTGTGTTACATGCGAAGGGAGGGGGGGGGGGAGTTTGCCATCTAGTTTTCGGAAGAGAGTTGTGTGACCCTCTGGCAGCCCTGGGGGTTGGCTCGGCTTAAGGCAGTGCTTCCCAAACTTGGAGTCAGGATTCCAAATAGGGTCACATCAGTGGATGGAGGTCACAGAAACCTGGCTATTTCCCCTTCTTTCTGGACTTTCACTGTGACCTGTGCCAAGTAGTGGCAGTCACCAATATAATAATGAACGCTCCAGAATGGAGATCTATGTATTCATCAAAAAATTGGAAACTCCACTCCACAATTCAACAAAAGGGTACAAACATATTCATTCTTCAGGACCAAGCAGGAAGTCAGTCCTCACATGGGTGACGTCGGCGCCGATGAACCCCCATGCGGAGCATTTCCCCAGCTTTCAAAGAAAGCCTTAGGGAATGCAGCGTACCTGCGCGGTCCCCTTCCCGCCCAAGGGTGCCATCTTGCTCAGTCTTTTTTTCCACGGAGCCCGATGGGCGTGAGTTAGTGTCACCCGGAAAAAGTTGGTTTTTTTTTTCTGCGATTTTCGCGTTGTATGATCCGGTTCGACGCTGGTTCCCCTTCCCGCCTGGGCTCGGTACACCGGTATCGAGTCCAGACTTGTGTTTTTCGTTTTTTGTCCCTCGTGACTAGCGTTAACGCTCCTTTTTGTGTTTTCACTGGCAGCCCGGTCTTTTGACCTTGCAGGGGCCCTTTTTCCCCCGATGGCTGCCAGCGGGTTCAAAAATTGTGATCGGTGCAAGAAACGTATGTCTCTCACCAACACACATGACTGATGCCTCGGGCCCGATCATAACCCGCTGGCCTGTGGCCCGGGTGGCAAAATGTCGTCGAGGGTGCTTCGGAGCCGACAGCATCAACGTGAGAGAATTTTCTCTGACTCTGCGTCCGGCCGGGCCCGAACTTCGTCAGAGGCCTCGACATCTTGGGAGTCTGACCCCGAGTGCTGTCGGGTTTCCTCTGAAAGGGAGTCTCCCTCCTGGGAGCACCGAAGGAAGCTCGCGAGGGCAGCGTCAGTGGAGGCTCCTGGTTCCTCGAGGGCCAGGTCGCGTAGCCCTGACTGCCACTCCGGGCTCTTGGAGTCGGAGAGGCCTTCCAAGTTACCTCGTGTGGAGCCGGAGTCCCCGAGTCACGTAAGTGCAGTTGTCCTCGTAGACTCTCCTCCGGGGGAGCTGACGTCGGGCCCGACGCCATTGGGGCCCGAGTCGGGAGCTGCTGAATCACCTGAGCTTGGACTCAGGTTGACGGCCTTGGAGAGCAGCTTGGCTGCCTTCATGGAACAGTAGCGGGTGCTGATCGACGTCTAAGTTGACCCTGGAGACCGAGCCGATCCTCGAGTCGATCCTCGGTCCAGGTCCCCTTTGACCTCCTGTGCGGAGCTGAGGTCGTCGACTCCGATACCCTCGGCGTCGGGGCAGGTGGCACCGAGGCCCACACGGCCAGAGCCGCTCAATTCCTCCTCGGAGGAGTAGGAGTGGGAGACGGAGGACGAGGAGTCCCCAGACACCTTCCGGACCCGGTGCGTCCCTTCGGACTCACCGGAGTCTTCCGATTCGTCCACCTGCCACTGAGTGGGACTTGAACGTGGTCTTGCAACAACTTACTCACCCACCGTTTGAGCCGATGGCTACTTGCCATTTACGCATCCTTTCTTGGAAGGTGCTTTTCCTGGTAGCTCTTACCTCGGCCAGACGTGTGAGTGAACTACAAGCTCTGGTTTCTGATACACCGTACACACGGTTCTATAGAAACAGGGTGGTCCTTCGGACTCATCCGAAGTTCCTTCCAAAAGTGGTCGTCTCTATCCACCTCAACAGGAGGTGGTTCTTCCGACATTCTTTCCCAGGCCGCATACCAGCCGGGCTGAGACAGTCTTTTGTACTCTGGACTGTAAGAGGGCATTGTCCTTTTACATTGAACGTACGTGGGGGCATCGAAGGGCTACTCAGCTCTTCGTCTCCTTTGACCCTAATAAATTGGGGTTACCTGTCTCCAAGCATACGTTGTTCACTTGGGTAGCAGATTGTATCGCCTGGGCATACAAGGCAGCCAACCTCCCCTTGCAGGGTCGAGTCACAGCCCACTGTGTCAGGGTGAAAGCCGCGTCAGTAGCTCATCTCTGCTCTGTTCCGTTGACAGACATCTGCTGGGCCGCTACTTGGTCTTCAAGCCAGACCTTTGCAGCCCACTACTGCCTCGAGAGAGAGTCCTGAAGGGACAGTGCTTTCGGACAGGCGGTACTCCGTAATCTCTTTAAGGTTCAGCCAACTCCTACTCTCCATCCCTTGTGTTGGGCTACTGTACGGGGGTGTTCTCAGAGGATATTCTTATCACAGATGCTGAGGCTCTTGAGAGGGAGACATTTTTTCAGCTTTGGGTTCCCGGTTAGCCTAGAGCTGGGGAGTCCCATATGTGAGGACTGACTTCCTGCTTGGTCCTGGAGAAAGTAGTTACTCACCTGTAACAGGTATTCTCCAGGAGCAGCAGGAATCGGTCCTCACCACCCTCCCTCCTCCCCTGGAGTTGCAGTCATATCCTTTATTTTGATTTTTGCTGTCTTTTAGATATGTCATCAGACTGAGCAAGATATGGCACCCTTGGGCGGGAAGGGGACCGCAGAGGTGCGCTACATTCCCAAAGGCTTTCTTTGAAAGTTGGGGAAATGCTCTACACGGGGGCTCCATCAGCACCAACGTCACCCATATGTGAGGACTGATTACTGCTGCTCCTGGAGAACACCTGTTAAAGGTGAGTAACTACTCTTAATCTACTTAAGGAGATGTTAATGTATACATTTTCAAAAGAAGAAAAGGATTTCTGCACCAAGGAGCTAATTGTCAAGGCATATAATATCGTTAATTTAATTTAATAAGTTTTTATATACCGCACCTTCCAATGATCAGTTGCGGTTTACATTGAACAACAGTAAACAAGGTTAGCCAAGGACGTATGTTCAACACATCAAGGATCCTCAAAAGCTGCTTTCTTAAGAATTAGTGGTGTTCTGTGGATGTGAAGGCAAAGGAGTGGCTCAGTGGTTAGGATAGGTTACCTCAGGCTGGAGGGTCAGGGGTTCAATTCCCACATGGGGACAAGTAATCTTAGGCTGGAGGGACTGGGGTCTCTAGTCCCATGGCCACTTCTTGTGGCCTTTGGCTAGCTACTTAACCCTCCATTGCCTCAGGTACACTTAGATTGTGAGCCCTTCAGGGACAAGGGAATAGAATGTTAGTATATGCATACATACATGTTAGTATATACTGTAAACGGGGGTGCTGGTCGTGAATGTCCACAGCCTTGGCAAAGGCAAAATATTATTATGACTTGCAAAGGAGTGTGGGGGTTGTAGTTCATTCATACCAGAATCAGCCGTTCACAAAATAATGAGTTGTGATGCTCGAGTGTAAGCAAAGAAAAACAGATTTTATTCATGGGGTTAATTCTCCCACACAGATTTACTTGGTAACACAAAAGGACACTTGCTTCAAGTATTGTACTCAGGAAAAACAAAACATGTTAAAAGGTAACAACTTCTTAAGCAATAAATCAATAAAGACCTTGATGGGAAACAGAAAAGGTCTTTTTGATGGCTCCTGCTAATGACCTTCTTAGCAGTGCTCCAAAAGGTTCACACTCTACGTGGCTCAATCCTACCCTAAAGCTTTCTTGCAGAAACCTTTCTGGGTAGATAAAAGAACAAGTTACAGTTCCTTTTGGTGGTTGTATTAGTGAGAAACTACTTTAAAACAGCAGCCTAGACAGAGAGCAATCCATGTATTCCAACTGATCATTTGATATATCTCCTTCTTCCTCAAATATCATGGAATCAATATCATGGTCTGGCTCAGAGGAATTCCTTAATTGATCACTCTCAGGATAATATTTGTTTCCCTGCTGTCTTCCAGATGAAGAGCTAGGGCATAGATCAACGTTCATACCTGAGCTTCCCTTGCTGTTAGGTTTCCTCTCCTGGTATCCTGGCCAGTAGGTAGTCCAGCTTTTATGTCCAGCCTTCCAATCAAGATCCCTGGACACTGGGTCTCTCTTCACCTACCTTCTTGCACTGGTCTTAGGGCCCCTTCCAAATGCAGCCGTCTCCCTCAAAGGTGCCATTTGGGAACTCCTGGCTCTATAACCCCAATCCTCTGGCTTCCTCCAGTCCAATGGAGTATGCTTGCCTCTGGAATCACTCCTAACACACATACTACTGTGGGCTCCTTCTTTAGACCTCCAAGATGTCTTTCTGGTCTTCCTTCTGCGTTGCTTCTGCTATTGTAGTCCTCTCTCCTCTTTCTCCAATGGTTTCTGTTTCTGGATCTGCAGCTTCTGCTTCTCCCTGTTCTCACCGTTCTCCCTATTCTGTCTCTGTGTAGAATATCTTTTACTTTTAAAGTGCTTAGAGGGACACTCCACCCTAGCACAGCCCAGGTGTGCTGAATCAAGCCCTGCCCTTGGAGATGAGTGATTGGGGATTACCTCATAGCTCTCCTGATTGAACACACGTTTCCCCACTTCAGCCCTTCTAGAGGCTGTTTGAAACCTGGTGCATTCTGGGACTGGTAGTCTTTTATGAAAACATTCTGTTTTAGTATTTCTACCAGCAAAGACAGGTTGCTTGTTCAAAGCCAATTCACCTCTTTTATAGCTCCCTCCTGAACTATGATAAGCTTCCTTATCACAATACATACATGTAAACCGCTCTGATGCACAAGTAAAGGGCGGTATATCAAGTGCCTAAACGATAAACATACTTGGTAAGGATACCAGGTAAGTGTGATTTATCTTTGAGATTTGTTAAAGCAGTCTTTGAGTGATGCTTTGTGGATGTGAAGGCATTCTTTTTTTTTTTTAATTTTTTATTTATGCAATTTTCATTAATACAGCAAAAGAACAAATATTCCTTGCACAGATTGAGTATGACAGTGATCAATACAAGAAGTAACAAAAAGGAAAAACAATTTAATCATACACAATTGTAGTTCGATATAATGGGGGGGAAAGAAAAGAATATTTTAGCCAAATCAGAGCCTTTGACCAAAATAAAAAAAAAAAAGGTAATGAAAATATAAAAAGGATCCGGATGACTGCAGGTGACCTCGGCTCATATCAAAGAGGACATACACAGATATTATGATGTTATAACAGCCAGCATTACTTGGGCAAAACCACAGCAGATAGTCTAGCATTAATGAAAGCATTTAAATCATTTGGATCAGAAAAAACATATTTTACATCATTGTAAAACACTAAACATCGGCAGGGATATCGTAGAAAAAAGGTCCCTCCTATTTGCAAGACACCAGATTTATAGAGCAAAAATTGCTTCCTCCTCCTTTGGGTTTCCCTAACTAAATCTGGAAACATTGACAACTTGAAACCCAGAAAGGTTTCAAGTCATTTTTTGAAAAACATTTTGAGAAGCCAATCTTTATCGGATATTAATGCGCATTGAACTAACAATGTTGATGAAATAACAGAAGAATCCTCTCCCCCAGTGTCCTCAAGAAGACCAGTAACGTCCAGAACATTAAAGTTCACTGTGGACACCAACTCCACAGTCTCAGCTTTCTTCTTCTGACGCGGTAGATAATACACCTTGGTGAGAGGAGGAATTAAATCAGCGGGAATTTTCAAAACCTCAGTCATGTAGCATTTAAACATATCCAAAGCCGAGACCCCAGGGAGGCATGGAAAGTTCAATACACGCAAATTCGCCGCCCTGGAGGCATTTTCCAACACCTCCAACTTATACTTTAATAAACCGTTCTCATTAGTCAAGGCAGAGGATACATCGGAAGCTGTAGCGAGCTGAGAACTGAAAACAGCATTTTGTACCTTGAGTTGCTCACAAGTAGATAAAGCCATATCGATATTCACAACGTTCTTCTGGATGTTAACCGCGTTATCCTGGACACGGGTCATTAATGTAGCAAATTGTGCATTAAGAGAAAGCGATAAAGAAGAGATTGCTTCCCAAATAGTCTCCAGGGAAAAAACCTGCGGACGTACCAAAGTTGATGAGGGAAACAGCGGCGTCGAAACAAACGGCGGGACTGTAATTTCCTCCAGAATAGCCGGCTCCAAACATCCACCCGATGCCTCCCCGAGACTATCGGGGGTCAAGGAACCCAGACGTTCAGACTGCGCCTCCTCCAAAGTCGGCGCCCCCACCTCGGGGAACGTCGACGTCACAGACACTGAGGTGGATTCCAACGGAGCAGGGCGCAATGGAGGAGTCCTCACTACAGGAGAGAGAGAGAGGTCTCAGACTCCAGCGACTGCGCCGTAATCTCTGAGCTCGGCACGGCCAAGCCGGCTCGAATCTACTGCTTTTCTTCTGAGGTTAGAGTCACAAAACGGTCCATCGGACCAACGCTGGGTTGTTGAGGCTCAGAGGGGAAAGCCCTCAATTTCCCCTTTCTCTTAGGCATAAGTTCAAAGAGTATACAACACAGCAGCCATCTTGGAATAACTCCACCCCCAATTCCATGTGAAGGCATTCTTAAGATGTTAAAGCAGTCTTTGAGGATCCTTGATGTGTTGAGCATATATCCTTGGCTAACGATATTATATGCCTCAACACATCAAGGATCCTCAAAGATTGCTTTAACATCTTAAGAATGCCTTCACATCCACAAAGCATCACTCAAAGACTGCTTGAACATATCTCAAAGATAACAAATCACACTTATCTGATATCCATACCAGGTATGTTAAAGCAGTCTTTGCTTTCACATCCACAGATCAACACTCGTTCTTAAGAAAGGAGTTTTTGAGGATCCTTGATGTGTTGAGCATACATCCTTGGCTAATGATGATATATGCCTTGACAATTAACTCCTTGGTGCTGAGATTCTTTTCTTCTTTTGAAAATGTATACATTAACATCTCCTTAAATAGATTATGAATATGTCTGTACCCCTTTGTTGAATTGTGGAGTGGCGTTTCCAATTTTTTGAAGTAGTGGCAAGTCTGCATCTGATCTGTGAGCCAGTGAACATTCATAGGCCTGTGCCGACTCCTGGCTAGGTTTCCTGTTGGAGTGGAAACCCTTGCTGTGTACTGGGGTCTGTAAGTGCACACTGACACGGGGACCATGTGCTGACTACTGCTGCTGTTGCCTTCCTATTTTAGATGAAAGGAGGGAGTGGGGAAGGAGGCTGGAGATCTGCTGTTTTGATTTCATTATCTGGGGGTCACATGAATTTTCAGCTGTTAAAATGGGGGTCATATGAACATAAGAACATAAGATATGCCATACTGGGTCAGACCAAGGTCCATCAAGCCCAGTATCCTGTTTCCAACAGTGGCCAATCTAGGTCATACATACCAAGCAGTTTCCCCAAAAGACACAGGTTCCGCAATGCTTGTACTGGGTCAAGCATTGATATCCTGGGTCCCTTATTAATAATGGTTTATGGACCTTTCCTCCAGGAACTTGTCTAAACCTTTTTTAAACCCAGCTACACTAACAGCCTTTACTACATCCTCCGGTAACAAATTCCAGAGTTTGATTACACGTTGAGTGAAAAAATATTTTCTTTTATTAGTCTTAAATAGTTTACCCTGTAGCTTCATTGCATGTCCCCTAGTCTTTCTATATTCTGATAACGTAAACAGTCGATCTACGTTTACCCGTTCCACTCCGTTTATTAATTTATAGACTTCTATCATATCTCCCCTCAGCTGTCTCTTTTCCAGTTTAAAGAGCCCTAACCTTTTTAGCCTTTCTTCATAGAAGTATCCTTCCATGCCCTTTACCATTTTGGTGGCTCTTCTCTGAACCTTTTCTAAAATCGCTATATCCTTTTTAAGATACGGCGACCAAAATTGCACACAATATTCAAGGTGCGGTCTCACCATGGAACGATATAGAGGCATTATAATTTCCTTTGTTTTATTTTCCATTCCTTTCCTTATGATACCTAGCATTCTATTTGCTCTCTTGGCTGCCGCTGCACACTGGGCCGAGGATTTTAACATGTTATCCACAATGACGCCTACATCTTTTTCCTGAGTGGTGGTTCCTAATGTGGAACCTTGCATCGTGTAACCATAGTTTGGGTTGTTCTTCCCTAGGTGCATAACCTTGCACTTGTCCACATTAAATTTCATCTGCCATTTTGATGCCCAGTCTTCCAATTTATCAAGATCCTCTTGGGTTTTAACAACTTTAAATAGTTTTGTGTCATCAGCAAATTTGATAACCTCACTCGTTATTCCACTTTCCAGGTCATTTATGAATATATCAAAAAGCAGCGGACCCAGCACAGATCCTGGGGTACACCACTATTCACCTTTCTCCATTGGGAAAATTGGCCATTTAGCCCAACCCTCTGCTTTCTTTCTTTTAACCAGTTCTTGATCCACAGTAGTACACTGCCTCCTATCCCATGACTTTTTAGTTTTGCCAAAAGTCTCTGATGAGGGACCTTGTCAAAGGCTTTCTGAAAGTCCAGATACACTATATCAGCCAACTCACCTTTGTCCACCTGTTTATTCACACTTTCAAAAAAACATAACAGATTAGTAAGACAAGATCTTCCTTGTCTAAAGCCATGTTGGCTGTCTCCCATTAGGCCCTGACTATCTACATGCTGAGTAGTTTTATTCTTTATGATGGTTTCTACCATTTTTCCCGGTACTGACGTCAGGCTCACGGGTCTGTAGTTTCCCGGATCACCCCTGGAACCCTTTTTAAAAATTGGTGTTACATTGGCGATCCTCCAATCTTCAGGTGTTAGAGATGATTTTAATGATAGTTCACAGATTACTAATAGCAGACCTGCTATCTCATATTTCAGTTCTTTCAACACCCTTGGATGTATACCATCCGGCCCAGGTGATTTGCTACTCTTCAATTTATCTAATAGTTGTAAGACATCTTCCCGATGTATCGATATTTCCTTCAATTCTTCCACACCTTTAAATACCACTTCAGTCATGGGTAACATCCCTACATCTTCCTCAGTAAAGACCGAAGCAAAGAATTCATTCAGTCTCTCCGCTATCGCCTTGTCGCCTCTTAGTGCTCCTTTAACCCCTTTATCATCTAATGGACCAACTGACTCTCTCACAGGTTTTTTGCTACGAATGTACTTGAAAAGGTGTTTATTTCGCGTTTTTGCTTCCGCAGCAAGCTTCTTCTCAAATTCTCTCTTTGCCTGCCTTATCAATGCCTTGCATTTGACTTGCCAGTGCTTGTGCTGTTTCCAGGTTTCATCGTTTGGCTCTTTTTTCCATTTCCTGAAAGATGCTTTTTTGGCAACAACAGCCTCTCTGACCTCACCTTTAAACCATGCTGGCAGTTTTTTGGACTTCCTTCCACTTTTCTTAAAGCGTGGAATACAGCTGGTCTGGGCTTCCAAGATAGTATTTTTCAACAACACCCAAGCTTGATGTACGTCTTTAACCTTTGCAACTGCTCCTTTTAGTTTTTTCTTAACTGTTTTCCTCATTTTATCATAGTCTCCCTTTCGAAAGTTAAAGGGTAGTACTGTGGATTTCCTTACTATCCCTCCTCCACTAATTAAATCAAAGGTGATCATGCTATGATCACTATTGCCAAGTGGCCCCAACACCCTTATCTCTTGCACTACATCTGGTGTTCCACTAAGGACTAGGTCTAATATTGCTTCCCCTCTGGTCGGTTCATGAACCAGCTGCTCCAAGAAGCAGTCATTTATTTCATCTAGGAACTTTATCTCCCTAGCATGTCCTGTTGTGACACTGACCCAGTCGATGCCGGGGTAATTGAAATCACCCATTATTATTACTGCACTGTAACTTTTGCTAGCTTCCTTTATTTCTTTGAGCATTTCATCATCCATTTGTTCATTAAATGGCGTATCAGCGTAATGATTTAGTGCCAAGTGTGAAGGAGGAATTGGAGGAATGTTAGCTTTGGAGCGGGTTCAAGCATTGGGGTAGAAGAGATCGAGGTTGTGGGGTGTTCCTCCCCCCCCCCCCAGGAGTGGTTAATAAATGGTTGGTGTGCATTTGACCATAGACCCGATCGTGAAAGCCTTGGGGGTAATTCCTTTATTGATGAAGAATGTGTTGCTTCAGGAACAACAATACAGGTTTTTGTTGAGCGCCTTCATCTCTCCCAGGCAGGCGGTAAAAGCTAAGATTAAATTAGATGGATGTTTGAAATGTATGGTTGATGATGCAATTCGGGGACATATGTTCTGGAGTTCTGTACCAGGTCAGGATTTCTGGGAATGAGTGTGTGGGTATTTAGAGGGAGTTTTAGGAGCAGTAATTTTGGCTGAGCTATCCTTGCTGCTTTTTGATGATTTTATCTCTTTGGTGGCTATAGTGAAGGGAGAGAAATTTGTTCCTATGGAGGGCTTTGCTTCTGGCCTGGAAGTATATGCTGGGTACAGTGGCAGAGTGAAGATCCATCAAATTTAATGCAGTGGAGGAATTTGTTGTTAAGTGCCATTGAGTTGTAGTCTACTCATGTCGACCCTCTGGATAGCTATCCTAAATTGTGTTCGGTCTTGAGTCAGGCGGCTCATTGTTGACAGACTGGTACCCGTAGCTGCTGTTGTCTCAATCCATCTCATTGCTGGCCTTCCTCTTTTGCATTGACCACCTATCTTGCCAAGCATGATGTCTTTCTCTAATGATCTCTCTCTTCGCATGATGTGTCTAAAGTATGAAAGTCGAAGTCTTGTCATCTGAGCTTCTAAAGAAAGCTTAGGTTTGATCTCCTCTAGTACAGACTGGTTTGTTCTTCGGGCAGTCCATGGTATACACGGTATTCGCCGCCAGCACATGCAGTGCAGTGGAGGAATTTGTTGTATAACCTTTTATATTGATAGAAAAACAAAAGGTGGGAAGAGGGGCTCTTGGGAAATTTTGGTAGTGTTTCAAAGGGTGTGGATGGTCCTATGGACATCATTGCCATTTAATATACATAGCATATTACTGAATTACAAATGAGTGGTTGCCTCTCTTGCAGATGTAAGCATATGTGGTGGGAGGGGCATGTTTGATCCCTCCAAAGATCAGTTTGTTCTTTACCTTCTTAATGTTCCTCCTGTGCAGATGTACCCATGGCCTTAGGAGTAAGGCGTCGGATCCTTGGGATAGGAAGGGGGGAGGATTGGATTTGGATGAGGGGCTGGTTTTAGATTGAAAAACAAAATTCATTGTTATGTATGACAAAATCATTACTGTCATTTTTCCCATTGTCAGGCCTTGTGTTTTTGGGTGGTTATAAATTGTATAAGTTCTGATGTGTGCCTTTTGTTAATAAAAAGATTTTATCATCAGTCTAAAACAGTGGTTCTTGACCTTTTTTCTATTGTGATGCATCTAACGGATATATTCATGTGTGCGACATACTGAACATTACACTAGCGGAAAAAATTGTGGATACACCTGTAAAATTTGAGCTCTCCGTGATGATATCTGTCTGTCTTACGTTAAGTAAGAAGTAAGTAAGTTACTCTATGCAGATTGTTGCCATAACATTTGGGAACATATTACAAACGAATATCATCAACATTTATCAGAAAAAACTTCGATTTGGAGTCAGACAAGGTAATTGATGTCTTTCTCAGGAAAATGATATTTTTCATGAAACTGTCGATCCACTTTAAGCAGGTTTTATGCAGAATCTCATGTATAAGCTGACGCTTCAGATAATGTGTGCTATACTGCCAGGTGTATACAAGCTGTATCAAAGTCATATTTGTGCTTTTGTTATTTTTACAATTTTATTTATTAGTGAAAATATTTTAAAAAAATGGCAAATGCTTAATAATAAGTTTCCAATTTGGAATATGTTGTTGTATTTTGTAAATATCATTTTCCTGAGAAAGACATCAATTAGCTTGTCTGACTCCAAATCTAAGTTTTTTTTTCTGATAAATGTTGATGATATTCGTTTGTAATGTGTTCATAAATGTTATGGCAACAATCTGCATAAAGTATCTAACTTACTTACTACTTACTTAATTACCGTAAGACAGATATTGCAGAGAGCTCAAATTGTACAGGTGTATCCACAATTTGTTCTGCTAGTGTATGGTCTGTAGCTGAGCAAAAAAGCTCAAATATACTGTAGTTTAGGTTTCTCTTGTATTTTTTTAACAGTTTATCTTTTGTTTATAAATTGTTGAAGTCGGTTATTGAAACTGTTTTTCTTCACATAAATTTGTCTCTGCTTGCTTTCTGTAAGAAATCAGGGACCAATGTGCTGCATGCAGGTTTTTTTTTTTTTTTTTTGTATGCAAGTGGTAAACAAATTCTCATTAAGCTTTCTGTCAATTAGAAAAATTTGTTTTACCTATTTTGGAGTCTATATAGAGCAGAGCTAGGATATTTCTCTTTATAGCTTGCCTTACAAAATTATATATATTTTCAAATTCTGGTATTGCCTCAGTAACAGCAACACAAAATTCATCCACTGCTAGATACTTTGTGAATTAACACACAGCCCTGCAGTTTTTCATATCCTGTTTAGCAAGTCTTCCTTATTAGAACACCAGCTCTCATGACACAAAATAGTAAGAACTGCACCTTTGCAAAGGCGGTGCTGCAGATACAGAACACCATTACATCTCCTACTGGAAAAGGCAAATAAGTTTGACTGCTATAGATTTCCACATAGAAACATACTAGCATAATCTCTCATCTGTTATGCATACAGAACACAAACCAGCCGTCACCAATTACAGAATAAAGGACCAATTATTTAGAAATTGAAATCCTGAGATGGCAGTATTTGTGAGCGGTACAACATAGGAGAAACAAAAATAGAAGTTAATTTCTTCTTGTACTGAGCAAAAATACAAAGATGTAATAAAGCACATTCCCAAAACTGATATTTTGACTAAATAAAATATTTCCAATCATTAAAAATAGAAAACAAATCAGAATTGTGTGTGGTTGAGGGGGGGGGGGGGGAGAGGCGGCTCTCTGACCCTTTCTTCAACAACAATAGCAGTGATAATGACCACAGGGGAAGGGAACAGGATGTAGCATTTCCAGCCTGGACTAGTTGTAGCGGTAGGAGCCACAGGTAGGTTCAGAATGCTGTAAAACTGTTTTGCTAGTAGGGGTTGGGGAGCAGACCTGGAATATTTCCACCTTGGGTTGGTAGAAACATTGATCACTGGAGAGGGTGGGAGCAGAATAAGAGCAATTATAGGATTTTCAGTACTCTGCTCCTTATTTTGCACTCTTCTCATTCTGCAGGCACATAGTAGTGTTAGGGAAAGCATTAGGGATGTCCATTTGGAATGACACAAGCAATTGGACATTTCCTATGTTTCATGTCTTTTATCCTGAAACAAAAAAAAAATCCTGACATTTTATGGGTGGGGTTCCCCCCCTCCCCCCAGTTCTCAATAGTGCACCCTATTAAGCAATAATGTGCACTATTGTTCAATAATGCACCCTGTTGAGCTCAGACACTTTTCCATTTCAGGGGCAATGTCATCAAACTCAAACCAAACAAACTTTAAAGAACATGGCAAACCAGACAGAATGAATTTTTTTTTTTGCCTGCACACTCCTAGCAAATACGGGCTTTCTGTGTATGCCAATCTTTGGCACACCAATGTGTTCTGACACACTGGTTGAGAACCTTTGGTCTAAAGCCTTTCCCTAGATTTCTGGTTATGATAGATGAGATAGCAGGGTCCTATGATTAACAAAGTTAGTTAGATGCAGCAGAGAGATCTAACAAAAATAATGGGATATGCTTTTCTCTAATTCATCCAATACATATCATCCAGCAGTGGCCTCAAAAGTGGTGTCTGCTTTTGAAGCTAATGTAAATCCTGATTATCCTGGATCCAAAAATTCTGCAGCTTCCAAAACCTCAAATTTGAGCAGTTATCTAATTGTCAAAATTTACCAGTGCCATCTAAAATTTTAAAATCAGTCAATAACTAGATACTAAATTTTGGATTTGGTGTCCCCTTCTTCAACATAGACATAATCTGGGTTTGCTTTATGGCTTGCTGGACATTCAATACATAGACCCGCCAACTGTGCCAAAAGGAGCAGCATCTGAGAGTACCTTATACAGTCAAGACAAGTCCAAAAATAAACCTCCCCTTCCTGAACTACTGCAATAGTCCTTTCATCTAATCAAGGTCTGGAACAAGTTGATCTAAAACTACTTAATTTCCCTCACACACTTTAACAAGCATGAACTCCCCATAGCAGGCAGTGAATTAACAAGCAGTTCAGTTTTCTCTAAGAATCATCTAACTTCGCCTCGTGCATGGCCAACAGAGTTTGATCTTGATGGTTAAGTTTCAAGGGATGACCTTAACAATAGCAAAGAATTCCCATTCTCTGCATAAAACTCTGATTTATTCACCACCCACCTATATTCCTTAATCCTCTCCTGCCAATGTCCTTTTATCTTGGCAGTGCATATTATGCCATTGTGGTTAGTCTGTGACCCATACATCTCAGCTCTACCACCTCTAAAGAAAAGCCTAGCCTAGCCTTTTTATTTATTTAGTTTTTAACCATGTTTAGGAGAGCAATCTCCAACACCGCATAACAACTCGTTCCATAAGCATGTAGCGTTTGATCCAGTGATAGAGATCATGGGTGTCATTGACTACTTCAGTGGGTGGGGGGGGGGGGAACAAAGGATGGAGTGATATATTTGCATATTCATTATGGTTATCTTTAAAAAAAAAAAAAAAAAAAAAAAAAGTACTAGATGGATAGGAAACTAGTATATCAAACAGGCGAGGGATGAGCTGACATCCCCAAGATGCTCGGGGAGCAGAGGCTGTCAGTCATTGGCTTTGTCAAAAAAACAGAAAGCAACATATTCCCAGGCTATATAATTGCATCAGAACTTGTAGTTTCTAAGATTAAAAAATTGACACCTGTAAATATATATTCTGCGAAAAACAAAGGAGATGTAAGGTGCTCACATGCCAAGGGATAAGAAAAGAAAGAGAACCACAGCACATTTTCTAACACCAAAATAAATTATAACTAATTTTACTTTGGTGTTAGAAACTGTGCTATGGTTCTCTAGTATCTATTTTGTGTCCAACCAAACCCTCCTCCAACTGTAGGTGTAGAGCAGAACTAGGATAATTTCACCATCAAACCCAATGTACAAGAAAAAAAAATTGGATTCCGGTGTCATCTCATTAACAGCTTCTCCAGTACCAGGCAGATAGTGAACTAACAAAATTTTTCAAAAGTCAAGACCTATAATGCAAATCTACCATACCATATTGACACTAGCTTCTAAAATTAATGTAATGAGGAACCTACCTAGAAAAGAGCAGCACCATAAATATTGCAGTGGGCCTTGGACTGCCCTTTCACATATTCAGAAAACTGAACAAGCCAGATTAATACAGATCCTAGATAGAAACCACATGCTAACAGAATACCTATGTATGTGTGTCTACTAAGTCAGGCTAATGGTTAACCCAAGCTATATGCAACTAGATCCCATGCTACCAATGGGAGCTAGTTGCTGATAGCCCAGGTTAACAGCCTACCTTAGTAGACATACCACATACCCCTTAATCTCAGTCACAAGGCAAAACAATTATACCCTCACCAAGTACAGAATAAATTATAATAAACTTGAAGAAGAAATACGTAGATACAATTAGATTGAAACCCCAACAAGCCAGGCTTTGTATGCAGTGTAACACAAAAAATAGAGGAAGCAGGTGACACTTTACCTCACCTTTGCTGAGCAATAGCATGAGATGCACAGGCCGCCTCTGATACCACATGCAGGCAGCACAGCTTCTCCCCTTAGCTTTCCCCCTCTGTCGATCTCAGTGCCATTTGCTTAGAGGCGGCCATGTCACTGATTAGGTGCAGTGCTAGCTCTCTTCTCAGCCCACCTCTGAATAGGAATCACCAGGATCAAGGGAAGGGCAGACCATGGGGAAAGGCAATGGTGCCTGCATATGGGAACAGAGAACTGCTTTTACGTTTTGCTGAGCAGTATCAAACAGGTACATATGGTGATGGAACTTGATCTGTGCAGCCCATAGCTAGCCCCATAATTCCAAACATGCTGTGGCCTCTATTGCAGGCCTCAACAAATGGCTTTAGGAGCTAGGTTAAAATCTTAGGAGACATAGCTATTGACCTCATTGCACCTACCCCACCCCATTATAATCTCTCACGCTAGTCTTATGTTCTAAAGTCTCACAAGACCAGTGCCAGGGTTCCTATGCCACGTGGCATCTTTAGACAGAAACACAGATAACAGTTATGGTTTCAGATATTAAATGTCCATAATTAAGTGTAGTGCACCATGGTGTGTACCTGTCTGTGTGTGAGAGGAGATGTGGTAGGTGCCTTTGTGTGTGGCAAGTGTGTGGTGCAGAGGGGAATGTACCTTTTTTTGCAACACCATGCACTCTTCCTTCCCCTTTTATCCTCTCTCTCCTGTTGGTACTCCTCCTCTTTTACCCCTTCACCAACCCCACCCCTCACTCCCATCCCCTGCCCTAAAATATTCCCTATCATCCTTTTTTGAAATAAACCCCCTGCCCCTTTAAATTGTTTCTGCCTTCTCTACCTCACCTTGAACTCTTCCCCCCAAACTTATTTTGCTGCAGAACGTGACTGGGCCCCTCTCTTCTACCCATGTGGGTTGGCTCCCCACGAGCAGACTGCTGACCTTTGCAGTTCCTTCTCTTCTGCCTACAGGAGATCTTATCTCCTGCGGGCAGATAGAATGGGACTTTGCAGCGATTGCACCTCCCCCTTCTCTTTTGCCTATGGGGATCCCATGTCCCATGGGCAGATAAAAGGAGACTTTGCCACGACCATGGCCATACCCTTCTTTTCTACCTGTGGGAGATTGGATCCCCACAGGCAGACAAGCGTCAAAGCAACTTGTTTGGTGGGGGAGGGTAATGCCTCTTACACCCCCCACCCCCAAAACTATGCCCATGATAGAGACTGAGTCCCCTTTAGCTTCTCCATTAATTTATACTGAAAAGCCTCTTCTATTATCCTTCATGTTCTAATAAGGCAAGCTGTGGATCTGCTTTTAATCGTGTGCAACCCATTGGCTTAAATACCATAATAACCTAGTGGTTGTGACCAAGATATTGGAGCAGAGTTCACCTCATCAATTGACTCTTCCCTCACCATTTGCAAGGCTAACACAAGTACTGTCGCTAATTTCTTCTGCCTACTGCTATACTGTACCATTTGAACACATTGCTGTTCTGTTACTGTTTCTACAGGGTCTCTCAGTGCTCTCCCAATTGGACTACAACCTTCTCTCGGTGCAATCCAACCTGATCGGTACGTGATCAGGTGACTACCACAGAGCTTACGTGTATAAATTGAACACCATTGCTGCATTTTGTGCTGTAGTGGCGCACACCCAAGGAGCAAGATGTGCTCCTTTTGGGTGTGCTGGCAAATCTGGGGGCAACATAGCTATTTGGTACTGTCCGGTTCACTGCTCATTTGATTTATTAGTATTTGTTATACTGCCCTTGGACAACAAGTCGTTAGGGCCGTATACAATCCATAAAAATAACAGCTGCAGTAAAAATGTGAAATAGCGCTATGCAATAATAAGAGGACGACAATATCAAACCAAAGACAATTCATAGTTAAAACAACTTGGTAAAAAAAAAAAAGTATTGAAATGATTGCACAGACCAGGCTCGCCTCCTAACTCAGAGGAGAAAGTTTGTAAAAAAAACAGCCATTCCTTAATGGCCTTTTTTAAAGTGTTTTTTTTTTTTTTTTTTTTTTTTTTTTTTGCTGAGCTGTCCATACATAGAATGGAAGACTATTTCTTAATGTGGGAGCCAGGAAGCTGGATGGCACCTGTCTTGTCTATTCTATTTTGGAATCTAGAAGGATAAGGGATAGTCAAAAGAAAGCCTTCAGCATTTTTGCTTTGTTTTCCATGTCATTAAGCTGCATGTTCCTGCCTGCCTTGATGATACACATTCCTGTGTTAGGGGTGATGCTCCTATCACCATCCAGGACCTAGCTCAGGACTTAGAGTGAGTAATCTGATACTTTTTCCCCACTCCATTACAGCTCCTTGTAGCTCACTATACTTCTATTTCTTCATTGCTGCCTTGTTCTCTTTTTGAATTGCAGGTCACTGTGATCCAAGTCATTATTAATTCAAGATTTAATCACAGACCATTCCATTGATATTCTTTGCCTAGCAGAATCCTGGCTTAAAGCAGGCGACAATACTGTAGTGAATTAATGTCTTCCTTCAAGTTATAATGTCATCTTTGTCTCTCCTTAATCCGAAACTGTGGTGGAGTGGCTTTACTGTATAAAGATTCTCTTCCAGTTACTGAAATTGCCCCTCCTACATCCCATTATCCTGAATCTTTATATGTTCGGATTGGTGGTTGTCATTTATCCATCTCTTCCTTTATTGTTCCACTTCATAACTTTTGCTGCCTGGGATCAACTGCTCCTCACAATATCTGAAATAACTACACTTTATCCTAATATCATTCTTGGGGACTTTAATGGCCATTACTAAATGCCCTATGGCTTCGTGATAGATTTATCTATTTCTTGGCAGATGTTTCTCTTAAACAATACATTTAGTAGTATTTAGCTCACACCTTTCCAGTAGCAGTTTAAGGTGATTTACATTCAGGTATGGTAGGCATTTCCCTATCCCCAGAGTGCTAACAATCTAAGATTTTTCCCGATGCGGTGGAGGGTTAAGTGACTTGCCCAACCAAGGCTGGTCACACCTTTGACCTATTCATCACCAGTCATGACTGACTTTCCCTTTCCCTTAAGTCTTTTCTACCTTGGCATTACCATGGACAGACCGTGTCTGCATTTTCTTTGCCTTATCACTTGCCAAGTCAGTGTTACAGTGGCCCAAACTTCTACCACCTCCACTTTCTTCCATAGTACTCTTCCCTATCGTCTGATACTCTCTCTCTGGCTGTTTTCAACGTCCTCTTGCTAACCAATCAAGCTGATACCTGGATTCGGGTACTTTAGTACTATACTTACTTATAAATAAAGCAACCCAGAATCACTTGCCACCTTTTGAGTGCCATCATGTCTATCATGAAAAATACAATCCCTCATGCAAATAGAGTAATGCCGATCCCTCCTGCTGTTTTTGTCTAACAACCCCTGTTCAAGTCAGAGTGACAAATTTCAGCTACAACAGAACCAATGGTCTCAGACTAGAACGGCAACACTCCCAGATACAGTTACCGGGAGATTCTTTGCCTATTTGCATCAATGACCATCATTTAAGGTTCTTTTAAAGAATGCATAAGTAGAAAGCATTTAAAACAATAATCGGACTTCTCTTCATATTTTCTTAAAGAAATATAGAGATTGTGCTTATCTCCAAACTGGAATAGAAACATCCCCAACGCCACCTTCCTGCACCAATAAAGCGTTTCAATTCTTCATCAGGGGGTTGGCTTATTCAACAATCTCACCAGCTCAATCTCAGGACTATGTATAATGATGTGCGATCCAAGTCTTGTCAGTTTACTCTGAAACGCCACGCATGAAAAGCTCTTGCCAGATATACCAAAATGACTTGCTGGCAAAGTGCAAAACGTCAACTTCATTTTGGTATATTTGGCAAGAGCTTTTCAAGCTTATTTTGCTTTTCTAATGAAATCAACAAAGCTAAGTTACACTTCGGCAAAACTTATGATATAAATTCTTTAATTCAAAATTCTTTGATTAAAAGGAGAGGTCGCAGTGGTGCATGGAGAATTTCTTTGCACTGTCGACTAGCTCCGACAAAAAATACATAAAGTTATAAGGGAACATTTGTTGTCAGAATCGTTTTGCTTTATTTGTCCAGGACACAGCATAGAAACTATTTTAACTTCTTTACTCGATGAAATCCATAGTTCTGTCGATTTGAGGTAATCTCTCTCTCTCTGTCTCTCTTGATCTCTCCTCTGCTTTTTATCTGGTCAGTCACTCAGTACTTTGTTCTTGACTTCATGCAATTGGCCTTCATGGTACTGTACTACAGTGGTTCTCTTCTTTCCTGTAATTTTTACTGTTTCTTTCGATGGTTCTTTCATTCTTATCCTCTGACTTCTCAGGGTTCAGTACTTCTGTTCAATATATTTATTGCTGCTTTGGCTACTCTTATTCAAGGTATTAGTCTTTAAACGAGCTACACTGTAGCTTCATTGCATGTCCCCTAGTCTTTCTACTTTTAATGCTGTAAAGAATCTATTTACCTGTTCCACTCCATTTATTAATTTATAGACCTCTATCATATCTCCCCTCAGCCGACTCTTTTCCAGGTTGAAAAGCCCTAACCGTTTAAGCCTCTCCTCATAGGGTATCCTTCTATCCCCTTTACCATTTTGGTGGCTTTTCTCTGTACCTTTTCTAATTCCGCTATATCTTTTTTTAAGATGCGACCAGAATTGCACATAATATTCAAGGTGTGGTTGCATCATGGAACGATACAGAGGCATTATAATATCCTTTGTTTTATTCTCCATTCCTTTCCTTATGATTCCCAGTATTTTATTTGCCACCTTGGCTACTGCTGCACACCGGGTGGAGGGTTTCGACATGTTATCCACGATGATGCCCAAATCTTTTTTTTTTTCTGGCTGGTGGTTTCTAATCTGGAACCTTGCATCGTGTAACCATAGTTTGGGTTGTTCTTTTATAGGTGCATACCTTTGCACTTGTCCACATTAAATTGCATCTGCCATTTGAACATATAGTCTTCCAATTTATCAAGATCCTCCTCCAATTTTTCACAATCCTCTTGGGTTTTAACAACTTTGAATATTTTTGTGTCTCTTTGCAAATTTGACTACCTCATTCCCATTGCCAGGTCATTTACGAATATGTTTAAAAAGCAGCAGAACCAGCGCAGATCCCTGGAGTACTCCTCTATTCACCTTTCTCCACTGGGGGAAAATGGCCACTCGGCCCTACCCTCTGCTTTCTATCTTTTAACCAGTTTGTGATCCACAATAGTACACTGACTCCTATCCCATGACTTTTTAACTTTGCCAAGAGTCTCTCATGAGGGACCTTGTCAAAGGCTTTCTGAAAATCCAGATACACTATCGACCATCTCACCTTTGTCTACCTGTTTATTCATACCTTCAAAAAAACATAACAGATTACTAAAACAAGACCTTCCTTGGCTAAAGCCATGTTGGCTTTCTCCCATTAAACCATGACTATCTACATGTTCAGTAATTTTGTTCTTTATAATGGTTTCTACCATTTTGCCCTGTACTGATGTTGGGCTCACCGGCCTGTAGCTTCCTGGATCACCCCTGGAACCTTTTTAAAAATTGGTGTTACATTGGCCATTCGCCACTCTTCAGGTACTACAGATGATTTTAATGATAGTTTACAGATTAATAATAGGTCTGCAATTTCATATTTCAGGTCTTTCAACACCCTCGGGTGCATACCATCCGGTCCAGGTAATTTATCAAATAGTTGTAAAATATCTTCCTGGTTTATCAATATTTCTTTCTTTCAGTTCTTCTGATGCATCACCTCTTAAATACCATTTCAGTCATGGGTAACTTCCCTGCATCATCTTGAGTAAAGATTGAAGTAAAGAATTCATTCAGTCTCTCCGCTATGATCTTGTCCCCTCTTAGTGCCCTTTTACCCCTTTGTCATCTAATGATCCAGCTGACACTCACAGGTTTTTTGCTACGAATGTATTTGAAAAAGTCTGTATTATATGTTTTTGCTTAAATGGACAGGAGGGTTTCTTTCAGTTGAAGACAAACTTTGCTACGAGGGGATATAGGTTGGGAGTGAAAGGGGATAGATTTAGGAGTAATATGCAGAAATATTTTTTTACGGCAAGAGTGATAGATGTGTGGAGTAATTTCCCAGTGGAGGAGGTGGACATGAGGCAGTATCTGAATTCAAAAAAGCATGGGACAGACACAGGATCTCTAAATGTAAAAAGGAGACTATTGTAGTTGATATTGACAGGCACACTAGTTGGCCATGTAGTCATTTTCTGCCATCATAACATAAGAACATAAGATATGCCATACTGGGTCAGACCAAGGTCCATCAAGCCCAGTATTCTGTTTCCAACAGTGGCCAATCTAGGTCATATGTACCTAGCAGTTTCCCCAAGGGACACAGGTTCCACAATGCTTGTACTGGGTCAAGCATTGATATCCTGGGTCCCTTCTTAATAATGGTTTATGGACCTTTCCTCCAGGAACTTGTCCAAACCTTTTTTAAACCCAGCTACACTAACAGCCTTTACTACATCCTCCGGTAACAAATTCCAGAGTTTGATTACACGTTGAGTGAAAAAATATTTTCTTTTATTAGTCTTAAATAGTTTACCCTGTTTCTGTTTCTACTTTGGGGTCACATTGGACACTGAACTCTCATTTCATAATCACATAGTTCTGTAATAAAAAGTGCTTTCTTTTTCTCATGCCATTTTTACTCTTGTTCAGTCATTTTTCCCATTTTCAGGACAACTCACACTTATTCTCGGTCTAGTCCTTTTCAGATTGGATTGCTGTAACATCATATATTCTGGTCTCTCCTCTTATGAGCTGAAGTGACTGCAAGCTGTTCAAAATGCTGTTGTCAGACTACTTGTGCATGAATATAGATACGGTCATATATCAAAAAGCAAGTGACATGTTCATTGGCTTCCCATACATCCTTGCATCAAAATTCTTGCTATGGCTCACAAAATATTGCATATTGGTACTCCATCTTATCTCTCTTCACTAATTATCCTTCACACTCCATATCTAACTCTTTGCACCCTTCACGCAAACAGTTTTCTTCCCCTCCCCGGCAAAGTATTGATCAACTAGACACTTGGCTTTCTTCTTCTTTGCTCCTCGTCTCCCTCCCAACCACTTGACAGGAACTTTCCTATGCTAAATTTTAAAGCCAACCTAAATACTTACCTCTTTCAACATGCCTTTATTAATACTATGTAACTCCCCTGAGATCCTCCTGAGTTGACTCTTTCTGTCCTAGGTAGGAATGTACAATCCTATCGCTTTAATGGAGTTCCTTTCTTTTCTTTTTAAATTTTTGATTTTATGTAAACTGCTCTGCTAAACCCAAAGGGTAGTATTGAAAAATTTAATAAAACATACATTCAGCAAGTGGCTTTGCATGTCACCTCCCTGTAGTCGTTAACAAGAGATCCAATGTCTTAGAAAGCGTGTAGAGCAATAGCAGAGGGACAGTCTCTAAATAATCCAAATGCACATTTAAATTTCCCAACATCACCATATCCATTTAATAAACATTTCTATCAGAAGATCATTCAAGGCAGCATCTTTTTGCACCAGTGCTTCTTACAGGTTAAGTTACTAAAAATGTTGGTATGTTTATCTTAGAAGCCAACAGTTACAATTTAGGAAAGGGGGGGGGGTGTTTCACATTGTCATCTTAGAAAAACCAAGCATGTCACAATAAATCATTGCAACCCCACTATCCTTTTTATTCTATTTGTTTTGTTGGAGAACATTAAATACTGAGGACACAATTGTGATAAACATATGCATTCACTAAACCATGTTTTTGTTGAAAACAGGCAGTCTTAATGCCTGTCCTGGATAAAGTCTTATACCTTGAGAATTCTATTACAGATTGAATAGGCATAGATAAATATATGCAGTCTTAATCATCTTCTTAATGGGAGAGAGATACCTCCCCTGAATTCCCTATGTTAACAGAGATCAATTGTATCATGCCAGCCCCCCCCCCTTACCTCCCTAAATCATTCTTTCATCCCACAGTCCTCCCACACATGCACTTCTATCAAACTCTTGCAATGTCACCGCCGCCTCCCCCATCACACCTTTTAAACATCCATACAAAACCATCCAAAAACTATTGGTATACCTACCCTTCCACAGTAGTAAACCTATAGAAGCCATAGCCACAGTCGGAAAAACAACCATTAGTCTAAAAACACAATAATTGGCCCACCAGATGTCTGCTAAGGGGCATGCTCCTTTGGTGTGGTGCCTGAGCTAGTTTAAGCTTGCATTTTGAAATTATCCAAATAGATATTCTCTCTATCCACCTACTTTGTTTTTCATAAAGCTGTGTGCTTAGCATGAGCAAAGCATACAGTTGTGGTCAACATATTACTGGTACCCTTGCAGTTCAACCCCTTAATATCCAATCTCCTTAAAAAAAAGTGGGCAGTGAAATGGCTTTGGACTATATATGCACACATTTGACACACAAAAGAATCAAATAATGCAAGACTAATTAAAAAAGGAAATAGTATAAAAACTGGGACTTTGCTAGGGTATAATTATTCTAAATATAAACCCTAGTTACAGCACCAGTCAATTGAAAATAGAACCAAACACCACAAAACAAGACTGATAGAGCTCAATAGTGTATCTCAACTTTTTTTGTCAGATCGTTCATAAGGAGGACACAACCCCCTGAAAACAAACCGTCATAGTAACATAGTATATGATGGTAGATAAAGACCAGTATAGTCCATCTAGTCTGCCCAGCAAGGCAGCAAGAGCAGGTGCACCTGCCGCTCCATGCAGGTCATTCCTCCCTATGCCTTTGTTTAGGGGTGTACCCTGTCCTTTTTAATCGTTGAAATAGGCAACAAGGTAACACTTCTGTTTTGGCGAAAGAGGTATGAGTATACAATACATGTGTCAACATGACCGGCTCCAGCAGATGTACAATGCAGCACCGCATTTTGAGCCCTGCAAAGTATTTTCAAAAAAGGTCTCTAAGGTGAACTGCTCACAATGGTCGGTGAAGGAAGCCATAAATGTAAGCCAGCTCTGCCCAGTGTGCAGTAGCAACCAAGAAGGCAAATAGAATGCTAGGAATCATAAGGAAAGGTATGGAGAATAAAACCTAGGATATTATAATGCCTCTGTATTGTTCCATGTATGGTGGGATATCATTTTGCATTTGGTGATCACCAGATGGTGTGGTTCAGTGTTAGGACTAGGGCTGTTAGAATCCATTCAAAAGCGAGGGTCTTAGACTTTAAGAAAACTAACTTTGCCAAGATGGGCCAGTACCTCAGGGAGCCATTAGCAGGATGGGAACAGTTGGGGGATGTAGAAAAACAGCGGGCAAAACTGAAAGGGGATATTTTAAGGGCAACCAACCTTTTTGTTAAAAAGATAAATAAAAGGAAAAGGAGACCGCTGTGGTTTTTGAAAGTAGCAGCTGAAAAGATGAAGAAAAAGAGGGAGGTCTTCATAAAATACAAGAGATCACAGAGAGAAAGACAGACAGGCATATATGTTTGGAGAAACTTAGAGAAACTAACAAAGTGGTCAAGAAAGCAAAGATTCAAAAAGAGGAGGAAATAGCCACTGCAATAAAATGGGGAGATAAGACATTTTTCAGATATGTTAAAAGAGGAAGGGCAAAAGTGGTATTGTCAGACTCAAGGGTGAAGGTGAGGAATATGTAGAAGCTGATGAGGATAAAGCAGAATTGCTTAACAAATATTTATTCTGTGTTCAAAGATATAGGAGCAGGACCTTGGGGAAAACATCCACAAACAGGAACAGAAGCGAAGGGGATCTTGAACAATTTTCAGAAAACTGTTTGTGAGAAACTAGCTAAACTTTAAAGTAGACAAAGTGATGAGACCGGATGGGATACACCCTAGAATACTGAGGGAACTTGGGGACATTCTAGCAGCTCCACTGACTGACCTTTTCTATGCCTTGTTGGAGTCAGGAGTGTGCCAAAGGACTGGAGAGAGGCACATGTGGTTTCACAAAAGTGGAAGTAAGAATGAGTTTGAAAACTGCAGACCGGTTAGTTTAACTTCGGTGGTGAGTAGATTATTGCTGAAAGAGAAAATAGTGAGGTTTCTGGAGTCCAGTGGATTACAGGATCTGAGGCAGCATGGATTCACCAGAGGCAGGTCTTGTCAGACAAATCTGATTTCTTTGACTGGGTGACCAGGGAGTTGGACTGAGGGAGAGCCCTAGATGTGGTGTATTTAGATTTCAGTAAAGCCTTTGACACCGTTTCTCACAGGCGACTTACAAACTGAGCACCCTAGGGATGGACCCTAAAGTTACTGCTTGGGTTAGAAAGTGGTTGAGTGGGAGGCGACAAAGGGTACAGGTAAATGGAGCTCACTGAGGAGAAGGTGGTTACCGGTGTGTGCCCCAGGGATTTGTCCTTCATCCCATTCTTTTTAACATCTTTGTTAGTGATATAGCGGAAGAGCTGTTGGGTAAGGTTTGCCTCTTTGTGGATGATATCAAAATCTGCAATAGAGTAGACACCCAGGGAGGTGTAAATAACATGAGGAGGGATCTAGCTAAGCTTGAAGAATGGTCTGGAATTTGACAGTTGTGAGATTTAATGTTAAATGCAAGGTCATGCATTTGGGCTGCAGCAATCCAAGGGAGCAATATAGTATAGGGGTGATGTATTTTTGTCTACTAAAGAAGAGCGGGACCTAGGTCTGATGATCTTAAAGTAGCTAAACGGGTAGAAAAGGCGACAGCAAAAGCTAGAAGGATGCTTGGGTGCATAGGGAGAGGAATGGCCAGCAGAAGAAAGTTGGTGATAGTGACTCTGTATAAGTCTTTGGTGCGACCTCATTTGGAGTATTGTGTGCAATTCTGGAGACCGCAACTTCAAAAAGATATAAACAGGATGGAGTCATTACAAAGGGTGGCTACTAAAATGGTTAGTGGTCTTCATTATAAAGCACATGAGGACAGACTTAAGGATCTTAATATGTACACCTTAGAGGAAAGGTGGGATAGAGGTGATATGATTGAGATATTTAAATACCTTCGTGGCATAAATGCACAGGGGGAGAGCCTCTCTTGGTTGAAAGCAAGCTTTGCTATGAGGGGACATGGGATGAAGGTGAAAGGGGGATAGATTCAGGAGTGATATGTGGAAATATTTCTTTACAGAAAGAGTGGTGGATCCGTGGAATAGTCTCGCAATGGAGGTGGTAGAGATGAGGACACTATCTAAATTCAAAGAAGCATGGGACAAACACAGGATCTTTAAAGGAAAAAAGGGGACTGTTGTAGTGGTTGATATGGAAGGACAGACTAGATAGGCCATGTGGTCTTTTTCCGTCATATTTCTATGTTTCTGTTATGTGCAATTCAGGTCGCCATATCTTAAGAAGCATATAGCAGAATTAGAAATGGTACAGAGAAGAGCCACCAACATGGTGAAGGGGATGGACGTATACCCCTATGAGAAGAGGCTTAAAAAGTTAGGGCTTTTCAACTTGGAAAAGAGACAGCTGAGCGAAGATATGATAAAGATCTACAAATTAATGAATGGAATGGGTAAACGTAGATCGGTTGTTTACCATCAAAAATTAGAAAGACTAGGGGACATGCAATGAAGCTACAATGTAACTCGTTCAAGGCTAATAAGAGAAAATATTTTTTCACTCAACGCGTAATCAAACTCTGAAATTCGTTACTGGAGGATGTAATGAAAGCTGTGAGTAGTGTTGGTTTTAAAAAAGGTCAATAAACCATTATTAAAGAGGACCCAGGAAATCCACTGCTTGCTCCGGGACGAGCATTTGTGGAACCTGTTTGCGTTTTTGGGAACCTGCCAGGTACTTGTGACCTTGATTGGTCACTGTTAGAAACCGGATACTGGGCTTGATGGATTTTGGTCTGAGCCACTATAGCATTTCTTATGATGTTATGAATGGTCTGACAAAAAAAGTTTTAATACACTATTGAGCTCTATCAACCTGGTCAGGACATGACTATTGGCACTTTTATAAACAATTCAAATCTGTTTGAACAGAATCACGTTCCCATTGCAGTAAAATTAGATCTCCAGGAACAAGCAGGAATGAGTCTTCACATATGGGTACGTCGGTACCGACGGAGCCTGCGCGGGAACGCTCCCCAGCTTCCCAGAAAGGAAAACTTTTGGGAGCATCCCACAGCGCCTGCGCGCTGCCTTCCCGCCTTTCCTAACCAATTCTCCTCAGTTCTTCTTTGCCGCGGAGCCAGCAGGTCGAGCCCTGTCACCGCTGAAGAAGTTCTTTGTTTTATTTTATTTCTTTGGTCGCGTGTCTGCCTTTCCCGACTCCGGACCGATCGATATTTTTCCTCACTTGGTGTATTTTCTTCTTAAGGCCTCAGGGCCCACAAGAAAATTTCCCTCATGGGAAAACCAACCTCCGGGTTCAAAAAATGCAATAAGTGTAGCGGTACTATTTCTGTTACAGATACCCATGAATGGTGTCTTACATGTTTGGGTCCTGAACACTCCATTCCGGATTGTCCGTCCTGCTCTCTAATGTCTAAACGGGGGTTACAGAACCGAGCAGCTAAGCTCCATGTGCTGTTTCCCGCTGAGGCACCGGCAATAGCATCGACATCTTCCAGATCTTCTTCTCCTGAAGGATCTCAGGTAACCAAACATAAACCTAGCAGGTCCTCAAAGGGTAGATCTCCCTCTAAGCATCGAGATGCCTCCGGGCTTGCCCTCGAGGATCCTGCACCAGCCAAACAACCCCGGCGGGAAGCTCTGGTTTCCAAAGCTCCTCCTATGGGGTTACAGGTTGACATCGATGGCACTGCCTCGACCGATCACCTGTTAGAATGCTCTGGGGTACCGGCACAATCTCCCGGTACCGACTTCCAGGCATTCATGGCGTCGATGGATCAGAATGTTCTGTCCATGCAGCAGGCTATACAGTCCTTCATTCAAGCTGCGACGCCGATGATACCGCAACGAGCTCCATTGTCTGTATCGGCTCCGGTACCGGCACCAGCGCCGATGCCGTTACCGACTGCATCGACATCGACTAGGATACCGACTGCTACGGTTCCTTGTCCAGGGCTACTTCTCGGTACCGATCCGGTATCAGGGACGCCCGATGTCGATACCGCTCGATACGCGTATCGAGCGTTAGAAGAGCACCCTGACAGGCGATACTTCAATTCCTCTGATGAATCTGATACATCAGATGAGTCTCCTGAAGTATCCATAGCCCTTCCTGAGGAGCCTTCTTCTCCTAAACGAAGAATGTCTCCTCCAGAGGACTTGTCCTTTCAAGACTTCATAAGAGAAGTAGCTAAAAGACTCTCTATTTCAGTAGCCTCTGAATCAGAGCCTAGAGCAAAACAATTAGATATTTTAGGATACTCTAAGGCTCCTAAAGAGGCAGTCACCTTACCAATTCATGAGATTCTTCATGAGCACATGATTGATTTATGGGAGACTCCTCTCACTCTCTCTACTCATTCTTGCAGGTTGGACACTATGTATCGTGTCCCTCCTTGTCCTGGGTTCCAGAAAACTCAGCTTCCTCACCATTCCATTGTGGTGCAGTCAGCTATGAAGAGGATAAAGAGTACAAAGAGACACTCTTCTGCTCCTCCAGGAAGAGAATGCAGGACCTTGGATGCTTTTGGTAGGAAAATCTTCCAGGCCAGTATGCTTATTGCCAGAATCAACTCATATAGCCTTTATATTTATTTTATTTATTTATTTATTTATTTATTTATTTAACAGTTATTTATATACCGCTCTTTCCCTAGTATCAAGTGCGGTTTACATGGAACAGTAGGTTAATTGGTATGTAATATACCAAGTCAGTTTACATAGAACAGATAATTATAATTTACAAGGAATGTTGTAACATTAAAGGTATAACATATTAGAACATATATACATTGTTAGTTTAAATCTATAATCATCATGTGAATGAGAGTGTGGTATGGTTAATATGGTTTATATGGGTATGTTTCTGAAAGAAGTGGCAGAAAAACTGCACACTTTCCTCCCTTTTATTCCAGAAGATAAAAGGGAAGAATTCCGCATGTGGCTTAAGCATACTCAAGACATCTCCAAGTTTTCAAACAGGGCAGCCTTTGACTCCTTTGAAGGTGCCAGTAGAGCCTCAGGCATTGCCATAGCTGTTTGCAGAATTGCTTGGCTCCAGGCTTCTGATCTAGAGCCCTGGGTTCAAGATGGCTTAGGAAATCTGCCCTCTACAGGTGAAAATCTGTTTGGCAGAGAGTGGCAAATTAAAGCCACTCAAATGGATGCAGAGAATTCTGCTCTGGATAGACTTTCAAGGTGTCTACCTCCATTCCTGCCAAGAAAAAGACTTTTAAAAAGTCTTTTTTCAAAAAGGGCAGGTTTCCTTCCACTTCTGGCCAACAATCTTCTACAGGTCACTTTACCGCTAAGCGTCAACAACCTAAGCAGGCCAGGCCTAAGTCTACAGGGGCTGCTGTAACCCAGCAGTCCCAACCCCCTCAGGGTTTTTGACTTGATGCTAGAGAACTTAGTCTTTCTGGCTTTAACACAGCCAGAACCTCTCACCATTCCAGGAAGGTTAGCTCATTTTGCTCCCAGATGGGAGCAAATCACATCAGAGCAGTGGACCCTCTCCATCATAAGAGAGGGCTACAAACTTCATTTCTCAGACCTTTCTCCCCACACCATGGTGAGACACTTCAATTCTCCCACATCTCTTCTCGACCTTTTAGGTCAGGAGATAACTACCCTTCTTGCCCAAGGGGCAATAGAAGAAGTTCCTCTTCTTCAACAGGGGTCAGGGTTCTACTCCCCCTATTTTCTCATTCCAAAGAAGACAGGGGGATACAGACCCATTCTAGATCTCAGAGAATTGAACAAATTTCTATGCAAGGAGAAGTTCAAGATGCTTTCTCTGGGCACTCTCCTTCCATACCTTCAAAGTCAGGATTGGCTTTGTTCTCTAGATCTCAAGGATGCGTACACACATGTTCTCATCCATCCATCTCACAGAAGATTCCTGTGTTTTCTTTTCCAAGGAAAACATTACCAATACAGAGCAAGGCGCATTCTGCAGTATCTGGGACTGGTGGTAAACCTCCCAAAGTCCCAGCTCATCCCTACTCAGTCCCTAGAATTCATAGGGGCCTGGTTGGATACCACCACTGCAAGGGCCTACCTTCCTCAGGCCCGTTGCCAACGTCTAGTGCAGCTAGCCTCCCAGATTCAGTCAAAGAGCCACTTAACTGCCAGGGAGATGCTACAACTGCTGGGCCACATGGCTTCCACAGTACATGTGGTACCCTATGCTCGCCTACACATGAGAGCAGCTCAATGGACTTTGTCCACCCAGTGGACTCAAGCTTCAGGAGCTCTCTCAGACCAAATAGCAGCATCCAAACGTCTCTTTTGGTCTCTCCAATGGTGGATGTCCACTCAAAATCTGTTGCTGGGGTCCCCCTTCCAACACTTGCTGCCCCAAGCAACCCTCACAACAGATGCCTCCCAGACAGGTTGGGGAGCTCATCTACAGGACCTTTCCACTCAGGGCACTTGGTCCCCTCAGGAGACCTCTCTTCATATCAACCACTTGGAGCTTCGAGCAGTTTTTCTAGCTCTCAAGGTCTTTCATACCCTCTTCAGCTACAAGACAGTCCTCATCCATACGGACAATCAAGTAGCTATGTTTTATATAAACAAGCAAGGAGGAACTGGCTTTCTGTCGCTTTGCAATGAAGCTCTAAGATTGTGGGCCTTCGCCAGAGAGCATCAAATCCATCTCCTGGCAGTATATCTCCCAGGAATCCAAAACTCTTGGGCAGACAGACTCAGTCGAGTTCTGCTTCCACACGAATGGTCCCTGCACATGGATCAGGTACTTAGAATCTTTCAAGAATGGGGAACCCCGGACATAGACCTATTTGCAAGTCCGTGGAATGCCAAACTTCCCCGGTTCTGTTCCAGAATTCCATGTCAGGGAGTTCAGGCCAAGGATGCCTTCCTCCTTCATTGGGGTCAGGGCTTCCTGTATACCTTTCCACCCATTCCCTTGATTCCCAAGACTCTGTTCAAACTCCAGAGGGATGAAGGATCTATGATCCTCATAGCTCCACGCTGGCCACGCCAAGTGTGGTACCCTCTGCTTCTGCATCTCTCCCAAGCCCCCTCTCTGGACTTGGGAGCTGCTCCAGACCTTCTGTCTCAGGAGGAGGGGACTTTGTGGCACCCAAACCCCAAGTCCCTTCACCTCAGAGCTTGGTTACTGAAGGCCTAGACCTTCAAGATTTGAATCTTTCTCAGCAAGTGAAGGATATCCTCCATGCTTCCAGGAAACCTTCCACCAGGCGATCCTATGCTTTTAAGGCAGGCAAAGAGAGAATTTGAGAAGAAGCTTGCTGCAGAAGCAAAAACGCGAAATAAAGACCTTTTCAAGTACATTCGTAGCAAAAAACCTGTGAGAGTCAGTTGGCCCATTAGATGATAAAGGGGTTAAAGGAGCACTAAGAGGCGACAAGGCGATAGTGGAGAGACTGAATGAATTCTTTGCTTCGGTCTTTACTGAGGAAGATGTAGGGATGTTACCCATGACTGAAGTGGTATTTAAAGGTGCGGAAGAATTGAAGGAAATATCGATACATCGGGAAGATGTCTTACAACTATTAGATAAACTGAAGAGTAGCAAATCACCTGGGCTGGATGGTATACATCCAAGGGTGTTGAAAGAACTGAAATATGAGATTGCAGAACTGCTATCAGTAATCTGTGAACTATCATTAAAATCATCTCTAATACCTGAAGATTGGAGGATCGCCGATGTAACACCAATTTTTAAAAAGGGTTCCAGGGGTGATCCAGGAAACTACAGACCGGTGAGCCTGACGTCAGTACCGGGAAAAATGGTAGAAACCATCATAAAGAATAAAATTACTCAGCATGTAGATAGTCACAACCTAATGGGAGACAGCCAACATGGCTTTAGACAAGGAAGATCTTGTCTTACTAATCTGTTATGTTTTTTTGAAGGAGTGAATAAACAGGTGGACAAAGGTGACTCGGTTGATATTGTGTATCTGGACTTTCAGAAAGCCTTTGACAAGGTCCCTCATCAGAGACTTTTGGCAAAACTGAAGAGTCATGGGATAGGAGGCAGTGTACTATTGTGGATCAGGAACTGGTTAAAAGATAGAAAGCAGAGGGTAGGGCTAAATGGCCAATTTTCCCAATGGAGAAAGGTGAATAGTGGTGTACCCCAGGGATCTGTGCTGGGTCCGCTGCTTTTTGACATATTCATAAATGACCTGGAAAGTGGAATAACGAGTGAGGTTATCAAATTTGCAGATGACACAAAACTATCTAAAGTTGTTAAAACCCAAGAGGATTGTGAAAAATTGCAAGAGGATCTTGATAAATTGGAAGACTGGGCATCAAAATAGCAGATGAAATTCAATGTGGACAAGTGCAAGGTTATGCACCTAGGGAAGAACAACCCAAACTATGGTTACACGATGCAAGGTTCCACATTATGAACCACCGCCCAGGAAAAAGATTTAGGCGTCATTGTGGATACCATGTTAAAACCCTCGGCCCAGTGTGCAGCGGCGGCCAAGAGAGCAAACAGAATGCTAGGTATGATAAGGAAAGGAATGGAAAATAAAACAAAAGATATTATAATGCCTCTATATCGTTCCATGGTGAGACCGCACCTTGAATATTGTGTGCAATTCTGGTCGCCGTATCTTAATAAGGATATAGCGATTTTAGAAAAGTTACAGAGAAGAGCCACCAAAATGGTAAAGGGGATGGAAGGATACTCCTATGAAGAAAGGCTAAAAAGGTTAGGGCTCTTTAACCTGGAAAAGAGACGGCTGAGGGGAGATATGATAGAAGTCTATAAATTAATGAACGGAGTGGAACGGGTAAACGTAGATCGATTGTTTATCTTATCAGAATATAGAAAGATTAGGGGACATGCAATGAAGCTACAGGGTAAACTATTTAAGACTAATAAAAGAAAATATTTTTTCACTCAACGTGTAATCAAACTCTGGAATTTGTTACCGGAGGCTGTTAGTGTAGCTGGGTTTAAAAAAGGTTTGGACAAGTTCCTGGAGGAAAGGTCCATAAACCATTATTAAGAAGTGACCGAAGATATCAATGCTTGACCCAGTACAAGCATTGTGGAACTTGTGTCTCTTGGGGAAACTGCTAGGTACATATGACCTAGATTGGCCACTGTTGGAAACAGAATACTGGGCTTGATGGACCTTGGTCTGACCCAGTATGGCATATCTTATGTTCTTATGTTCTTAAGTGGAAAAGATTTTCCATTTGGTGTGCTGAAAAGGGTCTTGACCCTCTGGCACTACCTTTAACTTCTTTGTTAGACTATCTCCTGCATCTCTCCAATGCAGGGCTTAAGACAAATTCAGTAAGAGTCCATTTGAGTGCTATTGCAGCATCCCTTAAGCCCATCAATGGACAACCTATCTCCTCTCATCCTCTTGTTTCAAGATTCATGAGAGGCCTAACTTTAACTAAACCTCCCATTAGGCCTCCTCCGGTGGCATGGGACTTAAATTTGGTTCTTGGTCAGCTTATGAAGCCACCCTTTGAACGCTTAGCCACTACCTCCTTGAAATTTCTTTCCTGGAAGGTTATTTTCGTCATTGCAGTCACTTCTGCTTGCCGCATCAGTGAACTGCAGGCCTTAGTGGCTAATCCACCTTATACAAGGTTCCATCATGACAAGGTAGTCCTTAGGACGAATCCACGCTTTATGCCTAAAGTGGTCTCACTTTTTCATCTTAATCAAGAGGTATATTTACCTGTCTTTTTTCCAGCTCCTCATGCATCCAGTGCAGAGAGGAATCTTCATACTCTGGATTGTAAAAGAGCTCTTGCTTTTTACTTACATAGGACACAGCAACATAGAAAATCTTCCCAGCTTTTTGTTGCTTTTGTTCCTTCTCACTTGGGACTTCCAGTCTCTAAGAGAACTCTGTCCAATTGGATTGCTCAGTGTATTTCTTTTGCCTACCAGAGTAAGAACCTTTCTCTGGAGAGCCATGTCACAGCTCATAATGTGAGGGCCATGGCCACCTCTATGGCTCATTTAAATTCTGTGTCCATCGACCAGATCTGTCGAGCAGCCACCTGGGCCTTTGTTCATACCTTCACAGCCCATTACTGCTTGGACAAGGATTCCCGCCGGGATGCCTTGTTTGGTCAGGCTGTCCTCAGACACCTGTTCCATTCTTAAACAACTCCTGCCCTCCTTCCCTGGATGGATGCCTGAGATCCATAGGAGGACGCACACCCCTTTCAGGGTCTCATATCCTTGGGGATCTCCCAGGCATCTCAGCTAGGGAGTCCCCATATGTGAAGACTCATTCCTGCTTGTTCCTGGAGATAGCACAGTTACTTACCTGTAACAGGTGATCTCTGGGAACAGCAGGAATAAGTCTTCACAACCCACCCACCTCCCCTAGGAGTTGTATCTCTTTTCTATCTTTCCTTTCCTCTCTCTCTCTATTGTCTCAGCTTTAAACTCGAACTGAGGAGAGTTGGTTAGGAAAGGCGGGAAGGCAGTGCGCAGGCGCTGTAGGATGCTCCCAAAAGCTTTCCTTTCTGGGAAGCTGGGGAGCGTTCCCGCGCAGGCTCTGTCGGTACCGACGTACCCATATGTGAAGACTTATTCCTGCTGTTCCCAGAGATCACCTGTTACAGGTAAGTAACTGTGCTATCTACCTGTGATCTATTGTCAGTACTCGCATGTCTTGAATCAACCAATGAATGATGGCTCTGTTTAAAATCACCATATTCACTCCCCTTTCTATGATGGCTACAAGAAATGTTTGGAGGCTGTCATCACTGCCAAGGATCGTGCAACCAAATATTGGTGAAGGGTGCCATTAATCCTGTCCAGGTCATATTTTGTGCTGTTTCTCAGAAATTACTAGGTCTAAGTTGCAGAGACATCTGTTGTATACAGTACCTTTTTGAATATACTATTAAACAGTTATGATATATAGTTGGAATATTTCTAATTATTTCTCAAGATATTGTACACAGTGTATCTAAAATGCAAGGGTGCCAGTAATGTTGACCACAACTGTAGCTATTAAGATCTATAAATTGTCAGATTGTGTGGCATATTCTTAGTTTTTCTGTCTGGTTTAATTTAGTTTCCTGTATGTTTTGGCCATATGGACGGACTGCTTTCTGTGTGGGTTTTTTTAAAATGTTAACAATTTAACTTTTTTCAGCAAGAAATGATTTGGTTTGGAACATGCCTGAATCATGAGGATATTCAGAATGTGTGTGTGTGTGAGATACATTGAAGAAGGAAAGGGATTGTAGAGATGAGCAGTTAGTATGGGTGAGCAGACTAGCTAGATTGTGTGGCTTTTTTTTTTTTTGCCGTCATGTTCTGTATCTCTAATGTAACAACTAAGAGTTACTAAATGAATCAAATCAAACATGGGGAGGGCAAACAATGAGACTATTATTAACAAAGCCTCATTTGATTAGTTTAAAACACATTTATATGGTCAAAGCTCTGTGAGCAATCTCTATTGGTGTTGGCAAGGCCTCTGATGTGGGGCAAAACATAGTTTGATAAACCGGCACTCTTAGTTCGCTCACCTCAAGTTCTTATTAAAAAGCCCTCAGTACGGGAGGAAGTGATGTCATCGTCCTAGATGGCTGCCTGAGTCCGGAGCTCTAGAGCTAGACCCGGTGTTAGTGGTGGATTTCCCCCCCCCCCCCCCCCCACAGCGTAAAAACTCAGTAAAACAATTTGACTGGAGGTTGGGAGGATGGAGAATCGTATGGCAACGAGGAGGAAAACGGCAGACATACGCGAGTACGCGTATGGTGGAGCAGGACAGCATGAGGGACTGGAGCAGAAAATGGCCGCCGGGCAGCACGGAGGAGGAGAAACGTTTGAGCATGATAAGAGGAGCGGCAAAAATGTGGAGGAGGATAAGGGTGAAGTGGTGGTACAGAAAATAACCTGCAAAAAGCTTCAAGGTTGGTTTAAGGGAGTATCATGCCCTCGGGTGCAAATGTTACCGGGGCTCCATGGTAGCATGCCGCATCCAGTTCTACCAACTTTACATTGGTATGTTCCTCAGAGACCTCACTAAAGAACTTGGGGGAATTTGTGGCAGGTCTCAATGGGGACCACCTCCGGCACTTCCAGGCGTTTGCAAGGTCAGTTGATGAGTGCTCCAAATACCTCTCACGAGCTGCCTATAACGGCTTCGAGTCTTCTGCATGAGTGGCTGGTCGGCATCCTTGGCTCCAGTCCTCTGACTTGGAGCAGTGGGTCTAGGGGAAGCTCCTCGACATCCCTTGCCTCGGGGAGCAGCTCTTTGGTAAGCCCATGGAGAACAAAGTGGCCAAAATTGAGACAGAGTACGTTGCCCGTACTCTGCTCTCTAGGAAGACCTCCACCCTTCCTAGAAAAAAGCCGCAATGGAAGAAACCTTTCTTCCTCAGGAAGGGGCCAACCCTACAGGGGATACCCGACCACACCGACCCTGCCACAGAGCGATCAGTGTAAGGGCTCTGGCCATGGACCTCACAAGCCTAAAGGGCAAAAGACCTAGCCATCGGCTCCAGCTCAGCTGGGCTCGGGGTTTTGATGCCCCCAGCATAGCCATTCGACTGCTGGACAACCAGCTGCCGAAGGGGGGGGGGGGAGGCTGGTCCACTTTGCCCACAGGTGGAACTCCATCACCACCAACACGTGGGTTCTACAGGTCGTCGGGGAGGATTACCACCTCCATCTGGACCAGCCACCTCCCCCATACTTCTCTGGGGAGCCGCAAAGGCCTCCCATGCTTCAGGCCTTACTAACTCAAGATTTTGCAGGCCTCTTCAAATATGGTGCGGTGGCGCACATACCATTTCACCTACGAGGAAAGGGGTTCTACTCCAGATACTACTTCATCCCGAACCCAACAGCAGGCCTCGGGCCCATCCTCGACCTGAGAAACCTGAACAGATTCCTGGTGCGGGAGAAGTTCAAAATGCTCTCCCTTGGAACACTGCTGCCCTACTTCCAGCAGGGTGGTTGGCTATGCTCCTTGGACTTAAAGGATGCTTACACCTGCATCCTCATCCTCATATCATTCACCCCAACCACAGGCAATACCTGTGGTTTATGGTAGGAGGCAATTACTTCCAGTACAGGATGCTTCCTTTCGGCCTTGCCTCCTTGCCATGGGTCTTCACCAAGCGTCTTGTGGTGGTAGCGGCCCACTTCCATCTCCAAGGCACCTTCGTCTACCCTTATCTAGACGACTGGCTCATAAAGGGGTACATGGCCTCTGAGGCCCTGCAGGCTACAGGCCACACCATCTGGCTTCTACAGCACTTGGGCTCTGTGGTCAACCACCCACAATCTCACCTTACTCCAGCGCAATCCCTGGAGTTCATAGGGGCTGGCCTGGATACACTCCAGGCCCCGGCCTTCCTTCCCTGGGGCAGAGCACACAGTCTCGTGTCCCTGGCATCTGACGTACAGAGTCACAGCTCAGTCTCGGCGTGGTCGGTGCTTTGCCTACTCTGCCACATGGCCTCCATGGTCCACATCGTGCCTAACGCCAGCTTTCACATGTGGGCAGCGTAGTGGTGCCTCTGTGCACAGTGGGCCCAGGCGATGGGCCGACTCGTGACCCCATCCTGTTCTCACCTCGGTTGGCGGAGTACTTGGTCTGGTGGCAGGATGTGCAACACTTGGTCTGGGGCATGCCCTTACAGACCCCGGCCTCCCAGACAGTCCTGATGACTGACACCTCCCTCTCGGGTTGGGGGGCCCATTGCGAGGAGCTACGCATCCAGGGGGCCTGGTCCCCCGAGTAGAGTTGGCAGCATATCAACCTGTTGGAGCTCTGAACCATTCTCCTCGCACTGAAGGTATTTCAGCATCTGCTATGGCACCAAGTGGTGCTCTTGCAGATGAATAACCAGGTCACTATGTTCTACTTGAACAACAGGGGGGTACCGGTTCTATAGCCTCTGCCAGAAGGCAGTGACCCTGTGCTTGTTTGCGCTGAGCCAGGACATGATCCTCAAAGCAGTCTTTCTCCCGGGCCAGGACAATGCCTTGGACTGACTGAGCAGAGTCCTCCAGCCGCACAAGTGGTGCCTAAACCCTGCAACAGCACAAGAGCTGTTCCATCTCTGGGGCATCCTGAACCTGGATCTCTTCTCAGTCCAGCCAACACTCAGCACCCCTGGTTTTGTGGTCCTTAGCTGCACTGGCTCCAGACGCCTTCCTCTTGTGTGCAGTGCACCTAATATATGCCTTCCCTCCCACGCTGCTGGTAGTACAGACCCTTCTCAAGGTCCAGCAGGACAGGGCCTCTGTGATCCTCATGACCCAGACAGCCATGGTTCTCCCTGCTGCTCCGTCTCTTGTCAGAGGCCCTGGTCCCCCTCGGGAGGTCATTGGAGCTCCTAACACAGGAGGGAGACTTTACTCCTCCATCCCAGTCTGGGGGCTCTGTTCCTTACAGCTTGGCTGCTGAACAGGTCACCTTAGCTCACCTCCATCTCCCCAAGGAGGTTGAGGACATCCTGTTGGCCTCTCGGAAGGACTCAACGAGATGGGCGTATGCCTTCAAGTGGCACAGGTTTTTGGTGTGGTGCTTGGAGAACCACGTGAACCTTTTTTCCTGCTGTATACACTCTGTTCTGCAATACTTGCTCCATCTCTCACAGTCTGATTTAAAGTCTAACTTGGTCAGGGTTCACCTGAGTGCAATCTCTTCAGACCATCATCCCATCAAGGGCAAACCCCTCTCAGAGCAGCCCCTCGTCTCTCGCTTTATGCGGGGCCTGATCCTCTCCAAGCCTCCTATCTGCCTGCCCCCCGGTGGAATGGGACAGTGTGGTCCTTGCACAGCTGACCAAACCACCTTTCGAGTCCCTGGTGATGCTCACCTCTGCCTGTAGAATTGGTGAACTCCAAGTTCTGATGGCTGAGGCGCCTTACACTGGGTTCTACAAGAACAGGGTGGTTCTCCACATCCACCCCAAGTTCCTCCCTAAGGTTGTCTTGGACTTCCATCTCAACCAGGAGGTGATGTTGCCCACTTCCTTCCTGAGGCCCCACGCCGATCAGGTGTTGGCTGTTCTCCATACCCTGGATTGCAAGAGGGCCTTATCCTTCTACCTGCAGCGGACTCGGGGCCACTGCAGAGCTGGGCAGCTCTTTGTTTCCTACAATCCCAGCCATCTGGGACAGGCGGTCACCAAGCAAACCTTGTCCATATGGGTGGCGGACTGCATCCTCTTCGCCCAGGCCCAGGCTAAACTGCTATTGGACCGCCAGGTCACAGCACACAATGTCCAAGCTGTGGCGACATCGGTTATGAGCCTTCGCTTGGTGCCCCTGGTGGATATCTGCCAGGCCGCCACTTGGTCTTCCGCTCATACTTTCATGACCCATTACTGCTCATCCATCTTGACTCAGCCTTCAGCTAGGCTGTACTCTGAAATCTGTTTGGGGTTTAAGCAGCTCCTGCCCACTGACCCTTCTTGTTCAGGCTAATGGAGATGTGGTCTCGGGGTCATCAGGTCTGTCTTCAGATTCATTTGCGGCTGCTCACGGCTCTGCTGTGCTTTTTCTACAGGTTGTCTGTAGCCTGTAGCTAGGGAGTCCCATATGTAAGGATTGACTTCCTGCTTGTTCCTGGAGAAAGTGTAGTTACTCACCTGTAATAGGTGTTCTCCAGGGACAGCAGGAATCAGTCCTCACAGCCCTCCCTCCTTCCCTTGGAGTTGCTGTCCATTTTATGCCATCTTCTTGGTGGGGCTCTAGCTATGGCACCTGACTGAGCAAGATTGCACCCTTGGGCGGGAAGGGGACCACGCATGCATGGTGGCATTCCCAAAGGCTTTCTTTGAAAGCTGGGGAAATGCTCCGTGCAGGCTCCGTCGGTGCCAACATCACCCATATATGAGGACTGATTCCTGCTGTCCCTGGAGAACGCGTTACAGGTGAGTAATTAACGCTTTCACTCTTGTGCTATGTCCCCTTGTAACAGAGCTTGTCTTCTTGAAAGAGACACTTTCTTGTGCATTTATGCCACGGAGGTATTTAAATGTGTCTATCGTATCGCCCCTATCCTGCCTTTCCTCTAAAGTATGCATATTAAGATCTTTAAGTCTGTCCTCATATACTTCATAACGAAGACCATTAACCATTTTAGTAGCCACCCTTTGCACTGACTCCAACCTGCGTATATCCTTTTTGAAGGTGCGGTCTCCAGAATTTCACACAGTATTCCAAATGAAGTTGCACCAGAGACTTATACAGAGGCAGCATCACCTCCTTTTTTTCTGCTGACCATTCCTCTCCCTATACACCTGCTCTTCTTTTGTAGACAGAAGTAGTTCACCCCACCTTTGGATTTTTGCAGCCCAAATGCATGACCCTGTGTTTTTTAGCATTAAATTTCAGCTGTCAAATTCTAGACCATTTCTTCAAGCTTAGCTAGATGCCTCCTTGTGTTATCCATTCCTTCCTGGGTGTCATCTCTATTACAGATTTTGGTATCATCTGCAAACAAGCAAACCTTACCCGACAGCCCTTTTGCATTATCACTAACGAAGATGTTAAAAAGAATTGGACCAAGGATAGATCCCTGTGGTACACCCCTCTGTTAAGAACATAAGATATGTCATCCTGGGTCAGACCAAGGTCCATCAAGTCCAGTATCCTGTTTCCAACAGTGGCCAATCTAGGTCACAAGTACCTAGCAGTTTCCCCAAAAGACACAGCTTCCACAATCCTTGTATTGGGGCAAGCAGTGGATATTCTGGGTCCACTTTAATAATGGTTTATGGACCTTTCCTCCAGGAACTTGTCCAAACCATTTTTTAACCCCGGCTACACTAATAGCTTTTGCTACATCCTTTGGTAGCAAATTCCAGAGTTTGATTACACATTGAGTGAAAAAATATTTTCTCTTATTAGTCTTAAATAGGCTACCCTGTAGCTTCATTGCATGCCCCCTAATCTTTCTATATTTTGATGGTATAAACAATAAATCTATGTTTACCCGTTCCACTCCATTCAGTAATTTATAGAGCTCCATCATATCTATCAAAATACCTCTCCCGGGCCACCTACGATGGTTTTGAGTCCTCAGCTCAGGGCATCGGGGCCCGTCGCCAGGCATGGCTCCAATCGTCAGACTTGAAGCAGCGGGCGCAGGAGAAGCTCCTGGATGCCCCCTCCCTCGGTGAGCAGATCTTCGGCAAGCTGATGGAAGATAAGGCCACGGAGATAGACTGAATTCGTTACCAGAACCCATCTCTCATGCAAGACCTCCACCTTTCCCCGGACAAAGCAACAGGTCAAAAAGCCTTTCTTCCCAAGGGAAGGACCTTCCATTTAATTTAATTTAATTAGCAGGTTTTTATATACCGCAACTTCCATAGATCAGTTGCGGTTTACAATGAACAACAATGAACAAGCAAGGCTGTTTTACAAGGAACGGCAGTAAACATCAATGCTGTTTTTACATATAACAGTGTAAACAATAATGGGCTCAATCTAACAGTAACAGATTGGTAGAATTGAGAACTATATACAGTGAACATGTTTAGAACTATAATACAATTTTAATTAGAATCTCTGGATATCTTACAAGGTTTTAGTACATATTCCAGTTCGAGGGTCACTTATTGCTGGTGCGGCTAACCTTTTCTTGTTGTATTTGAGAGTTTGATACGGATGCATAATGTGTTGAGAATAAGTATGTTTTGAGTTTTTTCCTAAACTCCATGATTTGGGGTAATGATCTTAATTCCGCTGGGATGTTGTTCCACAGTATGGGGGCAGCATGGGAGAAAGCTTTCTTGTTCGTTGATTTTTTGGCTCTTATAAATTCTTTTGGTGTTATTAACTTATTTAATTGGTCTCGTCTTTGTAGGTTATGACTGGGTTCCTTGATGATTAGGTTATTTAATGTACAGGGTGCTGTGTTATTTAGGGCCTTGTATGTGGTTAACAGAGTTTTATACTGTATGCGGCATTGGATTGGGTGCCAGTGTAGGGACTCTAAGATAGGTGTAATATGTTGGAAGGGAACCTGTTTTTATGATTGTCTTGGCTGCTGCATTTTGTGCTAGTTGTAGTCTTTTTAAGTTTTGATTTGTTACGCCTAGTAAGGTTAAGTTTGCAAAGTCAAAGTGGGGTGTTATGATAGCTTGTATTAATCGTTGAAAATCCTGTAGGTGCAATAGGGGGCGGAGTTGCTTTAATATTTTAAGTTTGAAATAAACTTTCTTTGTTATATTTCTTATCTGTGGGTCCATACTGAGGTGTTTGTCTAGTATTACTCCTAGGTACCGTATTTCAGTTTTTATTGTGATATCATTGTTTTGCAGTGAGATCTGTGGTGGTGGGGTGAATGATGTGTTTTTGGTTACTATTAGGGCTTCCGTTTTTGCATGGTTAATGTATAAGTTATTTTCATTTAGCCAATTGTTTATTTCGCTGAGGCATGTATTGATAAGTAATGTAGGGATGTTTGGTATTGTGAAAGGTACATACAACATTATGTCGTCTGCGTAAATATGATATAATACTTTCCATACCGTGGCTACCCGCCTTACCCGACCACCCCCACGCCGACCATTCCAGCACAGGGAAAGCCCGGCCAGGGTCACCGCAAGCCGAAAGGGCCTAAAGCCCAAACCCCTACCCCAGCTCCACCACAACCCGCACAGGGGTTTTGATGCCAGTTGCATAGCCTCTCACCCTCCGGTGACTCAGCAGCCGGGTGGGGGGGGGGGGGGCGCGCCTGTCCTCTTTCACCCCTCAGTGGGCTTCCACCACCGCGGACACCTGTGGGTCATCTGAGACAACTATCGCCTCTGCTTGGAGCTTCCCCCTCCCTTCTCCCCGGCAGATCCTCCTCGACTCCCCGCCCACCAAGTTTTCCTGCAGTGGGAACTAGTCTCCCTCCTTGCCGAATGGGTGGTTGAGAAGGTCCTCCGCACCTTCGAGGTCGGTGCTTCTGTTCCCGGTACTTCCTCGTCTCGAAGAAGACGGAGGGGTCTGCGGCCCATCTTCGACCTCCGAAAGCTAAACAAGTTCTTGGTGCGGGAGAAGTTCAAGATGCTATCATTTGGCATCCTGCTGCCCTTCCTCCAGCAGGGTGACTGGCTATGCTCCTTGGATCTAAAAGACACTTATGCTCACATTTTGATCCACCCCCAGCACAGGCAGTACCTGTGCTTCAGGGTGCGAGGAGAGCACTTCCAGTACAGGGTCTTCACGAAATGCCTCTCCACGGTCGCTGCCTGTCTCAGGCGCCAGGGTATACCGGTCTTCCCCTACCTCGATGACTGGCTTATCACAGGATCCTCGGTTGAGGAAACTCGGTGGGCGGTATTGCGCACGATCCCTCTACTCAAAGGTCTGGGGTTCCTGGTCAACTTCCCCAAGTCCCACCTCGAACTGGTGCACGCTTTAGAGTTCATTGGGGCGCTCCTCGATACTCAACAGGTGATCACATTCTTGCCAGCGGATCGCGCCGACTGCCTCCGAGCTCTGGCAGCTCTGGTCCAGAGCACTCTGAGTCACAGCTCGGACTATGCTGTGCCTCCTGGGCCACATGGTCTCTACCTTCCATGTGGTTCCCCATGCCCGCCTGCACATGCAAACAGCTCAGTGATGCCTCAGCGCCCAGTGGAGCCCGTCCGTCGGTCACCTCAGGGACCCCATAAGGGTCTCCCGCGACCTTCGCCTGTCCCTACGCTGGTGGCAAAACCCACGCAACCTCCTCTGGGGGTTGCCCTTCCAGACTCCGCAGCAAGGGGATAGTGCTGACAACAGATGTCTCCCTACTGGGGTGGGGAGCCCACTGTGGTGCGTTGTGCATGCAGGGGCAGTGGTTGCCGGAGGAGTCTCAGCAGCAGATAAACTTGGTCGAGCTCCGGGCAATTCGGTGGTCCCCGAGGGCCTTCGAGGACCACCTTTAAGGGGCGGTCTGTGCACGTGCAGACCGACAACCGCGTGGTGGTGATCTACATCAACAAGGAAGGAGGTACCAGATCACGCTCCCTTTGTTGGGAAGCGGTCCTCCTCTGCTCCTTCACCTTTCGTCGAGAGATATTCCTCAGGGCGGCCTACCTCCTGGGCCAGGAGAATGTCCTAGTGGACAGGCTCAGCGGGATCCTCTGCCCTCACGAATGACAGCTGTATCCAGGGGTAGCCGGCTGGTGGTTTCTTTGATGGGGGACTCCAGCGATGGACCTCTCCGCCAGTCATCAGAACACACAGCCCTGCTTCTGCAGGCCGGTACCGCACCCGAGAAAGGTGAGCCCGGACACGTTCCTTCTGAGCTGGTCCTCCGGCCTGCTGTATACGTCCTCTCTCATTGCGAGGACCCTGCTCAAGGCCCAGCGGTACCGGGCATCCATGATCCTCGTAGCCCCCTCGTGGCCTCGGCACCCTGGTTCCCGCTTCTGCTCTGGCTGTCGATGGAGCCTCCTGTACCACCTAGACTCTGCTCCGGACCTGCTAACGCAGGAGGTCAGATGGGTGCAGCACCTGAACCTGACCTCCTTATCCCTCACGGCCTGGTGGCTGAACGGGTCTCCCGAGCTTTGCTGGGTCTCCCGGGGGAGGTCGAGGAGATCCTCCTCGCGTCGAGGATGGTCCTCGACTAGACAGGCCTATGCCTTCAAGTGGCGGTGCTTCTCGGTCTGGTGCTCTGGGCTCTGGATCGACCCATTCTCATGTCCCACTCAATGGGTCCTTCAGTACCTCCTCTATCTCTTGAGGGAAGGTCTGACGTCGAACTCAGTCAGGGTGCATTTGAGCGCCATCTCGGCGAATCACTTCCCCATCGAGGGAAAGCCCCTCCGGGGCAGCCTTTGGTCTTTCACTTTATGTGGGATCTCTTGCTATCCAAGTCGCCCATCCGGCCTCCCCTGGCAGAACGACCTGAACGTGGTGCTCATGCAGCTTACAGGTCCACCCTTCGAGCCAATGGCAACGTGCTCGCTTTGGCATCTATCCTAGAAGGTGGTCTTCCTGGTGGCGCTGACCTCGGCCCGCCGAGTTAGTGAATTCCAGGCTCTCATGGCTGATGCTCTTACACCAGGTTTTATAGGAACAGGGTGGTCTTCCGTACCCATCCCAAATTCCTGCCTAAAGTTGTCTCGGATTTCCTTCTCAAACAGGAGAGAGTTCTACCAATTTTCTTCCCGAGACCCCACACCGACCAGGCGTTGGTGGCTCTCCACACACTCGACTGCAAAAGGGCTCTTGCCTTCTGTCTGCAGCGCACCCAAGCTCATCGCAAGTCTGGCTGGCTCTTTGTGACCTACGATCCCGATCGACTAGGGCAGGCAGTCACTAAACGTACCCTCTCCATTTGGGTGGCAGACAGCATTGCCTTTGCTCACACGAAGGCAGATGCCCTGTTAGATCGTTGAGTCACCGTGCACAGAGTCTGGGCCAATGCGTCCTCAGTGACCTCGCTGTGCTCCGTGCCCCTGATGGACATCTGCTGGGTGGCAACCTGGTCTTCAGCGAACACCTTTGCTGTACACTATTGCCTGAAGAGGGAGTCCAGTCGGGACAGCACCTTCAGCCAGGCTGTACGCCATAATCTGTTTGGGGGTATAAGCAACTGCTGCCCTCGGACTCTTCTTCACGGCTACCGAGGGCTTCGTCCTGAGGACCCGAGGTCTCGGGCACCTTTGGGCATCGGCTTCTGCTCATGATCTCGTGGAGGCATTTTTGGTTGTAGGTTTGGTAGCCTGTAGCTTGGAAGTCCCATAAGTGAGGACTGACTTCCTGCTTGTTCCTGGAGAAGCGTAGTTACTCACCTGCAAAGGATGTTCTCTAGGGACAGCAGGAATCGGTCCTCACTACCCTCCCATCTCCCCTGATGAGTTGCTGGATTTTTGTCCTTCCCTTGCCATCTGCTTGGTAGGGCTCGAGCTAAGGGACCTTGACTGAGCAAGATGACACCCTTGGGCAGGAAGAGGACCACACATGCGTGGCAGCAATCCCAAAGGCTTTCTTTGAAAGCTGGGGAATTGCTCCATGTGGGCTCCGTCGGTGCCGACGTCGCCCATAAGTGAGGACTGATTCCTGCTGTCCCTGGAGAACACCTGTTACAGGTGAGTAACTACACTTTTGGGTTTTTCTTTCCTAGGTGCATAACTTTGCACTTGTCCACATTAAATTTCATCTGTCATTTGGATGCCCACTCTTCCAATTTATCAAGATCCTCTTGCAATTTTCCACAATCCTCATGGGTTTTAACAACTTTGAATAGTTTTGTGTCATCTGCAAATTTGGTAACCTTACTCGCTATTCCCATTTCCAGGTCATTTATGAATATGTTAAAAAGCAGCATACCCGGCACAGATCCCTGGGGTACTCCACTATTCACCTTTCTCTATTGGGAAAATTGGCCATTTTGCCATACCCTCTGCTTTCTATCTTTTAACCAGTTCCTGATCCACAATAGTACACTGCCTCCTATCTCATGACTCTTTAGTTTTGCCAAAAGTCTCTGATGAGGGACCTTGTCAAAGGCTTTCTGAAAGTCCAAATACACTGTCAACCGACTCACTTTTGTCTACCTGTTTATTCACACCTTCAAAAAAAACATAACAGATTAGTAAGACAAGACCGACCTTGGATAAAGCCTGGTGTGGATGACGTCATCCGACAGCGCTGAGGACAGAAATACTAGCTCTCTAGCCCAGAAGGAGTTTCCCTTCTGGGCATGCTCCACCTGGCCCTACCCCCAGGTCTGCCCCTAGCCAGCCACTTTTACCTCTTCCACCTTGCCAGCAAGATGGATACTACCTCTTTCCAAAGATTTTAAAGACTACAATTGCAAGACTTTGAGATCAAGCCCTTCAAAATGCCTAAACCGGGATTCAAAAAAATGCCCAGGCTGCGCTAGAAAAATGAACTCCACTGACCTGCATGATCGGTGCCACCGAAGCCTGGGTATCTCCCATAAAGTCGAGGAATATGCTCACTGTGCCAGGATGTTCCCTCGGGCGAGGAAATCGCGCAAGAACGCCCTCAAGGAACAGATTCCAGTTCCCCTGGCTGTGCCTTCCTGTTCCGGAGCTCCTGGGGATCCTGGGACCTCACCGGCAGCATCGCTGACTCTTCAAACGCCTTTAGCGGCTCCGGGTGTGCCCTTTGGGGCTTCCACCCACAGCCACTCTGTCCTGGGCACTGGCTCCCCTTCAGAGGGACCCTCTTTCACTGTCCGGCAGCCCCAAACGACTCTCACCCTGACCTGCCATGAGGCTTCCATGGCGGCAGCCATCTTGGGTGATGTCATCGCTCCAAGCTCCTCCCCCCACGGCACCATTGGTCAGCGCCGAAGCAAGCATCACAAGGGGAGGAAGAGCCGCTCTCACCGACACACCCACCACCGACGATTGCGCTCAGTGGGGAGGCATCGCTCCGAGATGTACTGACGATCCAGTCACCAGCACACTCGGAGGAGAATAATAAGCAGCAGCAGCTGGAGCAGCTCAGTCCACCATCGCAGGAAGCAACGCCGGACTGACAGGAGCAGCTTTCACAGCTGCACAGAACACTCCCCAACTGGCAGCAGCCAACTTGACACAAGCAGCAGGTACGCTTTTCCACCCAGCCTCCAGCGTGATCTCTCCCCACTTCTTGCTCCCACTCCATGCCCAAGCATCCCGGGACCACCGGAAGACCTTCTAACCTCCACGGAGCCTGACTCCCCTGCTCCTGGCCCCCCCTGGAGTGCTTGAGCCACGCGCATAATTCTTCTCCTTTCTATCAGATCTTTTTGCACAATGGACTTCTACAGCACAGATCCCTGCCTCAGGAACCCCTCGCTCCAGCTCTCAGCTTCCTTCACCAGCACTACCTAAGGTCCCCGCCCTGGCCTCCATACCCCTCAACGACGCTGAGGAAAACGCGGTCCTTGAATCCATGGGGGACATCCCCCCCTCCCCCTCCACTTCTGCACCGTCGCGGATGCCCCGCCCAGCAACCCAGAGGACTTAACCTACCCCAAGTTCCTCAGGAAGGTTGCCACCGCCCTCAACCTCTCCAGCACTTGTGACACGTCCGACCAGCGCCCGGAGACTCAAGCGGTAAGAGTTCCTGGAGGCCCACCGGCCCTCAGCACATATACCGGTATATCCTCTACTGAGAGAGAACCTCCTCTCCCTCTGGAAGAACCCCACCTCAGGGGCAGCCATTTCACGGAAACTGGATACCAAGTCCAAACCTCTCCAGGCTTCGACAAAACCCAGCTCCCTCACAACTCCATATTGGTGGAATCCGCACTCAAACGTTCTAAGTCCAGCCGGACCCACACTAATTACCCCCCTAGTAAAGACCTCAAACTCCTTGATATCAGCAGAAAGACCTTCCAGGGAGCAATGCTTAGCTCCCGGGTCTCTGCCCACCAGTTGCAACAGGCCCTTTACCAGGACACCCTGGTGGAACAGCTAAAGTCGTCCCTCTCCACTGCCAGCCCGGAAATACAGATGGCCATCACCTCCACCATTGCAGACCTGCAGGAGCGCACCAAACACCAGGTGCAAGCATGCTTTGATGCATTTGATGCAGTGGCTTGCACTGCGGTCATCTCTGTTTCGGCCCGCCAGCTAGCCTGGCTCAGAGCGTCTGGCCTGCGGGAAGACACACACGACCGCATTGCTGACGCCCCCTGCACCGGAGACACCCTGTTTAGCGAAAAGGTCAGTGACACCGTCAAGGCTCTGAAGGACCGCTGCACGACGCTACAGACCTCGCCGACGAGGGCTTAGAACAGCTCAGCCACAAGAACTCCTACCAGCAGAAGTCCTACTCCTTTCCTTCATCCAAGCGTCAATACGGGTCCTTTCGAAGATGGCAACAACCCCGCTACAAATCATAGCCTCAACCTTCACAATCGTCCTACAGGCAGAAGCCCTGCCAGCGCGATAGGAAGCAGCAGCAGCAGAAAACCCCTAAGGCCGGCCAGGCTTTTTGACGCAAAGCCTGGGGCCAACCCCCCATACGGGGGGACACTTGGCCATGTTTCTACCGGCCTGGAAATCCATCACTACGGACAAGTGGGTCCTGGCAGTCATCTCCAACGGATACCGGATGAAATTCCTGTCGCCCCCACTACAGCGGGTGATTCCAGCCTGCAAGGAATCTGCTTCCGCCTTGGAGACAGAGATATTGTCCCTCCTAGCCTCCTAGGCCATTGAACCCATCCCGGAGGCAGAACGAAACACTGGCTTCTACTCCAGATACTTCCTAGTTCCCAAAAAATCAGGTGGCATGCGACCCATCCTCGACCTCTGCAAGCTCAACTTATTCATCGCCAAGGAAAAATTCAGGATGCACTCCCTTGGATCTATCTTGCCCCTCATCCAATCCAAGGAGTGGCTAATATCCCTGGATCTCCTGGATGCATACACACATGTCCCCATACATAGGGACCACAGACTACCTACGCTTCCAAGCCGCAGGGAAGCACTTCCCGTACAAAGTTCTTCTGTTCGGCCTATCACCCGCCCCACGGGTGTTTACAAAGTGTTTTGCAGTAGCAGCAGCACATCTCCGCAAGCAGGGGATTTGCATTTTCCCCTACCTGGACTGGCTTATTTCTGCCCCCTCCTCGAGGGATGCCACACGCGGAACTCAAGCAACCATCTCCTTGCTGTCATCCCTGGGGTTTCTGGCGAACTATCCGAAATCGCACCTCCATCCCTTGCAGCAGGAAAACGAGTGAAGAAAGAAATACCCAGGAGTCTGTATTAGGAAACAAGCTTTATTTAATGTGTACACACGCTCAGAGAAATAATTTTCAAAGTCTGAGCCTCAAACAAAGGGCTCAGCTGACTATATTTACTGTAGTACCATTGTGATTGGAGGAAAAGTGTTATCAGTAGAACTAGCTGGACTAAACCAGAGAGATTTCTTTCACGAAACTCAAACACAGCATGGGGGATGGGGAAGAGCTGCAAACAACAAGGCTGTGTCCTCACCTACGGGGGTGTATCCTTTTGACACAGTATACAGGAGAGAGAGAGATGTCTCAGTAAGGTTTCTCAGTTCTCATTAACCCCTACAGCTCTCAGTCTTGCCTGGATTTCTACCTCACCCTCACGGCGGCTGGGGTTCATCGGAGCTCTAATAGACACTACCTGCTCAAAAGCCTTCCTTCCCTGACAAAGAGCAAGCACCATCCAGGACCTAGCACAGCTTGTGCGAGCAGAACGGTCCCCTACGGCAGGGGTACTCCTTCACCTCCTGGGACACATGGCGTCGGCCACCCAGACAGTACCCCTAGCGAAGCTCCATATGCGCTGTCTCCAGTGACATCTGCGGGCTCACTGGTCCCAATACTCCCAGCCCCTGGAGACTACCATTCCTCTGGACAAGACAGTGATCTCCTCCCTCCTTTGGACCCGTGGAAGGAACCTATCATGCGGGAGACCCCTCTCCCAACCTGTGCATCAACTGGCTATCACCACCAATGCCTCACCAGTGGGTTGGGGGCACACTGCCTTCACTTCTGGACTCAAGGAGCCTGGTCGCCGCAGGAGCGACAATGCCACATAAACTTCCTCGAACTCAGAGCCATGAGGTACGCCCTGGAGACCTTCCAAGGCACGATCAATGACAAAACAGTCCTACTACAAACGGACAATCAAGTGGCCATTTTTACATCAACGAGCAAGGCGGCACTGGTTCACGGACCCTCTGCAGAGAAGCCCTTCGGATCTGGGCCTTCGCAGTTTCGCAACGCTGCACCCTCCGGGCCTCCTACCTCCGGGCCTCCTACCTCCCCGGACTACAGAACAAGCTAGCGGACAGACTCAGCCAGCAGCTCAGTCCACACGAGTGGTCCCTCAAACCCCAAGTGGCCCACTCTCTTTTCCAGGACTGGGGTTACCCAGCAGTTGACCTCTTCCCCACGGAAGGGAACACGAAATGCAAAACCACCAGCTCGAAACGCCCCTCTGCTCGGAGCCACGCAGCGGATGCATTTGACATGTCCTGGGGGTAGTGGTCTGTAGTGTATGCCTTCCGCCCCCCCCCATCCCGCTGATCTCCATGACCGTCCAATGCAGATCATCTCCGACAGAGCGCAGGCCATCCTGGTAGCCCCACACTGGCCACGCCAAGGGTGGTTCCCGCTTCTCCACCAACTGGCAGTGCACCCTCCAATCCGACTCCCCCTGGTGCTGGACCTGCTCTCACAGGACGACAGGGAATACCCTCCACCCCAATCTACGAACCTTTGTCCTAACAGCCTGGAAGCTGAGCGGATAGCCTTATCCCCTTTCCGCCTCCCACACGACGTCAAACAAGTGGTCCTCACAGCCCGCCACCCCTCGACTAGGAAATCTTACAGCCTCAAGTGGCGGTGCTTCACCACCTGGTGTTTCTCTCAGGGCCTGAATCCTTTCTCCTGCCCCATACCACCTATCCTACAGTACCTGACTTCCTTATCTCAACAAGGCCTGCAGACACAGTCCATCCGAGTCCACCTAGCAGCCATCGCGGCCTTCCACGGCCGCTCAGGGGACAACTCCATCGCACAACTGCCCATCATCATGCACTTTATGAAGGGCCTCGCCAACCTTCACCCTCCTATCAGGAAGCCTGTACCGCACTGGGATCTCAATGCGGTTCTCAACCAGCTTACCGTACCTCCCTTTGAGCCCATGCAGTCGGCTGACATCAAGCTCGTCTCTTGGAAGACACTTTTCCTGGTCGCCATCACTTCTGTGAGGCCTATCAGCGAACTCCAGGTGCTGGTGGCGCATCCACCGTATGCACAGCTGTCTGGGGACTGCGCTTCCCTCCGGATGCATCCGAGATTTGTTCCAAAGGTAGCCTCCGCCTTCCACATCAACCAAACAATCAAACTTCTTACGTTCCACCTGGAGCCCCACGCTTCCCCTGAGGGACAATGGCTACACAAACTGGACTGTGTGAGGGCCTTGCGCTTCTATCTTCTCATAACTGCGGCGAGGCTCACAACTCTTTGTCTCCTATGACCAGAACAAGCCGGGCCACCCGGTCACCGAGCGTACCCTATCCCTCTGGATTTCCGCTTGCATCTCCTGTCTGGACAAAGCTGGCCCCGGGCCCTCACCACCGGCAAACACGCACCAGCTGAGGGCGCTCGCAACTTCAATTGCCAACCTATGCTCTGTGCCAGTAGCCGATATATGCAAAGCGGCTACCTGGTCCTCCCTCCAGACCTTCCAAAGGCACTACTGCCTTGACTTGCAGACAGGCTCCTTCGGGCGGGCAGTCCTGGTGGCTGCCAGCGCACTATCCACCCCTTGAGCCATGGCCGTTTGGCGCTAGTGCCAGCAAGACACTTGAACCTGTCTATGCACCCTTACCACATGTTGATTGCTCAGGGTTTATTGCACAATTGTTGCTCTATTTGCACATGTTTGCACATGTTGGATTTGCACATGATTTGATTGCACATGTTTGATTTTGTGTTCTGCTTGGGTTGACTGTCAGGAATAAAGCCTTGTCCTAACCCACTATGTGTGGTATGTTCGGAGCCTCTTCTGTGATATGTCCTGACAGGGCCCCTTCCACATCAGCCCTCACAGCTAGGGAGGCACCTGGTGTGGATGACTCCATCCTGCTTGTCCTAGGAGAAATCGGAGTTACTTACCTGTAACAGGAGTTCTCCGTGGACATCAGGATAAGCCGTCCACACTTTCCCACCCTTCCTCCCCTGCAAGGACCCCTGCTTCAGGTCCTGGCCCTCATCGCCCCTAGCATCTGACTCAGCTCTGGACACAGTGGCTGGCTAGGGGCGGACCTGGGGGTAGGGCCAGGTGGAGCACGCCCAGAAGGGAAACTCTTTCTGGGCTAGAGAGAGAGTACTTCTGTCCTCTGCGCCGTTGGATGATGTCATGTGGTGTGGATGACTTATCCTGCTGTCCACGGAGAACTCCTGTTACAGGTAAGTAACTCCGATTTCCCATTAAGCCATGACTATCTACATGTTCAGTAATTTTGTTCTTTATAATGTTTTCCACCATTTTTCCTGTTACTGATGTCAGGCTCACCGGTCTGTAGTTTCCCGGATCACCCCTGGAACCTTTTTTAAAAATTTGCGTTACATTTATTTATTTAACATTTTTTATATACCGCTTTCCAGTATATCAAAGCGGTTTACATTGAACGGAACATAGGCCATCATCCAATCTTCAGGTGTTACAGATGATTTTAATGTTCAAAGGTATACAACAAAAAAAAAAAGTCTGTGCAACTTGGATGTAGTAACATGCATTTGGGCTGCAGCAATCCAAGGGAGCGATATAGTATAGGGGGTAAAGTACTTCTGTCCACAAGAGAAAGCGGGACCTAGGTGTGATTTTTGTCTAATGATTTTAAAGTAGCTAAACAAGTAGAAAAGGCGATGGTGAAAGTTTGCATAGAGAGAGAAAGGGCCAGCAGAAGAAAAGAGGTGATAGTGCCTGTGTATGAGTCTTTGGTGCGACCTCATTTGGAGTATTGTGTGCAATTCTGGAGACTGCACCTTCAAAAGGATATAAACAGGTTGGAGTTGGTACAGATGGTGGCTACTAAAATGGTTAGTTGTCTTCATTATAAAACACATGAGGACAGCCTTAAGGATCATAATATGTATACTTTAGAGGAAAGGTAGGATAGAGGTGATATGAATGAGACGTTAAACACCTCCATGGCTTAAATGCACACGAGGAGAGCTTCTTTCGATTGAAAGCAAGCTCTGTTGCAAGGGGACATAGGATGAGGGTGAAAGGGGATAGACTCAGGAGTAATATGCAGAAATATTTCTTTATGGAAAGATGAGTGGAATAGTCTCCCAGTGGAGGTGGTAGAGATGAGGACAGTATCAGAATTCAAAAAAGCATGGGATAAACACAGGAATCTCTAAGGAAAAAAAGGGGACTATTGTAGTGGTTGATATGGAAAGACAGACTAGATAGGCCATGTGGTCTTTTTCTGCCGTCATGATTCTGTTTCTCATTTCTGAGAAAACAACAAAATGACCTGGACAGGATTAATTGCACTCCTCACTAATATTTGGCTGCACAACCCTTGATAGTGTTGACAGCCTCCAGATGTTTCTTGCGGCCATCTTTAGGTTTCTTTCATCTGTCTGTTGGTAGTTTCTCCCATTCTTCAACTGCAGTTTGTTCCATCTCATCAATGTTTCCAGGATTCCTTTTACCAATGGCAGATTTCAGCTCTTTCCAAAGTTTCTTGGTTGGATTGTGATCAGGACTCATTGCTGTCCAGTTTAAAATTGTCCATTTTTTCCTTTAACAATTCTTTTGTACTTTTGGATGTATGTTTTGGGTCATTGTCCTGCTGGAGGACCCATGACCTTCGACCCAGACCTAGCTTTCTGATATTAGCACATTTTGCTCCAAAATACCTTGGTGGTAGTCAGACTTAGATTTCTTTAAACGTTCCAGGGTTTCAGTTCCTGAGGCAGCAAAAGAGCCCCACAACATTATGGAACCTCCACCATATTTAATTGTAGGAAGGGTGTTTGGTTTTTTTCCTTGCAAGGTTCATTTCTTCGCTTGTAAATGTATCGCTGGTCTGCATTGCCAAAGAGCTCAAGTTTTGGTTTTATCTGTCCACAGAACATTTTCCCAGAAGTATTGTGTTTTCTCATGGTAGGTTTGGGCAAAGATCAGTCATGTCTTTTTTTATGTTTGTGCGGTTGGGTCCTCCTTGGCCTTGGCCCATGAAGTCCTTCTTTGTTTTAGTGTGCAGCATATGGTGTGGATTGAAACTACCAGTTCAGGTCAGCCTTAAGCTCTTTGGATGATATTTGTGGTGGTTTTCCAACGGTTCGCACTAACCTTTTTAAAACTTCTTGGATTAATTTTTCCCTTCTCACCAAGTCCTGGGAGGTTCTTGACAGTTCTATGAGCAGAAAATGTCTTAACATTTCTAATTGTAGACACAGGAATCTCAAGGCTTTTGTAGTTGGCTTTGTTCCCGTTTGATGTTTGATAATGGCTTTCCTGACAGTCTCAGGCAGCTCTCTTGTCTTCACTTTTGAAAACAGAACATGGACTGAAAGTGGCCATTTTAAACATTAGAACCATCATTCATTGGTTGATTCAAGACGTGAATACTGACTATCACAGATATGCCTAATTTTACTGCAGTGGGAATATGGTAGTTCTGTTCAAACAGATTTGAATAGTTTATAAGGGTGCCAATAATTTGTCCTGGCACTGTCAGTTTTTATGCTATTTCCTATTTCCTTTTTTTAATTGGTCATGTTTTATTTGATTTTTTTTTTTTTGTGTGCGCACTTAAAGTCCAAAGCCATTTCACTGGCCGCTTTGTTTTTTAGGAGATATTAGACATTAAAGGGTTGAACGGCAAAGGTACCAATAATGTGGTCCACAATTGTATCTTCTATCCTATTCCCTCTCTACAACATTTTATTAAGTTCAGAACCTCTTTTTTGAAAATTGTGGATGGCTTGCATTCTAGCATAGTCATTTGTTCTCCCTCAGTCATGAAAATGTGGTTAGAGGGCAAGTGAGAAAGTTAAAATCGGCCTATACCTCGAGGGAGTAGACCACATGAGAAGATATACAGAAATTAGAAGAATGGTCTAATGCTTAGAAAGTTAAGATTTAATGCAGAGTAATGCTGTATGTGATGGGGAGGCAAGAGGCTGGTGTGCACGGACCAGGAAATGGGACTCTGGAGTGATAGTGTCTGAGGATCCCAAAGTGGTGAAACAATATGACAAAGCATGGGCCAAAGCCAAAAGAATGCTAGGCTGTATAGGGAGAAGCATAACCAGCAGAAAGAAGGCAGTATTAACGGGGCCAGCCCCACAGTTGGTTCATGGTGTTGGCATCCTAGGCACACATTGTCTTATGTGCCTTGGCTTTCAGAATCTGTTGTTCGAATTTTAATGCCCTGCTCTTTGCCACTTCACAGAAGCTTCTGTCTTAGGCAGCCGCCTAGTTTGTCTAATGATTGAGCTGGCCCTGAGTATTAATATCCCTGTACAATTTGGTGAGTCCTCACTTTGAGTATTGTGTTCAGTTTTGGAGAGCATGCCTCACAAAGGATATAAAGACTTCTTGAAACTTTGCAGAGGAAGGTGACCAAAATGATATGGGGCCTGTGCCAGAAAACGTATATGAAGAGATTTGAAGGCCTATGTATATGCTGGAGGAGAGGACGGACAGGGAAGATATATAAATGCTTTAATTCTTAAAGGATATTAATGAACAAACAAACCTTTTTCAAAGATGAAGAAGCTGTAGAACTAGAGGACATGAAATGAAGCTGCCAGGAAGTAAACTCAGAAGTAATGTCAGGAAATATTTTTTCATGGAAAGGTTGGATGCCTGGAATGCCCTCCCAATGGAGGTGGTGGGGGAAAAAACAGTGACAGAATTCAAAAAGGCATGGGACAGACATAGAGCATCCCCTTATAGCAAGAGGATGCAATCAAAGCAAATGTTTGTATTTCAAAACATACAGGGTGGTAACCTGCAAGAGCAGAAGGTACTAAAAGGCACGGGGAAAGGGGGGTGGTTAACCTGCTTGGAGCAGTGAGTACAACTGTAGTTAGCTACCTTGCTGGGCAGACTAGATGGATTATGCTGGTCATTATCTGACGCTATTTGCTATGTTACTATTGGCCAGAAAATACTTGCTAAATTTTGACTAGCAATTTCTGAAAATGCACTTAGATTATGTGCTGCTATGTAAGATCATATTTTCTCACTGGTGACTGATTCTAAGCCAGATGCTTTTCTTAACACCTCTTCAGTGAAGACCTGGTTACTTGTGCATTATTTTGGAGGCTAATTTTCTCTTTGTAGGGTCTGTTTGTGTGTTTCAGTTTCATACCACAGTTTGTTTTTGTATTCACTTTTATTTGATGTAATTTAGGATCATGATTTTTGCATTTTTTTGAAATGACTTGTTATCTTGTTACTGGATATTGAGTATCTCCAGGAACAAGCAGGAATGTAGTCTTCACATATATGGGTATCGTCGGTACCGACAGAGCCTGCGCGGGAACGCTCCCCAGCGTCCAGTAGGAACGCTTTTGGGAGCATCCCTCGGCACATGCGCACTGCCTTCCCGCCTTTCCAACTGTCCCTCTTTAGTTCTTCGTTTTCCGCGGAGCCGACAGGTCACATACCCTGTCGCCACAGAAAATTTCTTCTTTAAACTTTTTTCTTGTGGTTGCGCCTGCCTCTGCTCGACGCCTACCTGTACCGCCGGTTCTCTTTTCTTTTCAAAAAAAAAAAAAAATTTACTATCTGAAGTGTTTCTCTTCAGAAACATTTTCTTTTTGGTGCTAGGCGCCATTTTGGGCATTAGGCCCCATTTTCCTAAAAAATGGAAAAAACAGCTAGTACTTCTTTTTTTTTTTTTAAACCACTAAGTGTGGCAGTACCATTTCCGTCAGACACCCATGACTGGTGTCTCAAATGTTTAGGCCCTGACCATTCTCCTTCGGAGTGTTCCTCTTGTATGGGGATGACTAAAAGAGGAAGACAGAACCGGGCTGCAAAGCTCGGTACCCTCTTTTCTTCAGATGCGATGTCCATTGCGTCGACGTCTTCCAGAGCCTCATCTACCACCCATGGATCTCGGGTAACTAAACATAAGAGCCAGTCCTCAAAGGGTAGATCTCCTTCCAAGCATCGAGAAGCCATTTGCATTGCCCTTGAGGAAGCTATACCGGCAAAACAGCCCCGGTGGGAGGCCTTCGGCCTCCAAAGCACTAATGGGGCTCCAGGATGTTCTCGAGGCCTCGACCTCGGCAGAACTACTGGTGCCATGCTCAGGAGTTCCAGCCGCTTCTACTGGTACCGACACCCAGGCATCGGCAGCATCGATAGACCAGAGATTCCTCGCTATCGAACGCGGTCTTGAAGCTCTCCTTACAGCTGCAGTACCGTTGACACCGCTACCGACGGTTCAATGGGCACTGGCACCGATACCGGTACCAGCACTTACGGTACCGGCCCCGGTGGGAATTCTGCCCATGCTGACTTTTTCGGGCATCGACAGATCGGTACCGGACCAACTCGGTGCTGACTTTGATCGATACCGATAGTGCTTTGCATGAACATTTGGGATCAGAGATGCTTCGAATCTTCCAATTCCGATGACTCGGATAACTCGGTCGGTACCAGAGTACTTCTTCCGGAAGACTCCTCCTTCTCAACGCAGAATGTCTCCTCCAGAGGACGTCTTTTCAGGATTTTATTTGTGATGTGGCCTGAGGCCTATCAATCACGGTAGCTCCTGAAAAAAAACCTAGAGCAAAGAAATTGGAAATACTCCAGTACCCTAAGGCTCCCAAAGAGGCAGCTACCCTGCCCATTCATGAAATTCTTCATGATTTGATGCTCAGAATGTGGGAAACACCTCTGACCACATCTCCTCATTCTTGGAGACTCGATACTATGTATCAAGTTCCACCATGTCCTGGTTTTCAAAAGACTCAGCTGCCACACCATTCAATGGTAGTGGAATCAGCCATGCGTAGGATGAAAAGTGTAAAAAGACATGCATCCAATCCTCCAGGTTGTGAATCCAGGACTCTTGACGCCTTTGGGCGTTGAACATTTCAGGATTCCATGCTTTCAGCTAGGATCAGCTCATATATTTTATATATGGGAATGTTCCTCAAAGAAGTCACAGGAGACTTGGAGCTTATGAGCTCCCTTCTCCCTGATGACAAACGACAAGACTTCCTTACTCTTGTCAAGCATGCTCAAGACGTTTCCAAGTTTGTAAATCGTGCAGCCTTTGACTGCTTTGAATGCATCAGCAGAACTTCTGCTATTGCCATTGGTGCACGTCGGATGGTCTGACTTCAGGCATCAGACTTGGAGACTTGGGTACAGGACAAATTAGGAAACATCCCTTGCACAGGAGAAAACCTCTTTGGCAAGAATTGGCAGGAAAAGGCTAATGAGATGCTGACAATCTCACTTTAGACAGATTGTCAAAATCTACAGCCACTCCAGCCAAAAAAACCCTATAAAAAACCCTTTTTCAGCAAAAAGAGGAAGTTTTATCCATCCTATACCCAGCAAGGGCAAGCTCGGGGGTCAAGTTGCCCAAAAGGGACAACAGCAACAATCTAGACAACAAAAGAAGCCAAAAGGCCTGAGAGCTCAACCAGCTCCACAGGCTCAGCCCCCTCAAGGGCTTTGACTCCTTCCTAGAGAGCTTAGCTTTCCTGCCTCTGAAGGATCCAGAATCTCTAAACATTCCAGGTTGTGTAATTTTGTCAGCAGATGGCACCAAATAACAGCAGAAAATTGGACTCTGTCCATTGTAGGGAAGGGGTACAAGCTTCATTTTCACAGCATGCCCCCTCCTACAATCATAAGACAGTTCAATTCCCAAACCTCTCCAGACAATCTACTGGATCAAGAGGTCTCAACACTCCTTGCTCAGGAAACAATAGAGGAAGTGCCCATTCCCCAACAGGGTACAGGGTTCTACTCCCTCTGTTTTCTTATTCCAAAGAAAACAGGAGGACACAGATCCATTCTAGACCTCAGAGAATTGAACAAATATCTGTTCCGAGAAAAGTTCAAAATGATTTCTTTGGGAACTCTTCTGCCATACCTTCAAAGTCAGGATTGGCTTTGCTCTCTAGATCTAAAGGATGCATATACTCATATGCTGATCCATCCGGATCACAGGAAATTCTTACGATTCCTTTTCAAGGGAAAACACCTCCAATACAGGGTTCTTCCTTTTTGGTCTGGCTTCAGCACCAAGAGTATTCACGAAATGCATGGCAGTAGTAGCTGCATTCCTGCGAACCCCCCCCCCCCCCCAGATTCTCGCACTGTCTCGCACAATCCGAATTCTCCAATACTTGGGATTGGTCATAAACTTCCCAAAATCCCAACTTGTTCCTTCTCAGACCCTGGAGTTCATAGGAGCTTGTTTAGATACCAGACAGTCAAGTGCTTTCCTTCCACAGCCCCGCTGTCTTCGCATAATGCAACTAGCTTCTCAAGCAGCGGGAAAGTCCTCCCTAACTGCTCGAGAACTGCTGCAATTCCTGGGACATATGGCATCCACAGTTCATGTAGTTTCCTATGCTCGCCTCCACATGCGAGCAGCCCAGTCGACACTATCCACACAGTGGACACAGGCCACAGGATGTCTGTTGGACAAGATATCAAACTCACGACTGATCTTGTCCCTACAATGATGGCAATCGCTGGAGAATCTTTTAGTGGGGTCTCCTTTCCAACAATCCCCATTCCAGGCCACCCTAACAGATGCATCACAGGTGGGATGGGGAGCACACCTGTACCATCTCTCCACCCAGGGTACCTGTGCTCCACAGGAGGCTTGTCTTCACATAAACCTCCTAGAACTCAGAGCAATCTATCTAGCTCTTCGAGTATTCCATGCCCTGCTCAGTTACTAGACAGTCCTAGTTCAAATGGACAATCAAGTAGCCATGTTCTACGTGAACAAGCAGGGCGGAACAGGCTCTCTGTCGTTATGCAATGAAGCTTTACGGCTATGGGCCCGCGCCAGAGAGCATCAAATTCACCTTCTCGTGGTATATCTTCCAGGCATTCAAAACCTTTGGGCAGACAAACTCAACCGAGTACTGCTGCCTCATGAATGGTCTCTCCACCTAGACCAGGATAATAAAGATATTTCACATCTGGGGAACCCCAGACATAGACCTCTTCGCAAGTCCACTGAATGTCAAACTTCCCCGGTTCTGTTCCAGAATTCCGGCTCACAATTGCCAGGCAAGGGACGCCTTCCTCCTTCACTGGGGTCAGGACTTCCTCTATGCCTTCCCACCCATTCCCCTCATCCCCAAAACATTCTTCAAGTTTCAGAGAGACAGAGGTCGTATGATCCTCATTGCGCCACAGTGGCCACGACAGATGTGGTATCCCCTGCTTCTACATCTCTCTGAAGCTGCACCTCCTGGAGTTAGGATGTGCTCCAGACCTTCTCTCAAGAGACCGGGATGCTATGGCACCCGAATCCCCAGTCCCTGCATCTCAGGGCCTGGTTGCTGAAAGCCTAGACCTGCAGGATCTTAACCTTTCCCAACAGGTAAAGGATGTCCTTCAGGCTTCCAGAAAACCTTCCACAAGACGTTCTTACGCCTTCAAGTGGAAACGTTATCTCCAGGAACAAGCAGGATTGAGTCTTCACATATGGGTACGTTGGTACCGACGGAGCCTACGCGGGAACGCTCCCCAGCGTCCAAAAAGAAAGCTTTTGGGAGCACCCCACACGCATGTGCGCTGCCTTCCCACCCATTCACTTCCCTCTCATCAGTTTTCCGCGGAGCCGGCAGGATGTATTCCTGTCACCGCAGAAAATTCTTCTTTTTATTCTTTTTTGTGGTTGCGTCTGCCTTACCTCGACGCAACCAGTACCGCCGGTCTTTTTCTTTCTTTTTTCTAAAGAATTTCTTCTTTTTCTTCAGAAATTTTCCTGTTTTAGTGTCTGTCACTTTCTAGGCCACTAGGCCTCTATCTTTCCATCATGGAAAAGCCAGCCACTACCCTACTCCCCAGCACCCACCCACCCCTGGGGTAATTGTAGTTTTATAGGTACTTGCACATCTTAGAGAAAAGGGACTGCTTTCAGGTGCAGCTCTTTATCCAAATCAGTCATACACGGAGGACCTGAGATTGATTAATTAAGCTTCAGGTACACAAGGTGTATTAGGGGTATTAGATACACTTTTATTAGTATAAGCATCTACACCAATCGTTATTATATACAGAATTTAAAAGACCTAAGCACAAGCTTTAAACTAAGATGCAGACAGAAGTCCAGCAACGAGATGGGGGTTCTCCGGTCTTTTGCATTGAGTGTCACATGTATGATTTTCTCCCAGTTGGTGAGAGGTCTTACGTATGCACTAAGTGCAAGGAGCTCTTTGCTCTCAGGGAACGAGTCCGTTCTCTAGAGGCTAGAGTAGAGTAGCAGACCTGGAAGACATAAGAAAGACAGAGAAGTACATGGATGAGACCTACAGGGATATAGTCCTGAAGTCCCACCTCCAGTCTGGCAGCATCCCTGTTGCCATGGAGGAGAGAGGTCACGTGACAGAGCATCACCCTGGTGTGGCAGGAAGTGATCCTGTAACTAGGACCTGTCCTCCAGATGATGCAAAACCCTCTCGCACCGAGGACGTTTCTCCAGGGCCATGTCCCCATGAGGGGAGGGTCAGGACAGCTGTTATAGTTGGTGATTCAATCATTAGGAATGTAGATAGCTGGGTGGCTGGTGGACGTGAAGATCGCCTGGTAACATGCCTGCCTGGTGCGAAGGTAGCGGACCTCACGCACCGCCTAGATAGGATCATAGATAGTGCTGGGGAGGAGTCTGCTGTCTTGGTACATGTTGGTACCAATGACATAGGAAAATGTGGTAGGGAAGTTCTGGAGGCTAAATTTAAGCTTTTAGGTAGGAAGTTGAAATCCAGAACTTCCAGGATAGCATTCTCCGAAATGCTTCCTGTTCCACGTGCAGGACCCAAAAGACAGGCAGAGCTCCAGAGTCTCAATGCGTGGATGAGACAATGGTGCAAGGATGAGGGTTTTGGATTTGTTAGGAACTGGGGAACATTCTGGGGAAAGGGGGGGCTCTTCCGAAGGGATGGGCTTCACCTTAATCAGGATGGGACCAGACTGCTGGCATTAACCTTTAAAAAAGAGAGAGAGAAGCTTTTAAACTAGAAAATAGGGGAAAGCCGACAGTCACCCAGGAGCGCATGGTTCAGACGAAGGTATCCTTGAAGGATACTACCAAAAGCAGTGAGGTTCCAAAAGGGAGTATAGTAGCCCAAATGCCCTTGAGTAAGGAGCAAACAGAGCATAAAGATTCCAAATTACCCATGCCTACCAATAGCCAGATTAATATTAATAAAATACAGTCTCTAAAATGCTTGTATGCCAATGCTAGAAGTCTAAACAATAAGATGGCAGAGTTAGAATATATAGCATTAAATGAGGTTAGATATGATTGCACTCTCAGAGACATGGTGGAAGGAGGATAACCAGTGGGACTCTGATACCTGGATACAAACTATATCGTAATGATAGAGCTGATCAAATTGGTGGAGGGGTTGCGCTCTGTTAGAGAGGGCATTGAGTCAGAAAGGATTAAAGTTTTGCAGGGAACAAAATTTGCTGTAGAATCTCTATGGATTGAAATTCCATGTATGAATGGGAAGGTGTTGGCAGTGGGAGTATACTATCGACCGCCTGGCCAGAATGAACAAATGGATGATGAAATGCTCAAAGAAATCAAGGAAGCTAACAAAAGTCACAACAGAGTAGTAATAATGGATGATTTCAATTACCCCGGTATCGACTGGGTCAGTGTCACAGCAGGACAAGCTAAGGAGATAAAGTTTCTAGATGAAATAAATGACTGCTTCTTGGAGCAGCTGATTCATGAACCGACCAGAGGGGAAGCCATACTGGACCTAGTCCTTAGTGGAACGCTAGATCTGGTGCAAGAAATAAGGGTGTTGGGACCACTTGGCAATAGTGATCATAGTATGATCATGTTTGATTTAATTAGTGGAGGACAGATAGTAAAGGAATCCACAGTACTACCTTTTAACTTTCGAAAGGGAGACTATGATAGAATGAGGAATATAGTTAGGAAAAAACTAAAAGGAGCGGTTCCAAAGGTTAAAGACTTACAGCAAGCTTGGGTGTTATTTAAAAATACTATCCTCGAAGCCCAGACCAGCTGTATTCCACGCAGTAAGAAAAGTGGAAGAAAGTCCAAAAAACTGCCAGCATGGTTTAAAGTGAGGTCAGAGAGGCTGTTGCTGCCAAAAAAGCAACCTTCAGGAAATGGAAAAAAGAGCCAAATGATGAAAACTGGAAACAGCACAAGCACTGGCAAGTTAAATGCAAAGCATTGATAAGGCAGGCAAAGCGGGAATTTGAGAAGAAACTTGCTACGGAAGCAAAAACACGAAATAAAGACTTTTTCAAGTACATTCGTAGCAAAAGGCCTGTGAGAGAGTCAATTGGACCATTAGATGATAGAGGGGTAAAAGGGGCAGTAAGAGGAGACAAGGCTATAGCAGAGAGACTGAATGAATTCTTTGCTTCGGTCTTTACTGAGGAAGATGTAGGGATGTTACCCAAGACTGAAGTGGTATTTAAAGGTGATACTGCAGAGGAATTGAGAGAAATATCGCTACACCGGGAAGATATATTACAACTATTTGATAAACTGAATAGTAGCAAATTACCTGGACTAGATGGTATACATCCCAGAGTGTTGAAAGAACTGAAATATGAGATTGCAGACCTGCTATTGGTAATCTGTGAACTTTCATTAAAATCATCTGTAATACCTGAAGATTGGAGGGTCGCCAACGTAACACCAAATCTCCAGGAACAAGCAGGAATGAGTCTTCACATATGGGTACGTCGGTACCGACGGAGCCTGCACGGGAATGCTGCCCAGCTTCCAATCAGAAAGCTTTTGGCAGCATCCCTCGCGCCTGCGCAGTGACTTCCCGCCTTCTCCACAGCCTCTCTTCAGTTTTCGTTTTTCCACGGAGCCGGCAGGACGTCCTCCTGTCACCGCAGAAACTTTTCTTTTTAATTACTTTAATTACTAAGAAGTGCATTCAATGTGGAAACACCTGTTTCTTTTTAGACACTAATAGTTGGTGTCTCAACTGTGTGGGTCCTGACCCTTTTTCCCCTGACTTTTCAGGAGATAATTTGGTGAAGAAACCTTCAGTGTTTAGAGTTTCCCTCGATACCGTTTTTTCCTCGGCACTGAGGGTACCCGGTTTCTCTACTTCACAGGATCAGGTAACCCCAAAACAGTCTGTTAAGACTAGTCAATGCTTGAGTGGTATGTCCCATGTCCAGCATGGTGACGGCTCTGGCCTTACCCTCAAGAATCCATTGGCTTTACCCCTGCGGGAGTCTTCGGGCTCCAAAGCGTTAAATGGGTTTCAGGATGTTCCTGGGGCTCACCCCTCACAGAACATGCCTGAGCCATGCGCGGAGGTTGTATCGGCTTCGAGCGGTACCGAGCCTCCGGCATCGGCACCAGTGTCGAGTAATCTACTCTTCACCAGGGATCGTGATCGGGCATCCTCGGTACCTTCGGGACCGATCGATATGCACCACATTGACTTCCCTCAATCTCAGCCATGCTCCGGGACGGTACCGGCATCGATTGGTTCCGATACCCTGCCATCGGCATCGAGATGGACCGCCTTTGCAAGAGGTGCTCCTTGGGTATCCTCGGTACCGTCGGTATCGATCGATGTAACCCAGGCTGCCTTGGTGGTATCGGCATCGCCGATGCTGCCACCGGCGTCGGAACCCTCGCGACATGCATCGATAGCCTCGCTTCCTCCGATGCCGAGTCTTGAGCCGATATCTAGTCTCGAGGGCTGCGTATCGACACGTCCGGGAACCGACTCCTGTCGTTTCCAGATAGGGAGTTCCGAAGATCCCAGATTCATGATCTCGGTACCACTGCAGCAGTTCCCGATGGCGACTTCACCTGCTAATCCTGTATCAGTATCGATGTCGACGCCTGTTCTTGCACCGATGCCTAGTTTGGAACCGATTCCTGGCATTGGTGCAGTACACTGTAAGTCCTCTGGTGCTCAGGCTTTTCCTTTAGCCTTACCAGGGATGGTTCCCATAGGAGATCTGTCTTTTCAGGCTTTTCTCCTGGATATGGCAACCTTTCTTAATATTTCTATCCCTGGTTGTGATCCTACCCATGGTTCACTGGCACAAATGCAAAATATACAGTTTCCTTTACATCCTGCTCTGCAGGATCTCCTTCTCAGGGTTTGGAAATCGCCCTTACGACTTCCTCAAGTTTCTACAGACATTGAGGTTCGGTACCGAGTGCCACCCTCTCCATGGTTCCAAAAGCCTCAACTTTCTCATCGTTCCCTTGTAGTGGAATCGGCACTGAGGAAAGTTAAGAGCAAGAAGAAGCATTCTTCTTATCCGCCAGGTCGTTCTTCAAGAACACTCGATGCTTTTGGCCGTCAGGCCTTCCAAAACTCTATGCTGGCCTCCAGAGTTCTCTCATATATTTTTCACATGAGTCTAACACTACAGGAAGTCACAGAGAAATTGTCTCTGTTGACCCCTTTTTTACCAGAGCCCAAGGCTACTGATTATTCCTTGCTCATCAATCACAGCCGGAATATATCCTGGTTCCTGTCTCGTGCTTCTATAGACTCTTTTGAGTCCGTTAGCAGATCCTCTGCTATTGCCATTGCAGCACGTCGCAGAGCCTGGCTTGAGGCTTCAGACTTGAGAAACGGGCACAAACTATACTAGCTCATTCTCCTTGTACAGGGGAAGGTCTTTTCAATAAGGAGGCTTTACGTCAGGTTGCTCAATGCTCCACTGACTCTTCTTCCACTAGAAACCATTCTAAGCCACCTCCTTCTTCAAAGAGTAGGAAATGTCCTACCAAACCTTCTTTCCCTAAGAAAAGGAAGTTTCATTCATCTCCTGCCCATCATTCGGCTGTACCTAAACAAGGGACACCTCAGCCTAGTCTGAAGTCCTCCACTTCTGGCCAGTCTCAGCATTCCCAGCGACCATAGAGGCCGGAAATGGTAACTTACCTCACTTCTACATATTAGAAGTTTATTCACTGTGCTTTTCTTTTCAGTGTATTAACCTGTCGGAGGGAAAAATTCTTTGTTCATGATCTGCACCCTTTTCCTCCTCTTATTCCCTAGAAGAGCAGTTGCAACTATCCCCTGATAATTTTTATCCCATCTGAACATTTTTTCCTTCAGTTGACTTACCCTATGGATACGTCACCCTCTAATTACTTGAGGGGTACCATACTGAACAGTTTCTTTAGCAAGCTCGTTCCCCAGACAGAGAAAAGATATCTCCTCTCTTTTCTTCTCTGTTTTTCTTTATTCAGCACTGGACAACATCTCTGCTGTTTCCGTCAGCAGCTCTGCCTGCAGGAGTTCCAGTGATAGTATTACTGGGACTTTTCCCATGTTCCAGTCCCTTATTCAACATTTTGTCTAGCCTCAGTAGTGATTCCAAACTATCTGGATCCTCCTACTCGTTTAGGCTTTCTCACATTATTCTACCATCTCCTCTCCTAGGATATGGCTAAACACCTGACGTCAGTCAGTTTATCTCATAGCTCTCCTGCACAATGCTCTCTGTAGTCTTCAGAGAAGCTTTCTACTATGAGGGCCTTGCTATAGAGCATTGACCTTGTCTCTGAAGTTTTCTCTATTAGTGAGGAAAAACTTCTCATCCCTTCTTATACTTATGAAGGTTCTCCACACCCCCTCTGGCCTGGGGTGTTAACACGAGATATCAGTTCTTCTGCGTGGGACTCCAAGGCTTCTGTTTACGCATGCTACCTCTGGGTCCTTCCATAGGTCCCTCTGGTATTTCCCCTGCGTTTCTCCACATCTACCATATCAGTGTTCTGTGGAGCTCCCGCCTTGTTCTTCACAGATTCATATATTCATCTGTTCTCAAGTGAACATCACGGTTATCTGGTTAGATTGCTTTTCTGCATCCCTCAATCCTTGAAAATAGATTCTCTCTACATATCTCAAGTGGGTTCACCCTCTTGTAGAGCACAGAATCCGTTTCTTTTATATTCCCCCATGTACAATTATGGGGATGGGTGGTAGACATGTATCTTCAACCTATTGTCTGCTATGTAGCATCTCCATATATGTCTACATACCTATATCATTACCATTGTGGTGCTAGACCATGTCCCACAAATTTACATATATTCAGGTATATCATATATATATATATATATATTTGATATATTTTACCACCCATATCCTAATATACATCTGTACATATGTATATATCTATATCTATATACATATGTACAGATGTATATCTTCCAGCCACATGTGTGTGTATGTATATATATATATATATGTATATGTATATGTATATGTATATGTATATGTATATGTATATGTATATATGTATATGTATATATATATATGTATATATATATATGTGTGTATATATATGTGTTTCATGGAGGGCCTCTTAAGGGTTGGTCTGTCTTACATACTATCACCCTTACTGTCTGTACTACATGTTTTACCTCCTAGAGGTTTTAGACAGTCTGTCGCCCTACGTCCCATGCCATATTTCGATGCAGAAACTGTTAGGCACCATTAACCACTTTGGTGCTAACATTTGCTATTTTTTCTTTAAGTCCATGAAGCATCAAGCTTCAATATTTTTTCCTATCTCTCACCAGCTAGGAAAAACAATGTACCTCTTTATCTTGAGTACACAACTGTTTTCAGTGGGAATAGGGTTTTTTTTCCAGTCCCCCTCTTCCCGCCAGGACTGGGCTAGTTGTCCAACTCCGTCAGTCTTCTTCCTTTAGTCCTCAATGTTAATGACCTTATGCCTAAATGAGTTTTCAGCTTTTCCCATAAAGCTTTCCATTAAAGACCTGACGTCACATCCTACCCAGTTGACACCTGGATCATCTACTACCTCCAGGGCTGGACCTTCATCCTCACTACTGAGAGGTCACCTTGAAGATTCCGCCACTGCTTAACCAGTAGACTCCATCATGCTTTCTACTTCCTACAATACAGTAGGTAAGCTGCATATTTTAAGTGTACATTAAATGTCTTTTAATGCTACTCATCATATCTACCAAGGACTCCTGTAGTTTGTAAATCCCTCTAGTCCTTGACTATGCTGTTTCTTTCCTCACAGCTCCTTTCTTGTCAACTCCTGCCCTCCATCCCACATTGGATGCCGGGGATTCCTGGAGACAAAATGCACCCCTGGTCCAGGCTCCTGCATTTTTATGGGATCTCCCCCTGGCATCTCCTGCTAGGGAGTCCCCATATGTGAAGACTCATTCCTGCTTGTTCCTGGAGATAGCACAGTTACTTACCTGTAACAGGTGATCTCTGGGAACAGCAGGAATTAGTCTTCACAACCCTCCCACCTCCCCTAGGAGTTGCATCTCTTTTATCTTCTTCCTTTTCTCTCCTCGCCTTTGTCTCAGCTCTGAAACTCAACTGAAGAGAGGCTGTGGAGAAGGCGGGAAGTCACTGCGCAGGCGCGAGGGATGCTGCCAAAAGCTTTCTGATTGGAAGCTGGGCAGCATTCCCGTGCAGGCTCCGTCGGTACCGACGTACCCATATGTGAAGACTAATTCCTGCTGTTCCCAGAGATCACCTGTTACAGGTAAGTAACTGTGCTTTTTTAAAAAGGGTTCCAGGGGTGACCCGGGAAATTACAGACCGGTGAGCCTGACGTCAGTACCAGGGAAAATGGTAGAAACCATCATAAAGAACAAAATTACACAGCATGTAGATAGTCATGGCCTAATGGGAGACAGCCTACATGGCTTTAGACAAGGAAGATCTTGTCTTACTAATCTGGTATGTTTTTTTGAAGGTATGCATAAACAGGTAGACAAAGGTGAGTCGGTTGATATAGTGTATCTGGACTTTCAGAAAGCTTTTGACAAGGTCCCCCATCAGAGACTTTTGGCGAAGCTAAAAAGTCATGGGATAGGAGGCAGTGTACTATTGTGGATCGGGAACTGGTTAAAAGATAGAAAGCCGAGGGTAGGGCTAAATGGCCAATATTCCCAATGGAAAAAGGTGAATAGTGGAGTACCCCAGGGATCTGTACTGGGTCCGCTACTTTTTGACATATTCATAAATGACCTGGAAAAGGGAATAACTAGTGAGGTTATCAAATTTGCAGATGACACAAAACTGTTTAAAGTTGTTAAAACCCAAGAGGATTGTGGAAAACTACAGGAGGATCTGGATAAATTGGAAGACTGGGCATCCAAATGGCAGATGAAATTTAATGTGGACAAGTGCAAAGTTATGCACCTAGGAAAGAACAACCCACACTATAGTTACACGATGCAAGGCTCCACATTAGAAACCACCACCCAGGAAAAAGATTTAGGAGTCATCGTGGATAACATGTTAAAACCCTCCGCCCAGTGTGCAGCGGCGGCCAAGAAAGCAAATAGAATGCTAGGTATCATAAGGAAAGGGATGGAGAATAAAACAAAGGATATTATAATGCCTCTGTATCGCTCCATGGTACGACCGCACCTTGAATATTGTGTGCAATTCTGGTCACCGTATCTTTAAAAGGACATAGCGTTATTAGAAAAAGTACAAAGAGCCACCAAATTGGTGAAGGGGATGGAAGGCTACTCCTATGAAGAGAGGCTAAAAAGGTTAGGGCTCTTTAACCTGGAAAAGAGACGGCTGAGGGGAGATATGATAGAGGTCTATAAATTAATGAATGGAGTGGAACGGATAAACGTGGATCAATTGTTTACGCTATCAGAATATAGAAAGACTAGGGGACATGTAATGAAGCTACAGGGTAAACTATTTAAGACAAATAAGAGAAAATATTTTTTCACTCAACGTGTAATCAAACTCTGGAATCTGTTACCGGAGGATGTAGTAAGGGCTGTTAGTATAGCTGGGTTTAAAAAAGGTTTGGACAAGTTCCTGGAGGAAAGGTCCATAAACCACTATTAAAAAGGGACCCAGGATATCAATGCTTGACCCAGTACAAGCATTGTGGAACCTGTGCCTTTAGGGGATATTGCTAGGTACGTATGACCTAGATTGGCCACTGTTGGAAACAGGATACTGGGCTTGATGGACCTCGGTCTGACCCAGTATGGCATGTCTTATGTTCTTATGTTCTTAAGGAATGCTCAAAGTGTGGCGGTACAGATATGTTTTCAGACACCCATACTTGGTGTCTAAAATGTTTGGGTCCTGACCATTGCCCATTGGAGTGTCTTTCCTGCTGGAGCTCAAACAGAAGAAGTCTTCAGAATCGAGCACAACTCGATACCCGGTTCACATCGCACTCGATGTCACCAGCTAGAATATCTCCACAGGATCAGGTAACCAAACAAAAGTCTGTAAAGACTAGCCAGTCCTCGAGTGGTAGATCTCCTTCCCAGTATCGAAATGGCTCTGGCCCTGCCCTCGAGGACATATTGGCAATAAAGCCCCGGCGGGAGTCTTCGGGCTCCAAAGCATTAACGGAGCTTCAAGTTGTTCCCGGGGTTCTTACCTCGATGAACATACCTGTGCCATGCTCGGTGGTTGTGGCCGCTTCGAGCGGTACAGACACCCTGGCATCGGCTATGGTGATGGATGAAACACTCCCCACTGATGATCGCAGTCTAGCGCTCTCGGTTACTTCGGGACCGCTAGAGTTGCTGTAGACCGATCTTCCAGTATCGGTATCGGCTTCGGTACCGGTATCGACATGGGCATCGGTGTCGGTACTGTCCATGCTTACTTTGACAGACTCGCTTCCTTCGATGCCGAGCCTGGAATCGATCTCTAGCATGGATGATTCGGTACCGACTTGTCTCGGTACCGATCTCGGGCGGTACCGAAGACATTACTTTAAGGAAAATCCGATGCTCCACCCTTTCAGGTCTTCCGATCCCGATGACTGGGATGAATCCATCGGTACCAAGGCTGAATCTTCAACAAGTCTAGCCTTTACCCCTCATTTTAGAGGGTCCCCCTCAGGGGAGATTTCTTTTCAAGCTTTTCTGCTTGATATGGCAAAATTACTTGCCATTTCTATACCTGGTAAAGAATCCTTCCCAGGGGATTCAGAGATCCTGCAATCCCCCTGGATTCCAGAGGAGGCCATCATGCTTCCTTTGCATCAGATCTTACAAGATCTACTTTTCAGAATGTGGGAAACTCCTTTAACGGTATCACCACATTCTAAGACACTTGACTCCATGTACAAAGTGCCACCTTCTCCAGGTTTTCAAAAGACTCAACTTCCTCATCATTCTATTGTTGTAGAATCAGCAATGAGGCGTATTAAGAGTACAAAGAAGCACTCTTCTTATCCGCCAGGTCGTGAGTCTAGAACTTTAAATGCCTTTGGACATTGATGCTTCCAGGCATCCATGCTTTCAGCAAGAATTATCTCATATATTTTCTATATGGGATTATCTCTTGAAGAGGTCACAAAGAACTTAGTCTTTGAACCCTTTTCTTCAAGAACTTAAAAGAGCAGACTTTTCCATATTAGTCAGTCATGCTCGAAATGTCTCTAAATTCCTTAATCGTGCTTCCCTGGACTGTTTTGAGTCTATTAGCAGAACTTCTGCTATAGCCATAGGAGCACGACGCATAGCCTGGCTCCAAACTTCAGACTTGGACAAATGGGTACAAGAAAAGCTGGGAAATACTCCTTGTACTGGTGAAAACCTCTTTTTAACAAGGATGCTTTATTTCAAGCTAAGCAGTTAAACACTGATAGTGTTACTTTCAGAGGATTGTCAAAACTTTCCTCTACCCCAGCTACTAAAAAATCTCCTAACAAACTTTATTCCCCTAGGGGGAAAGTTTTATTCATCTTCTACCCATCATGCAGATGTTTCCAAAGAAGGGCAACATCATACCAGGCTAAGAAAACCGAAGTCTCAACAGGCTCAGCAAACTCAGCAGTCGCAGGGTTTCCGATTTTTTTTTATTTTTATTTCATTAAGTCTCTTTTCCTGTTGAGTTTCAGAACCACTACTTCTGAACTATAGAAGCATTTGTAGTTCTTCTCATCCTTATTAAGAGGTCAGTAATACACTGCCTCAATCATCTATTTTAGGCATGAATCTCTTGCCAAAGGCAATCCATCTTTTCAGCTCTTAGAGCTATTGAGGATAATCTTGCCCCACAGGTAACAGTTTTCTCCTCTCCTTTTAATTTAAACAGAGGAGTTATAACTACTTACAAGGTATGCTATGCCATTCACCTTGGCAGTTCTCCTGTACGAGGATATCTTATACTTTGACTGCAGGGGAGCTTTACCCTTTTCAGGGACTACCAAATTGTAAATCTTCCCAACTCTGTATTACTTCTATCCCTCTTAGTTGACTTTTTCAATCTAAGAGTGATATTATTTCACTGGAGGGCTTACCTTTTAAGCCATATGATTGTCCTCAATACCTACTCCAGTAAGTATTTTTCCATACAGAGTTTCTCCCCTCTGCAGTCTTTCAAATATTTCTTTTGAGACAGCTTATCAGACCATAATTGAGTTAGTCACTTCTAATTCTGTCTGTCGGTCCTTGTCCAATCTATGGGACCTATCCTTTTTTGCTGTCTTAATAACACATAATTCCAAGAGAGGTTCCAATAGCTTGTATATAGTTTACCATGTTGTCTCCAAGTTACTGACCCTGTTATAATGTAAGCAAAAGACCTTGTTATAATGTAAGCAAAGGACTGTTCTAATGCGAAATTTGTTATCTGTAAACCGCGCTGATACCAAAGAGCGCGGTATATAAAAACTGTAAAATAAAATAATAAATAATAAAAATAATAACCTACTTGGACAATTTATTGTTGCAGGCAACCAGCCTGTCTGCTATTCTTAGCCATCTTCAATTCTTTGACTCCCACAGAATAGATTAGGTTGCACACTGATAGTTAAACAACCAGATCTCACCTGGGCAACCTACAACATGCTCTCTGCAATTCTACAAAAAGCTCTGCAACTATGGGCCTTTGCCAGAGAGTGTCAGAGCCATTCCTGGTGGGTAGCTTCTAGATGGTTCAAAGGCTTGCCCAGTCATGCTCCCACATGACCGTTTTTTGCCTACCTTTACCATCTTCCTTAAAATTTCCTTTTAGGGAAAATGAACCAGGGCTTAGATCACGTGAAAGCATAAAGCATTGCTTAATTCCCTGAGTTGTTCCACATCTTCAGTGGAACTTCTCCAACAGGGATGCATTTCTTCTCCAGGACCAAGCAGGAAGTCAGTCCTCACATATGGGTGACGTCGGCGCCGACGGAGCCCTCGCGGAGCAATTTTCCCCAGCTTTCAAAGAAAGCCTTTGGGAATTGCAGCGCGCATGCGCGGTCCCCTTCCCGCCCAAAGGTGCCATCTTGGCCAGTCTTCTTTTTTCCGCGGAGCCCTACAGACGCTGTCTACAAGTCACCGCTGAAAAGTTGATTTTCTTTCTTTATTTTAGTATTTTCTTCGGTTCGACGCCGGTCCCTTTTCCGTCCGGCCTCGCGACGCCGGTTGCGAGGCCTCCCCTTCTTTTCGGTTTTTCTGTCCTTCGTGACAAATTTGTGCTTTTTTCACTTTTCCCTGGCGGCACGAACGTTTGACCTCGCAGGGGCCCTTTTTCCCCCGATGGCCGCCAGTGGCTTTAAAAAGTGTGTTAAGTGTAAGAAACTTATGTCTCTTACTGACACACATGATTGCTGCCTCCGTTGCCTGGGCCCAGATCATGAAGAAATGATCTGTGGAGCCTGTGGCAAGATGTCCGCGAAATCTTTGCGGAGTCGGCAGCATCAGCGGGAGAGAATCTTCTCTGACCCCAGCCGTACCCGGACCTCGTCAGAAGCTTCGGTGTCCAGGGAATCTGGCTCTGAACACAGTCGGAACTCCTCTGAGAGGGGGTCTCCTACCTGGGAGCATCATCGGAGGAAGAAACCCGCGAGGACGGCGTCGGTGGACGCTCCTGGCTCCGCGAGGGCCAGGTCGCATAGCCCCAATAGCTGTCCCGGGTCTTTGGAGCTGGAGCAGCCGTCCAAACAGCCTCGTCTGGAGATGGACTCGTCTGCTCACGTAAGTCCTGTTGTCCTCGTGGACTCTCCTCCGAGGGGTCCGACGTCGTCGGGGCCCGAGTCGGGGGCTGCTGGGTCTCCTGAGTTCGGACTCAGGTTGACGGACTTGGAGAGCAGCCTGGCTGCCTTCATGGACCAGCAGCGGGCATTGATCGCTGGCCTCGCTGGCGCTTCTGCCCTGACCGCCGGGACGTCGACGTCTAAGTCGACCCCGGAGACCGAGCCGATCCTCGAGTCCATGCGGGCTCGAGTCGATCCTCGGTCGAGGTCCCCTTCGGCCTCCCGTTCGGGGCCGAGGTCGTCGATGCTGACTCCCTCGGCGTCGGGGCGGACGGCGTCTGTGCCCGCCCGGCCAGAGCCGCTCGACTCCTCCTCCGAGGAGTCCGCCTGGGAATCCGAGGTGGAAGAGTCACCTGATTCTTTTCGGACTCGGTGTATCCCTTCGGACTCCCCCGAGTCCGAACCTCGGAGACAGTCCCCCCCGGAGGATGCTCGGTTCTCGGACTTCATGAGGGATATGGCCAAGGCCTTGGCCTTCGCTGCGGATCCCGAGGAGGAGCCTCGAGCCGAAGAGCTCGATGCCCTCCAGTATGACTCTCCTGCAAAAGGAGCATTTTACTGTACCGGTTCCTCCGATGCTGGAACGACTTCTCTTCCGCATGTGGGAGAGCCCGGCGTCATCGCCGGTATTAAGCAAGCGGGTCGATGCCATATATCGAGTCCGCAAGAGCCCTGGCTTCCAAAAAGCACAGCTGCCGCACCATTCCATGGTGGTGGAATCGGCCGTGCATAGGCTCAAGAGCCAGAAGATGCACTCCTCGGTGCCTCCCGGCAGGGAAGCCCGCGGCCTGGATGGCATCGGTAAGAAGTGTTTCCAGGGCTCTATGCTTGCTTGTCGGGTCCAGACTTACCAGCTCTACATGGGCATGTATCTCAGGGACCTGGCTAAAGAAATAGCCGGATTCTCTGCTGATCTCTCCGAGGAACCTTTGCGGAGGTTCCTGGCCTTGTCCACCGGTATTCGGGAGTGCTCAAAGTTTCTCTCTCGAGCAGCCTATGATGGCTTTGAGGCATCGGCTCGGGTAGCCGCAGCCGGCATCGGGGCCCGCCGACAGGCTTGGCTTCAGTCATCCGACCTCGAGCCCTGGGTGCAGGACAAGTTGGTCGATGTTCCCTGCAGAGGTGAAAACCTCTTTGGCAAATCTATGGACGAGAAGGCTGCACAACTCGAGACAGAGACTCTCACCAGGACTCGGCTCTCCAGGAAAACCTCTGCCCCTTCCCAGAAGAAGGGCTCAGGGAAAAAGCCCTTTTACCCGAGGAAGGCGGCTGCCTATAAACACTACCCTCTTTATCAGGCCTCCGCAGCTCCCCAACAGGGTCAGCAGGCCAAGGGACGGGGTAACGGGTCCCGTAGGCAGCAAGCCCCCAAGCCTGCGCCACCGGCCCCTGCTCCGCAGGGTGGGGGTTTTTGACTCTTTCAGCATAGCCTCTCCCCCTCCGCTGGTGTCTCTCAGCACGGGAGGCCGGCTGGTCCACTTTGCCCACAGGTGGTCCAACATCACGTCAGATACCTGGGTGCTCCACATAGTCCGAGAGGGCTATCTTCTACACTTCCACCAGGTACCTCCCTCCTACTTTCCAGGGGAGCCTCTGCGACCCCCTCTTCACCGGGACTTACTCCTTCAAGAGTTGGCAAGTCTTCAGGAACAGGCGGTGGAACCGGTGCCCCACCACCTGAGAGGTCAAGGCTTTTATTCCAGGTACTTCCTGATACCAAAGCGTACTGGAGGCCTCAGACCCATCCTGGACTTGCGGAACCTCAACAAGTTCCTGGAAAGGGAAAAGTTCAAGATGCTTACCCTTGGAATCCTGCTGCCCTACCTCCGGCAGGGAGATTGGCTATGCTCCTTGGATCTAAAGGATGCCTACACTCACATCCTCATCCACCCAAGCCACCGACAATACCTAAGGTTTGTGGTGGCAGGCAATCATTACCAGTACAGAGTACTGCCCTTTGGCCTATCCTCCGCACCACGAGTCTTCACAAAATGTCTCGCAGTGGTGGCGGCTTATCTCCGGCTTCAAGGCCTCTTTGTCTTCCCTTACCTAGACGACTGGCTCATCAGAGCACCGTTCTCCACGGAGGCCACTCACGCCACGCAACGTACTGTGACTCTGCTCCAGTACCTGGGCTTTGTCATAAACTTCGAGAAGTCCACTTTGCTCCCCTCTCAGGATCTCGAGTTCATCGGCGCCAGGTTAAACACGCTTCAAGCGCGAGCCTTTCTACCGCTCGACAGGGCACAACGGCTCATGGCTCTAGCCAGCCGCTTCCGCAGCCATTCCCGGGTCTCGGCCAGACACTTTCTGAAACTGCTCGGCCATATGGCTTCCACGGTCCATGTGACCCCCAATGCCCGCCTGAATATGCGGCCTGCTCAATGGTGCCTTCGCTCACAATGGCGTCAGGCCTCGGGGAGACTAGCGGACTCAGTATGAATCTCCAGCCTGCTGGTCTCTTCTCTACGGTGGTGGCTTCATCTGCCCAACCTAGTGCTCGGAATGCCCTTTCAGTCTCCTCCGCCTGTTCAGGTACTGACGACCGACGCTTCTCTCCTGGGTTGGGGAGCACATTGCCAAGGGACATGTACTCAGGGTCTCTGGACCCCGTGGGAATCTGCCCAGCAGATCAACTTCCTGGAGCTCAGAGCGATCCGCCTGGCTCTACGGGCCTTCTCCCACCTTACCACTCACCAGTCCGTCCGTCGTCCAGACGGACAATCAAGTGGCCATGTTCTACATGAACAAACAGGGGGGCACGGGCTCCTTCCTTCTCTGTCGGGAAGCACAAAAGCTCTGCGCTTGGGCCGTCAGCCAAGGAATCCTCCTCAAAGCTGTCTATCTCCCAGGTCAAGAAAATTACCTGGCAATCAAACTGAGCAGAATCCTCCAACCTCACGAGTGGAGATTGGACCCGTTGGTGGTTCAAAGGGTCTTTCTCCAGTGGGGCCTCCCCACTCTGGATCTCTTTGCCAGTCCTCTGAACAGGCAACTTCCTCGGTTCTGCTCTCGGGAACCGCATCCCCTCCGAGTAGCAGCGGATGCTTTTCTGCTCTCATGGTCCACGGGCCTTCTGTATGCCTTTCCTCCCATGCCGCTGGTGTCTCGAACACTTTTCAAGGTTCTCCAAGACAAGGCTTCGGTGATACTGATAGCTCCCCGGTGGGCCCCGGCAACCGTGGTTCCCGCTACTGATGCAACTGGCGGTAGACACTCCGTTGCCTCTGGGGTTTCAACCCGATCTCCTGACCCAGGATCAGGGGTCTCTCCTACACCCCAACCTCAGATCTCTTCATCTGATGGCCTGGCTGCTGAAAGGGTAGTCCTTGCTCCCCTCCTGCTGCCTCCAGAGGTAGAAGAGGTCGTGCTAGCTTCCAGGCGGCCCTCTACCCGGAAATCCTACGCCCTTAAATGGCGTCGCTTCTCCACCTGGTGTACTCAACAGTCTCAAGATCCCTTCTCCTGCTCGGTGTCAGTGGTCTTGCAGTACTTGCTTTCCCTCTCCAATCTTGGACTAAAGTCCAACTCGGTCAAAGTTCACCTCAGTGCTATTTCTGCACATCATGTGCCGGTGGAAGGCAGGCCTCTTGCCGGCCACCCTCTCGTGGCACGGTTCTCCCGAGGTCGTCTCCTCCTTAAACCACCTTTGCGCCCCCCAGCCCCTGACTGGGACCTGAACGTGGTTTTACAGCGGATCACCTGTCCACCTTTTGAACCCATGGCTACCTGTCCTCTCCGTTTTCTTTCTTGGAAAACCTTATTCCTGGTAGCCCTCACTTCCGCTAGACGCGTTAGTGAACTGCAGGCCCTAGTGTCTGATCCCCCTTACACTAGGTTCTACAAGAATAGGGTAGTCCTGCGGACTCACCCTAAGTTTCTTCCAAAAGTGGTCTCCCCTTTTCACATCAATCAGGAGGTGGTGCTTCCGACCTTCTTTCCCAGGCCACACTCCAGCCGAGCTGAGATGGTCTTGCATACCCTGGACTGTAGAAGGGCGCTGAACTTCTACCTTGATCGTACGCGGGAGCACCGTAAGACTGTTCAGCTCTTCCTGTCTTATGACCCTAATAAATTGGGGCTCTCTGTCTCCAAGCGTACTCTGTCCATCTGGGTAGCTGACTGTATCGCTTGGACTTATGGGGCGGCAGGCCTCTCGTTGGAAAGTCGAGTCACCGCTCATCGGGTTAGGGCGAAGGCTGCGTCAGTGGCTTACCTCCGCTCTGTTCCATTGGCAGACATCTGCCGGGCCGCTACTTGGTCTTCGAGCCAGACTTTTGCAACCCATTACTGCCTCGAGAGGGAGTCCCGCAGGGACAGTGCTTTCGGACAGGCAGTCCTCCGTAATCTCTTCGAGGTTTAAGCAACTCCTACCCTCCATCCCGGATGTTGGGCTACCGGTTGGAGATTAGTCAGAGAAGATTCCTTCCTTCTGTGCTGCTGAGCTAGAGGGAGCTCATTTTTGTGCTTAGGGTCTCCGGTAGCCTTAAGCTTGGGAGTCCCATATGTGAGGACTGACTTCCTGCTTGGTTCTGGAGAAAGCGTAGTTACCTGTAACAGGTGTTCTCCAGGAGCAGCAGGAATCAGTCCTCACAACCCTCCCTCCTCCCCGTGGAGTTGCAGTCATATGATTTGGTTTTTGCAAATTGTTTGCTGTCTTTTCGCTATGTCATCAGACTGGCCAAGATGGCACCTTTGGGCGGGAAGGGGACCGCGCATGCGCGCTGCAATTCCCAAAGGCTTTCTTTGAAAGCTGGGGAAAATTGCTCCATGAGGGCTCCGTCGGTGCCGACGTCACCCATATGTGAGGACTGATTCCTGCTGCTCCTGGAGAACACCTGTTACAGGTGAGTAACTACGCTTTTTCACTGCAGTCGGTCCTTGTCTACCACATTCCTTCTAATTCCCAATACTTCATTGGAGCTTATGCTGAACAAAGAACGCATTATAATATTGCCCTCATAGATGGGCAAATATGGTATTCCCTTTTATTGCGTCTTTTTCTCCACACTGAAGTTATAGAAGGATCCAGACTTCTCGTCTTAAGACTAAGGTTTTCTCTGCACCCCTTCACGTAGATCTCCATTTTCTGGTTATTCAAAGCCTAGAATTTTAAAGAGATCTAGACCTATCCTTCTGACTAGGAAAATTCCACTGGTTTCCATGTAACCTTCTTCATGGTTCTCCATGTATAACCAGTAAAGGGTTCTCTATCCATATCTACAAGCAGCTCTTACCCTTTCTTGTTTAGTGAGTCTCTCTCTCTCTCTTTCTCATATATATCTTGTTTAAATGGACAACCAATTTCTATCGTAATCACAAACTACCTTCTTTTACTGTAACCTCTCTGGTTACGTTACATCTGAAGCTCTCCATGTAAAGTCGTCATAGGTAACATCACTTCGGGAAGACCTTCCTGATCTTCAAGAAATTGGAGGCTACACCGCCTACTACAAATGTTTTTCTTTCATTTGGATAGAGGGGTCTCAAAGACCCATCCTTTTTTCTGCAAACCGGTCAGATTTATCTCCTCTTTTTCCTAGAGTTTTTTTTTTTCCTGCTCCAAGGACAAAGAGCTTCAAATGTTGGCCTACAGAAGCTTTAGCTTCTCATCCAAGGTCCAGCCCCATTAAACTCTCCCAGTTTTTTCTTCTGGGATTAGTTCTAGCCATTTAGGCTTCTAACCTCTGCCTGTATTGCAAAATTTATTTCCTCTACTTCACAGTAAGGTATTTTCTTTGAGGATAATGTACTGGTTTCTAGCACCAGACCATTACTCTCAACAAATACTTTCGCAATATTTTGGACTAAGGTCCACATTAGAAATTGGAATCCAATTTTCACTAACATTTCTGATCTACACAAGGACTCCTCTCCAGACGCCTTGTTTCGTCAAGCTGTTCCACAGCACACCCTTCTCACTTCAAATCCTACCCTCCATCCCTTGGATGCCTCAGGTTCTGGGAGATAGCATGGCCCATCGACTAGATTTGCAACATGCTGGGACCTCCCTCCAGGCATCTTAGCTTGGGAGTCCCCATATGTGAAGACTCATTCCTGCTTGTTCCTGGAGATAGCACAGTTACTTACCTGTAACAGGTGATCTCTGGGAACAGCAGGAATAAGTCTTCACAACCCATCCACCTCCCCTAGGAGTTGTTTCTCTTTCTCTCTCTCTCTCTCTCTCTCTCTCTCTCTCTCTCTCTCTCTCTCCATATATAATTTGTCTACTTCCCTCCTTCTTTCTCAGCTACAAGCCCAACTGATGAGAGGGAAGTGAATGGGCGGGAAGGCAGCACGCATGCGCGTGGGATGCTCCCAAAAGCTTTCTTTTTGGACGCTGGGGAGCGTTCCCGTGCAGGCTCCGTCGGTACCGACGTACCCATATGTGAAGACTTATTCCTGCTGTTCCCAGAGATCACCTGTTACAGGTAAGTAACTGTGCTTTACTGTATGGTGTTCTCAAAAGGGCTTAAACCCCCTTGTGATTCCTTTGGAATTGGTACTAGAGTACCTACTTCATTTATCAAATTCTGGTCTAAAGACAAATTCAGTAAGAGTCCATCTTAGTGCAACTGCAGCTTCCTATAAGCCTCTAAATCAGTGGTTCTTAACCTGGGTTCGATCGAACCCTAGAGGTTCTGTGAGTCAGTCTCAGGGGTTCGGCGGAGATCAAGACACAAGACACGCACCCGACTCATATGATTCGTGATGACACGCCCCGCTTGGCCATCATTGGCTGCAGGTGATCACGCTACATTGCTTGGCCAATCTGTGCTGCAGGGAATTTGGTACACTCAGTAGTCGACTTGTGACTGTCGTGATGGTATGTCGTGTGATTTCTTTCTTAATATTTTAATCCATACTAACCATGTCGAGCAAAAAAAGAAAGTGGTCGGACAAATATGTACAACATGGATTTGCATATATAACAGAACGTGATGGAGTCAACGTCCTATCTGCATGATTTGCAATGCCAAGTTAAGCAATTCTAGTCTAGTACCGGCAAAACTAAAGGAACGCTTCCTTAACCTGCATGGAGATGGGGAATACAAGAACACAACGCTTGCTGAATTCAAGGTGAAGAGAGCCAGATTAGATGAAAAGGCTACTCTGCCTGCTCTCGGCTTTGTACCCATCAACAAACCGATCCTCACAGTATCGTACAAAGTTGCTTACCTGATTGCGAAGCAGGGCAAACCACACACCATTGGTGAAACACTCATAAAACCAGCTGTGTTGAAGATGGCGAATCTGATGATGAGAAAAGCAGCCGAAGTTAAATTATCCCAAATTCCTCTTTCAAATGACACCATCAGCGACAGAATAGAGGACATGAGCAAAGACATCTTGGCTCAAGTAGTTGCAGATCTGATTTCAAGCCTGGCAAAATTCAGCCTCCAACTCGACGAGACCACAGACGTTTCTAATCTAAGTCAGCTTGCTGTATTTGTGCGCTATGTGAAAGACGACATGATAAAGGAAGATTTTTTATTTTGTAAGCCTCTTACAACAACAACTAAGGCAGCCGATGTGAAGAAACTTGTGGATGACTTCTTCAGACACAACAATCTTTCGTGGGATATGGTTTCTGCAGTTTGTACGGACAGAGCTCCAGTCATGTTGGGAAGAAAGTCTGGTTTTGGTGCGCTAGTGAAAGCCGATGCACCACACATCATTGTTACGCATTGTATTCTGCACAGGCATGCGTTGGCAACAAATACCTTGCCTCCAGAAATGACAGAAGTATTAAAAATTGTAGTGGAATGTGTGACCTATGTGTGAAATAGTGCACTGAGGCACCGCATCTTCAGTGAGCTGTGTAAAGAAATGGGCTCTGAATTCGAGGTACTTCTGTACCATTCTAACGTTTGGTGGTTATCCCAGGGACAGGTGCTGAATCGTGTTTTTGCCATGCGTGTGGAATTAACCCTGATTTTGCAAGAGCACCAACATCATGCAGATTGCTTCAAAAATTCTCATTTTAGCGTACATGGCTGATATATTTGCATCTCTCAATCATCTCAATCAGCAGATGCAGGGTGGTGGAGTCAACATCATCGAAGCGGAAGAAAACCTGAAGGCTTTTCAAAAAAAGCTACTGTTATGGAAACGACAAACAGAGAACGATAACTTCGCAAACTTTCCCCTGCTGGACGACTGTGTAAGTAAGATCGAAGATGTGTCTGGAATCGGAGACATTTCTGTACCCACGGAACTGAAGCAAGGAATTGCCACGCACTTAGATAAGAACATAACATAAGAACATAAGATATGCCATACTGGGTCAGACCAAGGTCCATCAAGCCCAGTATTTTGTTTCCAACAGTGGCCAATCTAGGTCATATGTACCTAGCAGTTTCCCCAAGAGACACAAGTTCCACAATGATTGTACTGGGTCAAGCATTGATATCTTCGGTCACTTCTTAATAATGGTTTATGGACCTTTCCTCCAGGAACTTGTCCAAACCTTTTTTTAAACCCAGCTACACTAACAGCCTTTACTACATCCTCCGGTAACAAATTCCAGAGTTTGATTACACGTTGAGTGAAAAAATATTTTCTTTTATTAGTCTTAAATAGTTTACCCTGTAGCTTCATTGCATGTCCCCTAGTCTTTCTATATTCTGATAACGTAAACAATCGATCTACGTTTACCCGTTCCACTCCGTTCATTAATTTATAGACTTCTATCATATCTCCCCTCAGCCGTCTCTTTTCCAGGTTAAAGAGCCCTAACCTTTTTAGCCTTTCTTCATAGGAGTATCCTTCCATCCCCTTTACCATTTTGGTGGCTCTTCTCTGAACCTTTTCTAAAATCGCTATATCCTTTTTAAGATACGGCGACCAGAATTGCACACAATATTCAATGTACGGTCTCACCATGGAACGATATAGAGGCATTATAATATCTTTTGTTTTATTTTCCATTCCTTTCCTTATCATACCTAGCATTCTATTTGCTCTCTTGGCCGTCGCTGCACACTGGGCCGAGAGTTTTAACATGGTATCCACAATGACGCCTAAATATTTTTCCTGGGAGGTGGTTCCTAATGTGGAACCTTGCATCGTGTAACCATAGTTTGGGTTGTTCTTCCCTAGGTGCATAACCTTGCACTTGTCCACATTAAATTTCATCTGCCATTTTGATGCCCAATCTTCCAATTTATCAAGATCCTCTTGCAATTTTTCACAATCCTCTTGGGTTTTAACAACTTTAAATAGTTTTGTGTCATCTGCAAATTTGATAACCTCACTCGTTGTTCCACTTCATTTATGAATATGTCAAAAAGCAGCGGACCCAGCACAGATCCCTGGGGTACACCACTATTCACCTTTCTCCATTGGGAAAATTGGCCATTTAGCCCTACCCTCTGCTTTCTATCTTTTAACCAGTTCCTGATCCACAATAGTACACTGCCTCCTATCCCATGACTCTTTAGTTTTGCCAAAAGTCTCTGATGAGGACCTTGTCAAAGGCTTTCTGAAAGTCCAGATACACAATATCAACCGACTCACCTTTGTCCACCTGTTTATTCACCCCTTCAAAAAAACATAACAGATTAGTAAGACAAGATCTTCCTTGTCTAAAGCCACGTTGGCTGTCTCCCATTAGGTTGTGACTATCTACATGCTGAGTAATTTTATTCTTTATGATGGTTTCTACCATTTTTCCTGGTACTGACGTCAGGCTCACCGGTCTGTAGTTTCCGGATCACCCCTGGAACCCTTTTTAAAAATTGGTGTTACATTGGCGATCCTCCAATCTTCAGGTATTAGAGATGATTTTAATGATAGTTCACAGATTACTGATAGCAGGTCTGCAATCTCATATTTCAGTTCTTTCAACACCCTTGGATGAGCTTTCAGTGTGGTGGTATTAAAAAAGGTCATGTCTTTGTGAAAAGTTATGTATGTAATTTATTGTGAGTTCATGCATTGTATTGGTTTTGTTCTTTGAACACGATGTTAATGCACGATTCATTTTGTGAACCAGTAAAACATATACCTATGTCTTTAATTTGAAAAAAAATCATATTTTATTTTTCAATAAAGAAGGGTTTGGTGAATGTGCATATGAAACTGGTGGGGTTCAGTACCTCTAACAAGGTTAAGAACCACTGCTCTAAATGGACAGCCAATTTCCTCTCATCCACTCATAGCAAGATTTATGAGAGGTCTTCTATTAACAAAGCCTCCCATCAGGCCACCACCGGTGGCATGGGATTTAAATCTAGTTCTCAGACAGCTCATAAAACCGCCCTTTGAACCTTTAGCCACTACAATCCTAAAGATTTTATCCTGGAAGGTCATCTGCCTAATTGCAATCACCTCCGCACGTCGCATTAGTGAATTGCAAGCTTTAGTGGCTGATCCTCCTTATACAAGGTTTCACCATAAGGTTGTTCTCAGAACTCATCCACGTTTTATGCCAAAGGTGGTTTCGCCTTTTCATTTAAATCAGTCGATTTAACTTCCTGTATTCTTTCCGAGGCCTCATGCCTCTAATGCAGAAAGGATCCTTCATACTTTGGACTGTAAAAGCCTTGGCTTTTTACCTACAAAGAACACAGCTTCATAGAAAGTCTTCTCAACTTTTTGTTGCTTTTGATTCTAGTCATTTGGGACTTCCAATCTCCAAAAGAACTCTTATCTAAATGGATTGCACAATGCGTATGTTTTACTTATGAGAGTAAGAGTCTTCCTCTTCAAGGCCATGTCACAGCACATAATGTAAGAGTCATGGCAGCCTCTATGGCTAACCTTCACTCTGTGTCTATCGATGACCTCTGTTGAGCAGCCACCTGGGCTTCGGTGCACACCTTCACAGCCCACTACTACCTAGATAAATCCTCCCGGTGGGATGCCTTCTTTGGCCAGGCTGTTCTTCAACATCTCTTTCAGACTTAATTCAACTCCTACCCACCAACCCTGGTAGGATGCCAAAGATCCATGGGAGGAAGCATGGCCCACCTCACTATAGGTGGCAGCTTCCTGGGGCCATCTCCCCGGCATCTTCAGCTAGGGAGTCCCCATATGTGAAGACTACATTCCTGCTTGTTCCTGGAGATAGCGTAGTTACTCACCTGTAACAGGTTGTCTCTGGGAACAGCAGGAATTTAGTCTTTACAACCCACCCACCCACCTCCCCTAGGCGTTCTCTCTATTTCTTTGTCTCTTTCCTCTCTCCTTCTATCCTTTCACTCGGCTACAAACTTAACTGAAGAGGGACAGTTGGAAAGGCGGGAAGGCAGCACGCATGTGCTGAGGGATGCTCCCAAAAGCGTTCCTATTGGATGCTGGGGAGCGTTCCCGTGCAGGCTCCGTCGGTACCGACGATACCCATATGTGAAGACTAAATTCCTGCTGTTCCCAGAGATCAGCTGTTACAGGTGAGTAACTACGCTTTATTGTAATGTGATTTTATTTGATTTGCATGTTGTGCTTTGAGATTTTTGTATGAAGATTTGATACTGTGTGCTGTCACTTCATGAACTTGACTTCTGCCATGTAAAGGCATAAAATAAATTGTAATTCAACAGTGAAATACACAGCCTAGCCATAGCTTTCAAATTTGTTACATTCTCTAAAATAATTAATGATGCATTCATCTCACATTTGTAATAAAATTAGTTAGTCTCTAGCAAAAGTGGTAAATAATTGTCCCCTTAATTTTGATGCCTGTGCTTTGTTTTTTCCTTCCAGCTTTTCAGGGAAGTAAGAATAATGAAGATTTTAAATCACCCAAATATAGGTAAAGATGTTTCTTATATTTGTAGTAGAACTGGATAGTTTTTCAAGCAGTCAATTTTAAAGCATGCTGTCTGTGAAATTTTGAATGTCGTCATTATCTTCTGATTTTCCAAAGCCCCATGAGCACTTAGTAAACCATATTTCTTTGTCCCTTAAAAATAAACAAATTCATTCTTCTATTTATACAAGAGTGTCCAGTGAGAAATCGGTTTCCTTGATAGGTGCATTTCTTTTGCTCACATTTCATTTTGGCATCTTGAACAGAGTTTTGAAAAATCCCCTCCATTGTACGCTTTCAAAGATTATCCAGCACTGATTACTATACAGTGTATGAGATCATGTTAACAATTTTGGTTTTAATTTTATTTAGAAGTACTTACCAACTTCAGAAGTTAATTAGGTTTTAACAGTGTTAGGTCTGTTCTCAGTGTGTGAAATGGAGTTGAATATCAGCATTTCTGTCTCTCTTTTTAGTTAAATTATTTGAAGTAATTGAAACTGAAAAAACACTCTACTTGATTATGGAATATGCAAGTGGAGGTAAGTACCTTTTTTTTTTTTGAACAAAGAAGGGCTAAATACTCGGTCCCATTTTATACATTGGGACCTAGTTCTACTAATGCACATTAAGAGCATTGGTGCACTTTTGTAAATCTAGTTCTAAACGTGGAAATTGCAAACTGTTAGCAAGAGAGTTAATAATGTTCTAATGTATCAGTGTGTCCTAATGCTGTTAACGCATATTATTGGTGCCTAAGTCCTATTGCATAAAATGAGACCCTGTGCAAAATAGCATATTAATGCAGACCTCACCAAATTTTCTTGGAATCTAGGAGCCAGCTTAAGCATTTAGGAGCCAACCGCCAAGACACCTCACAGTGCCCCCACCCCTCAAAAGGTGTATCTCAGCTCCTTTTTAAGGAGCCTGATTTACTGTTCCCATTTTCTATGGGAAAAGAGAGCTTAATAAATCGGGCCCTCAATGTGCTGTTACACAGTGCTAACAGAAGGCAGCGACCCTTCTCCTTCTCCTATCCCCTCCCCCCCAAAACAAACCCCAGCAAGTATGTTGTCAGCAGCATATTGGTGACCCTCTATAGCTGCACCTGAGGCAACTTCCTTTCCTTATCGTTCCTCCAGTTCAGTCCTCTACCTCTGGGTTGTCAATCTCCTCCTGCAGCTTGGAGACTGGTATGTCAGAATGATGACATCACTGGATATAGTCTGCTGCACTCTCTCCTCCATTCCAGTGTGACCAGTCTCCATGCAGCAAGAAGACTTGAGGAGCCTTAGGAAGAGGGCTCCCTGGAGGAACTGATAAGGAGCTAGGTGTTAGGGTCTAATTTGGCTGTCTGATTGGCATTCTTATTTCCTCACTGTCTCTCTAAAAAAAAAAAAAAAAAAAAGTTTGAAGGGAGTTTCGGTTCAGCACTCAGTGGCCAGCTTTTTTCCTCCCTGCCCCTGCATTTTCTATGGGGTTGCTAGTTTAAGGGGCAAGTTTTGTTTCCCCTAGTGCTAGGAGGTTCTCTCCCCCCGGACTATAGGGGGGAGAGCCCTTCCTTTTCAATCCGGGCCATCTCCAAACAGGTGCTGTGTCGGCGTTTCAGCGACTGCTCCAATTCTGTGCAGCTGTACTCGGGGATTGAGGTTCCTGACGGAGACAGCTTTTTTCAGGCACCGGAGCAGCAGTCCTGGCCCGGTAGGCTTTTCACCGGCGTCAGGCTGCTTGTCCAGGTGGCGATCTTGCATCCTCCGACCTTCGGGTGGCTGCGGCTGCTTTTGGCGCCCTTTTCTCTGCATCGGTAAGTTGGCGGCGGCCATTTTGAGTGCCGCGCGGCAGCCACGTGCTCCTCGGAGGGGTCCCGATTCTGTCCTTCTCCTCCGTGTCCACGTTCTGTTTTTATTTCTTTGTTTTAATTTCTTTGATTTATTGCCTTTTTCTGCATTTTGTGGGCACGTTTTTTCTTCCTTTTGTTTTCCTCTTCAGCCACTTCACTGGGTTGGGGGAGGGGCTATGAAAGGGATCTCTCTCCCGGGGAGTGGGGCGTGTGGAGTTCCAGGAACGTTTTTACTACCCACTGTAGGGGCATAGCCTGTTGCGTTTGAAAGAAAACAAAAAAAAAAAACCAAAACAAAAGAAAGGCAAACGGAAAACGCCAAGATAAATACAACAGGCACGGGCGTACCCGGACAGGAAGTTCAGAGAGGTCTGCCTGATAGCGGCTAGACCCCAGTGTATTGTCTGTGGCACTAGGCGGGGAACAGTAGCAGAGACTGGGGTGTGCAGAGGGTGTGCCACCCTTTCCTCTGCTGTAGAGCAGCAGATAGAGCCCAAGGCGTCCCCAGAGGTGCAGGGTGCGTCCGCGGGGGCGGGGATTTCTTCACTGCAGTTCCCGGCACCCAAATCACCACTGGAGGAGTTGGCAGGAACATCCAATGCTGCTTTGGCAGCACAGCCGTCGGGTCTCGGAGAATTCAGCTCCGAGTTAATTTTACTCATGCATCAGGCCTTCTGCCTGCGTCGCCAGAGCAAGGGGTCGACCGCTGGGGCATTGGCGTCCCCAGTTCCGCAGCTAGAGGCGGTTGCTGCTGGGGGTAAGGAACCGCCGGCACCTAAGCAGACACGGATGCGGGATCCGGCTTTGGAGGACAAGTGGCCGGTAGCCCCTGATCCCGATTGGGATCAGGACATGGAGTCGCAGGATCTCGGGTAACGGGAGATCCCTGAACCCGAGGATCAGGCTAAGATTATTCGGGTCTTCCGCAGGGAAGAGCTGACGGCCTTAATCACGGAAACCTTGCAGATGTTGAATTTAGCTAAGCAGACCGTGGTGGAGGATGACGTCGAAGATCCCGTCATTCAGGCGGTTCGGCAGACACAGGTGGTGTTTCCCGTTCACAAAGTGGTCGACAAGATGATTCAGGATGAATGGGATAAGCCAGAGGCGGGTCTGCTGGGCATTCGGATGCTGAATAGGCTGTATCCTCTGGCTGATAAGGACAAGGACAGGTTCCGGGCCCCACGGGTGGACGCTGTCGTGTCGGCAGTTACTAAGAAAACCACCATTCCGGTGGAAGGCGGTGCGGCCTTGCGGGATGCCCAGGATCGCCGGGTGGACGGCTTCCTAAAGCAGACCTTTGAAGCGGATTCCCTGTCGCTGCAGGCCTCCATCTGCGGTGCGTGGGTGGCCAGGGCGTGTCTGTGCTGGGTACAGCGCCTCCGTCAGTCTTCGCGTATGACTGCTGATGACTTGAAGGAGCTGGATTGGCTAGAGTCCGAGACGGCCTACTTAGCGGATGTGCATTACGACTTAATCAGGGCGCTAGCCAATAGTACTGCTTCTGTGGTGGCTGCTCGGCGTTCGGTGTGGTTGCGGAATTGGGCGGCAGATGGCCCTTCTAAGTCGCGCCTTAGTAAACTTCCCTTTAAGGGTGGTTTACTGTTTGGTGAAGATTTGGATAAATTGGTGAAGGATCTTGGTGAGTCCAAGGCGGGCAGACTCCCGGAGGATAAACCAAAACCAGGGAGGTCTGCGCAAAGCTATCGGGGCCAGTTTCGAGATTTCCGTAAATTTCGTTCGACGCGGTTCGGTAGTTTCCAAAGGGGCCGGTATCAGTCTCGGGCCCAGGGTTTTCGGGGGTTTTGAGGGGCCTCTAGGGGGTTCTCCTCTAACCCTGTGTCCGCACAACGTAAGCCACAATGAAGCGAGGCAGGTCCCGGTGGAGGGGCCTCCGATAGGTGGGCGGCTTCGGGAGTTTCTTTCCGCTTGGACCCACATCACCTCCGACCAGTCGGTGTTGGAGATAATCCAACATGGCTATGCTTTGGAAATGGCTTGCCCCATACGAGATTCCTTCGTTATGTCTCCGTGCAGAGGTCCCGCGAAAAACGGCAGCCGTTCGGGTGACATTGGAAAGGTTGCTTCATTTGGGGGCTGTGACAGAGGTGCCCCCAACCGACTGCGGCTTGGGTCGATACTCCATCTATTTCGTGGTTCCAAAGAAGGGTGGAATCTTGCGGCCCATTCTAGACCTCAAAGCTGTAAACCGTTGTTTGCGGGTGCCGCATTTTTGGATGGAGACGTTAAGATCAGTACTAGTGGCGGTTCGACGCGGAGAGTTTCTGACATCTCTGGATCTTACGGAGGCGTATTTGCACATTCCCATCCGGGAAGCCCATCAGGTTTCTCCGGTTTGCGCTTCCTTGGGGTCACTACCAGTTTCAGGCCTTGCCTTTCGGTCTGGCGCCGGCGCCGCGGACCTTCACCAAAATCATGGTGGTGGTGGTGGCGGCGTTGCGCAAGGAAGGCATCCTGGTCTATCCTTATCTCGATGATTGGTTGATTCGCGCCAAGTCCGTGGAGGAGAGTGTCCGGGTGACGGACAGGGTGGTGCAGTTTTTACAGAGTCTGGGTTGGGTAGTCAACCCAGCAAAGAGTCACTTGACGCCCTCTCAAGACCTCGAATATCTCTGAGTCCGGTTAGACACCTTGTCCGGTCAGGTGTTTCTTCCACAAAAACGGGCCGAAGCCCTGCGGTCCCTGATTCGACAGTTCCTGTCAGTGCCATCTGCCTGGGATTGTCTTCGGGTTGTGGGGACCATGGCGGCGACGCTGGAAGCGGTGCCTTGGGCCAAGGTGCATATGAGACCGTTGCAGCGAGCGCTGCTCCGTCGCTGGTCGCATCAGTCCGATTCGTTGAGCAAGTGTCTGCCTTGCCCACTTGATGTCCGGCGATCGCTTCGTTGGTGGCTTCGCCCGTCGTCGGCTTCGCCCGTTGTTGCTGGCGGCCGGATCAACCCGACTTGACTCCGTTGTTGACGGATGCCAGCTTGATGGGTTGGGGGGCTCACTGCGGAAATTGGTTTGCGCAGGGGCAGTGGACCCCCCTGGAGTCCTCATGGTCGATCAACCGTCTGGAACTTCGGGCGGTTCTCCGGGCTCTTCAGGCGTTCGAGGAGATGGTGCGGGGTCGGCCTGTGCAGGTGCTGTCCGACAACTCGGCGACGGTCGCGTACATCAACCGTCAGGGCGGCACGAGGAGTGCCGCAATGGAGGAGGAGGCGGATGCGTTGTTCGCTTGGGTAGAGCTTCGGTTGTCCGCGATCTCGGCGGCGCACATTGCAGGAAAGGACAATGTCCAGGCGGACTTCCTCAGCAGGGTACGAGTGGATACCGGCGAATGGGAGTTGCATCCCGAAGTTTTCGAGCAGATAAAAGCACGTTGAGGGACTCCGGTAATGGATCTGATGGCGACGTTTCAGTCGCCGAAGGTCGGTCGGTTTTTCAGCAGGCGCCGGGAAAGGATGTCGGAAGGCATAGACGCGCTTTTGCATCGATGGTCGTCGGAGGGTCTTCTATACTTTTTCCCTCCTTGGGCATTGATAGGCCGGGTGCTTCAAAAAATCGGGGCTCACTCGGGGAAAGTCCTTTTGGTGGCGTCCGACTGGCCGAGGCGTCCGTGGTATGCGGACTTGGTACGTCTTCTGGACGGAATTCCCTGGCGACTCCCGGAGAGAGTGGATCTGTTGCTTCAGGGTCCACTTTTCATGCCCCACGTGGATCGGTTCTCGCTTACGGTATGGCCATTGAGAGGGCAAAGCTGAGCAAGAAGGGTTACTCTTCGGCGGTCGTGGCAACCTTGCTTAGGGGCGCGTAAACAGTCCACTTCCTTGGCATATGTGCGGATCTGGCGGATCTTTGAGGATTGGTGTTCGCGGCGTCAGGTTAGGGCGGCTACGGTGTCCATCCCGGTGGTCTTGGAGTTTCTACAGGACGGTTATGATAAAGGTCTGGCAGCCAGTTCCTTGCGCGTGCAGTTGGCAGCCCTCTCTTGTTATCGGGGCAAGGTCAGCGGTGTCTCGTTTGGGGGCTCATCCCGATGTGGGTTGATTTTTAAAGGCGGTTTCCAGGTTGCACCCGGTACATAGAGTGAGCGTGCCGCCGTGGGATCTCAATCTCGTCCTGGCGGCGTTGTCCAAGTCTCCGAGCCGTTGCGTCATGCATCGCTGAAGGATTTGACGTTAAAGACTGTGTTCCTAGTAGCGATTTGTTCGGCTAGAAGGATTTTGGAGTTGCAAGCATTTTCATGTCGGGAGCCTTTCTTGTCCTTTTCTAGGGAAAAGGTGGTTCTGCGGCCGGTGCCGTCCTTTTTGCCTAAGGTGGTGTCTCCATTTCATTTAAATCAGATGGTATGCTTGCCCGTTCTAGGTTCTTTGCACAGCGGCGAGGCTGATCGCCGTCTCCGTTTTCTGGACGTGAAGAGGGCGTTGCGTCAGTACTTGGCGGTCACGGAGCCCTTCCGTAAGTCTGATCGGTTGTTTGTGTTTGGCAGAGTGCGAAAAGGTGAGACGGCGGCTAAGGCTTCCATTGCCAGGTGGATTAGAGAGGCCATTGCGTCTGCTTATTTGCTTCACGGTCGGGTGGTGCCTGTGGGGTTGCGAGCACATTCCACCAGGGCGCAGGCGTGTTCCTGGGCGGAACACAGTTTGGTTCCTCCCGGGGACATTTGTAGGGCGGCAACTTGGTCGTCGCTGCATACTTTCAGCAAGCATTACCAGCTGAATGTCGCAGCGCCTAACGATGCTCGTTTTGGGACAGCGGTTTTATTGGCTGGCTCAAGGGGTCCCTCCCAATGCTTACTGCTCTGGTACATCCCAGAGGTAGAGGACTGAACTGGAGGAATGATAAGGAAATGATAATTACACTTACCTGGTAATTGTAGTTCCTTGAGTGATGACGGTTCAGTCCTCCTTCCTACCCAGATGTTTCGAGGGGGATCCATGGTGCATTCAGTGCCGGTGAGTGTTACAGGTAGGTCTGTCTTGGTTTCCTTGATTAGGGGGTTTCCCTTTCTTTCATGCAGGGGCGGGCGACAGAAAGCCTTGCCGGAAGGGGGGGGGGGGCGGCCGTCGTTTTTAGTATATACTAGGTTCATTGTTTATGGTTCGATACTTATTTGTTGCTCCTTTGAGTCTGCTTTGTTAATAGTTCACACTGGAATGGAGGAGAGAGTGCAGCAGACTATATCCAGTGATGTCATCATTCTGACATACCAGTCTCCAAGCTGCAGGAGGAGATTGACAACCCAGAGGTAGAGGACTGAACTGTCGTCACTCAAGGAACTACAATTACCAGGTAAGTGTAATTATCATTTTTTGCTTCACATATCGCCATAGCCTGGCTAATATATGAATTGCAAAAAATTTATCACGGCTCCTGCACCCTGGCTTCAAACTCACAGACCCCCTTGCCCCATCATCCGGTCTCTCTCTCTCTCTCAGCTCCCCCATTGCCTTCACTAGTGCTCCTCTCTCTGTCTCTCAGGTCAGTCGCTCAAGCCCTCATCATGCCACATCTAGACTATTGCAATGCCATACTGCAAGGTCTGCCAAAGAAAACCATAAATATTCTGAAAATGGCACAAAATGTTGCTGCCAGAATCATTATGCAAAAAGGCCTCTCTGACCACATTACACCTGTTCTAATTGAGCTACATTGGCTCCCCATTGCGGCCCGCATTCAATACAAATTGATAGTCACTACTTTCAAACTCATCCATCATGTAGCTCCCTCACACCTCAACAGCTTAATCTCCAGCCTACCCAACAACAGAAGTAGAAGAACAGTGAACCTCAATACCCTCTGTCTCCCGAAGTGCATCAGAAAGGTTAATACATGTACTAGTAACAGAGCTTTCTCATTTATAGCTCCGACACTCTGGAACCGGCTGCCATGTGAACTTCGTGCAAACTGTGACCTGAAAGACTTCAGAAAAAAGCTTAAGACGCACCTCTTCCAATCGCATTTCAATGTAACCTAGGCCCTGTCCCCCACTACCAACTGTCTCCCTTACGTGGGAAAACCACTTTACCCCATGTAATCGCTCAACGAGAAATGCATTCAGTCATGTGTAATTATGTATATAATGTATCCTGTGTGAAGCGTTAACATCAATCAACTGTACTCCGTAACCCTATGTTTGCTGTGTACTACCTCTCCCTCCCCAATCACAATGTATATATTTCTGATTACTGGCCGGTACAGCCACCCTTACCCATGTATAGCAACCGCTGCTGATCGCTGGAAGCAGCGGGATACAAATGTACACTAAATAAATAAAATAAATAAATGTGGGACAAAAAGTTTTTACCTGGGCTGCTGCAATTTTGCAAGCATTCAGGAAGCCTCTGAGGAGCAGGTCTACTTCAAGAGTGTGGTGTGGTGTTTTTAGAAGCAAACGTTGCAGCAGGGCAGAATTGCTAAAAACAGGTGGGAGGCATGTCCACCAGGACTTTGGTATCGCCATAATTGGGCCATTGAGGAAATGCTTCCTAAGCCAAACCCAGGCCTGCTGGACTGAGCTTGACGAGTTACTTTTGCAATGCTGCGAACCTGGAAGTAATCGCATATGCGCTTAGATGCAGCAGACAGCCTGTGGGTTGTCTGCAGCAGCTAAGCCCCGATTATGGCAAGGATCACTCCTGTTCTGCCTGTGGGGATCTGATCTCCCATGGGCAGAATAGGAGGGATTTTCTGCCCATATTATGGGCATGGGGGGGGGGGGGGGGGAGAAAATCCCAGGCAGCAGGTTACTTTTCTGGCCTCCATGGTGACCTGGCGACTAGGCTTTGCAAATCCTTGTGTTAGCGGTAGTGCGCATTAGTAGTTCTAGTTGTATATGATACATAAAGTCTGGTTAACCCATAACTGTCCATAAGTGCATGTCTAACATAGAAACATTCTATTCAATTGTTACACCCTAAATATCTCTTTATTCCAAACTGGTGGATAAATTAGCAAATATTAAATTGTATTGCTCCCATGGATGAACTATCTTCACATATCACACTGGTCATCATACAAGCTTATAAATAGTTTATTTAACAAATGAACAGATATTAACATCCCTTATCGTCTCATCCTACTGTGTGACTAAAAATCCTATATAATCAATACAATCCTATAATTGTTCTTCCAACAGAGTTACAAAATACATTAATACATAAATTACTTATACAATGTTAACATCCCTTATTGTCTCATCTCACAGTGTGACCATGCATCCAATATAGTCAGTACAATTCTACACTTGTTCATCCTGCGGAATTGCAGAATACATTAACATTAAATACTTCTTTTTATAAACCTTAAAATGTTCAGTATTTGTGCTGAATTGAAGGTGAAACATCCTTCTCAATACTCTTTTGAACTGAGTAGCTGGTATCCGTGGCTGATTTCACTATAGTGAGTACTAAAGTATTATCCCCAATTGTCCAGTCCATCAATCTCATAACTCTGTAATAGATGTCTTTCAATGATGTCCAACTCTCTGTATAGTAAGTACTTCACTTTGCATAACTCTTCAGCATCAATCAGTTCTAAAATTGTCCCAACGCCGTCCACTGGCACTGCCCACGCGTTTCTCTATTCAGTTCTTCAGGGGCTCATCATTCAAATAGCACTACTCTCAGCACTCTCCTTACAAAACCTAATAACAACCAGAAATACAATTAAAACCAAATTAAAAACTATCCGTCCACCACCCCACCTATTACTATCCATTATAATAAGACTCTTGTCATAAACTATTACATTTATCCCTTTTAAAGGCACTTACTCGATGCTGCCCACGTCTCTCTCTGATCAGTTCCACCGAGAAATGAACCAACGATCCAGGAACGCCGCGCATGCGGAGTTGAACTACTACAGAGAATTTAAACCCCATGATTCCTCAGGGATCCTCTAACAAAACCCAGACTTGATCTATAGTGAGAATTCAAGACCTCTCCTAGCTATAGGGATCTGTTAGTCTTTCTATATGGACAAACTGCATTAAAAACCTGACTCCCAATAACAACCCCAGTCTATCATGCACTCCATCAATACTAGCTCATACTATACAAGATCGCCATTCTATTTGCAAATTAAGCCCTCCCGGTGCCTCTGAAACCTAACTCAAAAATCCACCATTGTTCTCGCCAAGCTAACCATTGATCCAAAGATCTTCCCCGGCTTCCCCGGTCTATTTTTTCAATACAAAAACACTTCAAATCTGTGAATTCGTGATGTAATGTCAGGCAGTGTTGCACCATGGGTGCCTCCAATTTGCTATGTGACAAACGACTGCGGTGTTCTATCATACGCGTTTTTAATGCCCTACTAGTTCTACCTACATAGAGCAATCGACACGGACATTGCACTATATAAACTACATTACTAGTTGTGCAGTCTGAATGATGGCGCAAGCAGTATCGTTTGTTTTTATATTCGAACAAGTCTAGCTCCCAAGTTATCGGGCAGATTGTACTACTGGAGAGAGTGATTTTTTAGACGAAAGCAGCGATCGGGATACCACCAACAACAAAAAAAAGAAAGGGGTCACTCCCGAAGTCAGAACAGAACGCCCGACCCGTCGACGGACCTGAATATGGATGTTCAGAAGCCACCCTCTCTAGTGATTAATATATCCGGATTAGTGTTGTCCATAGAAGAGGAGGCGTTGTTGAATAAGGGTCTTTCATATGTTCCGGAGACCCATCATGACCCTTTCAATTTTAGGGTGGATTTTGAAAACTTGATACGTAAAATTCAATTAAAAATATTCTTTTCACATACTATGGAAAGAGAGGATTCTGAAACAGAGAGAACAACTGAAGGTTCTTTGGAGAACATAGAAGTGACGGAAGTAGATCCAGGAGATGGAGTTGAAGGTTTCCAGCGCCTCCCCCTGCCGTTTCAGTCTAACTGGTATCCTCCGGGACCCATTCATCCTACCTTATTAACATTTCGGGATTTAGTATTGCGTGATATGGAGAAAAGAGAAAAAGAGGTTTGGCACCATTCAACAACCTTGACGAAAGAAGAACATCAAATTCTGCGACAACTTCAAGCTCGAGAAGATATTATTATTCGACGGGCAGATAAAGGGGGTGCGATTGTGGTTCTAAATCGTGTTTATTATCAGTGGGAAGCGCTGCAGCAGTTGGAAGACACGTCTATTTATGAAGTGATGTCAATAGATCCGACGATAGAAATTCAAGCCAGCATCAGAAATATCACAGAAGCGGCATTACAGAATAAGTTAATTTCCTATAAAGAATGGAAGTATTTAAATAAATCGGATCCACAGGGGGCAGTCTTTTATACTGTACCTAAAATTCATAAGAACTTGAATAGACCCCCAGGGCGCCCGATCGTTTCTACACGAGGGTCAGTTTTAGAGCCGTTATCAACTTATATTGATTCTTATCTTCGCCCACTACTGTTTCAGATTCCATCCTTTATTCGGGACACTACACATTTTTTGCAAGTTTTGAAATCTTGTTCAGCTTTAGCTTTAGAGGAAACTGTTTTGCTTGTGACCCTTGATGTCCGCTCTCTGTATACAAGTATTCCGCAGATAGCAGCTTTTGATACAGTTAAAACGTCTTTACAATCTCGGGGGGATTTGACCACAGCACACATAGCTTTCATTTTGCAGCTGACCGAGATTACAATTTTTCAGAATTATTTCTGGTTCATAGATACGATATACCATCAGCTATCAGGGGTGGCCATGGGAGCCACATGTGCTCCGTCAGTAGCAAATCTCTACATGGCGAGCTATGAAGCACGATGGATTTCAGAGAACCCTTATCAGAGCCATATTAAGTTATGGAAACGATTTATAGATGACGTGTTTGTACTGTGGGATGGTTCATTGTTGCAGTTCGAATCATTTGTCACCTGGTTGAATACTTGCGACACTAATATTCAATTCACTTATGAGATTAATAGCCAGGAAATAACTTATCTAGACGTTCGAGTGTCTAAAGGGGAAGGTGGATGGGAGACAACATTGTATCGAAAGGAGAACACTTTGTTACACTTTCGTAGTGCCCATCCCCCCCGTTTAAAGACGGGTCTTCCATTTTCTCAATATTTACGATATCGGAGAAATTGTTCGACTAGACAGGATTATAAATTACAGTCTAAACAGCTGACAAAAATTTTTTTTTAAAAAAAAATTTTTTGGATAGAGGCTATCCCTCAGGGATAGTACAGCGAGCTTACCAGAGAGCTCTAAACAATGATCGTGATTGGCTCCTGAGTGATGTCCCGTGTAGTGGATCACCTCGCTTGACAGATCATATAAATCTTGTCACTCAGTATTCTCCCTTGAGTAGTTATCTCCAAAGTACGATCAAGAGACATAGTGAAGTTTTGCGCTTGATCCCGGCTCTTCAGAACAAAGCTATACGATGTGTATGGCAGAGAGGAAGAAATTTAAAAGAATATTTGAGTCCTTCACGTTTTAAAATTAGTGGTTCAGTAAGGTCTATTGAACATATTGCAGTGGGTCATAGACGATGTGGGCGATGTACAATCTGCCCGATAACTTGGGAGCTAGACTTGTTCGAATATAAAAACAAACGATACTGCTTGCGCCATCATTCAGACTGCACAACTAGTAATGTAGTTTATATAGTGCAATGTCCGTGTCGATTGCTCTATGTAGGTAGAACTAGTAGGGCATTAAAAACGCGTATGATAGAACACCGCAGTCGTTTGTCACATAGCAAATTGGAGGCACCCATGGTGCAACACTGCCTGACATTACATCACGAATTCACAGATTTGAAGTGTTTTTGTATTGAAAAAATAGACCGGGGAAGCCGGGGAAGATCTTTGGATCAATGGTTAGCTTGGCGAGAACAATGGTGGATTTTTGAGTTAGGTTCAGAGGCACCGGGAGGGCTTAATTTGCAAATAGAATGGCGATCTTGTATAGTATGAGCTAGTATTGATGGAGTGCATGATAGACTGGGGTTGTTATTGGGAGTCAGGTTTTTAATGCAGTTTGTCCATATAGAAAGACTAACAGATCCCTATAGCTAGGAGAGGTCTTGAATTCTCACTATAGATCAAGTCTGGGTTTTGTTAGAGGATCCCTGAGGAATCATGGGGTTTAAATTCTCTGTAGTAGTTCAACTCCGCATGCGCGGCGTTCCTGGATCGTTGGTTCATTTCTCGGTGGAACTGATCAGAGAGAGACGTGGGCAGCATCGAGTAAGTGCCTTTAAAAGGGATAAATGTAATAGTTTATGACAAGAGTCTTATTATAATGGATAGTAATAGGTGGGGTGGTGGACGGATAGTTTTTAATTTGGTTTTAATTGTATTTCTGGTTGTTATTAGGTTTTGTAAGGAGAGTGCTGAGAGTAGTGCTATTTGAATGATGAGCCCCTGAAGAACTGAATAGAGAAACGCGTGGGCAGTGCCAGTGGACGGCGTTGGGACAATTTTAGAACTGATTGATGCTGAAGAGTTATGCAAAGTGAAGTACTTACTATACAGAGAGTTGGACATCATTGAAAGACATCTATTACAGAGTTATGAGATTGATGGACTGGACAATTGGGGATAATACTTTAGTACTCACTATAGTGAAATCAGCCACGGATACCAGCTACTCAGTTCAAAAGAGTATTGAGAAGGATGTTTCACCTTCAATTCAGCACAAATACTGAACATTTTAAGGTTTATAAAAAGAAGTATTTAATGTTAATGTATTCTGCAATTCCGCAGGATGAACAAGTGTAGAATTGTACTGACTATATTGGATGCATGGTCACACTGTGAGATGAGACAATAAGGGATGTTAACATTGTATAAGTAATTTATGTATTAATGTATTTTGTAACTCTGTTGGAAGAACAATTATAGGATTGTATTGATTATATAGGATTTTTAGTCACACAGTAGGATGAGACGATAAGGGATGTTAATATCTGTTCATTTGTTAAATAAACTATTTATAAGTTTGTATGATGACCAGTGTGATATGTGAAGATAGTTCATCCATGGGAGCAATACAATTTAATATTTGCTAATTTATCCACCAGTTTGGAATAAAGAGATATTTAGGGTGTAACAATTGAATAGAGTGATTTCACACCCTGTGACTAGTGCCAAAAAAGGAGTTAACATAGAAACATGACAGCAGATAAAGACCATGTGGTCTAACCAGCTTGCTCTTCCATATCAACTACTATAGTTCTTTTTCCTTTAGAGATTTTCTATGTTTACCCCATGCTTTTTTGAATTCAGATACAGTCCTTGTCTCTACTACCTCCACTGTAAGGCAATTCCATGCATCTACAACTCTTTTTGTAAATAAATATTTCTGCATATTACTCCTGAGTCTGTCCCTTTTCACCTTCATCCTATGCCCCCTTGTTGCAGAACTTACTTTCAATTGAAAGAGGCTCTCCTCCTATGTATTTATGCCATGGAAAAATTTAAGTGTTTGTCATATGTCCCCTCTCCTGCCTTTCCTCCCAAGTATACATATTGAGATCTTTGTCCCCATATATCTTATGACGAAGCCCATTGACCATTTTGGTAGCCACTCTTTGCTCTCACTCCATCCTGTTATATCCTTTTAAAGATTAGTCTCTAGAATTACACACACGTGATCTCCCCAAAGATTTATATAGAGGCATTATCACCATCTCCTTCCTGCTGGTCATTCCTCTCCCTATGCACCCAAGCATCCTTCTGATTTTCACCAGTACCTTTTCTACCTGTTTAGCCACCTTAAAATCATCAGAAACAATTAAGCCCTGGTCCTGCTTTTCTTTAATGAACCAAAGTACTTCATCTCCTATACTCTCTGCTCTCTTGGATTTTTGCAGCCCAAATGCATGAGACTGCATTTTTTAGCATTAAATCTCAGCTGTCAAATTCTTGACCATCCTTCAAGCTTCACTAGATCCTTTATTTACTCCTTCCTAGGTGTCTATTGCAGATTTTGGTATCAGCGAAGAGGCAAACCTTACCTGATAGCCCTTTCACAATAACACTAACAAAAATATTGAAAAGAATTTGACCAAGGTTCTGGATGCTAAATTTAGGCTTTTAGGTAGGAAGTTAAAATCCAGAACTTCCAGGGTAGCGTCCTCCGAAATGCTTTCCGTTCCACACGCAGGACCCAAAAGGCAGGCAGAGCTCTGGAGTCTCAATGCGTGGATGAGACAATGGTGCAAGGATGAGGGTTTTGGATTTGTTAGGAACTGGGGAACATTCTGGGGAAAGGAGGGGCTTTTCCAAAAGGATGGACCACCTTAACCGTGATGGAACCTGGCTGCTGACATAAACCTTTAAAAAGGGGAGAGAGCAGCTTTTAAACTAGATAATAGGGGAGAGCCGACAGTCGCCCAAGAGCACATGGTTTGGATCAATGTATCCTTGAAGGATATCACCAAAAAAATGAAGTTAGGGCACATCAGAAGAGAGGTTCCATTAAAGACATAGGTAGTCAAAATGCCCGAGTACAGAGCAGTCAGTACTTAAAGATTACAAAGTACCCCTGCCTACCGATAACCAGATTAATATGAATAAAATAGTCTCTAAAATGCTTGTATGCAAATGCTAGAAGTCTAAAAAATAAGATGCTAGAGTTAGAATATATAGCACTAAATGAGACGTTAGATATGATTGGGGTATCAGAGACATGATGGAAGGAGGACAACCAGTGGGACACTGTGATACCTGAGTACAAACTATATTGTGATGATAGAGCTGATCAAATTGGTGGATGGGTTGTGCTCTGTTAGAGAGGACATTGAGTCACAAAGGATTGAAGTTCTACAGGAAACAAAATTTGCTGTAGAATCTTTATGGATTGAAATTCCATGTAAAAAGGGGAAGGCGATGGCAGTGGGGGTGTACTATCGACCGCCTGCCCAGAATGAACAAATGGATGATGAAATGCTCAAAGAAATCAGGGAAGCTAACAAACGTTACAGCACAGTAATAATAATGGGTGATTTCAGTTATCCTGGTATTGACTGGGTCAGTCACGGCAGGACATGCTAGGAAGTTTCTAGATGAAATAAATGACTGCTTCTTGGAGCAGCTGGTTCATAAATTCAAAATGGCGTGGGACAGACAGAATGGATCCATTTATAGCAACAGAATAAAATCAATATAAACTGAACCATCTAACTTCTCAACAAATAGGGGTGTCCTGCATGGAGCGGTGGGTTCACCTCTAAACAAAGACATGGGGAGGGGTGGCCTGAGGGGCGGCCTGCACAGAGTGGCACCTACTCCTGCCATCTTATTCCGGCCTTCTTAATGGGCAGACTAGATGGACCATACTGGTCTTTATCTGCCGTCATTTACTATGTTACTATGAACCGGCCAGATGGGAAGCCATTAGTCCTTAGCCGAACACCAGATCTGGTGCAAGAGATAAAGGTGATGGGGCCACTTGGCAATAGTGATCATAGCATGATTGCATTTGATTTAATTAATGGAGGAGGGATGGTGAGGAAATCCACATTACTACCTTTTAACTTTTGAAAGGGAGACTATGATAAAATGAGGAAAATAGTTAAGAAAAAACTAAAAGGAGCAGTTGCAAAAGTTGACTTACATCAAGCTTGCTTGTTTAAAAATACTATCTTACAAGCCCAGGCCAGCTGTATTCCATGCTTTAAGAAACGTGGAAGGAAGTCCAAAAAACTGCCAGCATGGTTTAAAGGTGGGGTCAGAGAGGCTGTTGCCAAGAAAGCATCTTTCAGGAAATGAAAAAAGAGCCAAATGACAAAAACGGAAAACAGCACAAACACTGGCAAGTTAAATGCAAGGCATTGATAAGGCAGGCAAAGAGAATTTGAGAAGAAACTTGCTGTGGAAGCAAAGACACACATATTCGTAGAAAAAAAACCTGTGAGAGAGTCAGTTGGGCCATTAGATGATAGAGGGGTAAAAGGGGGCAGTAAGAGGGGACAAGGCTATAGCGGAGAGACCAAATTAATTCTTTGTTTCAGTCTTTACTGAGGAAGATGTAGGGATGTTACCCATGACTGAAGTGGTATTTAAAGGTGATACTGTGGAAGAATTGAAAGAAATATCGCTACACCGGGAAGATATATTACAACTATTTGATAAACTGAAGAGTGAAAATCACCTGGACCGGATGGTATAAATCCAAGGGTGTTGAAGGAACTGAAATATGAGATTGCAGACCTGCTATTAGTAATCTGTGAACTATCATTAAAATCATCTGTAATACCTGAAGATTGGAGGATGGCGAACGTAACGCCGATTTTTAAAAAGGGTTCCGGGGTGATCCGCGAAACTACAGACTGGTGAGCCTGACATCAGTACCAGGAAAATGGTAGAAATCATCATAAAGAACAAAATTACTCAGCATGTAGATAGTCTTGGCTTAATGGGAGACAGCCAACATGGCTTTAGACAAGGAAGATCTTGTCTTACTAATCTGTTATGTTTTTTTGAAGGTGTGAATAAACAGGCAGACAAAAGTGAGTTGGTTGATAGTCTATCTGGACTTTCAGAAATCCTTTGAAAAGGTCCCTCATCCAAATACTTTTGGCAAAACTAAAAAGTCATGGGATAGGTGGTGATGTACTATTGTGCATCAAGAACTGGTTAAAAGCTAGAAAGCAGAGGGTAGGGCTAAATGGCCAATTTTCCCAGTGGAAAAAAGGTGAATAGTGGCATACCCCAGGGATCTGTGCTGGGTCCGCTGCTTTTTGACATATTCATAAATGACCTGGAAAAGGGAATAACGAGTGAGGTTACCAAATTTGGAGATGACAAAAAACTATTTAAAGTTGTTAAAACCCAAGAGGATTGTGGAAAATTGCAAGAGGATCTTGATAAATTGGAAGACTGGGCATCCAAATGGCAGATGAAATTTAATGTGGACAAGTGCAAAGTTATGCACCTAGGAAAGAACAACCCAAACTATGGTTACACGATGCAAGGTTCCACATTAGGAACCACTACCCAGGAAAAAGATTTAGGCGTCATCGTGGATAATAAGTTAAAACGCTCCATCCAGTGTGCAAGGCCAAGAGAGCAAATAGAATGCTAGGTATCATAAGGGAAGGAATGAAAAATAAAACAAAGGATATTATAATGCCTCTGTATGATTCCATGGTGTGACTGCACCTTGAATATAGTGTGCAATTCTGGTCGCCATATCTTAAAAAGGATATAGCGTTATTAGAAAAGGTACAGAGAAGAGCCACCAGGCTCTTCAACTTGGAAAAGAGACGGCTGAGGGGAGATATGATAGAGGTCTATAAATTAATGAATGGAGTGGAACGGGTAAACTTAGATCGATTGTTTATGTCAGAATATAAAAGGATTAGGGGACATGCAATGAAGCTACAGGGTAACCTATTTAAAACTAATAAGAGAAAATATTTTTTCACTCAGTGTGTAATCAAACTCTGCAATTTGTTACCGGAGGATGTAGTAAGAGCTGTTAGTGTAGCTGGGTTTAAAAAAGGGTTGGACAAGTTCCTGGAGGAAAGGTCCATAAACCATTATTAAAAGAGACCTGGGATATCATTGCTTGACCCAATACAAGCATTGAGGAACCTGTGTCTTTTGGGTAAACTGCTAGGTTCTTATGGCCTAGATTGGCCACTGTTGGAAACAGGATACTGTGCTTGATGGACCTTGGTTTGACCCAATATGGCATATCTTATGTTCTTAAGGACAGATCCCTGCGGCATACCTGGTAACGTCCTCTTCGGAGTGAGCTCCATTTACCTGTATCCTTTGTTGCCTCCCACTCAATCAATTTCTAACCCAGTCAGTCACTTTAGGGCCCATCTCTAGGATGCTCCATTTATAAGTTGCCTGTGTTGAATGGTTTCAAAGGTTTTACTGAAATCTAAGTGTGTCACATCTAGGGCTCTCCCTTGGTCCTATTCTTGAGCCGTCCAGTCAAAGAAAGAAGTTAGATTTGTCTGATAAGACCTGCTGCTAGTAAAACCATGCTGCCTCAGTTCCTGCAATCCATTCGACTCCAGAAACCTCACTATCCTCAGTTTTTACAGCATTTCTATTAATTTATTCATCAGAGGTCAGACTATAACTGGTCTGTAGTTCCCAACCTTATTCATTCTTCTGCTTTTGTGTAAAAGGACCACATGCACCGTTCTCCAGTTCTCTGGGACCACTCCCCTCTCTAAAGAAGCACTGTAAAGGTCGGACAGTGGAGCTGCTAGAACTTCTCGCAGTGCCTTCAGTACTCTCTGATGTATCGCATCCAGCCCTATTGCTTTGTCTACTTTAGTTTAGCTCAGGAACAGTCTTCTGAAAATTGTTTGAGATCCCTTTCCCTTCTTTTCCTATTTGTGTGTGTTTTCTGGAGTCCTGCTCCTGACCCTTCATCGGTGAACATAGAACACAAATATTTGTTAAGCGAGTCTGCTTTTTTCTCCTCAGCATCTATATATTCCTCCCCTTCACCCTTGAGTCTGACAATACCACTTGTGCACTTCCTCTTCTCACTAATACATCTGAAAAGTGTTTTGTCCCCCCATTTTTCTGCATTGACTACTTTTATCTTCCATTGGTTCTTTGCTTTCCTGACTACTTTTTTAGCTTTTTCAAATATTGATGCTTATCTTCCTCTTTCTGTGATCTCTTGTATTTTCTTCATCTTTTCATCTACTTCTTTTGAGAACCATAGTGGCCTACGTTTTCCTTTTTACATTTATTTACTTTCCTAACAAAGTAAATATCCCCATTCAGTTTTACCCACTGCTTTTCTACATTCCCCACCCCCCAGCTATTTTCATCCTTCTAATGACTCATTGAGGTATTGTACCATCTTGGCAAAGTTAGTATCTTACTCACTTTTGAATGGACTTATCAACTCAAACCCACTATAACATCAGAAACACTCGCCCCATTGGTAAGCAACAGGTCAAGTATGGCGCCTCGCATGTATACCAGTTGCTGGAATAGTTCTCCCTGTAGAGAATCCAGGATATTTTTACTTCTAGATGACACTGCAGCAGGGATGTGCCAGTCATCATCCAGCATATTGAAATCACCTATCAGTAGCAATTCTCCTTTCATAGCAATACTGTGAATGTCTTCAATTAAATCTGTCCAGTTCTAATGCCCATGAAGGACGTCTGTATATCACACCAATTAAAATGGATGCTCCATTCTTTCTTTCCAGTTTAACCCACTGTGCCGCCTCCTTAAACATAGAAATATGACAGAAAAAGACCACATGGACTATCTAGTCTGTCCTTCCATATCAACAACTACAACAGTCCCCTTTTTTCCTTTAAAGGTCCTCTGTGTTTGTCTCATGCTTTTTTGAATTCAGTTACTGTCCTCATCTCTACAACCTCCACTGGGAGACTATTCCATGGATCCACCACTCTTTCGGTAAAGAAATATTTCCGCATATCACTCCTGAATCTATCCCCCTTCACCCTCATCCCATGTCCCCTCGTAGCAGAACTTGCTTTCAATCGAAAGAGGCTCTCCCCCTGAACATTTATGCCACGGAGGTATTTAAACATCTCATTCATATCACCTCTATCCCGCCTTCCCTCTTAAGGTGTACATATTAAGATCCTTCAGTCTGTCCTCATATGCTTTATAATGAAGCCCACTAGCCATTTTAGTAGCCACCCTCTTCACTGACTCCATCCTGTTCACATCCTTTTAAAGGTGCGGCCTCCAGAATTGCACACTATATGCCAAATGAGGTTGCACCAAAGACTTATACAGAGGCACTATCACCTCCTTTTTTCTGCTAGCCATTCCTCTCCTTATGCACCCAAGCAGCCTTCTAGCTTTTGCTGTCTGCTTTTCTACCTGTTTAGCTAGTTTAAGATCATCAGACACAACCATGCCTAGGTCCCGCTCTTCTTTAGTGGACAAAAGTACTTTACCCCCTATATTATATTGCTCCCTTGGATTGCTGCAGCCCAAATGTATGACTTTACATTTTTTAACATTAAATCCCAGCTGCCAAGTTCTAGACAATTCCTCAAGCTTAGCTAGATCCCTCCTCATGTTATCTATACCTTCCTGGGTGTCTACTCTATTGCAGATTTTGGTGTCACCCGCAAAGAGGCAAACCTTACCCGACAGCCCTTCCGCTATATCATTAACAAAGATGTTAAAAAGAATCAGACCAAGGACAGATCCCTGGGGCACACCACTAGTAACATCCTTCTCCTCAGAGTGAGCTCCATTCACCTGTACTCTTTGTTGCCTCCCACCCAACCAATTTCTAACCCAAGCAGTAACTTTAGGGTCCATCCCTAGGGTGCTCTTTTTGTTTATAAGTCGCCTGTGAGGAACAGAGTCAAAGGCTTTACTGAAATCTAAATACACCACATCTAGGGCTCTCCCTCGGTCCAACTCCCTGGTCACCCAGTCAAAGAAATCAATCAGATTTGTCCTTCCCTTGTAAACCCTGTAGTTATGTAGCTTTAATATTATTTTTTTCATATAGTGCCAGTCCTCCCCTTCTTTCTGCTCTGTCCTTCATGAATAATGTATAGTCTGGTATAATTACATCCCAGGCATGGTTCTTCGGCCTCTTCCATTAAAGCCTCTACATCTGGAATCTTATTTTGCATACTATGGGCATTAATGCACACAGCTTTCTTGTCTCTCTTACCTATTTCTGCAAAGGTATTTAATGCTTTACTTGTGAGCTTTTACTTACCTGGGGTCTTTCTTCACACATCCCCAACAAATCTAGTTTAAAGTCCTTTTCAGTAGGTTAGCTAGTCTACTGCGGAAGACACTGACCCTTCTTGGATAGGTGGGCACCATCTCTGCTCAGCAATCCATGGAACGTCATCCCATGGTTCAGGAAACCAAAGCGCTCTTGATAACACCATCCATGCAGCCATGCATTCATCTCTAGGATGCAAGCTGCTCTGCCTTGGCTTTACCCTCAACAGGGAAGATTGAGAACGCCACATGTGCACTTGTCTGCTTCACCATTTCTCCAAGAACTATAACGGACAATCTTGATATGCTCAGAGTGATACCTGGCAGTATCATTTGTGCTGACTTGGATGAGCAGCATCTGATAATAGTCAGCAGGTTTGAGTCTCAGCAACTCTCCATAGCATCTCTGATTTTGGCACTTGGCAAACAGTACACTTCCCGGGACATAAAGTCTGGTGAGCAGATGGACACCTCACCTAACTAGTAACTGGTTTTCTGTTAAGTGCCGTCGAGTCGGAGTTGACTCGTGGCGACCCTCTGGATAGCTATCCTAAATTGTGTTCGGTCTTGAGTCAGGCGGCTCATTGTTGACAGACTGGTACCCATAGCTGCTGTTATTGTATCGATCCATCTCATTGCTGGCTTTCCTCTTTTGCGTTGACCTATCTTGCCAAGCATGATGTCTTTCTCTAATCTCTCTCTTCGCGTGATGTGTCCAAAGTATGAAAGTCGAAGTCTTGTCATCTGAGCTTATAAAGAAAGCTTAGGTTTGATCTCCTCTAGTACCGACTGGTTTGTTCTTCGGGCAGTCCATGGTATACACAGTATTCGCTGCCAGCACCATAATTGAAAGGCATCAATTTTCTTCCTGTCTATCTTTTTCACTGTCCAGCTTTCACATCCATATGATGTTATTGAAAATACCATGGCTTGAACAAGTCAAATCTTTGTATGGAGAGAGACATCTCTGCTCTTGAGAATCTTATCTAGGTCTTTCATAGCCATTCTGCCAAGAGCAATGCGTCATCTGATTTCTTGACTGCTTGTTGCTTCTTTATTGATAGTTGATCCAAGTAGGTTAAAGTTGTTCACGATTTCAATTTCTTCTCCTTCAACGATAAACCTGTTGATTATGCCAGTTGTCATGATCTTTGTCTTTACATTAAGGTGCAGGCCCATTTTGAGACTGTTCTTTGATTGTGAGAAGCAAATGTTTCAGATCATCTTCACTTTCAGCCAGTAATGTGGTATCATCAGCATAGCGAAGGCTGTTGAGTCTTCCACCAATCTTCACACCTCTGTTGTCTTCATACAATCCTGCTTCTCTGATGATTTGTTCTGCATATAAGTTAAACAGGTAGGGGGAAAGTATTCAGCCTTGTCTTACACCTTTGCTTATTTTAAACCATTCTGTTTCTCCTTGTTCCGTTCAAACTGTTGCTTCTTGATCAATGTACAGATTGTGCAAGAGTACGATCAGGTGTTCTGGTATACCCATGCTTCTTAATGTGGCCCAGAGTTTCTCATGGTTTACACAGTCAAAAGCCTTGCTATAGTCGATAAAGCACAAATAGATATCCTTTTGGTATTCTTTAGTCTTTTCAAGGATCCATCTCACCTCTGCAATGTCGTCTCTCATTCCTCACCCTTTCCTGAACCCTGCTTGCACTTCAGGGAGTTCTTGTTCCAGGTATGGTTGTAGTCTCTTTTGAATAATCTTCAGTAGAATCTTGCTGGCATGTGGGTTCAGAGCGATTGTGCGATAATTTCCACAGTCAGTTGGATCACCTTTCTTTAGTATTGATATAAACACAGATCTTTTCCATTCAGTTGGCCATGATGTTGTCTTCCATATTTCTTGGCAGAGCCTTGTAAGTACGGTAACAGCTGCATCAGATTGCTGTAATACTTCTATGGGAATGCTATCAATGCCTGGTGCTTTGTTCTTTGATAAGGCTTTCAATGCTGCTTCAATTTCTTCTTTCATCACCAATGGTTCCCGATCATAAGGTACAGGTTGAAATGGCTGTTGGTCCACTTGATCTTTATCATATAAAAACTCTGTATATTCCTTCCACCTTTTCTTGATCATCTCAGCATCATTCAACATAGAACCTTGAGCATCTTGTAACATTCCAGTTCGAGGCTGGAACTTTTTCTTTAACTCTCGTAGCTTAAGGAAAGCTGATCTTGTTTCTTCCTCTAATAGTTTCTGCTTCTATTTCCTTGCATGTGTCGTTGTAGTACTTTTCCTTGTCCTGTCTTGCTGCATGTTGGAAATCTCTGAGTTCTGTTATTGTCTTTCTTTCTCCTCTGGCTTCTCTGCGTTTCTGGGCAATTTTCAGAGTTTCTTCTGTCATCCATTTTGGCCGTTTTTGCTTTTTCACCTTTCTGTTATCAATCTAATATTGTAAGGTTTGTTTGAATGTTTTTGAAATACTTTGTCTAGCTAACAAATGTATCTGCTTTGAGGGAGCAAAATGTTTTTAAATTAAGCTCCCTTTCTCCCTTTGGCCTGAACCTTGATATTGATCTAGTCTTTTTTTTAGGGCAACCAATCCTATAAGGGGTTTCCCGATCATGTGGGTTCCCCCTTCTTAATCGTGATTGGTTGTACCCTATTACGTCAAACGCTCATTCTTTTCTAAGGCACTGTTAACTGATGCTTTTTGTGGATTGTTCCCATTGTAAAGCTTGAGGCAGAGCTGTCTTAATGTTTTGGACTCAAAACGTGCCACGTTGTTTTGGGATTTCTTTACCTCATTTGCTGCATTTCATTCAGATAAGTGCTGATTTTATGTTCAAATAAAAATAAAAATGATTAAAATGGCGCGTGACATTTTGTGAATTGAAGTTCTTTCTCTTCACTCCTTCAGCGCTCTGACAAATTTTGCAATTCTTGTAAATTTTTGTTGCTAGTGCCTTTTCATTGGTGGCCTTTCTATTGATTTTGGCTTTCCAATTCCTTTTGGGATATTTTCTTTTGGTATATTTTCTTAAAAACTGACCTTTTAGGTTTCTTTCCCCAATTACTAATGATCTTATATAGTCTCTGCATCTTGAGTGATGACATTTCAAAACTAAACACACACTACTGTATGTAAAATGTGCATATCAAAATGTAGAATTAGCTTTCCATTTTGGAGCTCTCCTAATACAATAATTTTTTGCATCAATTGAACCTGCTTAATTGTGCCAAATTGTACAATGGTGTTTGTGCTATAGAATACCCTATCTCTATTGACCTGATATCTGAGTTTGAAGGTTGCTCTTAAATGCCCATGAAGGGCTAGAAAAGGATTCTTCATCTCAACTCTTGAGCTAGGAGCTCCTAAGAAAGGATGGTGTTTTTATCCTTGGATGTTTGACACACAGAATTGTTGTTGGGTTGGGTCAGCTTGCTACTGTATGAGAGATGAGATGGTAAATGCTTTTTCTCCTTTAAAGGTACCCTGCAGGGCTCAAATACATTTTTCTAGATTGAATTGTTTGAGGATAATTTTCAGTCGCCATTTACTTCCCTTCCCAGTTATGTTGTATATTAAGTTTCCTAAATTAGAAATTCCTCCTCCTCTTTGCAAACATTAATTTGAAAGCAAGTTACATAGGAGTAGTGGCAGCCAAATGGTTAGAGCTCTGGCTTGGTAACCAAGAGACCAGAGTTTGATTCCCACTAGCACTTCCTTGTGGCCTTGGGCAAGTCACTTAACTCTCCATTGCCTTAGAAGAAAGGCATGGGGATCTATTTCTGGTCAAAACCCAGGAGCTACTGGGTCCCTGGAAGTCAGCATTGACTCGAAGGCACACATTACGTTGTAAGTAAGAGGAATAGAGGAAGATAAGAAATTTAAAATATTTCTTCAGCTTGTTTTTAAAAAGCATGTCTGAGTACCAGGTCAACGTAATTCTGAACACATGCTTAGTATTATGGCAGTTCCTCCTCTGTATCTTTGCCAGGGGCCAACCCATCAATTGAGTGTTGCTTCTAAACCTCCCAGTTGATGGTTTGTCATACAAAGGATGTGGAAGTGAGGTGGGAATCGATAAGTGCTGAAGTGGCTTTGTTTCATTTCACCATTTCATTAAAAGTTTTTTAAAAAAAAATGAAACTACCATCAAAAGGTAAATATTTTTTGTTTACAAATCCTGTCTGTCCTCTACTCACTACAAAAATTAAATTTGTGTTAAGTAGAAGGTACAACCGTACATATTTTATTTTAGAGAAGATGGCTCATAAGAGTTCCTAGCCCCTTTGATAGAAATGTGCTACTTCAGTTGTTTTGTTAGGAATATCCCACACATAGTTCAGGTACACATCTTTGGTAAAATTGACAAACGAGATCACAGTTCAACGGATTTCTTTGTACAAATCTTTAAGTTTTTTTTGAATGGGTGAGTTTCATGAAATATAATTTGAGCAAGCTGATATTCTGCTTTCAGGAGTCTCATAACTGTGAAAAACTGAAAATATTTACAATGGTAAGACAATACTAACCTGATGATTCAGCTATCTGTCTAGGTCACAAAGCTTCACAGGAGTTCTGATATCCTATTCAAAGCATAAGCTTAGAGCAAGCTTTGCAATCTCTAGCACATGTGCCAGGTAAACATTTGTTGGCATGCTGCCACTGCTCTAGTTCCCATTCCTGTCTTCTCTAAAAGCTCCGTGCCCCACCCACAAGTATTTTAAAAATTCACAGGCCAGCTCTTAAGAGTTAAATGCAGAAGACTGAATGGAGACAAACTAAATCTTGTTTTTAGGGGCTCAAGGTTGAAGTACATTGGTAAGATGATGTAAGTGTGCACTAGCTATTATGGTTGTGGTCAGCTTATCACTTTTTACTATTTGGAATTTCCTTATTAATTTATACCAGCTTCGTGACAGTTGTCATTCAAACTGGTTTGCAAATCAATAAAAATACAGTCAGAATAATGATATAGAAGATTGAAATATAGAAATCAATTATTGGTTCTTCCCTAATCCATAGTGCTCTTCTAAATTACTCTTGCATGAGAAATAAATCAGTTTTTTCAACAATAAGATGTGCCATACTGGGTCAGACCAAGAGTCCATCAAGCCCAGTATCATGTTTCCAACAGTGGCTATTCCAGGTCTCAGGTACCTGGTGGATTCCCAAAGGTATTCCATGCTGCTTGTCCCAGGGTTAAGCAGTGGACTTTCTTCCTCCCTAGCCTGGTCCTACCAATCTCTTTTGCCCATAGCCAATCCCTACCAGGCTTTTTTTTTTTAATACTCTTTGTCCGTGTACTGTGAACCCCCCCCCCCTGTAATGGTCTGTCAGATTCTCCGTAGACTAGCAGGAATGAAGTCCTCACGCATTGGTGACGACATCACAGAGCCCCCCCATGGGAATGCTCCCCAGCTTCTGTTGGAAGCTTTTGGGAGGCTCTACTGCGCCTGCCTTCCTACCCACTGCGGCATCTTCTAATCCAGTCTTTGATTTCTGTGGAGCCCCCACAGACATGAATCAGTCGTCAGCTAGTAAAAGTTTCAGGGTTATTTTTTTCTTCCAGGAGTGTGTGGTTTTTTGTTTGTGCTTGTTTTAAAATTTTCTGCCTGCCTTTGGTAGCGTCAAGTTAGTCTATCTTGTTTCTACTTTGGTTCCGATGCTTTATTTGGTAACTTGTGTTTTCTCGTAATTTTTCCCATCGTCTAGCAGGACCTCTAGTTACCATTGAACTGTTTGATTTTGCCATGGCCATCTCCCAGACATGTCCCACAAACCAGCAGCGGGTTCAGGAAATGCACCAAATGTGCCAGGACCATCTCAGTCACTGACGAGCACAATTGGTGCCTCCAGTGGGTCTGGGTCCCAAGAGGCCTGAAGGGTTGAAAGAAGCAGAGAGAATCCCTCTTGGCTAGAAGTCTGATTCAACATCTTCGGCACCAGCACTGGTATCTATCTCTATGGCTCCCCTAGGATCTGCCGAAGGTGCATCAACATCAAGAGATTCCTAGGTTCAATTGGAGCAGTGTGCCGGAGTCGGTCTCTGCCTGGAATCGAAGAAGGACTCTACCTCATCTCAGATGTTGAAGGGGGCCCATCCAAGCACTGGACTAAGTTCCATGTGCATCGGCATCTGAGCCCTTCCTGATGCGATGTTGAGAGTGATGCCCCGGAGAGAGGACTTGACCTCCACAGCTTTGGAGAGGCAAAGACAGTCTCTCGATCACTGAGGTCCTGATACCCATGCAGGGATGCTGGAGACATTGGCTGAAGCTGCTCAGTCCCAAGACCTTCAGAATCGGCAGCCATGGAAGAGAATCTTCAGGCACTCGAGGCCTGCATTGCGTCAATGCTGGAGCAACAGCTGACTAGTCCTTTGGTGCCCAGGGCATTGTCACCAACCATGGTGCAACTGATCCTCAAAATGCATGCTCTGCCTGTGGAAGCATTGACATCGGGGCATTGAAGAGATGATGCCATTTCCTGGAGGAGCCATTTCTCTCGTGTATCAAGTTTTGATGTCCTGACAAAACCTAAAAGTACTCGATGCATCATCAATCCCGTCGATGCTCCTACTCTCTTCAAGGCTGGAGGGATCTCTGGGCAGAGTCTCAGAGGTACTTCAACTTCCTCTCGGAGTCTGACCCTGATGGCTGGGAGAAGCACTCAGATGCATTCCTCGAGGTGATGGATGCCCTGGACTGCCAACAAATAGTGAACACCCCTACCCACACAGGAGGAAATACACTTGTCCTTGTATTCATCCCAAAATCTTCACATCAGACAATGTCTCAGTGACTCAAACTTTCCCAGTCCCAGGGTCCAACCACACTGATTAACTTCTCTATCCCCTTCTACTCCAGCACCCCCACGAAAAAACCTAATCACACCACAAAACGCAGATTCCGCACCTTCGACAAGAGAGCCTTTCTGGAAGAAATTACACCCCACCTCCAATCTCGCTCATCTAACGTAGAAACTATGATCACAAATTGGAACCAGACACTAAATAATGTTGCATCCATGCCTTCGACCAGATCCTCGCCAAAGCACAAACCAAATGTCGCATGGTACACCAAAGATCTCAGGAAATTAAAGCAAGAAGGATTGAAAGAAAATGGCAAGTATCCAAGCAACCAGAACGAAAAAAGATTCATGCAAATCCTTGAGCATTACTGCATTAGAGAACAATGCAAAAAATCATCACACAAAAATTCTAATGAGTTCTCTCAACCGCCCATGAAAGCTATTCAGCATCGTGAAATCTCTCACCACACCACCCAGTCATGAGGCACCGGAAGTGTGTCTCCACCCACAACCCTTGGCAGACGACTTCCAAAACAGGATGGGACCCGTGTACAACACATATTACACTCCAGTAGACAACACACTAACCAAAAATTAATGGACAACCTTTGACACCATCTCTAATAAGAACATTGAATATATCGTCAGCAGCTTCAACACCACACCACCACCCCTGGATCCCATGCCCTGTCAGCTGGATCAAGATGACTAAGACTGGACTATCCCCCTTCATTGGTGAACTGGCACAGAATTCTCGAACAAGTTTTGAGCTCATTTGGGAGGATACCAGCATCAATCTGACCAATACTAAAAGCTCCTATAGCTGACAAAGGAAACCCTGCCTCGTACAGGCCCATCAACAGCCTACCCTTCATCTCTAAAATAATTGAGAAGATCGTACTCCAGCAACTACAGAACCATATTGACTAATATGTCCCACTAGATGAACATCAGAATGGCTTCAGACCACATCACGGTGTTCAAACCCTCATCACATTTCTTATTGATACAGTAACAAGAAGCATCAATAAAATTAACCATGCATATTTCCTAATCTTCCTGGGCATAACTGCAGCATTCGACTCCATTCCAAACAACCTCCTACTCGCCAGACCACATTCCATTGGAATCAACGGCACCCCCCTCAAATGGATGCAATCATACCTCTCAGACCGTCAACAAGTACACATAGGAACAAACTGATCAGCCCCATACACACTACATAAAGGAGTCCCACAAGGCTCACGGGCACAGCACTGAAACTGTTCTTATGGCACTTCTAAATGAAATTCATGTTGCTCACGATCGTGGTGATGTTACTCTTCTTGTTTCTCTGGATCTTTCTGCAGCTTTCGACTTGATTGATCACCGGACTCTCCTTTCCCGTCTATTCGATATTAGATTGCGGGGCTCTGTTCTACAACGGTTTCGTTCTTTCCTTACGGCTTGCTCGTTCACTGTGCACTCTGGTAACCGCTCTTCTTCTCTCCCACTTGTCTGTGGTGTTCCGCAGGGGTCTGTTCTTTCTCCTCTATTATTTAATATCTTTCTTGCTCCTTTGCCTCTTGCGATTCAGCAGTTTTCGGTATCTCCTTACATTTATGCAGACATTATTCTCCTCTGTCATGTCTCTCCCCTCACTTTGGATATTGCCCCACTAAATGATTGTCTTTCTCATATCGCTTCTTGGCTTTCTCGAAACTTTCTTCACTTAAATCCCTCGAAATCCACGGCTATGTGGGTATCTCTTAGTGGTTCTTGTCCCTCTGTCGCCCCCATGATTGATTCAGTTCCTATTCCCCTTGTTTCTTCTTTCCGCTATTTGGGGGTTACCCTTGATTCATCACTTTCTTTTCACGATCACATCTCTTCTCTTACTCGTCGGTCCTTTTTGACTCTTCGGCAGATTAGAGCTACTTGTTCTCTCTTTTCCTCTGACTCTTTGGTTACTCTTATTCTCGCTTTGGTAATTAGTAGACTTGACTAGTGTAATGTTTTCTTGGCTAATCTTCCTAAGTATCAGCTTCAACGGTTACAATCAATCCAAAATACCGCAGCTCGCCTTATCACTTTCTCCCGGCGTTTCGATCATGTCCCTCCCCTCTTTCTTCGTCTGCACTGGTTGCCTCTTCGTTTTCGCTATCAATATAAGTTCCTGATTTTGATTCACCGCACTATCCATACTGGCAATCCTTTGTATCTTGCGGGTCTGATTTCCCTTCACACACCCTATCGCCAACTCTGATCTATTCATGCCAATCGTTTATCCTTGCCTTCCCCATCACAGGATCGTCTGGAGCAAACCTGACATTCCGCCTTTTTCTTTCTTGGTCCGTCTCTTTGGAATTCATTACTACCTTCTCTCAGGTTAGAACCTTCTTACCTTCAATTCAAGACACTACTCAAAACCCATCTGTTCGAGCAGGCTTTTGACCTTCCCGCCAGTACCCCCCCTTGAATCTGTAGTTGGATTTTTGTCTTGTGCTGTCTGTTAGTGTCCTGTCTTTCCCTGTTTTGTTTTTAGTTTTTATTTAGTCTTATTTTAGTTACTTGGTTTTACTCCTGTGTGCTTTGCTTTCCTATTATTTATGGCGTTCTTTTCTATAATTTGCAGTGTGGACCTTTTATTGTACACCGCTCTATGCTTTTGGCCGCAGCGGTTTATCAAATGTTTTAATAAAGATAAAGATAAAAGATGATGAAGGCTCCACTCTATTGTCTCTACTCTTCAACATATTCATGCAACCTATGTGTCATCTTTCACAAGCATGGCATTCAATACAGGCTCTACGCAGATGACATCATGATGTCGCACCCTACAAAATTGACAATCCAAACCTATACATGTTTCCAATTAGTCTCACACTGGCTACATAAACATGGACTGCAAATCAACCACAAGAAAATGGACGTACTCCATATATCCAGAAACAAATCTCTCACCCCCCCAAAACTATCAAATACATAATATGGCACTAGAAACAAAACAGGAAGTGAAATACCTGGGCATAACACTTGACCAACAGTTCACCTTTATCCCTCACATCACAAAAAACACACATGCAATGTACTACAAGTTAAAAATACACAACCTTTAACATATTTTAGCAGCTTCGGATTCCCGCTCTGTGCTCCAGGCTCTCATATTCTCCCTACTGGACTTCTGCAAAAGTATATACCAAGGAGTTCCCAAATATGCTCTTCACCAACTACAGTTGGCTCAAAACACTGCTGCATGCATCCTAGTGAATGTAAAAAAGAGGGACCACATCATACCAATCTTGAAAAATCTACATTGGCTACGTGTACACAGCAGAATCAAATATAAATCAATCATGAACATCTTCAAAACGTTACATGAAAAATCTGCATATCTGGAATCCCTCCTCTGCACATCAACTAACAGAACAAGGCAAAAATGCAACACGAACCTCCTCCACCTGCCTGCAGAAATAACACATATAAAGCAAAACACTCGCAGCAGAGCCTTCTCCACCTATGCACCCAACTGCCTTGATTCCCAGATAAGGCGGTATAAAAGAAACAGGTTCTCCAATTTATTTATTTGTCAAAGAGCAAGTCTCTTGAGCTTCTATCAGATGCCTCCCATCTGCACGAATGGCAGAACATGTCCTTGTAAGACCTCATGAGGGATATTGCCAAGATCCCATTTTCACTGCAGATGGAGGATGAGCTCAGGCAGAGGAGTTGGAGATCCTACAGTTTCCTTTGCTCCTAAGGAAGTAGTGGCAGTGCTGGTGCACTGAATCCTATAAAGGCTGCAAATGAGGATGAAGGAGAACCCCCTCACTGTGCCATTGGTCAGTATAGGAGGCTGGACTTGATGTGCCAGGTTCAAAGGCCCGCAGGATATGAGAAGCCTCAGCTTCCGCTCACTCCTTAGTAGTAGAGCCCTCCCTAAAAGGATTGATTTACAAGACTCATTCCTCAACGCCCCTGGGTAAGGAGGCTTGTTCATTGGACTCTTTTTCAGAAGAAAATGCTTCCAGAACTCCATGCTTGTGGCTAAAGTACACTCTTATCAGCTCTACCTGAGCATGTCCCTGAAGGACATCGTAATTGATCTTGGCGGATTGTGCCTGTTCCTTCCTCCAGAGGAACTGGAGCATTATTGTACCCTTGTGGGCCATGGCAAAAACTGCTTGAAGTTCCTGGTTAGGGTGATATATGACGCCTTTGAGATGGTTTCTAGAGCGGTGGCTGTTGGTATGGGAGCCTGCCACCTCGCTTGAGTTCAGTTTTCCGACCTAGAGCAGCCGGTGCAAAATAAGCTTGCGGACGTACCATGCCAGGGAGAGAACCTCTTCGGAGAAAGTGAGCATCATAGAGAAGCAGCACTTCTCTTACCAGGCTCTTGGGATGCACATCTGATCCCTTTTGGAAGGCTGCCTACCCACATAAGCGCAGGTTCTTTCTTGGTCCTTGAGCTTCCCAGCAAAAGTCAGACTCCTTGCCCGCAGTGTTAGGAGAAGCTCCAAGGGCTCAGCCTGCCCTACAACACAGACCGGGGGCAGGGTTTTGACTGGTTCCTTCAGAGCATAGCCATTCTGATGGTACCCACAGAAGGGGTACCATCTTGGTGGGGGGGGACAGCTTACTCTTTGCCCACAGGTGGCCCCTCATATTTCCGGATGCCTGGGTGCTACAAATAGTCCAAAGTGGCTACATGTTGCACTTCACCAAACTGCTGCCTCACTGCTCTTGAGGGCGTATCCCCTTGATCCTTTGCATCTAAACCTCCTTCAGGGGGGGAAATATCTGCCTTTCCAGCTGATCTCATCTTGAGTGTGTGCCTCAGGAACAGATCGGTGGGAATTTTACTCCTGGTGCTTTCTGGTCCCCAAGACATTCAGCCCATCCAGGACCTCAGAAACCTTAACACCTTCTAGTGTAAGAAAAGTTCAAGATGTAATCTTTGGGAACCCTGCTCCCTTATCTTCAGAAAGACGATTGGCTGTGTTCCCTGGCTCTAAAGGACGCCCACATATCTATCCATCCCACCCACAATACACATCTCAGATTCATCCTCTCATTACCGAATGTTACCCTTCGGACTGGCCTCAGCACCCCTAGTCTTCATGAAGTGACTTGCAGTGGCCTATCTCAGAACACTGGGGATTTTCATCTTCCCTTATCTGGATGACTGGCTCATAAAAAGCACCACTCTAGACAAAGTCCTGCAAACACGTTGACCATCCAGGTGCTAGAGCTGTTGGGTTCATCATCAATTACCCTGAAGTCCCACCCTCTGCCCACGTGACAACTGGATTTCATAGGGGCTCTCCTTGACACGTTTCAAGCATAGGCTTTTCTCCTGCTAGACCGACTCCAAAGATTGATGGCTTTGCTCTGTGATACTCAATGGAGTTGTCAGACAACAGATAACAAGATGCTGACCATGCTCGGCCATATGGCTTCCACGGTGCACGTCACTCCCATGGCTCATGTGTTGATGAGACAAGCTCAATGGATTTTGGGTGCTCAGTGAAAACAGGCCACCAGCTGCCTTCGGGATTGGGTAGCAGTCACCAAACCTCTGGTCCAGTTCCTGAACTGCTGGTTGGGTCATTGGATCTTGCTCTGGGGCCTCCCTTTTCAGAAGGCGCCATCCCAGAAGACGCTGACAACAGATGCATCCAAGCTGGATTGGGAAGCACATCTGGTCCGAACAGAAGAGCCTGCACCAGATCAATCTCTTGGAATTACAAGCCATAGTGAATGCCTTCAGGGCTTTCCAGAATTGCTTGGCCAATCAGATTGTCAGTCTGAATCAGAACAATCAGGTCGTGATGTATTATTTTATTTTATTTATTTATCTATTTCTTCTATACCGCCCCTTCCAGAGATCAGGGGCGGTTTACATGGAACAATTTAACAGTTTTGTATACGTTCGTATAACATTACATTGAACAAGAACTTTTTAACTTTTTACATATAACAGAACAGTAAATTATTAAAACTATTTACAAGGTGTATATCTTGATCAGAAGTTTCTAACTTTTTACAGGGAATAGGCAGCGAGCTGACATTTCTATTTACAGGTGTTATTTACAAAAAGGTTAGGATACAGTGTAGTGAATTCACTATTCAAGTGTGTGTGTGTGTGTGCGTGTGCGTGTGATGGAATTTATTTCCATTTTTCGTGTGTCTTTGGGAGAACTGTTTGAGGGGGGCTGTGTATGTTCAGTTAATTGTGTTTTTGCGGTTTTTTTTGTTTGTGTGTCTGTGGACGCTGTGTGGCTGGACTTGGAGGGTAGGGGATTCCGAAGTGTTCGGAGAATAGGTATGTCTTGAGTTCTTTCCTGAATTGAGAGAGGTCCTTTATGATTCGGATGTCTATTGGGAGGTCATTCCAAAGTGTGGGAGCGGTGAATGTGAAGGCTCTGGCACTGGTGGATTTTTTAGTCCTCGTGAATGTTTTTGGTAACTCCAGTGAGAGGGTTGCATTTAGTCTGCGGCTCTTGAATCATTTGGGGCGTGAAGGAGAGTGGATAGATGGGAGGGGGCAATATCGTTTAGTAGTTTGAAGGTTGTTAGTAGTGTTTTGTATTTGATTCGGTTATTTATAGGGAGCCAGTGTAGTTCTAGCAGTATAGGGGTTACATGGTCCGCTAGGCGAGCTTTAGTGACTACTTTTGCACAAATGTTCTGTGCTCTTTGTAATAAGTAGATATTCTTTTGTGGGAGGCCGATTAGGAGACTGTTGCAATAGTCAAAGTGAGGGGTTATGAGTGAGCTGACAACTGATCTAAAGTCATGCGTGTCAAGAAGGGGCCTTAAGTGTTGAATAGTTTTGAGTTTGTAGAATATGGTTTTTACCGTCTGCTTTATGTGTGGTAGCATGGTGAGTGTGTGATCGATTATAACACCTAGGTATTTTACCTCTTTTTTAACAGGTATAGTTGTGTTATTGATGGAGATTGTTGTTGGGTAGGTATCTTCAGCCACAGGTGATCTTGATACGAACATTGCTTCAGTTTTTTTGAGATTGATGCTGAGGTAGTTGGTTTCCATCCAGGATGTGGTTTCTGCCATGCACTCGGATAGAGTGTTATAAGTGGGGTTTTTCGTGGTTATGGGGAGGGCGAGCATGATGTCGTCAGCATAGATAAAATGACTGATTTTGTGTTTTTTAAATATTTTTGTGATGGGTTGTAGGTACAGGTTGAAGAGGAGAGCAGAAAGGGCCGATCCTTGGGGTATTCCTTGTCCTTGGGGGAAGGTTTCTGATGCTTCCTGGTTTACTTGAACTCGCATTAGTCTGTGTGTGATGTAGGACTTGAACCAATTGAGGACAGTCCCGCCTATTCCTAAGTTTTCTAATCTATTAATCAGTGTAAGGTGGTTGATGTTGTCAAATGCGGCGGAAATGTCTATGAAAAGGAGTAGTAGGCCTTGAGTGTTATCGTCTGTATGTCTTATGAGGAAGTCCATCAGAGTAATTAAAAGGGTTTCTACACCATGGAAGGGGCGGAAACCAAATTGGTGGGAGTCAAGGGAGTTGTGCTCATCTATGTGTTCTTGCAATTGTAGTTGAACAGTTTTTTCTATTATTTTAGCCATAAATGGAATGCTGGCTATCGGTCTGTATGAGTTTGGGTCTTTCGGGTCGAGTTTATTGTTTTTTATTATTGGGCGGATCGTTGTGTGTTTTAGGGCATCAGGCATAATGCCTTGGGAGAGGGATTGATTTACTATGTATTGAATGTTTCCAGCTAGTTCTTCCTTAGTACTTTTGATCCATGACACAGGGCAGGGATCGAGTGGGGAAGTTGTGGTGTTGATGATTGTTATGATCCTAAGGAGGTGTTTTTGATCTATCGTGTGAAAGGTTGTCCAGTTGTTATTAGTTTCGGTGTTTGTGGGGAGTAGTGTTGGTGTAGTATTTAGTTTGCATTTTAGTTTTTCTGCAAAGTGGGTTGCTAGGGTTTGAATACTTATTGCTGATTGTTTTGGCTCTGGGTTTTTGACTTTTGTCAGTGTTTTTATAATTGCAAATAGTTCTCTAGGGCGATTGATAGCTAGGTTTATTACCTTGGAGTGGTAATCCTTTTTTGATTTGTTAATCGCATTCTTGTATTCGTTGAGTGTGTTTAAGTATTGGGATTTATTCTCGACAGATTTAGTTTTCCTCCATTTCTTTTCTTGTTTTCTCAGTTGTTTTTTTAGGGTCAGTTCTTTCGTGAACCATTTTTCTGTCTTTTTTAACTGTCTATGCGTGGAGTGTGTGGGGGCAGCTGCTTTTTGAATTGTAAGGTTCCAGTGATTTACAGTGGAGTTGATGTCTGGGAGGTTTGTGTTGAGTGTGGGTAGTACTTTGTCAAGGAAGGTATCTTTGTTGAAGTGTGCAAAGCGTGATATATGGGGTGTGTGTTGCGTGGTGGTCTGCGTTGCTTGTGCTGGGAGGTGGAGTGTAATGAGGTGATGGTCAGACCATGGTACTTCTGTTATTGTTGGAGGGGTGTGTTGCTGGTGGTTAATAAAGGAGATGGGGAGGAAGATGAGATCTAGAGTGTTGCCTTTTGTGTGGGTAGGGGCATGTACTATCTGTGTATATCCCATTTGGAGCATAGTGTCCATGAAGTTGTTTGATTGGGAATCATTCAGGGAAGGGAGGTTTAAATCACCTAGTATTATGAGCGGTTTGTTTGGTGATGTTGTGCAAGCAAGTTCTAGGATGGGAGAGAGGTTTTTTTGATCTGTTGTAGGGGGTCTATATATGAGGGTGAGTGCAAGGGTTCTATTTTCTATGTTGATGATGTCCATAAACAAGCAAGGGAGCACGAGGTCATATCTCCTGTGTCAAGTGGCAATCCAGTTGTGGAAATTTGCCATCACTGCCGGTATGGAGTTCAGGGTGACATTTCTGCCAGAGGAGCGGAATACCCTGGCAGACCAGCTGAATTGCATCATCCAGCCTCAAGCATGGACTCTGGATAGGGAGGTTGCGGCCCAGATCTTTCAGAAATAGGTTTATCCCCTCAGTATATCTGTTTGCCACTCAGCACAACTCTCTAGTGGATCAGTTCTGCTCCAGGGCCACCTCATGCAGCAGGCTGGCTCTGAATGGTTTCCTCCTGCACTGGGGGGAGCACCTGCTATACGCGTATCCTCCCATACCTTTCATAGCAAAACCCTGCTGAAGCTTCAGACATACAAAGGGTCCATGATCCTCATTGCACCATATTAGCCCAGGCAGCTGCCGTTTTACCTTCTGCTTCAACACTCCTAGTGGGAACCTCTGTGGTTGGGCTTTGCCCTGGACCTTATATCTCAGGGAGAATGCTGCACCCCAACATCAGATCCTTGGCTCTCACTGCATGGATGTTGAGAGGCTGGTCCTCTCTGAGCTTAACCTGCCCAATGGCATAATGGATGTTCTGCTAGCCTCTAGGAGGGTCTTGATAAGAAGGTCTTATGCTTTCAAATGGAGGAGATTTGCTTCTTGGTACGCAGCACAGGTGCTGCATCCCTTTATTTGTTCCATCAACTTCTGGAGTACCTCTTGGAGTTGAGTCTCAAGTTCAACTCTGTCAGGGTCCACCTCAGCATGATTGGGGCCTACCATTGCGGTTTGGAGGGAAAGTCCAGATCGACTCAGCTTTAGCAGTTTGCTTCATACGATGCTTGCTCTTCTCAAAACCTCCCTTCAAGCCTTCAGCAGTGGCTTGGGACCTTATTGAGGTTCTGGTGCAGCTTATGTTGGCTCCTTTTGAGCCGCTCGACTCCTGCTCTTTGAGGTCCTGACCTGGAAGATCTTATTCCTGGTGGTGATTACCTCAGTGAACTCGAGGCTCTAGTGGCTCACCTGCTATACACAAGGATCCATTACAGAGTGGTCCTACACACTCACCCTTGATTCCTCCTAAAGGTAGTATCTACTTTCTTTCTTAATCAGTTGGTCGTTCTGCTGACTAGGCCTCTCGCCCATAGAGTGGAAGCAGCGTTGCACATGCTGGACTGCACGTGAACTTTGGTGCTCTACCTAGAATAGACGAAGGCTCACCAGAGGTCCGTCCAGCTGTTTGTCTCTCTTGACCCCAGCAAACTTAGGGGCTGCTGTTTACAAACATATTCTTTCAATTTGACTGGCAGACTGCATCTCTTTCGCTTATGCCCAGACTAGCCTGAGTCTTGATGGTTATGTCACAGCTCACAATGTCTGAGCCACGGCTGCGTTGGTGGTCAACTTGCACTTTGTCTCCATGGAAGAAAAATCTGCAGGACTGCAACATGGACTTCTTTCCACACATTCACATCTCACTACTGTCTGGAGGGGGGTTCCCAACGTGGCAGCAACTTTGGCCAATCTGTACTCCGGCATTTGTTTGGGGATTAGAATCCAACTCCATCACCCCAAGGCCCTTCTGTCCTCTTAGGCTAACAAGAAAAAGGGAAAAGAAAAAAGGATCACAGAGCATGAATGAACATTGAAACTGTATGGTGAAGAAGCTGAATCAGATGAGTTCCCTTTTGGGAACTACCAATACTGTTCCATAGTTCATTCTTCAGTTCTTAGTTTGTTTGCCCCTGTGGGCTTTTGTCTCCTTTGTTTTCGGTAGCCCGTAGTTTGGGAATCTCATACGAGAAGATGTCATTCATGGAGAAAAGGTGGTTACTCACCTCTAACAGGTGTTCTCCATAGACAGCAGGAATAAGTCCTCACAACCCTCCCACCTCCCTGAGGAGGTGTTTTCTGTCATAGCTTTATCATACCGGAGAAGATGGTACCGTGGTAGGTGGGGTGCAGTCTCCCAAAAGCTTCCAATAGAAGCTGAGGAGTGTTCCTATGCAGGGCTCTGTTGGTGATGTCGCCCATACATAAGGACCTATTCCTGCTGTCCACGGAGATCACCTGTTTCAGGTGAATAACCACCTTTTCCCAGGGGGTATGTGGATCACAGATAGGGAACCATTAATTTAGGCACTTAACTTTGAGTAGGTCACTAAGACTTTAGATTTTAGGATTTTTGCTGACTCTGGGCTCATATTAGGTGCCTTAAATCAAAAGGCATCTTAATTTAGGGGCCCACAAAGGGGTTGGAGCCAAGGCATGGAAATTAAGTTAGGAACTAATTGAATTCTAGCAAATGGTGTTGGTGTATAATTACATGTTAGTACATCTTTGTAGTGTTGGAGGAAAGTTAGGTCCACTATTCAGAACAACATATCAGATGCTTTAAATCTCTGTATATATGCATCTAACTCTAGAGCCTAGCTTAGGCGCCTATATTGAGGTGCTGAGCTGCTGCTGCTGCATATCAACTGCAAAGTATTTTGCTTACATACCACAATTGTTTGTTCTTTTTTTTGGGTTGGGAAAGATACAAATGAATATAATGTGACCTTAGCTCTCAGAGCATCCAATTTGTAAAATGAGTTTTTAAAAAAGAAATTCTCATTTTAGCTTCTCATTTTAGCTCTTAAGGATAAAAATCTTGTATTCCTTCACAAAAGTATACCAATTTTTTTAGCTTGTCAAGTCTCCATTAGTAGTTTCAGCCCATTTAATTAGAATATAGTCTTTATACGAATTTGGCATTAGCAAAGGATAATTTAGTCTTAAAATGAAAAAATTTATGATGGGGTTTAGAGTATTTTTCATGTTTTTAGGATTGTATGATTTGTGTTTTTATTATGTTGTGCATCACACTATCGGTCTGAATACTGGTAGAGCAGAATATAATAAATAGAATAGAATGGAGCAGATGCTTAGAACACAAACCTCTTAAAGTGATAAACTTTCCAAAGGCCTTGGTGATATCTGGGATTGAATTATTTAGAAAATATATCATGGAGCTTTGCAAATTCTTACCAAAAATCTTCTACCTTTGGTAACGCTTTTCTGAAACGTAAGTTTAGTCTCCATTCTTAAATTAAATTCATCCTGCTAGATCAGTCCATATGAGTATGTTATACTTCCTAGCCAGCAAATGGATGCAGACCAGAACCATGTTCAGTGATGTCATCACTTATACATATACACACACTGGTGTAGCACTGAAAGAAGCCAGTATTGTCTGCCTCCAGCAGGTGGCAAAGGGTGTACAGCATTATAGATAAACCGATTTCCCTTGGCCTAGACCAAGGTTTTGTGACCTTGGAGATTGAGACCTTTGGTCTTGGGGTTGCTTGGAGCTTGGATGTGCTCATTGTCTTCTCCAGCTTGCGGTTGCCCTGTTTCTAGCGCCATTGCCCATGAGTTCCAGCACTTGTGGGCTGGAAACTGGACAGGAAGACCCCAGAGGGCCCCTGAAGGAAGTTGGTAAGTCTGGACCCTGACCTTCCTTTACTCGCTGTCCTGTATCTGCATGTTCTGCTCTTTTCTAATTTTTAATGCAATGTTTCTTTAATTGGATCTCTTCTGTGCTGCTTGAATAAAGCAACTTCAATTATGTGTTAAAAAAAAATGACCCCAGGAGCTGGATTTTCCCAGCCTTGTATGGGTGGCTGGGGAGGTCTTCCTTAGATTTCTCTGGCTAACATGACAGGTGTGGGAATTCCCTTTTCATTTGGAGTTCCCTTTTTGCTGTGGTCTTCATTTTCCATTGGCCTTTTTCTTTTTTGCTGCTCTGAGCTCAGCTGTGATGTTTGGTGCAAAGAAGTATGCCAATTGCAGCTCCTATCAGATAAGCTCTATGCCTGGCTCCTTTTGCCCCAAGTGCAATGGAAGAACCTTGGAAGTACTTTTTCAGCAATGTCAGGACCCCCACAAGGATCCTGGCGCCCAGTGCCAACTTTGCTGCCCCTGCCCTGTCTTCTGTGATTTTCCCGCCATCAGGAATGGCAGATGGTAGTGCAGTCCATGCAAAGGGGAGTGTGGTGAGGTGACTACAGACTCTTGCTAGTAGGTGCTGAGGGTCCCCAGGACCCCTTTTGGGCTGGATTTGAGCAGCAACAGTTTCTGAAATAGTTTACAAGCTGTTCTCAATCTATTATCTGCATGGCAGCCACTTTCAAAGGCATCTGGGGTCCTGACCTCCCCTACAGAGGACTATGTCCCCCTCTTGAGTCTCCCCTTCTGGCAGCAAGAGTCGAACACTCCTGTTTCTTGTTTTTGTCTGTCTGTTCCTCTGACAGTTTAGTCTTGTCTCCTTTTGGGGGGCATCTGGGGAGAAGAGGCTTCCCTTCCTCCAGTGGGTAAGTCAGCCGAGGATAGGAGCTTCCCTTAGAGGGAGTGAATCAGTCAGTGATCTGGCTTTTCCAAAGGGAGGACCTTTTTGTCCTCATTCAGGATGCCATGGCAGCCCTATGTTTTGCAGAACCCTCTCTAATGGACATGTCTCAGACTAACTCTATCATTGAGGTGTTACAGCTTCCCTCTGGTTTCTTTCCCATCCCTGAGTCCCTGGAGCAGACTGTGTCCTCTCAGCAGGAGACCAGAGCTGTGGCTGAAGGGTACTTAGGTCCTGGCTTGTCTTTATTCTCTACCCCAGGGAGATGGATCAATTGTTTTGAGGTCCCTAGGGTGGATTCCCTGGTTGTGTTAGTCACAGCCAAGACCGTTTTGGAAGGTGCTGTGTTGGAGTCTCATGACAGGAGAATGGAAGTCCTTCTCAAGAATGCCTTCATAGCTTCAGCTGTATCCAGACAATGATTTGTGCAGGCTTGGTGGCCCAAGTGTTCTTACACTGGATCCAGCAATTGTCCTAGAGCTCAGAAGTGGTGAGATTTGAGTCTGGAGCATCGTTTTTGGCAGATTCTCTGCATGATGTAAGTAGGATCTCTAGTTAAGTCTATGGCTGTGTTTGTGATGCTCTGGCTTTGGAATTGGTTAGCTGATGCTGCTTCCAAGCTGTGGCTGAGCAAACGTCCCTCCAAAGTTGTTTGCTCTTTAGGGAGGATCTGACAAAACTGGTGAAAGACCTTGGAGAGGCTTGCCCACAGAGGCTTCTGGAACATAGCCCAGAGGTTCCTCTTGGAAGGCTCCACAGGATGTTGGGGGGCCTTTCAGGGTTGGAAAGGCTTCAACTGTGGCTTATTCCTTCTATGGTTCTAAGCTCAAGGAGGGTCAAATGTTTCAAGGTTTCCAGCGGTCCTGAGATTCTGTAGGCGCCCTCCTCTGAGCTGGTAAGTCCTCCCAGTGAGATCCAGCAGGTCCCTTCCAAGTGACAAGTGGGGAGGGCAGTAGCTTCAAATGATTTTGGAATGGGTCCATATCACATCAGACCCTTGGGTTCTCAGGATCATTAGACAAGTGTGCACGGCTTCCGCTTCCAGTCTTTATGTGAGTAACAATGTCTGAGTGTGGCTCCAGGCACTTTCATTATAAACCAGTATTTTCTCTGCCCTTGCACGTACCAGAGTGTTTCGCAGAGGATCTATAATGCCGAAGGTGTTGCAGGTACGACCCGACAAACCTGACTCCAACGGCGCTAAACAAAACTGGTCGGGGAGGGCTCGAGCCCTGGGTCTAAGTTGGCGATGAAGAACATTGCATACCTGCCAAATACTGCAGATCTGATAAAGGGGATGAGGGGGGCGGAGGGAGGAAAGGTGACCAGTGGTGTTGCTGAGCTGCAGGCAGAAATTCAAGCCTCAAAGAATGAAGTTATTGCCATGGTCTCTGCACGCTTTGAGCGCTTTGACTCGCTTCTCACGTGAGTGACTGCAGTGGAAGAATGTGTGGGACATTTTGGAGGACTGCGAAGTGCATTGTTCTAAGGATCTGGAGAAGCTGCACAAAGCTGTCCATTGGCTTGAAAACAAGGTGGGAAACCAAGAGAATAAAGACTGCCGGCAGAAGATTAGAATATTTGGGATCCCTGAAGGGTCTGAGCTCCCAGATGCTCGTGCTTTTGAACAACAAATGCTGCAAACTTGCTTTCCCTCCAAGATAGCTGAAACCCCCCCCCCCCCCAATGAGGTGGAACGCGTGCATAGAGAGAATAGGCCACAACCAGGACCAGACAAATGACCACGGGTACTCGTCGTCCGGTTACTCCATTATCGGGAGAAGGAATTGGTCATCATGGCAACCCACAAATCTAAGAGTGTGCCTTACCAGAATTTGAATGTCGCTATCATCTCTGATGTCAGTGCGGAGACCCCCCGAAAGAGGAAAGCATTACTCCCTTACAGAGACTCTTATTAAGGCAGTGATTTGCTTCCTGGCACGGCTTGCTGCCATCAACCAGTGTGAGCGCCTTTTCCTACACACATCCAGAGACATGGATCAGCTTTTGACACATGTTGGTGGTGGCTGCAGTCCTAGACGCCCTCTGCCATAAACCACATTGAGACTGGGATCCCAGAGGGGCTCGCCACGCATTGGGGCCTCCATACCACCCTCTGCCTCAAGCACCTCTGATAACCTTCACACTCCTGATTCACCTAGCATGTTTTCTGCTGCTGGAGGAACTTTGGAGAAAGGCGAGGAGCCCAATGCACTCTTGGCAACATTCACTGAGCAAGAAGGGGTGATGCTGGACCTGTACAGCTGTTGGCTTGACCTCTGCTGTAATGTGAGTCTTTCCTGTATCTCCCAGGTGCTTGGCTATCTTGGGATCTTGTGAGCTGCACCAATTAATTGTAGACGGTAGCCTGTCATTTTTTACCAGGACTCCCACGCTAAGGGGCAAATTTTGGATACAGGACACCTTTTGGGGTGTGAGGGACTGTTGGTGCCCAATGAGTCAACGCTGCTGGAACAACTGGACTTTGAAGCTTACTTTTCTTGTTTTTTCTTAAGAGGATTGCTGTGGTTTACTGTATATGATCTGTTTGGGGTGTGTGTGTGTGTGTGGGGGGGGGGCTTAACTGGAGGAATGCAGAGAGCATGGATGGAGGGGTAGAATGTGGATTCAGATTGCAGTGTGGAGATGGAGAGATATATGGGATGCATGGATGAATTAAGTAGGTGCGGGAGAGGGGAGGGCAAGGGGATGTGGACAGGTATTCTGGTTATTTGCTGACTTTTATTTTGCTTGCATTTTTACACTAGTTGTTGCAGTCTAGTTATATTTTATGCACAGATATGTTACTTAAAATAGCAACTTTAAATGTGTGTGTGTGTGTGGGGGTGGGGGGAGGGGTTTGAATAGCTCTATTAAGCGGAAAAGGGTTCTTAGATATTTGCAGAAAGGGTCAATATTGCCCTTCTGCGGGAAGTGCATTTGACCTCCCCTGAAATGGAAAAGTTGAGGCTACTGGGAGCAGGTTCACGTTTCCTCTTATAATTTTAAGAAAAGAGGGGTGGCCATATTGGTGAGTAAGCAAACTCCACTGATAGTGACAGACTCTGGGGGAGATTCCCAAGGTCAGATGGTTTGGGTAGTGGGATGTATTGAAAACCAGGAACTCTCCCTTTTGAATCTGTATGCTCCTAACAAACCTAAGGGGTCCTTCTTTCAGCAGTCATTCTCCGTTCTCACTCAAAAAGCACAGGACTCTGTATGGGTGGGTGGCGATCTAAATTGCACCCTCAGTATTTTTGATTGCTCCGGTCCTACACCATGAGCAGTGCTGCTCCTGGAGGGTACCTCCCTTCGAAAAACACTATTAAGAATGGGATGGGTCGATGTTTGGAGGACCCTTCATCCAGAGAAGCGAAATTATACATACTGTTCGGCTAAGACACATTGGTACTCTTGTCTGGATATGTTGATTGGAAGCTGAGCTCTCTTGGATAGAGGGTTGCTGGATTTTAGTACCGTTTGACCATGCTGTGGTATGTCTATGGTTGGACTTGGGTCATCAGTCGGGGATGGGGGAGCGTGTGTCTGGCGGGCGAACGTACGTCTTCTCCAAGAGAGTAAAGTGCAGGAACCTATGAGAACTTGATGGGAGGACTATTTGCGACTCAACGGTATGGGTGATACGTCGATGAATGATGTGGAATGCAGGCAAGGTGTACATGAGAGGTGGTCTTTTGCAACTAGCCTCACGTAAGTGGCAAAAGGAGGCAGAGCTTATGCGGCATCAGGGGCAATTGAAGAAATTGCAAGTGGAACATAATCGGCCTGGTTGTATGGAGGTCTATCAACAGCTGACAGCAGTACATCGGCAGATTGATGCCATTGAAGTAGTGTATTGAATTTCTATTGCGACTTTCTCGCCGTGACTTCCTAGAACATGGAGGAAAGATCAGAAAGCTACTAGCCTGGCAGTTGCGCAAAAAGAGGGCGCGTCGCCTCATTGGGGGAATATACGATCAGGCTTGATAGGTCCACAGTGACCTTGCTGAGATTGCTCAAGCATTTAAGGCCTTCTACTTGACCCTATACTCTTCCAAGTGCACTCTTACCCCAGAGAGGCTGTCTTCTTTTTTGAAGGATATTTTCTTGCCAATCCTCTCGGTAACAGTGTGAATGTCTTGAATGAGATCTATCCCTGCAATTGAGATGGCAATTCATACTCTGGCCTCTGGTAAGGCCATGTGTCCTGATGACTTTCCAATAGGATGGTACAAAGGGATTTCTGAAATCTTGGCCCCTACCCTCCAGAGAATGTTTAATGATGTGTTGAAGCAAGGGTGCTTAACATTGAGGATGTATGAGGTAGAGATTTACTTTAATTCCCAAAGAGGACTGGCCTCCATTAGAATGTGGGAGTTACCGCCCGATATCGCTTCTTAACAGTGATGTTAAAATTTTTGCCGGAGTACATGCTTGTAAGTTGGATGGACTTATGTCTACCCTGATACACACAGACCAAACCGGGTTTCTACGAAGGAGACAAATCTATGATGATGATCGTAGGTTGCTAAATGTAGTGCTTAGTGTGGCATGGGATCAGAAAGAGGCATGTGTTTCGCTTGATGCTGAAAAGGCCTTTGACTCTCTGGAGTGGGAATACCTGTTCACAGTTATGGCCTGATTTGGTTTGGGTGCTAGGTTTTTTGGCTGGGTCCAGGCCTTGTATGCTGAGCCCACCACCTTGATTGCGGTCAATGGGACCCATTCTGAAAGGTTTTGGCTGCATAGAGGTACGAGGCAGGAGTGTCCACTCTCCCCTCTACCTTTTGCTCTGGCGATCGAGCCCCTGGCCTCATTACTATGCATGGCCACTGATATCTACACCATAGTTGGGGGGGGGGGTACTTTATCAGGTGTTGCTCTATGCTGATGATGCTCTGTTTTTTGGAGAAGCCTGTTCCTATCTATCCCTAGTCTTCAAGTGCTCAGAATTTGCACAGGTCTCAGGCTTCAAGGTTAATCTGGACAAGACGGAGGTCTTGGCCACTGGGACGGAAGGGTGGGGTGCTACCTGGGGACTGCCCTTTCAAAATGGCATCTGCATTGATAAAGTACCTCGGTGTTGGTTTCCTCCAACACCGTTGATCTTTTTTAAGCTTAACTATGCACTGTTAGTGGTGGTTATCACTGAGGAACTGCTCAATGGTATAGTCTTACACTAATCTGGATGAGTCGGGTGACTGCTCTGAAGATGACAGTCATTCCGAAACTGCTCTATTTTTTTTCTCCCAGTTGCCTATTTGGATCCCCATGCATTTCTTTTGGAAGCTGGAAGAGTGCTTTTGTTTTGTTTGGGGCAGGCCGAAAGCCCGTATTAGTTGGAAGCAACTAGTAGCCTTTATAGTGGACAGAGGGGTGGGTTGTTCGAACCTCTCTGTATTATAACGCAAGGCTTATGGTATCATGTGTGTCCTCCGGATGCCCACTTGGTCGCAATGGAGCATATTTGGATAGGCCCTTACTTGGTGTTTGAGGAGAGGCCGACAGGTGTGTAGACTGACTTGTCATGTCCTGTTGGACCCTCTTAAGTGAGTGCAGATGCAGGTGTATCGAAAGGCTGGACAGGTCCTTGCTCTCTCTGAAGTCTCAATTAATAGATTTTCTACCCTTTAATAGTCCCTCATTTGCTAGGTTGCGTCATGACTGGAGTCTTAAAGGGATTTCCTGTTTTGCCAATCTGATTAAGGATGATGTCTGCATGAGCCTTGTTTAGGTGATCACTAAGGAAGGGGTGGGGGGTGCCTGTGCCCTTTTATCAATATTTCCAATTAAGATACTTTATCTGGCACCCGGAGCATTGGGGCCACTTGATTTGGGAACCCACTGTAGTAGAAAAAGTACTTTTCTACAAAGTTGCAACCTGGAAAGGGTTACTCTCCCGGGTGTATCGATCATTATTGGACTTTCACAACACAAGGGCTGACCGGTATCGATTGTTGAGTAGGACTTTCACTAAGGCCGAGTGGCGCACTATTCATAAGAGAAGAAACTGTTGTGTGTGTTATGTTCATTGCTGGCAGACCCAGTATCAACTTTTAATGCAAGCCTATTTTACTCCAGTGCGCTTGCACCATTTTGGTTCGCGAGTGGAGGATGACTGTTGGAGAAGGCTGCTTCTTTCCCGTCATCCTAGTAAACTACCGCTGGTGGCGTGCGATCTTAATGTGGTACTGGGTTGGCTTCTCTCTCCTCTGTTTGAGCTGCTCATCTCTTGCCCACTCAAATTCCTTACTTGAAAGATCATTTTTCCTGGCAGCACTCACTTCTGCGCACAGGGTTAGTGAACTGCAAACGATCATGGAACATCCGCCTTATGCCAGATTTCATAAGAACAGAGTTGTCCTCTGGTCTCGCCCTAAATTCCTGCCTAAGGTAGTTTCTGCTTTCATCTCAACCAGTTGGTGGTGCTACACACTTTCTTTCCCAAGTCTCATGCCAACAGGGTTGAGGTATCTTTGCATACCTTGGATTGTAAGAGATCGCTCACTCTTCCTGGAGAATATGAAGGCTCACTGCCGTTCTCCTTTGATCCCAAAAAACTGGGTGTGGCGGTGACAAAATGCACCCTCTCAATCTTGATGGCGGACTACATCTCCTTTGTTTATGCTCAATCTGGCCTTTCCTTAGAACTCCATGTTATGACACAGTGTGAGCTATGGCTAGTTCGGTAGCCAATCTTCGTTCAGTCTCCAAGGTGGAGATCTGTAGAGCTGCTATGTAGTCTTCTGTCCACACCTTTACAGCCCAGTACTGTCTGGATGGAGATTCCTGGTGTGACAGCAACTTTGGCCAGGCCGTACGCCGGCACCTTTTTGGGAATTAAAGCAGCTCCTTTCCACTGGCTCTTCTGTCCATCAGACTACTTTAGAGTTGTGCAGATATTGATGTCCTTGCTGACCGCTGACTCTTGGAACTTTCAGCTATTGCTCATGCTGTTTTCTCGTTTTTCTGGTTGCCCTGTTAGGCTTTTTACTGTGTGTGTGTGTGTGTTTTTTCCTGTAGCTATGGGAGTCCCATAAGTGAGGACTGAATTCCTGCTTGGTCCCAGAGAAAGCATGGTTACTCACCTGTAACGGATGTTCTCCAGGAGCAGCAGGAATCAGTCCTTACTACCCTCCTGCCTCCCCATGGAGTTATTTCTTTGGAAGCTGAAAAGCATTCCCGCACGGGCTTAGTCAGTGACGTCACCCATAAGTGAGAACTGATACCTGCTTCTCCCGGAAAATACCTGTTACAGATGAGTAACCATGCTCTCCCTAGCATGGCCTGATGTAGCATTGACCGAGTCAATACTGAGGTAATTGAAATCTCCCATTATTACTGTATTGTAAGCTTTGCAAGCTTCCCTAATTTCTTTAAGGATTTCATCATCTGTCCATTCTGGCCAGATGGGCAGTAGTACACGCTCACTGCCATTCCCTTCCCCTTTTTGCAAGGCATTTCTATCCATAAAGATTCTACTGTGTATTTTATTTCCTGCAAAACCTTTATCCTTTTGACTCGGTGCTCTCTTTAACATATAGCACCACCCCTGCACCTATGTGATCTTGCCCTATCATTGCAATATAGTTTGTAGCCTGGTATCACAGTGTCTCATTGGTTATCCTCCTTCCACCAGGGGTCTGCCAATTATATCTAACCTTCCATTCACGGCTATATATTCTAACTCTCCATCTTATTCTTTAGACTTCTAGAATTTGCATACAGGCATTTCAAGGTTAGTCTTTCGTGCATATTAACAGTCTGGCTATCAGATGACAGGAATAATTTGGAATCTTTCAACTCTGTCTTATTTTTACTTAAAGGCACCTGGGTTACTTTTACCTTTATTGGTACATCTCTATCGGGATGCTCGTACTTCCCTCTTGCTAGTATCCTTGTTAGTATTCTAAATGACCTGGGAATAGGAATAACGAGTGAGGTATTCAAATTTGCAGATGACACAAAATTATTCAAAGTTGTTAAAACCCAAGAGAATTGTGAAAAATTGCAAGAGGACCTTGATAAAATGGAAGACTGGACATTCAAATGGCAGATGAAATTTAATGTGGACAAGTGAAAAGTTATGCACCTAGGAAAGAACAACCCAAACTATGGTGTTATGAGGGAAGTTTTAACATTAGGAACCACCACCCAGGAAAGATTTAGGTATCATTGTGGATAACACATTGAAACACTCTGCTCAGTGTGCAGCGGCGGCCAAGGTGGCAAATAGAATGCTAAGAATCATAAGGAAAGGGATGGAGAATAAAACAAAGGATATAATGCCTCTGTATCGTCCATAGTGTGTCTGCACCTTGAATATTGTGTGTAAGTCTGGTCGCTGTATCTTAAAAAGGATATAGCGGAATTAGAAAAGGTACAGAGGAGAGCCACCAAAATGGTAAAGGGGATGTAAGGATACCCCTATGAGGAGAGGCTCAAAAGGTTAGGGCTCTTCAACCTTCAAGAGAGACGGCGGAGGGGAGATATGATAGAGGTCTATAAATTAATGAATGGAGTGGAACGGGTAAATGTAGATCTATTGTTTATGCCATCAAAAAAGTAGAGACTATGGGACATGCAATGAAACTACAGTGTAACCCGTTTAAGACTAATAAGAGAGAATATTTTATCTCCAGGAACAAGCAGGAATGAGTCTTCACATATGGGTATCGTCGGTACCGACGGAGCCTGCGTGGGAACGCTCCCCAGCGTCCAAAAGGAAAGCTTTTGGGAACATCCCACAGCGCCTGCGTGCTGCCTTTCTGCCTTTCCTAACCGCCTCTCTCCAGTTCTTCTTTTCCGCGGAGCCAGCAGGTCGTGTTCCTGTCACCGCTGAAGAATTTCTTTATTTTATTTTATTTCTTTGGTCGCGCGTCTGCCTTCTCGATGCTGGACCGGTACCGCCGGTCTTTTCTTTCTTTCTTTCTTCTAAAAAAAAAAAAAATATATATACTGTTTTTTCTCACTTCAGTACATTTTCTTCTTTGGCCTTAGGCCTAGGACATTTTTCCTCATGGAAAAGCCCGCCTCTGGGTTTAAAAAATGCACGAAGCGCAGCGGCACTATTTCTGTCACTGACACCCATGAATGGTGTCTAAAATGTTTAGGTCCTGACCACTCCATTGCGGATTGTGAGTCCTGCTCCATGATGTCTAAAAGAGGTCTACAGAATCGAGCAGCTAAGCTCAGTACCCTGTTTCCCTCAGATGCAGCTTCGGTTGCATCGATGTCTTCCAGGGCTGCTTCTTCCTCACATGGATCTCAGGTAACCAAACTTAAATCCAGCCGGTCTTCGAAGGGTAGATCTCCCTCCAAGTATCGAGATGCCTCCGGGCTTGCCCTTGAGGAATCCGCACCGGCAAAATTACCCCGGCGGGAGGCTCCGGCTTCCAAAGCTTTATCTATGGGGTCACAGGTTGACATCGATGGCTCGGCCTCGACCGATCACCTGTTGCCATGTTCTGGGGTACCGGTGGTTCCCACTGGTACCGACATCCAGACATTGGTTGCGTCAATGGATCAGAATATCCTGACCATGCAGCGTGCCATCACGGCATTCATACAAGCTGCGACGCCTTCGGTACCGCAACAAACTCCGTTGCCGGTACCGACATCGGTTCCGGTGCTGGTACCGATTGCATCGACATCCGCTTCGGTGTCGACTGCAGCGGTACACTGTTCTGTGATGCCCATCGGTACCGATCACTCCCGATGTCGATACCACCCGGTACGCGTATCTGGCTCTGCAGGAGCATCCAGACAGACGATACTTCGATTCCTCTGAAGACTCTGATGAATCAGAGGTCTCTGTCGAAGCATCGGTAATTCATCCTCAGGAGCCCTCTTCTCCAAAAAGGAGAATGTCTCCTCCAGAAGACTTGTCTTTTCAAGACTTCATTAGGGAAGTGGCCAGGGGCCTTTCCATCTCAGTGGCCCCTGAGACAGAGCCTAGAGCCAAAAAATTAGATATTTTACAATATCCTAAGGCTCCTAAAGAGGCAGCCACTTTACCAATACATGAGATTCTTTATGATCACATGTTGGGCATATGGGAGACTCCTCTCACCACTTCCCCTCATTCTCGCAGGTTGGACACCATGTATCGTGTTCCTCCTTGTCCTGGCTTTCAAGACTCAGCTTCCTCACCACTCCATTGTGGTGGAATCTGCTATGAAGAAGATAAAGAGTACAAAAAGGCACTCTTCTGCTCCTCCAGGAAGAGAATGCAGAACCTTAGATGCCTTTGGCAGGAGAATTTTCCAGGCCAGTATGCTTGTTGCCAGAATCAACTCCTATAGTCTCTATATGGGGATGTTTCTAAAAGAAGTTACAGATCACCTGCAAACTTTATCTCCTTTTATTTCAGAAGATAAAAGGGAAGAGTTCCTCACCTGGCTCAAACATGCCCAGGATATTTCCAAGTTTTCCAATCGTGCAGCCTTTGACTCTTTTGAAGGTGCCAGCAGAACCTAGGCCTTGCCATAGGTGCACGCAGAGTTGCTTGGTTACAAGCTTCTGCTTTGGAACCTTGGGTTCAAGATGGACTAGGAAACCTTCCTTGTACAGGTGAAAACCTTTTTGGCAAAGATTGGCAAGCAAAGGCCACCCAAATGGATGCTGAAAATTCTGCTTTAGATAGACTTTCAAAGTCTACTTCTGCTCCTTTTAAGAAAAGGTGGTTCAAAAAGGGATTTTTTCCCAAAAAAGGGAAATATTATTCTGCTTATGGTCAGCAGTCATCTACTGCAGGTCGATTTGCTACAGAGAGACAGCAACAACCGAAACAGGCCAAGCCTAAGGCTGCTAGGACTGCTACGGCCCAACAGCCTCAGCCTCCTCAGGGCCTTTGACTTCCAACTAGAGAGCTTAGCCTTTCTGGCTCTAGAACATCCAGAGCCTCTCACCATTCCAGGAAGGTTGGCTTACTTTGCTCCCAGATGGGAACAAATCACAGCAGAGCAATGGACCCTCTCCATCATAAGGGAGGGGTACAAGCTTCATTTCTTAAACCTTCCTCCTCACACCATGGTGAGACAGTTCAATTCTCAGACATCTCTCCTCAACTTTCTGGGTCAGGAGATTACTACCCTTCTTGCCTAAGGGGCAATAGAAGAAGTACCCCTTCTTCAACAGGGCTCAGGGTTCTAATCCCCCTACTTTCTTATCACAAAGAAAACAGGGGGCTACAGACCCATATTAGATCTCAGAGAATTGAACAAGTTTCTATGCAAGGAGAAATTCAAGATTTCTCTCGGTACTCTCCTTCCATACCTTCAAAGTCAGGATTGGCTTTGCTCTCTAGACCTCAAGGATGCGTACACCCATGTCCTCATCCATCCAACACACAGAAGGTTCCTTCGGTTCTTTTATCAAGGGAAGCACTATCAATACAGAGTGCTTCCTTTCGGTCTGGCCTCTGCACCAAGGGTGTTCACAAAATGCATGGCAGTAGTAGCTGCATTTCTACGCACTCTAGGGATATTCGTATTCCCATATCTGGACGACTGGCTCATCCGAGCTCCATCCCAGTCAGAGGCCCAGACTTCTCTAACCTGCACAAGCCGTATCCTTCAGTATCTGGGACTTGTAATAAACTTTCCAAAATCCCATCTCACCCCTACTCAGTCTCTAGAGTTCATAGGGGCCTTGCTGGATACCACAACTGCAAGGGCCAATCTTCCCCAGGCCCGTTGCTTACGCTTGGTGCAGTTAGCTTCACAAATTCAGTTAAAATCCCATTTAACTGCTCGAGAGATGTTACAACTGTTAGGCCACATGGCATCCACTGTGCATGTGGTTCCTTACGCTCGCCTTCACATGAGGGCTGCTCAGTGGACTCTGTCCACCCAATGGACCCAGGCATCTGGTTGCCTGTCAGACAAAATAGTAACCTCAAGTCGCCTCTTTTGGTCCCTCCACTGGTGGAAGTCTACTCAAAATCTGTTGCTGGGGTCCCCCTTTCAACAGGTGTTACCCCAAGCAACCCTTACAACAGATGCCTCCCCAGTGGGTTGGGGGGCTCATCTACAAGATCTCTCCACCCAAGGCATCTGGTCTCCACAGGAGACATCTCTACATATCAACCTCTTAGAGCTCAGAGCAATTTTTCTAGCTCTGAGTCTTCCACACCCTGCTCAGCTACAAGACAGTCCTCATCCACACGGACAACCAAGTAGCCATGTTCTACGTGAACAAGCAGGGCGGGACTGGCTCTCTGTCGCTTTGCAACGAAGCTCTGAGATTGTGGGCCTTCGCCAGAGAGCATCAAATTCATCTCATGGCAGTGTATCTTACAGGGGTTCAAAACTCTTGGGCAGACAGACTCAGTCGAGTTCTGCTTCCACATGAATGGTCCCTCCATGGGGACCAGATAGCCAGGATCTTCCGAATTTGGGGAACCCCGGACGTAGACCTCTTTGCAAATACGTGGAATGCCAAACTTCCCCGGTTCTGTTCCAGGATTCTGTGTCAGGGAGTTCAGGCCAGGGATGCCTTCCTCCTTCATTGGGGGCAAGACTTCCTCTATGCCTTTCCACCCATTCCCCTAATTCCCAAGACACTCTTCAAACTTCAGAGAGACACAAGGGGTCTATGATCCTCATAGCACCACATTGGCCACGCCAAGTGTGGTACCCTCTACTTCTGCATCTCTCCCAAGCTCTCTCCCTGGACTTGGGATCTGCTCCAGACCTCCTGTCCCAGGAGGAGGGAACGTTGTGGCACCCAAATCCTCAGTCTCTTCATCTCAGAGCCTGGTTGCTGAAGGCCTAGACCTTCAAGATGTGCATCTTTCTCAGCAAGTGAAGGATATCCTTCATGCTTCCAGAAAGCCTTCCACTAGACGTTCCTATGCTTTTAAATGGAAAAGGTTTACCATTTGATGTGCAGAGAAGGGTCTTAACCCTCTTGCAATACCTCTGAATTCTTTACTAGAGTATTTGCTGCATTTATCCCATGCAGGCCTTAAAACCAAATTCAGTAAGAGTCCATTTGAGTGCTATTGCAGCATCCCTTAAACCTCTCAATGGACAGCCTATTTCCTCTCATCCTCTTATAGCAAGATTCATGAGAGGCCTTCTTTTGACTAAACCTCCCATCAGACCACCTCCAGTGGCATGGGACTTGAATCTGGTTCTTGGCCAGCTTATGCAGCCACCTTTTGAACCCTTAGCCACTACCTCCTTGAAATTTCTTTCGTGGAAGGTTATTTTTCTCATTGCAGTCACTTCAGCTTGCCACATCAGCGAGCTGCAAGCCTTGGTGGCTAATCCTCCTTATACAAGGTTCCATCATGACAAGGTAGTCCTCAGGACTAATCCACACTTTATGCCTAAAGTGGTCTCACCTTTTCATCTGAACCAGGAGGTTTATTTACCTGTCTTTTTTCCTGGACCTCATGCTTCAAGTGCAGAGAGGAATCTTCATACCCTGGATTGTAAAAAAGCTCTTGCTTTTTACTTACAAAGGACACAGCAACATAGAAAGTCCTCTGAACTCTTTGTTGCTTTTGATCCCTCTCATTTAGGACTTCCAGTCTCTAAGAGAACTCTGTCCAATTGGATTGCTCAGTGTATTTCTCTCGCCTACCAGAGTAAGAACCTTTCTCTGGAGGGCCATGTCACAGCTCACAATGTGAGGGCCATGGCAGCCTCTATGGCTCATCTAAATTCTGTGTCCATCGACCAGATCTGTCGAGCGGCCACCTGGGCCTCGGTTCATACCTTCACAGCCCATTACTGCTTGGACAAAGACTCCCGCCGGGATGCCTTGTTTGGTCAGGCTGTTCTCAAACACCTGTTCCATACCTAACCAACTCCTACCCTCTATCCCTGCCTGGATGCCTGAGATTCATGAGTGGAGGTAGAGCCCTTCCCAGGGACTCACAACCTGGGTGATCTCCCAGGCATCTCTAGCTGGGGAGTCCCCATATGTGAAGACTCATTCCTGCTTGTTCCTGGAGATAGCACAGTTACTTACCTGTAACAGGTGATCTCTGGGAACAGCAGGAATAAGTCTTCACAACCCACCCACCTCCCCTAGGAGTTGTATCTCTCTATCTTTCTTTCCTTTCCTCTCTCTCTCTTTGTCTCGGCTTTAAAACTCGAACTGGAGAGAGGCGGTTAGGAAAGGCGGGAAGGCAGCGCGCAGGCGCTGTGGGATGCTCCCAAAAGCTTTCCTTTTGGACACTGGGGAGCGTTCCCGCGCAGGCTCCGTCGGTACCGACGATACCCATATGTGAAGACTTATTCCTGCTGTTCCCAGAGATCACCTGTTACAGGTAAGTAACTGTGCTTTCACCCAATGTGTAATCAAACTCTGGAATTAGTTACCAGAGGATGTAGTAAAAGCTGTTAGTGTAGCTGGGCTTAAAAAAGGGTCGGACAAGTTCCTGGAGGAAAGGTCCATTAACTATTATGAAAGAGGACCTGGGAAATCAATTGTGCGCCCCAATACAAGCATTGTAGAACCTGTCTCTCTTTTGGGAAACTCCTAGGTACTTGTGACCTGGATTGGCCACTATTGGAAACAAGATACTGGGCTTGATGGACCTTGGTCTGACCATCAAAAAAACAACCCCCCCCCCCCAAACAAACAAAAATACATTATTCCAAACCATGTGCTCTTGGGCAACACTCTGCTTTCCCCTGTTATCTAGTTTAAAAATGGCTCTATCTCCTTTTTAAGGACTTATGCCAGCAGCTCAATACAACCCTGGTTAAGGTGAGCCCATCCTTTCGGAAAAGCCTCCCATTTTCCCCAGAATGTTGCCCAATTCCTCTTTTCCTTGCACCATCATCTCATCCATGCTTTGAGAATCTGGAGCTCTGCCTATATTTTGGTTCCTGCGACTGGAACAGGAATCATTTCTGAGAATGCTATCCTGTAAGCTCTGGATTTCAGCTTCCTACCTAAAAGCCTAAATTTGGCCTCCAGAACCTTCCTCCTACACTTTCCTATGTCATAGGTACAAACATGTATCAAGACAACAGGCTCTTTCCCAGCACTTGTCTAGGTGGCACGTAAGGTCTGCTACCTTTGCACCAGGCAGGCATGTTACCAGGTGATCCTCATGTCCACCAGCTACCCAGCTATATGCATGCCTAATGATCGAATTGCCAAATGTAACGACCGTCCTAACCCTTCCCTCATGGGCACATAGCCCTGGATATATGTAATATCCTCTCGCACAGAGGACATGACTTGAAGGACATGTCTTAGCTATAGGATCACTTCTTGCCACGCCAATGTGATGTGCTCCTTCCATGTGACCTCTGACCTCTGTGGCAGCAGAAAAGCTGCCAGAGTGGGGGTGGGACATCGCTACTAGATCCCTGTAGGTCTCTTGGCATTTTCTTCAAATGGGTTAGTTTTGTGCATACAAAATATAAATAACTACCTAAGGACTAACTAAATAACAAATCAAAAAAGTGCCCTTAGAAAAATACCTATACAGTCAATTATTTTTATCAAAAAAAGTTTCTTAAAATAATTCCATAATATAGCAAATGTAACCTCAGGATGGCTTAGACACTACATTTAGCGAAATTCATCACTATAGCGAATAGCTGATGCTCACATCACAGGTTACAGGCTTTCTTAAATTTTTAATTTTTAATTTCAATTTATCTAATTATATCCGAAAAATACTTTTTAGGATTCTCAATAGTCAAAAGACTTAGTATATTAACGTATTTTTAGAAAAAAGAAGAAGAAACCATCATCTATAGTGCACAGCCACGGAAATGAATCTTTTTATTCCTTTTGAAAAACAGAAATAAAGCTCATCAAACAGATAATAAACCATATGCCCAAAAGGTCTATATCTACTTATCTTAGAGTTTCCGTGGTCTGGCACTAAGTCAAAGCGAAAACAGCCTAAGAACTTTCATTGCATTTTCCAATGTTTACAGCAGATGCAAAGACGGCCGTAGATATCCGACGTCAAAGCAAACCAGATATCCCCGACAAAAGCATTAGTTTTGTGCATGCCATGACAGTCGTAAACCTCACTTCTAAACCAGGGCACGGGGAGTATGATCTCAGTCTCTCAAGTTTACTGCTAGGACTTGGTGTAGTACTTGAATCGTGCCAGAGAGCCTCCTGCTGGAGTTCGTAAGATGAAATATGAATGAGTAGTTTGTCCAGATGTGCTTGGAAATTTTTCTTTATCAAGCCTCTGGCACCCAACATGATGGGAAATATTTCTGTATCTTTATACCACATCTATATACATCTCTGTCTGCATCAGCTGTTCCAAGTCTGCTACTCTAGCCTCCGGAGATCGAACTTGTTCCCTGAGAGCAAAGAGCTCTTTGCACCTAGACCTTGCACCTACTGTATCCCCACACCTTCTGCAGTGTGAATTCAGGGATGGCATTCTATTTACTTCATGGTTCCCAAGAAGGGTGGGTCTTTCTGACCCATCCTGGACCTGAAGACAGTCAATGAAAAGCTCAGACTGCTCCATTTTTGCATGGAGACCCTTCAATTGGTCATCACTTTGGTCATCCAAGGAGAGTTTCTCCCTTGTACCTTTCAGAGCAATACTGCTATATTTCAGTCAGGGAGAAGCATCAGTGGTTCCTCTGCTTCTGCATCCTAGGCCACCATTTCCAGTTTCAGCCACTGCCCTTTGGTCTAGCCATAGCACTCCGCACCTTCTCAAAGGTCATGGTTGTGGTAGCGGCAGCTTTTCTCTGCATGCAGCCATACCTAGATAACTGGCTGATTTGGTCTGACTCTATGAACGAACCAGGATGGACATGATCTAGCTTTAAAGGTGGGATTGGGTGATTTTAATTATCCCAAGGACAGCCTAGTATCGTCTCAGAACATTGTAATATCTGAGGATTCACTTTGACACCTGCTTAGGCAGGGCATTTCTCATGCCAAAGAAGCAGGACAAGCTGCAGCTTCAGCTCAGAAATTTCTGCTCTAAGGCATCTCCCCAGGGCTTGGGAATATCTGCAGCTCTTGGTCAATAGCATCAACGTATATGGGCCCTCTGCAGGGCCAATGCTCTTCTCCTAGTTGTTCGATCAGCACCTGCCTCTTCCCAGAAGAATCAAGGGGGAGTTGGCCTGGTGGCTACACCCTCACCCTTTGGACTGGATGCCTTTGGAAGCTCCAAATTGGGGGTGTGTTATCACAGATGTTAGCCTTCTGGGCTGGGGAACACAATGTCTGAGTCAGTTTGTGCAGAGGTGCTGGTCCCCTCAGAAAACTGCAAGGTCTATCAATAGACTAAAAGCCAGTGCAATTGTCCTGGCTCTGGAAAGGTTTCAGACCTTCCTGGAAATCAAAACGATCAGTGTTCTTGGACAATGTCATAGCAGTGAACAAGCAACGCAGCACTTGCAGCACTGCAGTGGCTGTGGAGGTGGCAGAGCTGTGCCATTGGGTGGCGGCTCATCTGGTGGCTGCATCAGTGATTCACATAGCAGGAATTGACAATGTGTAGGCAGAACCGTTTTACTCAAAACATTGTGGATCCAGGCGAATGGGAGCTCAGTCCATACATGTTCAATCTCATTATGCGGAGGTGGGGGCCTGCCAGTGTTCAAGTTGATGGTCACCCAGGAAAATGCAAAGATGAACTACTTCAGTCACAGGAAGAAACCATAAGCAGCGGGCTTGGATGCTGTTTTGCAGATTTTGGCCACAGAAGGGACTTTTCTCTTTCCCCCTTGGTAAGCAGTCTTCTGTGCAGAATCCAGTCTTACCAGGACTTGGTCATTCTGGTAGTGCCAAACTGGCCAGGCAGGCCTGTTATATGGATCTATTCAGTCTGTTGGTGGGGCTCCCTCTGGTACTGCCACAGGAAAGGGGTCTTCAATGGTATTCTGTGGTCATGGAGAATCCTGGTCCTTGAAAGGCATAAATTCTCTGTGAAAGGATGCTTGAGAGTGGTAGTTGACAACATTCTCTGGGCCAGGAGGTCCGCGACATCCCTTGCCAATGTCGGAGACACTGCCCTGCAGGGAGCTTTTCCTGGTAATTTCGACAGCATCTGTGTCGCTGAGGATGATTCCATCCTTTCTCCAAAAAGTGCTGTTGTCTCTATCTGTGTGATGATGTCTTCTCTTCGTAGAGGATCTCCAAGCACAGATTTCATTGAGTCTGTTAGACATGAGGAGGGTAGTGGTGAAGTATCTGGAGATTACTAATTCCTTCCATAGTTTGGACCATCTTTTGTCCTAGTCAGTGGTCCAAGGGAAGGACAGGCTTCAGCTAGGTCCTCAATTGTCCGTAGGATCAAGGAGGTTGTTTGTTCAACCTTCTTCCTTTGCGGGGAGCTGGTGCCCTTATTTCACCAGGTCACAAGCCTCCTCCAGAGGATATCTAAGGACCTTTTGTGAGGCACTGCAGGGGGTTGCATGTGGGAGCTGGATTGGATGGCACCTTTGTCAGAGCAGTTCTGTCCAGACTGCTTGATGTATCCCACTTGTCAGACCTGATCTTTCAGGATGATAAAGGAGACTTCTTTTTTTTTTTTTTTTTTTTTGTACCTGTTAATTTTCTTTCCTGGAATCCTCCTAGACCAGTCCATGACTCTTCCTGGGAAGACTTGGACTACAGGTTGGGGAGCCCTGTTGCCATGTAGTGTGCATTTGTAACATAGGTGCTTGATGCAGCGTTAAGAATGTTAAGAGACAGTAATTGGTGTTGATGTTGTCGTCATCGTAGTCTTAATAGTTGCAGTTTTTCAGTCTTGCTTACTGCTTCGGTACTGTTTATATTGGCTACTCTCAGTACTGCACCAGCAGATTTACTAATGATATCACAGAAGGTTGCTCTGGTATGCCTCTTCCTGCTGGCTACCCACTCATCTGGACTGATCTAGCAGTATTTAAGAAAAGAAAATGAACAGGAATGGAATTTTCTCTGTATATGAAAATGATATATTGCCATTTAATCTTGTTTTTATAAATGTCTCTGGGATATGTTTGTATTAGTCTTAAACACAAAGTACTCTTGCCATCTTACTGGGCAGACTAGATGGACCATACTGGTCTTTATCTGCCATCATTTATTATGTTACTATGTTAAAAAAAAATTGCAAAAGCATTCTGTAGCAGAAAAAGGCAGATGATAAATGGGTTCATGTGAACCATGGGTCTCCTAGAGCGGCTAAGAACTCTAGAACCTATTTTGCCTGTTTTTGGAATGAAGCAGATTTGTGGTGCTGAAATCCTGTTGAATTTAGTTAACCTTTTCATTTTCTTGATTGCAGGGGAGGTATTTGACTATTTGGTTGCACATGGAAGAATGAAGGAAAAGGAAGCAAGAGCTAAATTTAGACAGGTGTGTAGGAAACATGATTTCAATTATGCAGAACTCTTTAGCATGTTTGAAAAGTTGTAATTTCAAAGCGGCACCACTATTTCAGAATCTGCATTGTCAAATCAAAACCTAACATCACAGATTAGATGACGTAATGACATTTTATTTTAGTGTGTTTTAATGCTGGTCTATGATGAGGGAGCTGGAAGTAGTCTTCAGGGCTTTTGTTTTATATATGGGCATCCTTGTATTATAACTCTCAGTAGTGTATTATAGGAAGCAAGAGAGAGAAGGGAGAGGCAGAGTGCACCACACACAGACCAAAGCAGACAGAAAAATTGTGTAAGCAATATAATTGGTAAAACAAATCATAAAAACAAATGTGATCACACACAACGCAACATCGCTAATGTTTTGTCTGAGATTAAATTTTTAAAGTTATTAAACCCATTAAGATGTGAAGAACAGCGAACCATCTGGATAAAAAGATACAGAAACAACTAATTATGCATAATTTCTAAATGTAAAAACAATACTATTTCATAAAAATATATAAAATCCATATTTAAAAAATCCTGCAAGGATTTCTCTATGAAGAGAGCTGTTGCGGCACATTTCAAGAAATAGCTAGAAACACATTCATAGTAAAATCAACAATGCTATTCATGTCCATGATTTAAAAAAAATTTAAAAAATAAAAATCTAGGTAGCAGGTTTCTCAGCACAGAGCATTGAAGGTGGTGACGGAGAAGTATCAGTTAACAGATATATGGCAATTGTTGAATACTAAAATGAGATTTTGTTTGTCTACACAATAGCTATTCCATAATAGTCTGCCAATAGTAAATCTGTCAGTGGATGATGTTTACCACAGGCGCACAGATTGGCTCAATTGCTTGTTCAGATCATGCTCCAGTATGGGCAGATTTTCATTGGAGGTAACAAAATAGAGGATGATGCTATTGGAAGTTCTGTGAGAGCCTTTTGAAAGATTGAAAGGTGTGGTGGTTGATACTCAGCAGGCAATAGAGGAATATTTGCATTTTAATGATGAGGGAGTGGGCACTTTTATGTGAAGGGCTTAAAGTAGTGGTCAGGGGATGCTTCCTGATGTGGGAAGAGGAGTTGAAAGCAGAAAGAGGTTATTGCAAAAAAGGACTGAGAACATAGAAAAACAACATAAGCAAAAGGGGACACAATGAATATGGCAGAAATTAGATAAGGCATGGGGGAGGGGAATAATAACCTTGCAGTTGAAGACACTAAACTTTCAACTTAATCGGACTCAACAAGCCTATTTTGAGTTTTGGTACAAACCAAGTAAGATTTTGCACAGAAATTAAAAGGCAAAAATACTGCAATCAATGATTCCTAAAAAAATAAATGTTTTTTCAGCCATTATACATGGGCATCATAATAAAAGCATGGAAAGAGAATACAGTTGCCTCAGCTGAGGGAAGGGAAGAGGCAGATGGAAGCGAGAAAAAGTTCTAGAGAATGCAAGTGATAAGGCCTTGGCAGTGGACACATCACCAGGATTGGATGGATTTACGATTACATTTTACAGATTTTTTTGGGCACAGTTGGGGAAATTAGGTGGCACGGGGTTTCATGTATTTTTAGAAGGGGTGGCTTTCCCAGCTCAATGAGGGTAGTAGGTATCTTCTTGATATGTAAACCATGAAAACATAAAATGAACTGCTGGGCTTATAGGCCAATTTTAGTACTAAATACAGATGTTAAGATCTTAGCAAGAATCCTGGTCAGTAAATTGGCACATGCACTACCTGACCTGATTGATCTGGACCAGACTGGATTTGAGCACAAAAGCAAACTATAGACATTACTTTAGTATGGACTGTGCAGAAGGAGCATCTACCTGCCATGTTGCTAGCAATGAGTACAGAGAAGGCCTCTGACAAAGTGCATTGGAGCTTTCTGTTAGCATTAAGGAGGATGGGGTAGGGACTACATTTTATGGGATTAATCGACCAGTTTTATAACGTCACAGAGGCATGTGTTAAGGTTAAATGGAAGCTATACATAAAATTTTCAGCTAGGAAGGGGTTGCTAGACAGGGCTTTCCGCTCCCACCTCTTCTTTTTTTTTTCTTTGGTGATGGCTGCTAAGTTTTTTATAGTCCTCCTCATCACATATTGAATGTCTGTCCCTTTACTTTTTAGTGTGTTCAATATATCTTTTAGTTTGTGTAAACTTATATTGAAACACTGTTGAATTTGTTTTTATGATTTATTTTTCATTGTTACATATGAGTATATTTTCTTTTATGTATCATATTTATTACATGAGAGGATTGATTGATTTATGATTTTAAAAATGTTCATTTTTTGTATTTATTGATCTGCCTTTGTATGAATTACTTTTGATATAATTTTTTAATTTATATGTTTGTACTTAAATTTCGTTTTTCAGTTTATGTATGCCCTTCAAGTGCCTAGTCAGGAACTCCAGAGGTATGGACCATTATCTGGGTTTAAGATTAATATGGATGATAACAAAATTTGCAATAGAGTAGACACCCAGAAAGGAGGGATCTAGCTAAGCTTGAAGAATGGTCTAGAATTTGGCAGCTGAGATTTAATGCTAAAAAATGCAGGGTCATGCATTTGGGCTGCAGAAATCCAAGGGAGCGGTACAGTGTAGGGGACAAAATACTTCTGTCCATGAAAGAAGAATGGAACCTGGGTGTGATCATTTCTGATGACCTTAAAATGGCTTAAAGGGTAGAAAAGGTGATGGCGAAAGCCAGAAGGCTGCTTGGGTCCATAGGGAGAGAAATGGCCAGCAGAAAAAAGGAGGTGGTAGTGCCACTATATAAGTCTCTGGTGCAATCTCATTTGGAGTATTGTGTGCAATTCTGGAGATCACACCTTCAAAAGGATATAAACAGGATGGGTCTGTGCAGAGGGTGGCTACTAAAATGGTCAGTGGTTTTCATTATAAACCATATGGGGACGACTTAAAGATCTTAATGTGTATGTTAGAGGAAAGGTGGGATAGAGGAGATATGATAGACATTTAAATATCTCCGTAGCATAAATGCACAAGAGGCGAGCCTCTTTTGATTGAAAGTAAGCTCTGCAATGAGGGGGCAAGGATGAGGGTCAAAGGGGATAGACTCAGGAGTAATATGTGGAAATATTTCTTTATGGAAAGAGATGCGTGGAATGGTCTCCTAATGAAGGAGGTAGAGACGAGGGCAGTATTTGAATTCAAGAAAGCATGGAACAAACACAGAAGATCTCTAAAAGTAAAAAGCGGCTATAGTATGGAAGGGCAGACTAGATGGGCCATATAGTCTTTTTCTGATATGTTTCTATGTTTCTGTGTTAAAAAAAAAAAAAAAAAAGGCCAAGAGCATAAGCCCAAGTCCAGGGGAGGTGAACAGAGTATGAGAACTTCCCATTTTGATGGGTTATCAATATTTTTATTTTTATTTTTAATGCAGTTTGAAAGAAAACATACAGTACCCCAAAATTACAGAAAAAGCAGCAAGCAAATAAGGAATGTACACAAATACACCACAACTAAAGGAAATAGGTTTGCTTGTACAGCCCACATTATGGGAACATTTGGATCATATAAACAAAATCCAAAAAAACAATACAAGGCAAAGGCTCTAAGCCTAAAGCACTCTACTATCCTTCCTATCAATCAAAAGCTTTTCCAATTGTATACTTTCTTTAAATAAATAAATATTGCTTAAATAGGTAATGCATTTACATGGGAAGCAGAGATAGGAGGAAAGCCTCAAGGGCCAACATTGGTGGCCTCAATGCAAGAAATTGTTCCCTGTGGAGCTGGGTATTCCTAGTTAGTTCATGGAATACCAGAAGTGTATCTCCACAGAAAACTGTCTCCTTTCTTAAAATAAGCTTTGAGAACTCTCACCTTATCATTCTTTAAGGTGGTTGTTACCAACAGGGTGGCTCTTTGTTATACTATCTGTAGAAGCCTCTTTAAAAAAAAAAAAAATAAAAGCAGTGAGGTCCTGAGTAACATTAGACTGTAGCATATCTATTTCATCCTCAATAGGATTTAGGATCTTGCATTTATCTGCAAGGTAATAACACTTTTCAGAGGAAATTTTAGAACTTCACTGAGATTTTTTTTAACAAGTATCTCAGAAGAATGGAGATGGGTTTGAGGGAAATTCAAAAAGCGCAAGTTCCTCATATCTAGTTTACTGTGGAGCAACATAGAATCTTTATTAGCAGACACGTTTTCAGAATGCATTACTGAGTAACAACCATCAAACTTCTTAAGGGACTTACCTATCTCTAGTAATTTAGTATCTACGTCCTGAGACTTGACAGACTTTGTGAAAACCCACATAAAGAGTCAACAGTACCTGTAAGCGTAGTCTCAATCCAAGACAAGGCCCCCCAGAGATCTTTTAAAGTCACATCCTGACCAGCCTGAGGCAACTTTACCTCGCAGAAGTCGGCAGATATACAGGCCTTGGTAATTTACACAAAACATCCTGGGGTGGAAATGTGTCTCACAAGAGAGTTTGGAGAGAGCATCGTAGAGGACAAGGGGTTAGGCGGAGGGAGCAGAGCTCTCCACAGAGCTCAAAGACTCTACTTTGGGGCTGAGAGAAATCTTGAAGGGGCACTAAATGCTGCTTGTCTGTAGGTCCAACCATCTTACTCCCTGTGCCTGCTTGGGAAAGCTGTTGACTCTTGTTCTTCCTCTTCTTTTGCCCCATCACGGCAAATACATCCCAAATCCAACACCCATACAGGCAATAGGTAGACAGCTCCGACCAAGAATCTCTGCCGGCATGCCGGTGCTCCAAAGGGGTGTGATCTGCCCCTTTAGGCACTTCCCTTTGAGCCACATCCCGCAGCCGCGTTTGGCCCGATGGAGTGAGGGCTTTGATGTCAGCGGCTGTTCTCAGCACTTCTGCACACACTCCTCCTCCACAGAAGCAGGCAGCTCTCACTCCTGGCAGCTTGGAACCCACACCGAAACCTCAGATTATCCTAGTTTATCAATAAGATTTAATATTTAGGTGTTTATATCTCTAGTAAACCAGAAAGATTATATGAGGTCCACTGTATAAGGTTATTGGGGTATGTAGCAGCAGATTTGGAAAAATGGCAGGGGGAAGATATCTCATGGTTCCTTAGCATCTCTCCAGGCTAGTCCTGAAACATTGGGTCTTGCTCCTCCTCCAGCAGCCTTGGAGACTGAGAAAACGTCACTTCTCTTGATGTCACCAGTATAAGTACCTTGGATCCGCCTCCAGAGATCAGTATTTCTCAGTCTCCAAGCAGCTTGGAGGTCTGGTGAGCCCCACGTTGGGCTCACTTTGAGGAGCAATTAAGTGCTGGGTATTTTTCAAAATTTAGGTGCCCTGGTTTGGGGTTGTTTGCTTTTTGGGCTGTAGCTGTGCTGAGTTCCTTATTGCTAGCTGTCAGCTTTTTTCTTTTCCTGCCTCTCTGTCGTCCCCCCCCCCCCCCCCCCCCTGTTGGGTTGGGAGCTCTGCCTGCCTGGTTTTGTTTGGAGCAGCCCGGAGGCCAGAGTGGCTGTTGTCCTTCGGTTCCCGAACCCGCTCTTTGGGGTGAGGAACTGGAGTGGGCGAGCGGCTGGACAGCGATTCCAGTGTCTGTCAGCCTGCCGAAGTTCCTGCCGGCGAAGCTGCACAGACACTGTAGAAGTCAGGAATCGGAGCGGAGCTTGGGCGCCGAAGCCGCATTAATGGCTGAGCGCTGGATGCTGATTCCCTACTTTGCAGAGGCTGTTTTGAGGTAAGGGGCCGGGGTCATCGAATTTTCGGCGATAGCAGGCCCAGAGCCGCATGGTGAGCCGGCGGTAGGCTGCGCGCGGGAAAGCTTTCAGCAACGGCGCTCTTTTTCTTTTTGGCGGTATTTCGGCGGGGGAGCCTCGTTTCCTTTCGGGCTTTTTAGTTTGTGGGTCGGGGCGGTTTGCGGGTCCCGGTACAAGCAAAAAAAATCCAAAAAACAGGAAAATTGTTCTCTGCACCGGCATAATCACCTCCGTTGTCACTGCTAGGGTTTCAGCGGTGGGCAGTTAGACTTTGGGAGCTGGGGTGGGCAGTGGGCCTTTCTCCTGCTTCTGTAGGCATGCCCTCCAAATCCCTCTGTCTCATTTGTGGTTCTAAGCGAGGGGCTGTATCTGAGACGGGTGTCTGCCGCAGTTGTTGCAGGGAGGCAGTCTCCATGGAGCATGGTCGGTCTGACAGTGCCGACGATCCCATGGAGGGGTCCTCGGGCCTTGCGGAACAAAAGGGCCTGGAGGTCTCTTCCCAGGAGCTAGTGGCTGTGCCCTCGCCCGCCCCGGGGAAACAGGTCTCGCAGGGGCTGGTCCCGGGGGGGTGGGAGGCCATCTTTTCGCCTCACTTCGTGTCCCTCCTGCAACAGGTGCTGGTTGGGGCGCAGGCTTCCCCCTCCCCTAGTACGGAAGAGAAGGGTCTAGGGGTGAAGCGCCCGGGTCCTTCGCTGGACCTCGGGGGGTCCGGCAGTCCGGAGAAGAGGTTGCGGCCTGGTAGGGAACCGTCTGGTCGGTCTGTGTCCTCTGAGTCCGTGGATTTGGGAGACCTAGGGCAAGACCTAGGGCAGGATTTGGAGTTAGACGAGGACTTGGAAGAGGGGGAGCTTCCCGAGCAGGAGGACCAGGCTCGGGTTGTTCGGCTTTTTCGGAGAGAAGAGTTGCCGGCGCTCATTTCCGAGACGCTTAAGGCGCTTAACATGCCCACTGTGGGGCAGCCCGAAGAATCGGAAGTGGAGGATCCCTTGTTGCTCGCCTTTCGGAAGCCGCAGAAGGTTTTTCCAATGCACAGGGTGTTTAAGGAGATGATTCAAGGTGAGTAGGATATGCCGGAGTCGGCTCTGAGGGGCTCCCAGGTGATATCCCGCCTTTATTTATTTCAGTGCTTTTTTATACCGCCCCTTCCAGAGATCAGGGGCGGTTTACAAGGAACTTAAACAACAATATAGCAGAACAGTGCAATATTGAATTACATTAAATATTAGGTGAACATAAACTAGGTTGCATAATAACTAGGTTAAATGGAAAACAATGGAAAACAATGTGAGGGTTATTAACATAAAAGGAAGTATAAAACTATGTTACAAGGAGTCATAAAACTATGTTACAAGGAACCAGAAGGTTACAAGGAACCAGAAGGTTACAAGGAACCTTTGGCTGAGCAGGATCGGGAGTTGTTAGTCTCCTAAGGTGGATGCTGCGGTGTCGGCAGTGACGAAAAAGACTACTATTCCGGTTGAAGGCAGTGCAGCGTTGAAAGATGCACAGGACCGGAAATTGGACACTTTATTGAAGCTGGTTTTTGATGTTAATGCGCTGTCCCTCCAGGCGTCCATTTGTGGCGCTTGGGTAGCCAGGGTGTGTTTACGGTGGGCCCAAGAGCTGCGAGAGGGGCTGGCGGTGGACGTGGTGACAGAGGCGACCAGGTTGGAGACGGGGGCCGCTTATCTAGCGGATATCCATTATGATCTCGTTCGCGGTTTGTCCAATAGCATGGCGTCTGCTGTGGCGGCCCGACAATCTTTGTGGTTGCGGAATTGGTCGGCGGATTCCTCTTCGAAGTCGAGGCTTAGTAAGCTACCGTTTCGGGGGAAGCTGCTCTTTGGAGATGACTTGGACAAACTGGTGAAGGATTTGGGGGAGTCAAAGGGCGGTCGGCTCCCTGAAGATAAGCAGCGGCAAGGTCGAGCGGGTCCACCGGCCAAAGGTCCGCAACGGGAGTTTCGCCGTTTTCGTTCCCCGAGGTTTGGTCAGGCTCCTAGGGGTCGGTTTCCTTTTCGTAGCCAAGGATTTCGGGTTTTTCGAGGGGCCAGCAGGGTTTTTGCATCTTCCTCTGCCTCCAACTCCCGAAAGTCACTGATGCCAGGGGGGTCCAGGCAGGGCTGGAGCCGATCGGGGGGCGCCTGCGGCGCTTTTACCCTGCCTGGGCCCGAATCACGTCCGATCAGTGGGTGCTAGAGGTCATCCGCGAGGGCTATGCTTTGGAGCTACAGCGGTCCGTGGCAGAGTTTTTTGTGATGTCCCCGTGCAAGGCACCCTTCAAGTACGCGGCGGTGCGAGAGACGCTGGACCACCTGTTGTCCCTCGAGGCGGTGGTGCCCGTTCCTGCAGACCAATGCGGCTCCGGTCGTTACTCTATTTATTTTGTGGTGCCGAAAAAGGAAGGCAGCTTTCGACCGATTTTGGATCTCAAAAGCGTGAATCGCTGTCTCCGCGTGTCTCATTTTCGGATGGAGACCTTGCAGTCGGTCATCGTCGCAGTGCGCAGGAGCGAGTTTCTGACGTCGCTCGATTTGTCGGAAGCGTATTTGCACATTCCCATTCGTCCGGACCATCAAAGGATTCTGCGGTTCGCGCTCCCGATGGGGCACTTCCAATTCCAGGCATTGCCTTTTGGCTTGGCGACGGCGCCACGGGTGTTCACCAAGGTGATGGTGGTGGTAGCCGCGGCGTTGAGGCAGCAAGGTATTCTGGTACATCCTTTCTGGACGATTGGCTGATTCGGGCAAAGTCCAGGGAGGAGAGCGAATCGGCCACGGGCACAGTGGTGGCGTTCCTGGAAAGTCTCGGTTGGGTGGTCAATCGGGCCAAGAGCAGGTTGACTCCTTCTCAGTCCCTAGAGTATCTCGGAGCGCGGTTCGACACGGCGGCGGGGCAGGTGTTTCTTCTGCAAAGCCGAGCGCAGGGTCTCCGGCGGCTGCTGCGCAAGTTTCTCCGCAGACCGTGTCCGACGGCCTGGCAATACCTGCAAGTGTTGGGCACCATGGCGGCGACGATAGAGGTGGTACCCTGGGCGAGGGCGCACATGCGGCCGCTACAGAGAGCATTGCTTAGCCGTTGGTCCCATCAGAACGACAGTCTAGGCCGGCGTTTGCTCTGTCAGCCGGAGACTCGTCTCTCTCTGATATGGTGGTTACGGGCGGAGTCGTTGGAGAACGGGATGCCGTTGGAGGTGCCGGAGTGGGTCCCCCTGACGACCGATGCCAGCTTGTCCGGTTGGGGAGCGCATGTCCAGGGCGCGTTCGCTCAAGGGGAGTGATCCGTGCAGGAAAGGGCGTGGTCCATCAACCGGTTGGAGTTGCATGCGGTGGTGCTGGCGCTTTGGGTGTTCCGGAGGTGCCTGCGTGGGAAGGCCGTGAGGGTATTCTCTGACAACGCGACGGCCGTGGCCTATATCAATCGGCAAGGGGGGACCGGTAGTTCCGTGCTGGAAGGTGAGGCGGCGCAGTTGTTTGTGTGGGCCAAGAGGTATCTGGTGGCGCTGTCAGCGGCGCATGTCGCAGGAGTGGAAAATGTGGAGGCCAATTTCCTCAGTCGGCTGCAAGTGGATCCAGGGGAATGGGCCCCTTCATCCGCAGGTGTTTGAGATGTTGGTTCGGCGGTGGGGCGTTCCCGTCATGGATCTCTTGGCGACCTTTCTCACCGCACGGGCCAGTCGGTTCTTCAGCAGAAGGCGAGAAAGGATGTCGGAGGGCCTGGATGCCTTGATTCAGCCGTGGCCGGAGGGACGTCTGCTCTACGTGTTCCCGCCATGGGTCTTAATCGGCCGAGTCCTGCAGCGTATAGAGCTCCACAGGGGGCATGTGCTTTTGATCGTGCCGGATTGGACGCGGAGGCCGTGGTATGCAGATCTGATCCGGCTTCTAGCGGACGACCCTTGGCGGCTTCTGGTTCGGAGGGACCTGCTGCAGCAGGGTCCTCTGTGTGTGCCTCAGGTGGATCGGTTCTCGCTTACGGCTTGGCTATTGAAAGGGCGCGGTTGTTAGCAAGAGGATATTCGTCGGCTGTAGTTTCGACTTTGCTGAAAGCTCGCAGGAGGTCTACGTCTCTGGCGTATGTGCGTGTGGCGCGTTTTCGAGGCATGGTGTGAGGTCCGCAAGGTTTTCCCTTTGCGGGCTTCCATTCCGCAGATACTGGCGTTTTTGCAGGATGGTTATGACAAAGGCTTGGCGGCGGCCTCTCTGAAGGTGCAGTTGGCTGCTTTGGCTTGCTACCGCGGGAAGATTGGTGGCCAGGCGCTTAGCGCACACCCGGATGTCAAACGGTTTTTGAGGGCGGTGGTGCTTTTGCGTCTGCCCCGTTGGCAGGTAGTCCCGCGGTGGGACCTCCATTTGGTTTTGGATGTGTTGGTGCGAGCGCCGTTTGAGCCTTTGTCAGGAGCGTCTTTGAAGGATTTGACCTTGAAGGTGGTTTTTCTGGTGGCGATTGCCTCTGCTCGGCGTATTTCGGAGTTACAGGCTTTATCCTGCAAGGAACCTTTTTTGGTTTTTGGTGAGTCCAAGGTAGTGTTACAGACCATGCCGTCCTTTCTGCCTAAAGTGGTGTCACCGTTTCATATGAATCAGGTGGGCTCTCTGCCAGTGTTTGTTGGCAGCAGGGAGGACTCCGCTATTCCGCGATTACATAAGTTGGATATAAAAAGAGCGTTGAAGATGTATTTGAAGGTCACCGCCTCGTTCCGTCATTCGGATAGGTTGTTTGTGCTGTTTGGGGGTCCTAGCAAGGGTCAGGCAGCGTCGAAGGCCTCTATTGCGAGGTGGTTGAAAGAGGCGATTGCGTCCGCTTATCTTTTGAAGAAACGGCCCGTTCCGATGGGTTTGCGCACACATTCCACTAGGGCGCAGGCTACCTCTTGGGCGGAGCGTAGTTTGGTTCCGGCGGCTGACATTTGTCGGGCGGCTACTTGGTCTTCTTTGCATTCCTTTATATGGCATTATCGGCTTGATTTGCAGGCGCGGGAGGATGCCTGTTTTGGAGCGTCAGTGCTTCAGGCGGGGTTGGTTGGTCCCTCCCGTTGATTCTGGGCACTGCTCTGTTACATCCCCAATGTTTCAGGACTAGCCTGGAGAGACGCTAAGGAAGATGAAATTAGTCTTACCTGCTAATTGTTGTTCCTTTAGGATCTCCAGGCTAGTCCTGTATCCCTCCTGAATTTTTTTTTCTTCGATTTGCACCTGAAGCAGTACTGGAATAACAGATAAGCAGCTCGGTGGCCATTTCCCGAGAGGAATCCATTACGGGGAGTTTCTGTGGGATGTCTTTGCATCTGACTGTTCTGTTCTGTTTTCTTTTCTTTCTATTGTTCAATGGCGATCTCAGCACTTGCGGAACGGTGTTTGGCACCGACTCTGTTTTCATAGATTGTAATTGGTTGTTGATATCATATCTACTTAATTGTTGCTCTGGTGAGTTGCTTTGTCACTAGGTTACTGATCTCTGGAGGCGGATCCAAGGTACTTATACTGGTGACATCAAGAGAAGTGACGTTTTCTCAGTCTCCAAGGCTGCTGGAGGAGGAGCAAGACCCAATGTTTCAGGACTAGCCTGGAGATCCTAAAGGAACAACAATTAGCAGGTAAGACTAATTTCGTCTTGGTGAGGATAGCTGTAATTTAAAACGAGTGTTACTCCGTTTTTTTATATTTATTTCAGGCACTACCTGTGCTGATACCCACTGCAGTCCTTAATGGTCTACAAAAAAAGGTATTTCATTTCATTTGGACAAAACGTCCTCTGAAAGTATTGAAAAAGGTTATGTGAGCCACCAGGGAGTTTGGTGGGTTAGGTTCCCTGATTTTAGGGCATATTGAACAACTGGCTATCACGGGGGTCCCCAAACCTGTCCTGGAGGGCCGCAATCCTGCAGGTTTTTGGGATAGCCCTAATGAATATGCATGAGATATATATGCATTAGAGAGATCCTCCCAACCTGACTGGTTTGTGGCCCTCCAATACTGCATTGGGAGACCCCTGCCTTACACCTCTGTCATTTAAGATTGTGAGTGGGCAAGGTACAGATGTTCTAGACATCAAAAGGGTAGACAGAATTTGTCACATTGCTCCTCGATTCTCACCACCACCAAAAAGTTGTCTAATAGACAACATTTTGGTGGTGGTGAGAAGTGAGGAGGAATGTGACAGTCTATCTACCCTTTTGATGTCTAGGACATCTGTACCTTGCGCACTCACAATCTTAAATGACAGAGGTGTAAGGCAGGGGTCTCCCAATGCAGTATTGGAGGGCCACAAACCAGTCAGGTTGGGAGGATCTCTCTAATGCATATATATCTCATGCATATTCATTAGGGCTATCCCAAAAACCTGCAGGATTGCGGCCCTCCAGGACAGGTTTGGGGACCCCTGGGCTATCAAATAACAACCTTAACATCAACTTTAAGAAGACTGAAGCCTTAATCATCACGAGGAACACTTCCTTTATACCCACAGAATCAATCACCTTGGCAAATGTTTCTATCCCTGTAAAAGAAGTGAGGTACCTAGGAATCACCCTAGACACCAATCTAATCCTAAAAGCGCACATCAACAAAATCGCTAGAAATGCTTATTACAAAATGGCTACTATCCACAGACTCGGACTTCTCCTCAGCCAGGACCACTTCCGCCCAGTATTTCAAGTTATCATTTTTCCATTATTTGACTACTGCAACTCTATCCTCAGTGGTCTCCCGAAGCAAACTATCAAGCCATTATAATTGGCACAAAATATGGCTGCCTGAATCATCACCGGCTCTACAAAATCTGACCAAATAACACCTATTTTACACCTGCTCCACTGGCTTCCAATCACCTTGCAGATCAGATTCAAAACAGTTCTGACCATCTTCAAAATCAAACAAAACCTCTCAGCGCTCATGCTCCAGGAACTAATCAGCACCCAACCCAACGAGAGACCATAAAGACAATGGAACAGTGGCAGCATCCAAACACCCAACGTATTCACCAAAGCAAACAACTCCACGACCAAAAGAGCCTTATTAGCAGCATCTGCCATCTAGAACTCCCTGAAGCACTGAGATCCACCACGGACTTAAGACTTCCTAAAAAAGCTGAAAACATTCCTCTTCATAGAACATTTCAGTGACTTAACACGCAATCCTCTCCCCAAAACACCCGACAAGCCTAAACGTTGCCCTCCCCAACGCTCTGATCAATCAATGCAGAAATGTTAAAATGTATGTAAGTTATGCTTCCAAGCATGTTCCACATGCCACCCCTACCTTTTCCATGATTTTTTCGTAAAATTGTTGTTCTGTAAACCACTTTGATTTTTTTATGATAAGGTGGTATAAAAAACTTGTTAAATAAAAAATAAATATTAACAGTCTGCGCAGCTAACGCAGGTGATGTATTGTAGGTAAATGGGAGATAAGTGTTGTGTACATATAGAGCAGTTTTATATGCTCCAATATTTGTTGTCCTAGCTTCCATGGATTGTGGGTGGTGGAGGTGATGAGAGCAGAGCAATTAGTTAATTTATACACTCAACATATATAGGAGATCTGGATAAGGGAAGGGAGGTCGATAAGGGACAGAAATGGAATTGTGGTTCTTTTCCCCATTAGGCATACTCCTGATCTTGTCCCAGAGGCAAAGGAGTGTTTTGAGATGATAGGCTCAAGGGTTGAGAACCTTTGCGCAAGTCATAGATGATGGGGATCTAATTTCATTTGAAGAGTTGAGGGAGGAATAGAGGCTCAGACACAGATTATGTATTTATACAGATTACTGCTTATTTGAAGAAAGCTGATAGAAAAAGGACTTGGGTTGAAGCATTTCATCCCTTAAAGTCATTGTGGTTGGTGACATGTCAATCGAGAGGATTGATCATGATCTATAAACTGATGATTACAAAAAAGTACCTTTTGAGAAATTTAAGTAGAGTAGAATGGGAGCAAGATTTAGGGTGAGTATCTTGGATAATTTATGGGAAAAAATCTTTAAAAATATTAGTCAATCCTTTATATCAGTTGTTAAAGAAAATGGCTGCAAACTTTTATACCGGCTGATTCACTTATGTAAAATTATCCACCAGTCTGAGTCTTGTTGGAGGAATCATGGGGACCAGGGTTTTTTATGCATATTGGTAGACCTATCCAAAGGTTATAGCATTCTGGGAGATGGTTCAGATGATTGAAAGGGATATCTTTAATATAGAAGTAACCTTGGATCATAAATTATACATTGTAGGTATTTGGAAAGAGGGTAGTAGAGTAAAAAGGAGAGGGGCTATCATGGCATATATGGTAGTTGCCAGATGTGAATTAGCATTTTGTTAGAAGCGAATGTTGCCTCCAAATAAAGAACAGTGGGTGAGTAGATTGAAGAGGGTGGTGGTGATGGAAAAACTTTCAGCCCTTCGTTATGAAATGATTGAGAGGTTTGATTGGGGGGAGAGTTTAGAGCAATATTTGGATAAGAAGTGAACCCCTTGGACGGCAGGGCAAGGGTGGAGAAGGGGAATTATTAATAGCGTAATGTTGGCAGGGTGACAATACAATGTTTGAGGCATTTCTTTATCGTTGAAGGGTAAGAATGTGTAATTTGATGCCGTTGACAGAACTACTGTGAACTTTGGCTAGGCTAAGAAAGTGGGAAGGGGGTACGTGCTGAATATTTATTAATTTAATTCTTTGGAGATGTGTGGGAGAATGTATATAATGTATGTATAATATAGCATAATGGTTAAACACTGGCTTGGGAACACAGAGACCTGGGTTTGATTCCCACTAGCACTCCTTGTGGCCTTGGGCAAGTCACTTAACCCTCCATTGCCTCAGAAAATCCAAGTTATCAATGTCCCTGTTTAATGTACATTACCAAGTTTAAGTTTCAATGTTAACCTCTTTGATTGAAATGGTAAAGCGGTATATAAAACCTGTTAAATAAAAAAAATAAATCTCTGCCCATAATTGTTAGACATGGCATATATGTTCAAGTTAAAATATAAAATATAAAAAAATGATACCTAATATTGATAAAAAGTACCTATCCTTTTATTGCTAGCATGCTAAAAATGAACTGTAGTTTCTTTTTTCAACTGCATATATAAAATTGTTGCAAATTATATGTATAAAAACTGTTAGAATATATCCAGATGTGAGTCGCTCTGCTCAGGAGAGGAGGCACTTGTTTTGTCTGAGACAGGAAACACTGTCATTGGGAGCATGCTTCTGTCTGAGATATCCTTGCAAACGTTTTCCTATTAGTCTCTCCAGGCCAGTCCAGGAACAGGTAGGGTTGTCAGCCCCCTCCAGCAGCTGAGGACTGAATCACAGAGTCTTGCTGACATCCTATCCAGCTCCCCCCTGGTGCCAGAGACTGTCTTTCAGTCCTCAGCAGCTGGATAGGACCGTTTTTTGTTTAGGCTCAGGCTCCAGAGTTAAAAGAAAAAAGGATAGGAAAGGGACAGAAAACAGAGCAAACTCTCAGCTACTCATTTCTTTGGGAATTTTTGTTTTTCTGGTGTGTCCTAGCAGGGCACTTATCCAGAGGGGAGATTTGCCAGATCCCCACTACCGACAGACATTGAGGGCAGCGGGGCAGAGCCTGCCTCACAGTCTGTGAGCCAACTGTTGCCCGGGGGAGAGAGAGAGTGAGTGCCTGGGAGCCCCAGCCGCATTCTTCTTCTGCCGCTGTAATGCCTGATCACCGCCCGCTAGCAGCGGGGTCCGAGTGATCAGCTGTTTGCAGCGTTGGTTTCAGAAAAGGTACGGATTGTTCTGGGGGTGAGTTTTGCATCGGACGTCTCATGGCGATGTAGGTTGGCCGGCAGTAGGGCTCCGTTGCAGGCGCATGCTGCCGATCACGGCGGCGTGTCTGCAGTGCGGGAGTGCCCACGGCTTAGCTGGTCTGGGGCTCTGCAGGTTCTGTGTGCACCGAGGAAGTGATTTGGAGCGGCGGTTTGGGCTGATGGAGGAGAATTCGGCTCAGGGGGAGCTAGCAGGGAAGCCCCAAGATAGTGTGGGGAAAGTCGGCCATTTTAAACGAAGCAGGGATTTCTCCCGCGCTGCCAGACAAACAGGGAAAGAAGAAAGCTAAGTCTAAAAAGGCTTCTGGGCCTGCGGTGCCGGCTTAGTCACCAGTGTTAGGTTTACAGGAAGAGCTGGATACGTTCTTCCCTGCTGATTTTATTCTCGCGATGCACAAGGCCTATTGCCTCAGGAGAGAGCAGGCTCAGGATGGATCAGAGGCTACCCGGGCTTCAGGGTCGCAGAGAACAGAAGTTACAGGGGAGGAGGGACCCGGAGGAGGGTCCCTCGCATAAGCATCGCGATGTGGGGTCCACCGGTGACGGATGGGGTCTGCAGGCCCCTGAACCGTGGCTGGCAGAGGATGGGGAGGTCCTGTCGGAGTCCGGGTTCGATCCGTGGGCCATGGAGCTTGAGGAAGGAGAGCTCACGCCGGGGAAAGATCCTAATTTGTTCCGGGTATTCCGCAGGGAGGAGCTGGGAGCGCTTATGGCTCAGTCCCTGGCGGCGTTGAATATTAGTCTTCCGGTAGCGCCGGAGGAGCCCCTGGAGGACCTGCTGCTCCAGGGATTTAAAGCGGAGCAGAAATGCTTTCCGATTCATAGGGTTATCAAGCAAATGGTAGAATCGGAATGGGAGTGCCCGGAGGCGTCCCTGAGGGGTAGCAGGGCCATAGGGCGCTTGTACCCGATTCCCAAGGAAGAGAAGGAGTTGCTCTGTATGCCAAAGGTGGATGCCTTAGTTGCGGCGGTAAAGAAAAAGACTACCATCCCTGTAGAAGGCAGAGCGGCCCTTAAGGATCTCCAAGATCGGAAGTTGGAGTCTATTCTTAAACAGTCTTTTGACTCAAGTGCGTTGGCATTGCAGGCTGCGACTTGTGGGGCGTATGTATCCAGGGCCTCCATTTGTTGGCTACAAGGGGAGGTTTCTCCGGAAGGGTACGAGAGTCAGTCACCGGAGGGGGCCAAGCTGGAGTCGGCAGCGGCATACTTGGCAGATGCATTTTATGATTTGGTTAGGATCTCAGCTAAGGTGATGGCATCGCTGATTGTGGCGAGGAGATTTCTCTGGTTGCAGAATTGGGCCGCCGACGCCTCCTTTAAAGCGCGGCTCAGTAAACTTCCCTATAAGGGTAAGCTGCTCTTTGGGGAAGCGCTGGAAAAGATTGTCAAGGATTTGGGTGATTCTAAGGGAGGTCAGCAGCCAGAGGATCATCAGAGTTCCGAGACCAGGGGGACCGCAGCACGGTCAGGGAATAGAATTCTGCAGGTTTCGGGCAGCTCGGTATGCGTCTTATCAGAGGGGGCGTTTTGAGGCTAGGCGGCCGTCCTTTCGAGGAGCAAGGGGGTTTGGCAGAGGGTATCTGCCTTTCCAGCAGGTGCAGACCAAGAAGCCACAATGAAGGCGGGCAGGCCCAGGCGGACGTTCCGGTAGGGGGACGTTTGCAGGAGTTTTATTCCGCCTGGGCCGCCATCACCACGGACCAGTGGGTGCTGGAGATCATCCAAAAAGGCTACGCACTGGAATTCAGTCACCCACTGGCGGATGCGTTCGTAGTATCTCCTTGCAAGGCGCAGGGGAAAAGGGAGGCGGTAAGCAGCACTCTTCAAAGATTGTTGCGGCTGCAAGCGGTAGTTCCCGTGCCTCCCGACCAGTGCGGATTAAGTCGATACTCAATCTATTTCGTGGTTCCCAAAAAGGAAGGTTCTTTTCGACCCATTCTCGATCTCAAGCATGTGAATCGGTGTTTGCAGGTACCACACTTCCGGATGGAAACTCTGAAGTCAGTGATTTTGGCAGTGAAACCGGGGGAAGTATTGTCCTCAGTAGATCTCACGGAGGCTTATCTGCACATTCCGATCAGGCCAGATCATCGCAGGTTCTTGCGTTTTGCTGTTTCGATAGGCCATTTTCAGTTCCGGGCACTGCCATTTGGGCTGACAATGGCGCCGCGGACGTTTACAAAGGTAATGGTTGTGGTAGTGGCTGCGTTGTGTCAGGAGGGCATCCGAGTGCATCCCTATTTGGACAACTGGCTGATACGGGCGGACTCGGAAGCAGAGTCTCTTATGGCAACCAGGCGGGTAGTGGCGTTTTTGGAACAGCTTGGTTGGCTAGTGAACCGGGCCAAGAGTCAGTTGAGGCCTGTTCAGCGTCTGGTGTATCTGGGGGCAGCGTTCGACACGGTCGCCGGGTTGGTGTTTCTGCCTGAAGAGAGAATGCTAAAGCTCCAGGGTCAAGTGCAGACTTTGAGTATGCAGGTCCCCACGGCGTGGAGGTACATGCAGCTCTTAGGGTCCATGGCGGCGGAGTTAGATCTGGTGCCGTGGGCCAGGGCACATATGAGGCCGCTACAGAGAGCTCTACTGTCAAGGTGGTCGCCACAAGAGCACCTTCTTTCCTGAAGCTTGTGTGTCCGCAGACGGTAAGGTGGTGATTGGACGCCACGCATCTTCAGGCGGGCATGCCCTTGCAACAGTCGGATTGGGTATTGGTCACAATGGACGCTAGTCTCTCGGGCTGGGGAGCGCATTGTCTGTCGCAAGTGGCGCAAGGCGGTTGGACCTTGGAGGAATCGCGGTGGTCGATCAATCGGTTGGAGATATGGGCAGTGCGGCTGGCGCTGTTTCAGTTGATAGACCTAATAAAGGGAAAGGCAGTTCGTGTTTTCTCCGACAATGCGGTAACTGTGTCCTATATCAATCGGCAGGGCGGCACAGGCAGTGCTTCCTTGTTGGAAGAGAGTCAATGGTGGTTAGAGTGGGCAGAGAGCCATCTAATAGCCTTATCGGCAGCGCATGTAGCGGGCAAGGACAACATTCAGGCCGACTATCTCAGTCGGAATGTCCTGGATCCCAGAGAGTGGGAGCTCAATGCGGCCGTGTTTGTTTATTTATTTATTATTTATTTATTTATTTAAAGTCTCTTTTATACCGCGCTATTCAGCATCAGTGCGGTTTACAATAAACAACGAACATACACATTTCCAATAGTACTTTGTGTTTACATATGAACAGGAAATTCAACTTGGCTAACAGGGTAACTATATACAATAACAATATATACAATTTACAGGCTGGTCATGTGTTCGTATGGTTTCAGACAGAGGAGATTTGTGTGGTCTTCCAGTAATGGATTTGATGGCGACCCTTGCCAATACCAAGGCCGCGAGATTCTTCAGCAGACGCAGGGTGCACATGTCGGAAGGACTCAATGCACTGGAGCAGCCGTGGCCGGCGAACGAGTTGCTTTGTGTGTTTTCGCCATGGCCAATGTTAGGTCGAGTCGTGCAAAGGATAGCAGCTCATGCGGGGCCGGTGATTCTAATTGCGCCGGATTGGCCGAGGAGACCTTGGTATGCTGATTTGATGCGGCTTCGGGTGGAGCCGCCGTGGAGGCTGCCCGATCGGATCAATCTGTTGAGTCAAGGCCCAGTGTTAATGCCACAGGTGGATTGGTTCTTGCTTACGGCATGGCTCTTGAGAGGGAGCGGTTGCGGAGACGAGGGTACTCCGCAGCAGTAGTAGGGACGATGTTACAGTCAAAGAAGCGGTCTGCGTTTCTGTCGTATGTTAGAGTGTGGGGCATTTTTGAAAATTGGTGCGCAAACAAGGGTGTTAAACCGTTCGCCTCGGGATTGCCGGTCATTTTGTTCCTTCAAGGAGACCTAGAGAAGGGTCTAGCGCTCAGTTCCCTTAAGGTGCAGCTGGCCGCCTTGGCGTGTTATAGGGGTCGAGTTCAGGGCTCTGTTGACTCATCCAGATGTGGTGCATTTTTTCAGGGCAGTAAAGCATATTAGGCCCCAATCAGGCAGGTGGTTCCGCCGTGGGACTTGAACTTGGTACTGGAGGCGCTCTCCGTTCCTCCCTTCGAGCCAATGGCAAAGGTGTTGTTGAAGCATTTGACTTGGAAGACGGTTTTCTTGGTGGCGTTGTGTTCCGCGAGGAGGATTTCGGATCTTCATGCGCTCTCGTGTAGGGAACCGTTTCTTCAGTTTTTGGCAGAGAAGGTGTTGTTGCGTCTGGTACCCTCCTTTCTGCCCAAAGTGGTATCGACCTTTCATGTCAATCAGTCTATTGCTCTTCCAACCTTTCCACGTTTAGAGGGGGATAGGGAGCAACAGTCCCTGAGGAAATTGGATCTCGGCAGGGTACTCCGTCGATTATCTCAAGGGGACGGAGGCTTTTCGTAAGACAGATCGGTTGTTTGTGCTCTTTTCGGGTCCGCGAAAGGGGGAGGCGGCTTCCAAAGCTTCCCTTGCTCGCTGGGTAAGGCAGGCTATTGGAACAGCATATGTGGCACAGGGAGCGGTTCCTCCTAAGGGACTCGGAGCTCATTCTACTCGGGGGCAAGCAACGTCTTAGGCAGAGTTCGCTTTGATTCCTCTGATAGAGATTTGTAGGGCAGCGACTTGGTCGTCCCTTCACACTTTTGCAAAGCATTATAGATTGGATGTTCAGGCTAGGGGAGGCGCAAATGTAGGAGCTGCAGCCATTGTAGCTGGATTGGCGGGTCCCTCCCGTATTTAGGTACTGCTTTGGTACAACTCTACCTGTTCCTGGACTGGCCTGGAGAGACGAATAGGAAGGAGAAATTAGACCTTACCTGCTAATTGTCTTTCCTTGAGTTCTTTCCAGGCCAGTCCAGGACCCTCCCTCTTCATTTGCGTTTGGGGGGGTTGGCCTGGGGGTGGCGCTACAGTATTCGGCAAGCTGTTCGGCAGCAAATTATAGGACGGTCAAGAGTATGTCTGATGTAGTTTCAGCATGGGAGCAGTTAGGCGTCTGAATCAGTCCGTGAGGAGGGCTCTGTCTGCCTGTTGTGTCTCTCTAGGAGGGGTATGAGCAGGGCTCCTGGTTGGAAAAAAAAAAAGGAAGGAGATAAGATGAGAAGTTCTGGTTTTTATGGTACTTTCTCCGTTTTTAGTTTAGTTGATTCGAAGGCAGTGGATATGGAGCTGCTTTGCTAATCGAAGACTGAGTCTCTGGCACCAGGGGGAGCTGGATAGGATGTCAGGAAGACTCTGTGATTCAGTCCTCAGCTGCTGGAGGGGGCTGACAACCCTACCTGTTCCTGGACTGGCCTGGAGAGAACTCAAGGAAAGACAATTAGCAGGTAAGGTCTAATTTCTCCTAGTTACCTATATGAATGTAAAGTATATTTTCTTTTCTCCTGAACAGTTCCGTGCTTTCTTAGACCTAAAGAAGACCTTAGTTCAGTGAATTGTGGATAGGGGTGGTGGCTTGAGAGGGTAGATGCTGTAGTAGTCGTGCTTAAGCCAGGTTTTCTTTTCTTCTTTGTACATTCTCTGCCCTCCCATGGTCTAAGCTATAGCACTCTTGTTACTTATGAAAGTGTATACTTGTGATTTTGTTAAATTGATATAAATATTAAAAAAAAAAATAAAACAAAAAAAACAAATGGCACAATTCAAAAAGTCCATAATTTATCTTATCACCAACACTGATAAAAATGATACTAGAAGAGCTAACATTCTACCTAATATTTAAATGCCTAATGAAGGGCCTGAAAGCTTTTCTATCAACACCACCCTCCTCAGTCTACTGACCCATTGCTCTTTATTTGGAGGCACCATTTGCTTCTAACAAAATGCTAAAATCCCAAGGGAATCAAGGGGTTACTTAATTAAATATGCACACCTTCCCTCAATCATGAGTTGAAAAACCGCAACACATTTGAAATGAAGCTAAGAGAATTTTTGCAATGTATAAGCAACCCTAGGTACTGGCCGCTTAAAGCAGATACTAAAGACTTCCGTCAAAATTAAATACTGCTTACTATACATTATTAAAGAGAAATCCTTGCAGAATTATTTTGCTACGCATTTTTTCAAAATATAATTTTTTTACATTTTATACATTTTTTAAATATTTTTTTCTCTTCATCCAGGTGGATGCTCTTCATACCTATTGTATGTATTTTTAATGTCTGGTTTTTTTTTTTTAATTAACCCCTGATGAAGGTGGTAGCTGAAATGTGGCAATGTATGGTGTGTGACCACATTTTTTTTCCTTAACCTAAGACATTTTTATTCTCTTTGTGCATATTCTTTCTTCCAAGAAATGTTAAAGTGACCTGAATACAGTATATGTTAATGACTTTAGGCTTGAATTTGGTATGTTCTGTTAATCATTGTAAAGGTTAAAGCTAATTCTTCATTGATAGCCAAAACTTAAAGGGCTAGATTTAATAGCATACTATGCATTATTGGTAGTTAGGTCCCATCAAATAAAATACAATTTGCAACCTTTTTTATTTATTGAACCCTGGAAGAACATGTATATTTAGCAACCCCTCAGCATTTGACAGCTATATTAAATGTTCCAATTCAGCAGAAGCCGTCCAGTCATCTTTATAGCTTTTGACATACTCGTATAAATACAAAATATGATGTCAGGTGAGAACCGTAAGTCTCATTAACCTGCCTGGTTACTTCTGTTAATGACTGTCTTCTGCTATAATTCCTGTGCTGAGAATTCATAGCCCAGTAAAATTCAATTACTGAAGAAATGGTGCTCATCTTTATGCTGCAGCTGTACCAAGCAAAAGTCCTACTCTGTAATGTTTGTAGAGGTTCTGGAACTAGGATGTTCTTGTTTCCTTAAACTCTGCTTCTTTATCCTGCTAAGCCAGTTCAAATGAGGGGGTTATGCTCTCCAGCCAGCAGGTGAAAGCAGACCAGAAAACTTTCAGCGATATCATCACTTATATATATGCTGTTGCAGCACTGAAAGAAGACAGTATTGTCTGCCTCCAGTAGGAGTCAAGGTGTGCGAACTGGTGCAACAATGCAGATAGGCCTGTTTACCCTGGTCTAGATCATGGTCTTGTGGCTTGTATGTTTGAAACCTTGGTCCAGCGTTTGCTTGGATTTGGGTATGCCCATTGCCTCCTCAAGCAGATAGTTGCCCTGTGTCTAGCAGGATTACCCACAGGCTTCAGCACTGGAGGGCCATAGAGGTCAGGAAAAACCCACAGAGCTCCTCAGAGGGAGGGCAGAGATTGGTAATTTGTGCCCAGGCTCCCCTTCCTCTCACTGTCCTATTTCTGCATGCTCGACTTATTTTTCCCCATTTTTTAATTTTGTGCAGTTTATTTGGCTCTCTTTGCTGCTTGAATAAAGCAACTTAAAAAAAATGCTTTCAGGCAAACGGGCTTTCCCAGGCCTGTGTGGCTAGCTGGGGAAGGTCCAAGAGGTGTAGCAATTCCCTTACTGATCGGGGGGTTCACGGAGGTATACTGTTTGTGACTCCTGTTGCATGAGCTCCGTGACTGGCTCTTTTTGCTCTGAGTGCAATGGAGAAGTCATGGAGCATATTTTTTCAGCAATATTAGGACCTCCATGTGGGTCCAGGGCCCAGTGCTGATTTTGCTGCCTCTGACATCTCCCATGACTCTCCTGGTGGTGGGAACAGTCAACTTCCCTTTCCCCCACTCCCTTCTTTCCCCCCCCCCCCACTCCCTCCTCCCCCTTCCCTTCTTCCCCCCCCCCACTCCCTCCTCCCCCCTCCCTTTTTCCATTCTCCCTTTTGGCCCCTTCTTCCTCCTCCCCCTATGGGGCTAGTATTTTTATATATACATTTTCACTAGTGTGTTTTATATTTTAAATATGCTCCTTTCTGTTGAGCCTTCTCTTTTAACTATTTTCAATTTATTTATTCATTTTCCAACAGGTGCCATGTAAGCCCTCCTTTTTCCTATTTTGTCGTCATGCATTCAGTATGTTTTGAGCCATGGAGCTCTTCATTTCCATTGTTTTATTCTCTTTGGAGAGCTCATCAACTGTTTACTTTTTTACTTTTTATTTATTTTTTATCCTATTATTTATCAATGGTATTTTGATTTGGTTCACAGTAGCCATGGATGCACAATTCATGATGGCTGTTAATCACATCATCCGTTTCCTGATTTTGTTTGCTATATGTGTTGGAACAATAACAAGGTGAATGAATTCCCAATATCATATAATGTCAGATCAGGATGCCCCTTCGCAACCCCTATTCCCCTTCTTTGACTTTTAATATGGAATTTTAGAATTGGTACAGTATGGTTTCACTATACATACACATTTTTTTAGTTTTTTTATTCTTTTTGAGTTGGTTAAATTGTTTTTACATCGCGGAGACCTTTTAATATACCCTTTTTAAGTTTGCCATATGTTTTTACATCGCAGAAACCTTTATCTTCTCCTTTTTAGGTCCGGTTTTATTTATATACAAACGTATGAGAGACATGTCTTGGCGATCCAGTGGTGTGGCTTTTAGCCATATGTTAAGATTAATGTATGGGTACTTCTGTTCTCCAGCGAAAAAGTGCATACAGAGTTTTATTGTGGCTTTGAGCTCGTTCAGCTTTGACCTTGTTGATCGAGGTTTGTTTAGCTCTTTTAATTTGGATCCTTTTAATCGTTGAATTTTATAATAAGCTATTTGCTTTGATATAGTTTGGTGCCTTACTGTCAGTGCTTTTATTTTCATTTTTTAGTTTTGCCTTTGTGAGTCCTGCATGGCTTTTTGCAACTGGCATTAAGTAATAAAGCTGCTCAACATTTGCCAACTCTGATTAACTTCGAAGTACGCTGCTGCCCCTTTTCACACTGTAACATAAATGATGGAACAACTAGAGGCATACGACTCCCCCTTTTTTGATCAAACCTGCATTAGTCTTTTTTTTTTTATTTATGAACAGTTTTTCATTACATTATATGTATTTATAGTCTTTTATGTTTGATCCGAAGGTCAAATCCTGTTGAACTCTGACCCCAGTTTTGGCACGTGTCCTTTAAAAGGACACAAATCACTCTTTTTCTTCCTGCAGTCCGGTGTTTTTTGAATGTGCTGCTTTTAATGAAAGAGTCAAATAACTGTATGGTTTACACTTTAATGACTATATACCTTTTAGAGCCCATATTTTTTGAACTTTAGTTTCACTTTTAATTTTTAGGACAGTCTACTTGCTCTGCTTTTATCGGCATTACGGTAAGTTTAATACAAGAAGTTACAATGGTTTTTCCCTCTCTTCTATCCCTATAAGCACAGTTTTTTCGTTTTCATGCAGATTTTGTTTGCACTGTAGGTTTTTTTTTTTATAATTGTGCAGAATTCTTTTACTAACAAGAACCTTGACATTCACAGCCATACTGTTTGTACTTTAGAGATTTCACGTCTACGATCTGTCTAGGTTTTTTTTAGCAACAACTTGTGTCTTCCTTGTCCCTCCTCACGTTGTTGTACTTGGCAATATGCAGTATCACACTTTTGCTTTCCTTTAAGTTTGTCTGGTCCACAGCCTTTCTGTTTTATTGGTTTACTTCTCAGATGTTAATACACAATGCTTTAATATTTGACATTTTTAGCACATTGGTTTTATAAAGACACATTGGTATTTATTTATTCATTTCATCAACTTGTGTCTGCGTTGGTTTTTAAATGCATATTTTTATTTTTGTTTTTGTTTTTGTATCTTAATATGGTTATTTTTATGACTCTTATGTTTTTGCGATTTATATTTGAGGCAAATACCCCCCTGAAGAAGGCATCCAGCCGAAACGCGTTGGGGTTTTGAATAAACGTTTATAACCACCACTGTTTGGCGCACCTGTTTTGTACTGCTTGTATTTATACCTACGGGTGTTTGTGCTCTACTTTGGTCTGCTCAGCTGAAGGGGAGCATGGTGAGACTGATACAGACCCAAGTCAGCAAGAACAGAAGGATCCTCCAGGGCCCAAGGTCTGCTCTTAGCTAGCTTTGAGTAGCAGCTCTTGAAACGGATCATGGGTTGTTTCCAGTCTCTGGTAGCTGTGTGGCAGTCCCCCATGCAGGGGTTTGAGGCCCTGACTTCCCCTACAGGGTGCTCGGGCATCTGGCATCTCCCCCTCTAGTGGAAAAAGGGTTAACTTCGCCACCCTTCATTTTCACCTGTTCGGGGGCAATATTTTCAAATGGATGAGTTTTGTGCATACCATGACAGCCACGTACCTCACTTCTAAGCCAGGGTATGTGGAGTATGTTCTCAGTCTCTCCAATTTACTGCTAATACTTGGCGTAGTACTTGAATGGTGCCAAAGAGACCCTCCCTCTGGAGTTCATAATATATTATGTGAATGGGTAATTTATCAAGGTATGCTTGAAAAAGCCTCTTAATTAGACCTGTGGCACCCAACACGATGGGAAATAACGCGATGTCTTTCTGACAGATTTTCTTGGTCTCTGACTGCATTTCTTGGTACGTGAAGATTTTTTCCCTCTAAAAGTGATTCACAGTCATCGCTTGGAACTAACACCTCTATAATCAATGCCATTCTGGTGTTTTTCTCCTTTACCTCTATATCCAGCTTACTCGCTTCCAGCTTTTTATAGGTCAGAATGGGAGTGTACCAAGTGATCATAACCTCTTCATTCTCTGTAATTCTTTTAGGTTCATGATCCCAGTGCTTTTCAGGCATAGTGATGTAGTATTTAGAGAATTTCCAAAGGATGAGGTGTTCCATTTTATTGTGCCTTTCTGTATATACATTTTCTGCCATCAGAATTTCACATCCAGCTATGAAGTGAGTCACTGTTTCCAGCTCTCTCACAGAATCGATATGTCTTTTTTGCCTGTTTTTTTCAATGTTTGCTGTAAACTATCTTGTCTGTAAGCTGCTGTCCCTGGTAGCAGCTATCAACCTCTTAACCTTCGGTTTCAGTTCACCTCTCCTTAACGATTCATGTGTTCATTCTTGATCGACAAAGGGTTCCAGGAGTAACATTCTGTATGTCCCACTATATTTGTGCATTTGCCACTTGTTTTTCCTTGTTTGTTCTAATTCTTTGAAGAGGAGTTTTCTCTTGTTTTGCAAATTGTTACTTCCTTCCCCGTGTATGCTTGTGGATTCTCACTCATTCTTTCTGGTCGTTGGAACACTTCAAGTTCAATGATAGAGATAGATTCTGGACGTTTTACTTGCATATTGCAGCACTGTTTGCGTATTTTGGATCCGATGATAGGTAGGTCTAGAGACCCATGATAGTAGCTACGTAGATGAGTGGATGAGTAGCCTAGTGGTTAGAGCAACTGCCTAGTATCCAAAAGATCAAGAGTTTGATTTCCACTGGTGCTCCTTGTGATTTTGGGCAAGTCACTTAACCCTCCATTGCCTCAGAAGAAAAGGCCTGGCAATCTTTTTCCAGTTATACATTGCCAAGAAAACCCAGAGGGCGCTGGGTCGCCAGGAGTCAGCACTGACTTGACAGCACTTTAAAAAAAAAAAATTAAAAAAAAATTGAATCAGTCTCTGAGGCCTAGCCCTCCTTCAGCTCTAGGGATGTATAATCTTGGCATACACTGATTCTTGTAAAATCATGGACATGGAAGAGTTTTTTTGTTCGCAAATCCATTTGTTAGATCTTTAAGAGGCCAGTCCACAATCCCAAAACTGTATGAGTGTACGGGAATTGTCAGCTGATTGATGGCTTGTATCATATTCCGTGATGTTAAAGCACTTTTCAATAATTTTAATCTCCTTATTTTATTTATTTAGCTGTATTTATATCCCGCTTTTCACTGGGTCAAAGCGGTCAATTGGGGGATGCATTTAACACAAGGGGATATGAGACACATATGTTAATACTTACAGGGAACATGGGCAATGGAGGGTTAAGTGGCTTGCCCAAGACTACAAGGAGTGACTATAGGACTAGAAATCCCAGTCCCTCCGGCCTGAGATTGCTGTCCCCAGGTGGGACTTGAACCCCCGGCCCTTCGGCCTGAAGTACCTTGTCCTAACCACTAGACCACTCCTCCCTCTCCTGTAGGTATTCTTTACTGATCTCGGTAAATTCTGCTTGAGTATTGTTCCTTCCTGTACTCAGAGAAACTTATATACGTCTTCCTCTTCAAGGTCCTTGATGTCACAGCCTTCAGCCAGGGAAATGTCTGTTTGCTTTGAAAGACCAGCTCTCCCCCTCTGGGGGGGGAAGAGTCTGGTGAGGAGAGGGCTCTGTCTACAACAGGTGAATTACCTGGTGGAAGGAAAAGATCATTGCTGATCAGTCTTTTTTACAGAAGGCTTTCCCACCCTTACTCGGGATGCCATAATGGCTCTGCACATTATGGAGTCATCTTGTGTTCTCTCATCGGGGGACGCTGGAACTGGGGCAGAGGTGTACTAAGTTCCTGACTCGGCTGTATCCTCTATCTGAAGGGGAAATGGAACAACTTTTCAGGATCTCTAAGATGGATGCCTTGGTCATGGCGGTGAAGAAGCACATGACCATGCTGGTGGAAGGTAGTGCTGTGCTGAAGGAGACTCCATAATAGGAGGTTCCTGATCGTCCCTCCAGTCTAGTCCCGGAATCTCTGGGGTTGTCAACCTCCTCTAGCAGCTTTGGAGACTGAGAAACTTCACTCCTGTGATGTCACCGTATATAAGGGCTGGCACCGCCTCCACACTCCAGTTTATCAGTCTCCAAAGCAGCTAGACGGGTGGTGAGCCCAGGGGTTTCAGGGCTCACTAGAGAAACGATTAAGTAGAGTGGTAGGAATAAAAAAAAAAAAAAAAAAAGAAAGAAAAGAACAGTAGAAGGGGAAAGCTAGTTTAATTTATCTGCCTGCTGTGCTGGGAGATAAGCTGCTTTCTCCAGGACCAAGCAGGAAGTCAGTCCTCACATATGGGTGACGTCGGCGCCGACGGAGCCCTCGCGGAGCAATTTTCCCCAGCTTTCAAAGAAAGCCTTTGGGAATTGCAGCGCGCATGCGCGGTCGCCTTCCCGCCCAAGGGTGCCATCTTAGCCAGTCGTCTTTTTTCCGCGGAGCCCTACAGACGTACCCGTCGTGTCCCCGCTAAAAAAGTTGATTTTCGTGAGTTTTTCTCTTTTTTCACTTCGGTTCGACGCCGGTCGTTTTCCTGCCTGGACTCGCTGCGCCGTTGCGAATCCTTCTCTTATTTTTCGGTTTTTCTGATTTTTGGTCAGTTTCGTTTTCGGTTTTTCGCTGGCAGCCCGGTCCTTTGACCTTGCAGGGGCCCTTTTTCCCCCGATGGCTGCCAGTGGTTTCAAGCGGTGTGGTCAGTGTGACAGAAATATGTCACTCACTGACACACACGATAATTGCCTCCGCTGCCTAGGCCCGGATCATGAAGAAATGATCTGTGGAGCCTGTGGCAAAATGTCCTCCAAAGCGTTGAGGAGTCGGCGGCATCAGCGGGATAGAATCTTCGCTGACCCCAGCCGTACCCGGACCTCTTCGGAGGCCTCGGCATCCAGAGGCTCCAGCTCTGGCCATCGCCGAAGCTCCTCCGACAGGGGTTCTCCCTCCGGAGACCATCGACGGAAGACAAAACCCGCGAGGGCGGCGTCGGTGGACGCTCCTGGCTCCGCGAGGGCCAGGTCGCATAGCCCCGACAGCCGTCCTGGGTCTTTGGAGAAGGAGCACCTCCCGAAGCGACCTCGCCTGGAGTCGGAGTTGCCTGCTCGGGTAAGTCCTGTAGTCCTTCTGGACTCGCCTCCGAGAGGTCTGACGTCGGGCCCGACGCCGTCGGGGCCCGAGTCGGGGGCTGCTGGGTCACCTGAGGTCGGACTCAGGTTGACGGCCTTGGAGAGCAGACTATCTGCCTTCATGGACCAGCAGCGGGCACTGATCGCTAGCCTCGCTGGCGCCACTGCCCCGACCGCCGGGACGTCGACGTCCAAGTCGACCCCGGAGACCGAGCCGATCCTCGAGTCCATGCGAACTCGAGTCAATCCTCGGTCGAGGTCACCCTCGGCCTCCCGTTCGGGACCGAGGTCGTCGCCGCCGACTCCCTCGACGTCGGGGCGGCCGACGCCTCCGCCTGCCCGAGCCGACCCCACCGATTCCTCCTCGGAGTCGGCCTGGGAGTCTGAAGAGGAGGAGTCACCTGATTCCTTTCGGACTCGGTGTGTCCCCTCGGACTCACCTGAGTCCGAACCTCGGAAACAGTCCCCTCCGGAGGATGCCCGGTTCTCGGACTTCGTCAGGGAGATGGCCAAGGCTTTGGCCTTCCCTGCGGATCCCGAGGAGGAGCCTCGAGCCGAAGAGCTCGACGCTCTTCAGTACGACTCTCCCGCCCGGGAGCACTTTACTGTACCGGTTCCTCCCATGCTGGAACGACTACTCTTCCGCATGTGGGAGAGTCCGGCCTCGTCGCCGGTATTGAGCAAGCGGGTCGATTCCATCTATCGAGTCCGCAAGAGTCCTGGCTTCCAAAAAGCACAGCTGCCACACCATTCCATGGTAGTGGAATCGGCCATGCATAGGCTTAAGAGCCAAAAGATGCACTCCTCGGTGCCTCCTGGCAGGGAGGCCCGTAACCTGGATGGCCTTGGTAAGAAATGTTTCCAGGGCTCTATGCTGGCTTGTCGTGTCCAGACCTACCAGCTATACATGGGCATGTATCTCCGAGACCTGGCTAAAGAGATAGCCGGATTCTCCGCTGGACTGTCCGAGGAACCTTTGCGGAGGTTCCTGGCCTTGACAACTGGTATTCGGGAATGCTCCGAATTCATGTCCCGAGCAGCCTATGATGGCTTTGAAGCATCGGCTCGTGTGGCCGCAGCTGGCATCGGTGCCCGCCGACAGGCTTGGCTTCAGTCGTCTGACCTTGAACCTTGGGTGCAGGACAAGTTGGTCGATGTCCCCTGCAGAGGTGAGAACCTCTTTGGCAAGCCCATGGCTGAAAAGGCTGCACAAATCGAGACGGAGACTCTCACCAGGACCAGGCTTTCTAGGAAGACCTCCGCCCCTTCCCAGAAAAAGAAGGGCTCGGGAAAGAAGTCCTTTTACCCGAGGAAGGCGGCTGCCTATAAACACTACCCTCAATATCAGGCCCCCGCAGCTTCCCAACAGGGTCAGCAGGCCAAGGGACGGGGTAACGGGTCCCGTAGGCAGCAAGCCCCCAAGCCTGCACCACCAGCCCCTGCTCAGCAGGGTGGGGGTTTTTGACTTTCTCAGCATAGCCTCTCCCCCTCAGCCGGTTCCTCCCAGCACCGGAGGCCGGCTGGTTCACTTCGCCCACAGGTGGTCCAACATCACTTCAGATGCCTGGGTGCTTCAAGTCGTGCGAGAAGGATATCTTCTCCACTTCCATCAGGTCCCTCCCTCTTATTTTCCGGGAGAACCTCCTCGACTCCCTCTGCACAGGGACTTACTCCTTCAGGAGTTAGCAAGTCTTCTTCAGGAACAGGCGGTGGAACCGGTGCCCCACCACCTGAGAGGTCAAGGCTTTTATTCCAGGTATTTTCTGATACCAAAAAGGACAGGAGGCCTCAGACCCATCCTGGACTTGCGCAACCTCAAGTTCCTCGTGCGGGAAAAGTTCAAGATGCTTTCCCTTGGAATCCTTCTGCCCTACCTCCAGCAGGGAGATTGGCTATGCTCCTTAGATCTAAAGGATGCCTACACGCACATCCTCATCCACCCAAGCCACCGCCAATACCTAAGGTTTGTGGTGGCAGGAAATCACTACCAGTACAGAGTACTGCCCTTTGGCCTATCCTCCGCACCGCGAGTCTTCACAAAATGTCTCGCGGTGGTGGCGGCCTATCTCAGGCTTCACGGCCTCTATGTCTTTCCGTACCTCGACGACTGGCTCATCAGAGCGTCGTCCTCTCCGGCAGTCACCAACGCCACACACCGCACGGTGACTCTTCTGCAGTACTTGGGCTTTGTCATAAACTTCGCAAAGTCCACTTTGCTCCCCTCACAGGATCTCGAGTTCATCGGCGCAAGACTGCACACTCCTCAGGCTCGAGCTTTCCTGCCTCTCGACAGGGCTCAACGGCTCATGGACCTAGCCGGCCGTTTTTGCAGCCAGTCCCTGGTCTCCGCCAGGCGCTTCCTGAGACTACTCGGCCATATGGCTTCCACCGTCCACGTGACCCCCAATGCTCGCCTGGATATGCGGCCTGCTCAATGGTGCCTTCGCAAGCAGTGGCAACAGGCCACCGGCGGACTAGCCGACTTAGTGCGCATCTCCGGGCTGCTGGCCTCTTCCCTACAGTGGTGGCTTCATCGGCCGAACCTGGTGACCGGAATGCTGTTTCAGTCGCCTCAGCCGGCTCAAGTGCTGACGACCGATGCTTCCCTCCTGGGTTGGGGAGCACATTGCCAGGGGGCATGTACTCAAGGTCTCTGGACCGCGTGGGAGTCTGCTCAACAGATCAACTTCCTGGAGCTCAGAGCAATCCGTCTGGCGCTCAAGGCTTTCTCCCACCTGACTTCTCACCAGTCCGTCCTTGTCCAGACGGACAATCAAGTTGCCATGTTCTACGTGAACAAGCAGGGGGGCACGGGCTCCTTCCTTCTCTGCCGAGAAGCTCAGAAGCTCTGCTCTTGGGCCGTCAGTCACGGCATTCTTCTCAAGGCAGTTTATCTCCCAGGCCAAGAAAATTGCCTGGCGGACAAACTCAGCAGGATACTCCAGCCGCACGAGTGGCGTCTGGATCCCTTGGTAGTTCAGAAACTCTTTCTGAAGTGGGGCCTCCCCACGATGGATCTCTTTGCCAGTCCTCTCAACCGGCAACTTCCTCGCTTCTGCTCTCGTCAGCCACATCCCCTTCGGGTAGCGGCAGATGCTTTTCTACTCTCATGGTCGGAAAGCCTTCTCTATGCTTTTCCTCCCATCCCGCTAGTCTCTCGAACTCTATTCAAGGTTCTCCGGGACAAAGCTTCCATGATCCTGGTGGCTCCTCGCTGGCCCAGACAGCCGTGGTTCCCACTCCTGTTACAATTAGCGGTAGAGGATCCGTTCCCTCTGGGGTTTCAACCGGATCTCCTAACACAGGATCAGGGGTCTCTGCTACACCCCAACCTCAGATCTCTCAACCTAATGGCCTGGCGGCTGAAAGGGTAGTCCTCGCTCCCCTTCTCCTGCCGGCAGAGGTGGAAGAGGTCGTCCTAGCTTCTCGGCGTCCTTCTACCCGCAAATGCTACGCCCTTAAATGGCGTCGCTTTTCCGTTTGTGTACAGCAGTCTCAGGATCCCTTCTCCTGCTCGGTGTCGGTGATCTTGCAGTACCTGCTCTCACTCTCTAATCTGGGACTTAAGTCCAACTCTGTCAAAGTCCACCTCAGTGCTCTTTCAGCACACCATGTGCCGGTGGACGGCAGACCCTTTCCAGCGACCCTCTCGTAGCACGGTTTCTTCGAGGTCTCCTTCTACTTAAACCACCTCTGCGCCCGCCAGCACCTGACTGGGATCTGAATGTGGTTTTACAGCGGATCACCTGTCCGCCTTTTGAACCGATGGCTACCTGTTCTCTGCGTTTTCTTTCGTGGAAAACCTTATTCCTGATAGCCCTCACTTCCGCTAGACGCGTAAGTGAATTGCAGGCCCTCGTGTCTGATCCTCCCTTCACTCGGTTCTACAAAAATAGGGTAGTCCTACGGACTCACCCAAAATTTCTTCCAAAAGTTGTCTCCCCTTTTCACATCAATCAGGAGGTGGTACTTCCAACCTTCTTTCCCAGGCCTCACTCCAGCCGAGCTGAACGAGTCCTGCATACCCTGGACTGTAGAAGGGCATTGAACTTCTACCTTGACCGTATGCGGGAGCACCGTAAAGCTGCTCAGCTTTTTGTGTCTTTTGACCCCAATAAATTGGGGCTCCCGGTCTACAAGCATACTCTGTCCATCTGGGTTGCTGACTGTATCGCTTGGGCTTATGGGGCAGCCGGACTCTCCTTAGAAAGTCGAGTCACGGCTCATTGTGTTCGGGCGAAGGCTACGTCAGTGGCTTACCTCCACTCTGTTCCGCTGGCAGACATCTGCCGGGCCGCTACTTGGTCTTCGAGCCAGACTTTTGCGGTCCATTACTGTCTCGAGAGGGAGTCCCGCAGGGACAGTGCTTTCGGACAGGCAGTCCTCCGAAATCTCTTCGAGGTTTGAGCAACTCCTACCCTCCATCCCGGATGGGGGCTACCGGTGGGTGATAATTCAGTGAAGATTCCTTCCTTCTGTGCCGCTGAGCTAGAGGGAGCTCATTTTTATGCTTAGGGTCTCCGGTAGCCTTAAACTTGGGAGTCCCATATGTGAGGACTGACTTCCTGCTTGGTCCTGGAGAAAGCGTAGTTACTCACCTGTAACAGGTGTTCTCCAGGAGCAGCAGGAATCAGTCCTCACAACCCTCCCTCCTCCCCGTGGAGTTGCAATCATCTGCTTAAGTTTTTTTGCAAATTTTTATGCTGTCTTTTAGCTATGTCATCAGACTGGCTAAGATGGCACCCTTGGGCGGGAAGGCGACCGCGCATGCGCGCTGCAATTCCCAAAGGCTTTCTTTGAAAGCTGGGGAAAATTGCTCCGCGAGGGCTCCGTCGGCGCCGACGTCACCCATATGTGAGGACTGATTCCTGCTGCTCCTGGAGAACACCTGTTTCAGGTGAGTAACTACGCTTTCCATTGCCTGAGGTCTTCTGTTCCCCTCCCTTCTGCCTATTTCCTTTGGGAGGGACAGTCGGGATCCAGGGGCTGGGGAGGAGAGGAGAGGACCAGCACCCGGTTACCGTCCCGGATCGCAGGGGACAAGATCCGGATGATTAATGGGCTCAGCGCATGCAGATGAGTTGCCTGCTGGCGCTTACAGCTTCTGATTGCAGTCGCAGCTGATTTGGTGCTGTGGGACACCGCATCGGAGAGCTCAGCTTGTAAAACTCCGGCGCAGCTGTGTATCAAGGTCGGAGCAGGGGCTTCTCTTGATCCGCACGCTGACTGTGAGATAAGCGGCCCTTTTTAGGCGGGAAGAGGCAGCGTTCTCAGGGCAGGCCAGACCGCGTGTGTGAGGAGCGGGAAAAATCGCCGGTTTGAATTCTTGGTCTTTGGCGCTCCATATCTCAAACGCAGAGCTTCGTTTTTGATTAATTCCTTCAGGGTTTCACTGGGGGAGCAATTCTGAAGGGAGTGGACTAAAAAAAAACAAAAAACATTTTCTTTTGGTTGAGGTTGGCTGTGCTCAGCACAGCATGCCTTCCAAGCAGCTCTGCCTCTTGTGTGGGGCTAAGCGGAGTTCGGTGTCACAGGAGGGCGTTTGTAGGGGTTGTGCTCCAGAGTTGGAGGCCAGGGAGTTAGTCCCTGCGCCTGAGCCTGAGGTGCAGGGAGATTTGGAGGGGGGGGGGGGGGGAGAGCCCCTTGTTCCATCTCTGCCTGCTACGGAGCCGGGGCTTAGTGCAGCTTCGGGATCTCAGCTCCAGATGTCTCAGCAGCCTCTAGTGGGGAGTTTAGCGTCAATTTTTTTGTCAGATTTTATGGCATTGCTCCAAAAGACCTTGTCTGGCTCTCAGGGGGTGCCATCAGCAAGTACCTCCGCGGCTGGGCCTGGGCAGAAGAGATCAAGCTCACCTTTGTCAGCTGAAGCGCCTGGCGTCTGTGCCAAGAGGGCTAGGTTAGATAAGGATCGCCTAGATCAATCAGTCGTCTCAGAGGACTTGCGTTCGGAGGAGGCGGACATGGAAAGGGATCTGGAGGATCTCGAGGAAGGTGAGATTAGGGAGCAAGAGGACCAGGCACGAGTAGTTAGTGTTCCGTAGGGACGAGCTGCCGGCGCTAATAGCGGAGTCTCTTAAAGCGCTTAATATGCCGGACGCTGGTCCAGCAGAGGATGCTTCTCTGGAGGATCCCCTGCTGCAGGCAGTTCGGAAGACGCAGAGAGCCTTTCCGGTACATAGAGTGTTTAAGGAAATGATTCAGGAAGAATGGGACATGCCGGAGGCCGCCCTAAAGGGGTCCAGGGTAATGGCTAGGTTGTACCCTCTCCTAGATTAGGATCGGGAGCTCTTTCAGGCTCCGAAGGTGGATGCCGCAGTGTCGGCAGTGACCAAGAAGACTTACTATCCCGGTGGAGGGGTCAGCGGCACTTAAGGATCCGCAGGACCGCGAGTTTGGAACTTTGCTGAAACAGGTTTTTGAAGCTAATGCTTTGTCCTTACAGGCGTCTATTTGTGGGGCCTGGGTGGCGAGAGCTTGCGTGCGCTGGGCGCAGCGGGTCCAGGGCGACCATTCGGGAGAGGTGTCCGAGGAGGCATCCAGGTTGGAATCCGGGGCGGTGTATCTGGCCAACATTCATTATGATCTCATCCGGGGGTTATCGAAGAGTATGGCGTCAGTGGTTGCTGGAAGGAGATGTCTTTGGCTGCGGAATTGGGCAGCCGATGGTTTGTCCAAGGCGAGGTTGAGTAGGCTTCCCTTCAGGGGTAAGCTGCTTTTTGGCGAGGATTTGGACAAATTGGTGAAAGATTTAGGAGAGTCTAAGGGAGGTAGGTTACCAGAGGACAAACAGAAGCAGGGCCGTGCTGCTCCAGGGCCTCGGACAGCAGTGGGACTTTCGCCGGTTCAATCCCCCTTGGGGAGATCAAACACCGCGCGGGCATTTCCCTAGTAGATCCCAGGGATTTCGAGGGTTCCGTGGAGCAAACAGAGGTTTTACAGCTGCGTCCTCGTCCTCTACCTTTAAGAAGTCACAATGAAGTCAGGGGAGTCCAGGGGGAGTTAATTCCCATAAGAGGTCGGCTATGGGATTTTTACCCTGCCTGGACCCAACTCACGTCCGATCAATGGGTGTTAGAAGTGATCCGAGAAAGTTATGCGCTGGAGCTGCAGCGGCAGGTGACCGATTCTTTCGTTCGGTCGCCGTGCAACGCTCTGGCAAAGCGAAAGGCGGTGCAGGAAATGGTGCAAAGGCTTCTACGGCTCAGAGCAATTGTCCCGGCTCCTACCGACCAGTTAGGATGCGGTCGATACTCCATTTACTTTGTGGTTCCAAAAAAGGAGGGATCATGGCGACCCATTCTGGATTTAAAAAGGGTGACTCGCTGTCTGTGCGTATCTCATTTTCGGATGGAGACCCTCCGGTCCGTCATTCTGGCGGTGAGAAAAAGGGAGTTTCTGACGTCCCTGGACCTATCGGAGGCGTATCTGTACATTCCGATTCGAAGGGAACATCAGAAATTCCTCAGGTTTGCAGTGCCTATGGGGCACTTCCAGTATCAAGCGCTCCCATTTGGCCTCGCAACTGCGCCTCGAACATTCACCAAGATAATGGTGGTAGTAGCGGCGGCCTTACGGAAGGACGGAGTCTTGGTACACCCATACCTGGACGATTGGTTGATCAGAGCAAAGTCCAGGGTGGAAAGTGTTGCGGCTACGGCCAAGGTAGTAGCTCTGTTACAGAGTCTCGGTTGGGTGGTCAACGTAGCAAAGAGCAAATTGGTTCCGTCTCAGAATCTAGAGTATCTGGGAGCGCGCTTCGATACGAGTGTGGGTCGAGTTTTTCTGCCTCGGCAGTGGATGCTGGGGCTCAGGCAGTTGGTGCGTCGTTTTCTAAATCAGCAGTCTCCAACGGCCTGGGACTACCTGCAGGTGTTGGGGACAATGGCAGCGACACTAGAGTTGGTACCATGGGCACGGGCTCACATGAGGCCTTTGCAACGGGCGCTGTTAAGGAGGTGGTTGCATCAAAGAGATTCGCTGGGCCATTGGTTGGCTTGCCCCCTGCAGACTCGTTTGGCACTAGCTTGGTGGCTAAGGCCAGGGGGTCTGGAGAAGGGAATGTCGTCGGAAGCTCCGGATTGGGTCTCTCTCACGACGGATGCCAGTCTGTTCGGCTGGGGTGCCCATTGTCAAGATCATCTGGTACAGGGCCAGTGGTCCGAGGTGGAAAAGACGTGGTCGATCAACTGATTAGAGTTGAGAGCGGTGGCGCTGGCTCTGCGGGAGTTATGCCCCTTCATTCAGGCGAAGGCCATGCGGGGGTTCTCCGACAGCGCCACGGCGATGGCTTACGTAAGTCAAGGAGGGACCAGCAGCGTGGCGCTGGAAGACGAAGCGGAGAGCTTGTTCGAGTGGGCGGAGAAGCATCTGGTGGCCTTATCGGCGGCGCATGTCGCGGGAGTGGACAACGTGGAGGCCGATTTTCTAAGTCGGGTAAGAGTGGACCCTGGGGATTGGGTTCTACACCCAGAGGTATTTGCGATGTTAGTACGACGCTGGGGAACTCCAGTGATGGTTCTCATGGCGACCTTTGTCTGCAAAGGTCGATCGGTTCTTCAGCAGGAGAAAGGAAAGGATGGCAGGTGGTCTGGACGCTCTCATTCAGGCATGGCCCGAAGGACAACTGCTGTATGTATTTCTGCCGTGGGTGTTGATCAGTCGGGTGATTCAGCGCATAGAACAGCACAAAGAAAGAGTGATTCTAATTGCACCGGATTGGCCGAGACGGCCGTGGTACGCGGACTTGGTCAGGCTCTTGGAGCAGCCTTGGAAGCTCCCCAGTCGCAAGGATCTTCTAACTCAGGGTCCCCTTTGCATGCCTCAGTTGGATCGATTCTCGCTGACGGCCTGGCTCTTGAGCGGGCTAGGTTGAGGTCAAGAGGTTATTCAGCGGCAGTGATAGCTACTTTGCTGAAGGCAAGGAGGAAGTCCACTTCGCTAGCATATGTCCGGGTATGGCGCGTTTTTGAGGCTTGGTGTGTGGAGAGGGGCTTTCGTTCCTTTGAGGGCTTCAGTTCCGCAGGTACTATCCTTTTTGCAGGATGGGTTTCAGAAGGGCCTAGCAGCAGCCTCATTGAAAGTGCAATTGACGGCCTTATCCTGTTATAGGGGGAAGATGCAGGGAGTCTCACTGGGGACCTATGCGGATATAAAGCGTTTTTTGAAGGCCGTAACGATTCTCCAGCCGCCACGTAAGAGAATAGTGCCGGCATGGGATCTGCCATTGGTCTTGGAATCCTTGGGTAGGGCACCGTTTGAGCCGTTAGCGGATGCTTCCTTAAAGGACCTTACACTAAAGGTGGTGTTTTTGGTAGCGGTGGCCTCGGCAAGGAGGGTGTCGGAGTTGCAAGCGCTATCTTGTAGAGAGCCTTTTCTGTCTTTCAGGGATTCTAAGGTGGTTTTGAGGCCCGTTCCGTCATTCTTACCGAAGGTGGTGTCTGCCTTCCATGTAAACCAGGCGGTATCCTTGCCTGTATTTCGCGTCAAAGGTAAGGGTGAGGTGGCGGAGCGGCTTCATCGCTTGGACATTCGTCGGTCTTTGAAGATGTATATTGCTCGAACGGCGTCGTTCCGTCGGTCGGACAGGCTGTTTGTGCTCTTTGCAGGGGCAAAGAAAGGTGAGGCAGCCTCTAAGGGTTCAATTGCTCGATGATTGAAGGAGGCCATCGCTTCGGCATACATGTTGCGAGGTCACCCGGTGCCGGAGGTTTTGCGAGCTCATTCTACTAGGGCGCAGGCGGCGTCATGGGCAGAATGTCGTTTGCCGATGGTAGACATCTGTAGAGCGGCGACGTGGTTGTCTCTGCATACTTTTGTAAAGCATTACCGTCTGGATGTTCAGGCGGACAGAGACACCTGTTTTGGCTCGGCAGTGCTTCAGGCCGGGCTACCAGGACCCTCCCGCTGATTGGGGTTACTGCTCTGGTACATCCCCAGAGATTCCGGGACTAGACTGGAGGGGCGATCAGGAAGGTTAAATTAGACTTACCTGCTAATTGTAGTTCCTGGAGGAACTCCAGTCTAGTCCCATGTCCTGCCCTGTTTCTTGGATTCACTGGGGCCTGAAGCATGGGCTATATTACTGGTAAGCAATACTTTCAGTTCTTTTGTGGGCGGGATGCGGGTAGCGCAGTTATCGCCTGGGAGAGGGTGGTAGTCTGGGTGTAATTTCACAGGTGTGAACAGGAGATCTCAAGGCATTTGGAGAATAGTTTTTCGGGTTAATATTGATAAATAGTTCTGCCAACAGGCTTTTTAGTTCAGTGAGGCAGTTATTGTGTTTTTCTGCAATTCACTACTTGTTGCTCTGGTGAGTCTGCTTTGTCAATAGGTAAACTGGAGTGTGGAGGCGGTGCCAGCCCTTATATACGGTGACATCACAGGAGTGAAGTTTCTCAGTCTCCAAAGCTGCTAGAGGAGGTTGACAACCCCAGAGATTCCGGGACTAGACTGGAGTTCCTCCAGGAACTACAATTAGCTGGTAAGTCTAATTTAACCTTGGAAAGCTGCCCTCAGGAATGCCTTCACTGCTTGGATACCTGGGCTAAGCTTTATGCGAGTGTAATGGCCCAAGCACTCTTAAGCTGGATCCAGCAATTTCTGGACAACTTGGAGGTAGCGAGATGGGAGTCTGGAGCATCATTCGTGGCTGATGCCTACATGACTTGATCAGTATCTCTTCTAAGTCCATGGCAGCGACTGTAGTGGCCCAAAGATGGCTCCAGCTCCAGAACTGGTCTGCCAGTGCTGTGTCCAAACTGTGGCTGAGCAGGGTCCCCTTTTAAAGGAAGGTTGTTCTTTTGAAAGGGCCTGTAAAAGTTGGTGAAAGACCTTTGAGGTGGTCATCCACAGAGGCTCTCTGAAGATAGGCCCAGAGATTCCAGGGGTTCCTCAGGGGGAGGGTGGGAGTGGTTCATCTTATGGTGTTCCATAAACAAGGTGGGTCCTTACAATCATTTCTGGACCTGAAGGCAATCCAATGCCAAGCTAAGAGTGCCCCACTTCTGCATCTACCCCCTCAAGTCAGTCATTACTTCGGTCTAGTAAGGGGAGTTTCTAACTTCTGTGGAGCTATCCAATGCGTACTTCCATATTCTGATGCGGGAGCAACATCAGTGGTTCCTCCCATTTCTGTATCATGGGCTGCCATTTTAAGTTTCATTTCCTACCTTTTGGCTTTGCCACATCACCTCACACCTTCTTTAAAGGTCATGGTGATGGTGACTGCCTTCCTGCATAAGCAAGGAATCCCTGTTCACCTGTATCTGGATGACTGGCTGATTTGGAGAAGTTCAGTGTGGTTTATGGTTTATTTAATTTACTATACTGCCTTTTCAGGGTATGCAAAGTGCTGATCGAGGTGATCCTGTGGCTGTAGAGCTAAGATGGGTAATCAACTACCCCATGAGCAGCCTAGTTCCTTCCCAGGACTTGCAATATCTAGGTACCCACTTCAGTATTCTCTTGATCAAGGTGTTTCTCACCATGGAAAGGTTGGACAAGCTGCAGCTCAGGGATTTTTGCTCTTGGCAGCTCTATAGAGTATAGATCTACCTGTAGCTCCTGTTGTCAATAGTGTTTACCCTGGAACTGGTACCTTGGACTAAGGGACACCACCTGGCTCACTAGTCTCCCTACTCCCAGTTGTTTAAACAGCGCCTTCCTCTTTCCTAGAAGATTAAGGGGGAATTGACCTAGTTGGGTACAAACCTGTCCTCCAATAGACAGGATGCCTCTGGAAATGAGAGATTGGGGAGTGGTCACCATAAATACCAACCTACAGGATTGAGGGGTGCTTTATCTGGGTCAGGTTATTCGAGGGTGGTGGTCCCTGCAGGAAACCACTTGGTTGATCAACAGACTAATGGCCAAAATGATCTGCCTGGCCCTGGAGAGGTTTGTCTCTATTGAAGAGCAGAGCTGTCTGTGTTCTTGGACAATACCACAGCAATGGCAAACATCAAAAAGCAAGGCAACACTAGCAGCACTGATGTGGCCAAAATTGGCAGGGCTCTGTCAGTGCCCACATATTGGGCATCGACAACGTGCAGGCCATCTGCTTCAGTCCAAACATTATGGATCCCACTGAGTGGGAGCTAAGTCCTTGCTCATCTGACTTCATCTTGCAGAGGTGGGGTCTGACACTTTTCAATCTGATGGCCACCCAAGAAAATGCAGAGGTAAAAAACTTTCAACCACAGGAGGGATCCATGGGTGGCTAGTTTGGGATGCCCTTCAGGAATGACCCCAGAAGGGGGGGCTCCTATGTCTTTCCCCTATGGCCTTTGAGCCAACCTCTCTGCACAATTCAGTCTTGCCTAGGTTTGGTCATTCAGGTGGCACCAGACCTTTCCATGTAGGCCATGGTACATAGATCTCTTGGGCCTGTTGGTGGGGTCCTCTCTATTTCCACCTCTGCTGCAGGGTCCCCTGGTCATGAAGAATCCACTTCCCTTCTCACTTACTGCCTGGCTTTTGAGAGACATAAACTGCCTAAAAGAGAATACCTGGAGCAGTAGTCAACACCTCCACCTCTTTATATTCTTGACCTATGTGAGGATCCTGGGGGTCATCGAGAGGTGATGGTCCTCTCAGGCCCTGGATGCCAGGAAGTCAGACATAGTCACTGTTTTATCTTTCTTATGGTCTGGGTTGAGCTCTGAACTCTCTCAAGGTTCAGTTGGTGATTCTTGCATATTACTGGGGGTGTTTTTCTGGGCATGTCCTTAATGGTGAAGCAGATCCATCTACCCATGTATCTAATTGTGGACTCTATATCTTGTGTTGAAAGATACCCCCTCATCCCCGTTTTGATCCCCTTCAGCATCTCTCAAGGATTTGACCCTAAAGGTGGTATTTGTGTTGGCTGTTGCATCTGCCAAGTGGGTGTTGTAGCTACAGGCCTTGTCCTGTAGGGAGTGTCTTCTGGCCATCTTGACAGCGTCTGTCTCTGAGGATGGTATTGTTCTTTCTTATGAATGTGCTGTCTTGCTTTCATCTTAATCGGTCTGATCCTGCCATCCTCTTTAGAGAGGGACCGTCAGACAGGCCTCTAGCTGCATCTGTTGCACAAGAATCTGGAGCTTACTAATGCCTTCCATTGGTTAGATCATCCCTGTCCTGTTCAGTGGTCTGAGGAAAGGACAGGCAGCGGCCAGGTCTTTGATTGTCCACTGGATTAAGGAAGCTTTTAGTTCAGCTGTGTCTTTGTGCGAAACAGTTTCCCAAAGGAATGCTCACTCATTAGGGCAGGATCTGCCTTGGTGTCTCTGGAAGACATCTGTAAGGCAACTACCTAGTCACCTCTGAGCACCTTTTTGCATGTGGGAGCTGGAACAGATGATGTCTTGACAGCGCAGTTCTTTCCTGTGCATCGTCTTCCTTCCACCATGGGTCCTGACTAGTTGGGTTTGCCCCACTTGTCTAGACTGGTCTAGCAGGATAAGGCAAGAGAAATTTTCTATATCTGCTAATTTCCTTTTCTTGAATCCTGCTAGAGAAGTCCAGGATCCACCCTGGTAGACTATATTCCTACAGGTTTGGGAGCACTGCTGCCTTAACTACATTTTCAGTATCTCTGTCTGAGGCAGAGTCAAATATGGAAAGAGACAAAACTTTGTATAAAGTTGTTTATACTTTTTTCTGAAATTTTCAGTCTTGTTTTCTGCTTTGGAAGTGTCATATTGGCTTCTCTTAATGCTGCATCAGCGTATGTATGAGTGTGACATCACTGAAAATTGCTGTTCTGCCTCCACCAGCTGGCGGGGGAGCATAATCTACTTGTCTGGGTGGTCTAGAAGGATCCAAGAAAAGGAAATTAGCAGGTATGGAAAATTTTCTCCTTGCTTTGCTTTGCTTCGCTTCAAATGGTTGACAACGTAGAAATAGAACTGGTAATTCAGTTTGTTTTCTGAGTTTCATATACTGCTTTTGTCTTGCACATCAAGTTCAATGTCTATCAGTTAAACTCTGAAATATTATGTAATAGTTTGAATTTATTTGTTAGCTAACACATTTAAAGTAGCCTTTGTTTCTCTCCACTCGTTGCTAGAAATAGAATGTATGCTCTAGATTGATTGTTTCTATAATATATCTTGCCTCAATTAGCTGCCTACAGTATAGACAGTCTAAGGAAGGTCTCATATTCATTTCTTTGCTACAGAGCTCGCACACTAATTCCAAATTGTAAGTCACATTCATGCCTAAATTCATTTATATCCCCAAAATTTCAAACATCTGTAACCGTTTCCAAGATACAAGTGTGTGTGTGTGTGGGGGGGGGGGGGTGTACTTGCAGAACCACAGAAAATGCAGTGCACACAGATATCTGTATAATCTGAGAAATCTCTTTTCAAACAGATCTGAGGCTAATGATGGGTTTATAAACTGAGTAATGGAATTTGAATAATTGGTATGGTTTCTAAATTGTATCAGTACCGAAATGTCTAATCGTTAAGTTTGGAAGTAACTAAGTAACAGGGCCTATTTTATATCCAGATAGTATCTGCAGTGCAGTATTGCCATCAGAAACATATTGTTCATAGAGATCTTAAGGTAAGTAGAATTCCCTTCCATATAATAATGAATCCTAGTGGATTTTGAGTGACAATTTTTGTATTTAAAGCATGTTAACATTTGATGTTTTGGTATGTAATATATTATCAATATAGAAATAAAACATAAAGTGCATTCTGAGCTTTACTTTAGAACCAAGGAGTTAAAAATCAATAAATGGCGAATAGCTTCTGGTTTGAAAAATATTAGCCACTTGTACATTACAGAGCTTTTGCACACAGTTGTATACACATGTACATAATAATAAATAGCCGTTTAATGCAAACTGTTACGTTTTCTTTCCCTTTATTCATTCTTCAGTGTAGATTTTCCAGTTAATAGTACTGAACTAAGATTCCAGGGAGGAGTCCAAAGGAAAAACCTAACAAACTAACCACTCATACTAAAGACCGCTGTTTAAACTCTGTTCTAAAGAAATCCTAAAGTTCCACAGGGAGAATGATTGATTGATATTAAACATCTGTATTTTATTCTTCCTAGAGGAAGTCATTGTCCTATATCTGGTAGGCTTATAATATATTCCCATTTGTCTTCATTTATTACAGTACAACAATTGCAGTGAACCTAAAACTTAACAAATTGATAACCTGTTCACCAGTTTCTCTAATGTAATACAATATCACAACATTTTTTTAAGTAGCTGAGTTTTAGAACCAAAATTAAGTATGGGGTAGGTGAGAACTTGGAGTGCGAAGGCTGTTATACAGAGAAAGTTTAACAAAAAAAAAGTCATTTTATAGGAACTGGAAATTAACTGGTTGACAAGCTGTGGGCACCTCTTGTATCAGGTCAGCATGTTCTCTTAAGTATTGTCATGGACCAAACCACCAGTTCATTTTTCTTTCAGAAGCGTCCAGTTCATGGGCACTTCTGAAAGTTTAAAGAAGGCAAGAAAGTGAATTGAAGAGATGCTGTGGTCGGCCACCCAGCATGTTGTATTCATGAAGGGGTTTTATTTTTCAAACTATTTGAGCTGTGCTTGGGTCTGTGTTATAAAATGAAAGTGGTGATTTTTTCCTCCAGTGCTGCTTTAGTGTGCTTGATACAGATTTCATTATTGGAGCAAGGGAGGCATTTCCCCTTTACATTTTTAGAGATGGTCCTTATTCAGAATTAATTTTTCCACATTTCTGTGCCTTTGTAAAATCTTCCTCTGAGGAGAAGCAGGATAGCAAGTCCTTACAACATGGCTGAAGTTACCAATGAGAGCTTGGCATATGAAACAGCTTAACAGTTCGGGATTTTTCTGGAACCTTTTGTAAGACTTTACTTTAAAGCGCATATGTGTCGCTTGCCACCTGCCATTGTCATGTGGGCTCACCTCTGTTTTCTTCTTTCCATGGAGCAGTGGTTGCAGCGCCACTGCTCAGGTCAAGATTCATAATTGGGGGGGGTGGGGGGGGTTGTGTGTTTGCATGCGTTTTCCCAAACGTTTTACTGTTGTGTGGTACCAAGCCCCATTAACATCTTTAGATAGGTTTTCAGGCATTTTTAAGTTTCCATTTTTTTTTGCTTTTGCCAATACAGGCCTTTGTGCCCCAGTTTGATATATTTTTCAAAATCAAGTCATTTGATTTTGCCACGGCTGACTTTGACACATTCTAGAGCAAACTCTGCAGAGGTTTTAAAAGGTGCACCTGGTATGGCAAAGCTATATCCGTAACGGATACAGTAGGTCAGGGATGGCCAACTCCGGTCCTAGTGGCCCACGATCCAGCCTGGTTTTCAGGATGTCCCTAATGAATATTGATGAGGCATATTTGCATCAACAGCCTCCCATTGTATGTAAATATATCTCATGAATATTCATTAGGGACATCCTGAAAACCAGGCTGGATCATGGTGCACTAGGACCGGAGTTGGCCACCCCTGCAGTAGGTGCTTGCAGTATCTTGATCCTAAGATCTTTCTCATAATTTGTGTTTTCCATAGACAAGCAGGACAAATGCAGGTACACTTCCTGGTGACATGTCAGATAAAGCCAGTGTGCTCGGAGCTCTCAATACATCAAGGTTTCTACTCCAGATTTCCCTCATTACCAAAAAGTCAGGAGGCCTCAGACCAATCTTGGATCTCTGTGACTTCAACCTGTAAGTGAAGAAGGAAAAGTTCAAAATGCTCACAGTATGAGCCTAGACTGCCACTAAAGCTGCCTACCCCAACCTGGGATCTCAACATTGCCCTTACCTGCCTCATGGAAAGCCCTTTCAAACTGCTGGGTCTTGTTTTCCTTCAGACATCTCACTTGGAAGACACTTCCTGGTGGCAGTAACCTCAGTAAGAAGAAGCAGCATATTGCAAGCCCTAACGCATTAGCTCCATACACTCGATTTTATCACAATCACGTTATTCTCCAGATTCATCCAAAATTCCTGTCAAAGGTGGTCTTTGAATTCCATATGAAGCAATTAATGGTTCTACCAACCTTCCCAGGCGATCACTCTAACAAAATAGAATTCTCTGCTCTTCCTAGACTGCACTTCTCTACTGCCTTTGGGCCACAAAGAACATAAGGATGTCTTCTCAACTGTTTGTCACCTTCACTCCAAATGACCCTGGGAAACCAGCCTTGAAACTAACTCTTTCTGTATGGGTGTTCTCAAGCAGTCATGTAAGTGCCAGGAAGAATCGGACCACATCAGCTTAGAACAAAAGCAGCCTTAGTCGCCATCCTCTGATGTATAAATTCAAGGATAAATGTAGGCTTTTGAATATTGGCTAACCAACAAAACTATTCTGGTACAGATACAGAAATGTATTAACATCAACAAGCAGAGAGAGACAGGCTTCTATCTCCTGAGTTCGTAAACCTATCAGAATGTGGAACTGGCCATCTTCCATGGGATAACCCTCAGGGCCACAATCTGGCAGGAAAGAACAATGCCTTGGTGGAGAAACTGAGCCTTATATTTCAACCCCTCGAATGATCCCTGGATATAGATATGGCTCAAAAGATCTGAGTGTGGGGCACCCCCTTGATCTATTCATTGCACCTCAGTTATTATCCACAAGGACACACAGCAAACTAGTAACTGATGCCTTCCTCCTAAATTGGGGAGAAGTCTTTTGTGTACATATTCTCCAACAGTCCTCAGAAGGGTATAGGGAGCCATGATTTTCATAGCACCGTATTGGCCAAGACATGTATGGTTCCCCCCTCTTCTGGAACTTTTTTCACAAGACATCCCATAAGAATAAGCAGTTCTCCAAAACTGATAACCAGCTCTGAGTAATCTCTTGCATCAAACATTAGTTTTTTGCTCTCACAGCTTAGATGTTGGGGGTAATTCTGGCTTTAATGAACCTGTCTAACAATGTTTCACAAGTTGTTCTGGCTTCCAGGAGAAATTCCATTAGGAGGTCTCTACAGGTTTTTTTTAAATGGAAAAGGTTTGCCATCTGGTATGGTGGAAATGCCCTTGATCTCTTTTTCTATCCCACACAAAAACTGCTTGAATTTGAGTCAGATTTTAAAAAACAGCTCTGGAATGGTTCACCTTAATGCAGTTGATGCATATCACCATCATGCAAAAGGTAAACGAATCTGTACAGCCTTTAAGTTCAGCTCATGTGAGGCTTACTTCTATTGAAGCCCCCCCATCAAGCCTTATGCAGTGTCATTGGACCTCAATGTTGTCTTAACACAGCTGATGAAAGTTCCTTTTGAGACACTTGATACCTGCAAACTGAAGTACCTGATCTGGAAGGTCTTATGTTTGTTGGTAGTCATTTCAGTACACAGAGTAACAATATACATAGTAACATAGTAATGATGGCAGATAAAAATCAGTATGGTCCATCTAGTTTGCCCAGTAAGATGGCAAGAGTAGGTGCACCTGCCGCTCTGAGTAAGTAAGCTCCAGGCTCTAGTAACTGGTCCACTTTATACTAAGCTTTACAGCAATAATGTGTTTCTGCACACTCTTCTAAGGTTCGTTCCAAAGGTGCTGTCTGGATTCCACCTTAATCAGTCAGTTGTCCTACCAACATTTTTTTCTCAAGCTTCATGCCACGAAGGAGAAAACACATTGCACACATTGGATTTCAAGAGAGCCTTCTTTCTGGAGCAGACTAAAGGTCTTAAAGTCTACCCGACTTTTGTTGTGTGTCTGGTTTTTTTTTTTTTTTTTTTTAAACACTAATAAACTGGCACTGCCATCAACACACTGTCTCATTGGCTGGTAGGCAGATTGCATTTCCTTCACTTAAACTAAGGCAGGCTTTATTCTTGTGGGTCATGTCATGACTCATAACTTTAGCGCTATGGCTGTATGGGTAGCCCATTAAGGTCAGCTTCCTTGGAGGAAATTTGGAAGGCTTCGATATGGACTTAAGTCTATACAGTCACATCTAGCTACTGTCTAGAAGAGATTCCTGATATTTGTAGGTTTGGCCAATCCGCCTCCAGAATCTCTACCCTTCAAGCCCAATTCTTTTCATTTCCAGACCGCTGCCTTTAAAAAAGAAAAAAGTGTGTGAAAAATTATGGAAGGCTGCTGGCCACCAAAACCACTGGTTGCTGTCTGCTGTGGCAATGCCTTGTATATTTATCATTTTTCTCTTTCTATTATTGAAGGCAGCCTGTAGCTAGAGAATCCTATTTTTTTTAAAGATTTGCTACCCTATTTGTTCTCATCTTTGAGAACTCTGCGGAGGGATCACTCCCCCCTCCCCCAGGTAAGAAGATGGATGCTGGGGGGGGGAGCATGGCAGGCCAGGTGGCACTAAGCTACTGTTTCGCTGGGAAGAGAGGGGGTGTTCAATCAGGGTGGAACTAGGCTGCTGGCACTAATCTTTTGAAAAAGGTGAAAAAGCAGCGCTTAAACTAGATATTGGGGAAAACCAACAGTTGTCCAGGAGCACATGGTTGAGTCATGTACCTTCTGAGGTTAATACCTAAAACGGGGAGGTTAGGGCATCCTGACAGAGAAGTTCCAGTTAAAGATAAGTTGTCTAGTTGCCTTTTAAGTAAAAAGAAGGCAGATGAAAGATTACAAATTACTCCAACTAATAAATAGGTTGTCAGTATGAACAAAAACATACTTTGAAATGCTTGTATATAAATGCTGAAAGTTTAAGAAAAGAAGATGAGCATATAATGAATGAAGAGCATACACTGAATGAAGAGGTAGCTAAAATTGGAATATCAGAATCTTGGTGGAAGAAGACTAACCAATGGGACACTGATATTAAGGTACAAAGTATAGTACAATGATACAGTAGTCAAGATTAGTGGCGAGTTAGCACTATATGTTAAAGAAGACATTGAGTTAAACAGGATTAAAGTTTTTTTTTGTAGGAAACTAAATGCACCGTAGAATCATTATGGATAGCAATTCCATGTGAAAGGGGAAGGGAATAGCAGTGGGGTGGGTGGGAGAGGATGTACTACCATCTGTCTAGCCAGAATGGACAGACAGATGATGAAATGCTAATAAAATTGGCAACAGTAATTGGTGATTTCAATTACCCCCATATCAACCGGATCATTGTCATGTCAGAACATGCCATGGGAGTTTGTTTCTAAATGAAATAAATGGCTGCTTTAATGGCATGTAGGATCTAGTATGTGAGGTGACTGTGTTGGGACCACTTGCAGGTTTGGCCTGTCCACTAGGTGAGCTAGGCAACTGCCTAGGGTGGCTGGCCTGGGTGTGTGGCAGCGGCACACATGGGCGGCTGTGCCAGCTCCCCCCCCCCCAAAAAAGCTGCCACTTCTGGAGATACTGCCGCTGCATCAGCTGGGGGGGGGGGGGGAGGCGAGGCCGGGGTTTCTGCCTAGGGCAACAGAAACCCTTGGGCCGGCCCTGGCCACTTGGAAATCTAGTGTAGTAACATTTCAAAAGGGAGATGAGATATAAAATAAGGAGAAAAGGGTTAGGAAAAACTAAAATGAGCAGCTGAAAAGGTTGTGTTCCTTTTCGCTTCTCCGGGCCAGTCCAGGGAAAGGTAGGGTTGTCAATCCCCCATAGCAGCTGAGGACTGATGACTTCAAGTTTTCTTGAGAGGTGAAGCCACTCCCCCTGCTAGAGATCCAGCAGTCTTTCAGTCCTCAGCAGCTAAGGAGGATCGAATCCCTATTTCTCCCTCATGTCCTTAGTTAGCTTCATTAATTTTCTTTATTGTTTTCACTGAAATTAACTGCTTGGCTCTAGCAGAGCTGATTGCTTTTATAGCCCTTTAACAATTTTGACTGAGGTGCGATTCCTCTTTAAGGAAATCTGAGACGTTGAGAGATTCTGCATCTGCGGTGTGAGCCTGGGAGCCCCAGGTACTCCTCTGCACAGCTTGGCAGGGCTTTGCGGTTTTGCTAGCAGCGGAACTTAATTGTGGGCTCAGCGTGTGTCTCTGGTGAGTTTCTGTAATCTTTTATTTTTAGTCAGCTTTGCGTCGGCGCGTTCAGTGCAGCCTCTCTCCCTGTGTTCTAGCGTGCGACTTTCATCGGGGACTTGTTTATTCCGGCGCGGTTTTCGTTGTTAAAACGTCGGGTTCATTTTTCTACATGGTGGACAAGCCCAGCGTTAAAATTGATGAGCCCTCCTTACCCGCGGAAAAGGCGGGAAAGGCGGCCATTTTGTCGCCCTCAGTCAGTGCGCCAGCGGATCAGATCCGGCCGCATAAAAAGCGAACAAAATCTTCAAAGGATACTGTTCCACTACCGCAGCCTCTGCCAGCGGTTTCTGCACCGCAAGACAGTGTAAATTCATTTTTTTCTCCTGAATTTATCGTTGCCATGCACAAGGCTTATTTACTTCGCAGCTCTCAGCCTGATTTCACTTCAACGGTTCCCAGCCCTGGCCCTGCTCCTATGCATACTCAGCTGCCAGAGGATCCAGGGGAAGGGACTTCTCAAGCTCCTAAGGTTCTTAAGGACTCTTTAGATCTTTTAGATCCTTTTTCTTCTCTGCCTTCGGTTCTGCTAGATCAAGCAGGCACAGATGTGTTGGCGGAGCCAGACTTGGAGCTGGACACAGAGGAATTAGAAGACGGTGAAATTGCTCCAGGTGAAGATCCCAATATATTTCGGGTCTTCCGTAAAGAAGAGCTGTCAGCGCTTATTTCGCAATCCTTGGCGGCTCTTCACTTGCTTACCCCTGCTGCCGCTCATGAGCCCTTGGAGGATCCGTTGTTGCAGGGTTTTAAGACGGAGCAGTGGTGTTTCCCACTGCACAGGATTCTTAAACAAATGATTGAGTCGGAGTGGGAATGTCCTGAAGCCACCCTCCGGGGCAGTCGCGCTTTAGCTCGCTTGTATCCCCTGCCGCAGGAGGTGAAGGAGATGTTCCGCATGCCTAAAGTAGACGCTATCATCTCGGCAGTGACTAAAAAGACTACTATCCCTGTAGAGGGGGCAGCAGCTCTGAAGGACCTGCAGGATAGGAAATTGGAAATTCTGCTGAAACAGGCTTTTGATTCTAGTGCTTTGGCGCTGCAGTCTGCGGTGTGTGGGGCGTCTGTGTCTCGTGCGTCCATTAGATGGTTGCAGGGCGATGCTTCCGGGGACTCGTCTCCGGAGGCGGCGGATTCGGCTAAATTAGAATCCGCCGCAGCGTATATGGCGGATGCCTTTTATGATTTATTACGCATTACAGCTCAGACAATGGCGTCCCTTGTGGCGGCGCGACGTTTTCTCTGGTTGCGTAACTGGTCTGCGGATGTCTCCTCGAAATTGCGGCTCAGTTGGTTACCCTATAAGGGGAAATTGCTGTTCGGTGAGGCTTTGGAGAAAATTGTTAAAGATTTGGGCGATTCTAAAGGAGGTCGTTTACCTGAGGATAAGCCTAAGCCATCTAGAGCTGCGGGAGGTTTTCGGGGTTCCGGTCGTGACGCCCGCAGGTTTCGGGGGGCACGTTTTACGCCCTATACCAGGGGCCGGGCTAGTTTTCGGGGACAATCCTTTCGGGGAGCCAGAGGTTTTGCCCGCTCCTACTTTGGTGCCTCCCAATCTACCGTCAAGAAGCCACAATGAAGGTCCGCCGGTCCAGGCTGCCATTCCTGTTGGTCGTCTACAAAATTTTCTGGCGGCCTGGACCACTCTCACCTCCGACAAGTGGGTGTTAGAGGTCATTCAGAAGGGATATGCTCTCGATTTCGCATGCCCTTTGGCGCCCGCCTTTATGATGTCTCCCTCGGTGCCCGGGCAAAAGAGCCGAGCCATTGCGGAGACGCTCCAGCAGCTTCTTCGACTACGGGCGATAGTTCCAGTGCCTCTAGACCAGTACGGTTGCAGTCGATACTCGATATACTTTGTGGTGCCCAAGAGGGAAGATTCTTTTCGTCCCGTGCTCAATCTCAAAGAAGTAAACCGTACTTTGCGAGTTCCTCACTTTCGAATGGAAACGCTCCGTACTGTGATTCGAGCGGTGCGGCCGGGCGAGTTTCTCTCGTCCATAGATCTCACGGAAGCCTACCTTCATGTTCCCATCAGAGCTTCGCATCAGAAATATTTGCGTTTTGCTCTTCCTCAGGGTCACTTCCAGTTTCGCGCGTTGCCGTTCGGTCTCGCTACGGCTCCACGGACGTTCACGAAACTGATGGTTGTGGTGGCAGCGGCGCTTCGCAAAGAAGGTATTCGGGTGCATCCTTACCTCGACGATTGGTTGATCAGGGCCGACTCTCGTTCGGCTTCAGTGGAGGCGACCGCTCGCGTGGTTCAACTGCTCCAAGACCTCGGTTGGGTAATCAATCGGGTCAAGAGTTCCCTCGAACCGGTGCAACAGCTCACTTATCTCGGGGCGTACTTCGACACCGAGCGAGGGAGGGTTTTTTTACCCGAGGTTCGGGTCGAAAAGCTCCTACGACAGGTGCGGGGTTTTTTACGTCTCCCGGCTCCGTCGGCGTGGACCTATTTACAGGTCTTAGGTTCCATGGTGGCGTCTCTGGACCTAGTACCGTGGGCCAAAGCGCATATGCGCCCTTTGCAACAAGCGTTGCTGTCCCGATGGTCTCCACAGCTTCATCCGCTTTCTCAGCGTCTGCCTTGTCCGGTCCTCGTGCGGAACAGTCTCAGCTGGTGGTTGGTTCGGGATCATCTGACGGCGGGTATGCCCTTGCAAGAGCCCTCGTGGGTGTTGGTCACCACGGATGCCAGCCTCTCTGGCTGGGGAGCTCATTGTCAGACACAAATTGCTCAGGGGGCTTGGTCTCCAGTGGAGAGTTCGTGGTCCATCAATCGCCTGGAGCTGCGTGCTGCTCGTCTGGCTCTACTGCACTTCGAGTCCGTTCTCTCCGGAAAGGCAGTAAAGATTTTCTCCGACAATGCAGTGACGGTCGCATATATCAATCGACAGGGCGGAACCAAGATTCCGTCTCTCCTATCTGAATGTCAGGATCTGATGTCTTGGGCGGAGGCCCATCTTCTGGCGATTTCCGCAGCGCATGTGGCGGGCAAACAAAATGTTCAGGCGGATTATCTCAGTCGCCATCTCCTCGATCCCGGGGAATGGGAGTTGAACACGGCGGTCTATCACGAACTGACGTTACGTTGGGGGCAACCGATCATGGATCTCATGGCGACCTTCGGCAATGCCAAGGCCAGCCGTTTTTTTCAGCAGGAGGAGGGAGCACATGTCCGAAGGCCTAGATGCTCTAGTACAACCCTGGCCCCAGGACGCTCTTTTGTACATTTTCCCGCCATGGCCGATGCTCAGTCGTGTTATCCAGTGCATTGCGCAGCACCGCGGAGTAGTGATTCTCATAGCTCCGGATTGGCCTCGTCCTTGGTATGCCGATCTCATGCGTCTTCTCGTGGCTCCTCCCTGGCCGCTTCCAGTCCGCATCAATCTGTTGCATCAGGGTCCCATTCTCATGCCTCGAGTGGATCGATTCTTGCTTACGGCTTGGCTCTTGAGAGGGCTCGTTTAGCACGTAAGGGGTATGCCAGTTCCATTGTCACCACCTTATTTCAGTCTGAGAGACCTGGAACTTCTTTGGCGTATGTTCGCGTCTGGCGGCTTTTCGAAACTTGGTGTAGTCTTCACCATGTTTCTCCAATGGAGTCTTCTTTGCCTCAGTTGCTCCTCTTTCTTCAGCATGGCTTGGACAAAGGGTTGGCTCTTAGTACCCTTAAAGTGCAGATAGCCGCTCTGTCTTGTTTTCGGGGGTCTGTCCAACGTCGCCGTCTTTCGGCGCATCCAGATGTCCTTCGTTTTTTGCGAGCGGCGAAGATTATTCGTCCACCAGTACGGCCAGCTGTCCCTCCTTGGGATTTGAACATTGTGTTGGAGGCTTTGTCTCGGTCGCCTTTAAATTCCCTTTGCTCTCACAGTATTCGTGAGTGTTCATGGAAGACAGCTTTCCTGGTAGCGTTGTGTTCAGTGTGCCGCATTTCGGATTTGCAGGCTCTGTCTTGTCAAGAACCTTATCTTCAGTTTCTTCCTGAACGGAGTTTACTTCGGACGGTTCCGTCCTTCTTGCCGAAAGTGCTCTCTGTTTTTCATGTTAGCCAGTCTGTGGTGTTGCCCGTATTCTCTAAGATCTCGGGGACTCCTCTGGATCGTGCTCTCAAACATTTGGATCTCGAGCGTGTCTTAAAGACTTATCTGCGAGTGACGAAACCGTTTCGAAAGACGGATAGGCTCTTTGTCCAGTTTGCGGGTCCTCGAAAAGGCCAAGCGGCGTCTAAGTCCACCATTGCTCGTTGGGTTCGCGGAGCTATTGGGGCAGCTTACGCTGCTCAGGGCATTCCACCTCCGGTTGGCTTGAAAGCTCACTCGACTCGAGCGCTAGCAACGTCCTGGGCGGAATATGCTTTTGTTCCACCAGTTGATATCTGTAGAGCGGCGACGTGGTCGTCGTTGCATACTTTTACGAAGCATTACCGGTTTGGTGTGCAGGCCCGAGACGATGCGAAGGTGGGTTCCTCAGCTCTTATCGCTGGTCTGGCGGGTCCCTCCCAAGTATAGGTACTGCTTTGGTACTGCCCTACCTTTCCCTGGACTGGCCCGGAGAAGCGAAAAGGAAAACGAAATTAGGTCTTACCTGCTAATTGTCTTTCCTTGAGCTTTCTCCGGGCCAGTCCAGGGTCCCACCCTTTTCGCGTTCCGAGCGCTTCCTTCCGTAGTGATAAGAATTCCACCATATATGCGTCTTCAGCTGCGCGGGTCGGAGAGTGGGGCTTCTGCTTTCACTCGGTGCAGAACTTCTCGATGTCGTTCTATTAAAAAAAAAAAAATTGCAAATGTACGCACTAGGGCAGTGTATTTTCAGCTTCCCAATTGTGCGGGCTATGAAATGTTTCAGTTTTTCCAGGGTTAATCTGTGTTTTCTCAGTTTTTTCACTTTAGTTGCTTTGTCAGAAGGAGACTGCTGGATCTCTAGCAGGGGGAGTGGCTTCACCTCTCAAGAAAACTTGAAGTCATCAGTCCTCAGCTGCTATGGGGGATTGACAACCCTACCTTTCCCTGGACTGGCCCGGAGAAAGCTCAAGGAAAGACAATTAGCAGGTAAGACCTAATTTCGTTTTTTATCTGTCCTGGACATCATATAACCCCCCCCCCCCCAAGATCTTGGCAACCCAGACCATATATATACCACACTTTAAAAATGGAGAAAGGAAGGACAAATGATTGCTGACATGATTTAAAGGTGAGGTGAGAGAAGCTGTTATAGCCAAAAAAAAAATAAAAATCTTAAAAAAAAAAAAAAAAAAAAAGGGAAAAAGGATCCGAATGAAGAAAACAGGAACATGGAAAATGCAATGGCAAGTTATATGCAAAGTGTTGATAAGGCAGGCAAAGAGAATTTGTAAAGAAGCTGGCCGTGGAAGAAAAAACTCATAATAAAAGCTTTCTCGTGTACATTCAAAGCAAAAAGTCTGTGTGAGGGAGCCAGCTGTAATATTATATAATACAGGGGTAAAAAGGGCACTAACAGGGCCATGGCGAAGAAACTAAATTAATTTTTTGCTTCCATCTTTACTGAGGAAGATGTAGGGAAACACGCATGCCACCGTGCTAGAAATGATATTTAAAAGTGATGAATGGAAGGAATCTAAGCAAATATCTGTGAACTTGCAAGATGTAATAGGGAAATATGAAACAATAAAGAGTAGCAAATCACATGGACTGAAAGGTATACATCCCAGGTTGCTGAAAACTCAAGAATGAAATTGCATACCTACTTTTAGTAATTTTTAAATTATAGTTATAATCATTTATAGTACCTGAAGATTGAAGAGTGGCCAACATAACGCCAGTATTTAAAAAGAGTTCCAGGGATGATCAGTACTGATTTCTGTGCCAGGCAAAATAAAGAACAGAATTACTGAACATATTTATTTTGAAAATATTTATATACCACTTATGTCAAGCATTCTATGCAGTTTACATCAATAAAAACTCACAAGTACAATCTAAAAAGATAGTCATGGTTTAATGGGACACAGCCAACATAGATTTGGCAAAGTAAGACTTCCCTTTGCTATTCTGCTACATTTTTTGAAAGTATTTATAAACAGATAAAGGTGACCCAGTTCTCAGAAAGCAAGCAGGAAATCTGCCCTCACGTATGGATGATGTTGGTGCCAACAGAGCCCCATGGAAGCATCTCTCCAGCATTCAAAGAAAGCCTTTGGGAGATGGACCATGCATGAGTGGTCCCCTTTCTGCCCAAGGGTGCCATCGTGCCTTTGTCTCTCTTTTTTCTGCGGAGCCGTCTGGACATCTGTCCAGTTTTCCCCAGAAAAAGTGTGGGTTTTTTTGGTAATTTCTGACCAGTTTGTGTACCATTCCTTCCTGCCCCTGAGCCAGCTCACCTCTGCATCACTCCTCTGGTTCATTCCTTGTTTTTCCTTTTTTTGATTTAGAGGTGTCCCTTGACTTGCGTTTGCGCTCTTTTTCAGCCTAAGGCCTCTGACCTTCCGGGTGGCAGGGAACCTCTTTTTCCAAGATGGCCTCCAGTGGCTTCAGGAAGTGCAATTGGTGCAGCAAAATGTGTCTCACTGATCCTCATGACTGCTGTCTCAGCCTGGAGCAAGATGACTCGGGACTGCAAACTTTGCAGAACCTCTACCTCAAAGGACCTAAAAAGCTGTCACCAGCAGCAGGAAAAAGTCTTCCAGAACTCTGCACTGGAGTTTCCGGCAACACCACATTCCAGGGCCCCCTCAGATACCTTGGTGTTCTGTGAAGCTCGAGCCTCCTCAGAGTCCCTTGGCCACGATTCTTCTGAGAGGAAATTCCCGGGGGTGGAATGCAAGAAGTCAAAACCCTTGAAGACTGCCTCAGAGGACGGGTCTGGGAAGAAGAGGAAATCCCACTCCAGGCCCTGCAGCCCCCGGCATGAGTGAGTGGGAGCAGTCTCAGAAGCTCCTCATTGAGGACTCCCTCTCGATAGTACCAACGCCAGGCCCGAAATCCTCTGTGCCCGTGTCAAAGGCTATGGAGCCAATGGGTATAGAGATCAGAATGTCATCCTTAGTAGTATCTCTGCCCTCGTTGCCATGCAGCAGGCGTTTGTCTGGTTCATTTGCCCTAACAACTGGACCCTCGACATCGAGGGCTTCCCCGGACATCAAGCTGATCCTCAAGCACCACCCGCCTCGAGACCCATTGGCTCCGGATGAGGTCCCAGTCTCATTCCTCGGGATACCAGTCCTCTCTGGCGAGCGCCTGCGACTTGGACTACAGATCCTCTGGAGGTCATGGACTGCCTGGTGCAAACATTGACCATGGTGATCATGGAGCCTCGAACTCGTCCTTGGACTTAAAATCTAACTGGGAGACAGAGCATGAGGAGTTCCTGAACACTCGGCGACACAAAGATGTGCCTCGGACCTGTCTCTCCGTTGTCTCGATGTGTTCCCTGTCCAAAGATGTCACCTTCCTCGACTGTGCGTATGGGACATGGTTAAGACTCTCACTATTGAGACTGAGGCCGAGGAAGACCCGCGCATGGAGGAACGAGATATTCCAGTTCGAGGCCCCACCTAAAGAAACCCTTAAGGTACCAGTGCCTCCGATCCTAGAGCGCCGCCTCCTCCAGATGTGGGAAACACTGGCATCGGTACCCATTGTCAGGCGACTCGACTCCATGTACCAAGTGTGCCGAAGCCCTGAGTTCAGAAGACCTAACTTCCCCACAACTCGATGGGTTGTTGAGTCAGCCATTCGTAGGTTCAAGAGCCAAAAAACTCATTCCTCGGTGCCCTCGGCCAGAAGGCCTTCCAGGGCTCGATGCTGACTTGCCTGATCCAGTCATACCAGCTGTACATCAACATGTACCTTATGGAGCTGTCAAGGGAGCTTGGATTCTCAGCAGGCCTTGACGGGGAACCCCTGGAGAGATTTCAGTCTCTGGCCTTAGTGGTCAGAGTGCTCAAAGTTCTTGTCTCAAACAGCCTACGATGGCTTCAAGTCTTCAGCCATAGTGGCTACCGCAGGCATCAGGGCACAATGTCAAGCATGGCTGCAGCCATCTGATCTAGAACAATGGTTTCAGGACAAATTTATCGATGTCCATTGCATCGGAGAGAACCTCTTTGGGGAAACTCATGGCAAACAAATCTGCAAAGATAGAGACAGAGTTCCTAACGAGAACCAGACTTCTAAGAATGCCTCTGTGCAGCCTCGTAAAAAGACTCCAGGGAAGAAGGCCACCTTTCCGAGGAAAAAGAGGGGTTTTGGCAATACCTTGCAATTTCAGGCCTTCTCGTCCCCTCAGCAAGGCCAACAGCATAAAGGACGGGCATGGGCCCCATAAGCAAAAGATCCCAAAGTCCCAGGCGCCAGCCGCAACCCAGCCGGGGGGAGCATTTGACTGCCTGGGTGTGACCACCTCTCCCCAGGAAGTCCCCTGCAGCCCGCCATAACCACAGATATGTGGGTGTTACAAGTAGTCAGGGAAGGCTACCTCCTCCACCTACAGTGGGCACCACCTATGTACTTTCCAGGAGAGCCCATCAGACCTCTCCTTCACCAGATCCTGCTCCTCACCAAGCTCACCGGCCGCCTCTGTGTCAAAGTGGTGGAGCCAGTGCTGAAACATCTCTGGAGCACCGATTTCTATTCCAGGTATGTCCTTGTCCCCAAGAGGACAGGGGGCCTCGAGCCCATCCTGGACCTGCGGGAGCTGAACAGGTTTCTGGTAACGGAGAAATTAAAGATGCTCTCACTTGGAACACTGCTGCCATTTTTCCAGCAGGGAGATTAGCTATGGAAGAATAACATAAAGGATGCTTGCACACACATCCTGATCCATACCAGCCACAGAAAATACCTCTGGTTCGTGGTGGGAGGAGAGCACTACCAATGCAGAGTGCTGCCCTTTGGTCTGGCCTCATCACCAAAGGTCTTCACCAAGTACCTCGTGGTGGTCGCAGACCAGCTCTGGCTCCAAGGCGCCTTCGTCTTCCCTTACCTGGACATAAAGGGAGGCATAGCTGCAGAGGCGCAATGTGCCACTGGGTGCACCATCAACACCCTGCAGAATCTGGGGTTTGTCATCTACCCCATCTCCCACCTCACTCTGGTCCAACACCTGGAGTTTATTGGGGCATAGCTAGACACCCTCCAGGCCCAAGGCCTTCCTCCCTCAAGAGAGGTGAGTGCCTCAGGGGACTATCCCTGAGGTGTACCAAAGTCAGGTGCTGTCCCCCCCCCCTGCTTCTCCTGACCTCCACGGTTCACTTGCCCCCCCCCCCCCCCCCGTATGCCAGTCTGCACATGAGAGCAACCCAGTGGTGCCTCTGCTTTCAGTGGACACAAGCCTCAGGCAGGCTCTGGGACAGAGTGAGAGTGACCTGCCAGCTAGCAGACTCTGGGATGATGGTAGATCCCTCGTCACCTTCAGGCCGGATGAAGGTCCTCACCATGAATGCTGCCTTACTGGGTTGGGGAGCGCATTGCGAGGGTCTCCAGGTGCAGAGCAGCTGGTCCCAGATGGAATCCCAGATGCAAATCAGTTTGCTGTAGCTCAGGGCAATATTTCTGGCTTTGCAAGCCTCCTGCCACCGGCTGCAGCACCAGTTGGTGCTGATCCAGATCGACATCCAAGTTGCAATGTTCTACATGAACAAACAAGGGGGCATGGGGTCATACTCCCTCTACCAGAAGGTGGTAGCCCTCCACTCCTATGCGACACGCAGAGAGATGCTCCTAAGAGCGGTGTACCTCCTGGGTCAGGATAGTGCTCTGGTGGGCAGGTTGAGCAGAGTCCTCCAGCCGTGCGAGTGGCGCTTGGTTCCCGCAGTGGCTACCTAGCTGTTCAGACTCTGGGGCATCCCCTGATGGACCTGTTCACTAGCCCGAACATCGCAGTTTCCCTGCTTCTGCTCCCGCCAGCTGCACCCGTCCCGGGTGGCAGCAGATGTGTTCCTCATTCCATGGACAGAATGCCTCCTGTATGCCTTCCTGACGACACCACTGGTCACCAAGACCCTCTTCAAGTTCCAGCATGATAGGGCATCGCTAATACTGATAGCCCCCCCCCCCTCCCGGTGGCCCAGGCAAACCTGGTTCTTGCTGCTCCTCTCCCTGTTGGTGGTGTCGCCAATTCCCCTGCGCCAAGCCCTAGAACTACTCTCACAGGAGCAGAGCTGTTCTACACCCCATCCTGGGCTCCTGTCACTCATGGCTTGGCTATTGAAAGGGGTAGTATTAGCTCCCTTCAACCTCCCATGGGATGTGGAGGAGGTTCTTCTGGCCTCCCATAAGGCTTACACGATGTATGCCTTCAAGTGGTGTAGATTCTTGGTGTGGTATGCTGAAAGACAGGTGAATCCATTCTCCTTTTCAGTACAAGCGGTTCACCAATATCTGCTCCATTTGTCACAGGTTGGGAATGAAGTCAAAGTCCATCAGTGTACACATGAGTGCTATCGCAGTGCATCACCATTCCATTGAGGGCAAGCCCCTCTCGGCTCAGCCCCTTGTCTCAGTTCTTGCTAGGCCTCATGCTCTCCAACCTCCCCTCCCCCCCCCCCCCTGGTCCACCCTCCAGCGGTGGAGTGGAATTTCAATGTGGTGCTCTTGCAGCTCACTAAGCCGCCCTTTGAGCCTCTGGCTACCTGCTACTTGAGATATCTCTCCTGGAAGGTCATCTTCCTTGTAGCACTCACATCAGCTCGCAGAGTCAGCGAGCTCCAGGCTCTGATGGCAGAGCCCCCCCACCCCCCCTTTACACGAGGTTTTACAAGAACAGGTTGGTGTTCTGCACACACCCAACGTTTTTGCAAAGTTGTGTCCCCATTCCACCTCAATCAGGAGGTGGTGCTCCCCGCCTTCTTTCTGAGGCCTCATGCTGGCAGGGTGGAGACCGTTCTCCATACCTTGGATTGTAAAAGGGTCCTGTCCTATCTGCAACGGACTCGGGGGGCCCCCACCACTGCAAAGCACCTCAGCTTTTCATGTCCTGTGACCCCAGTTGCCTGGGGCTCCCAGTGACTAAGCAAACTCTGTCCACTTGGGTGGTGGACTGTGAGCAGTTGGGGGTCTCACTGGACCAGAAGGTCACAGCACACCGCGTCAGGGCCATGGCTACTTCCGTGGAAAATCTGCATTCCATCCTTGTAACAGAGATCTGTTGGGCTGCCACCTGGTCTTCAGCATATATCTTTGCAGATCATTACTGCCTGGAGAGGGAGTCCCAACAGGACAGCACCTTTGGCCATTCCATACTCCATAATCTCTTGGGGGTGTAGGCAACACCTGCCCTCAGACTCTGTGTTTAGGCTACTGGAATGCTGGTTCTCTGCCGGACACTTGGGTCTTGCGAGAGTGTCTCAGTAGGGAACTCAACTGCTGCTGATCACGACTTGCCCTTTGCAGGTCTCCGTGGCATTGTTTTATAGGTTCTTGGTAGCCTTTAACTGGGGAGTCCCATATGTGAGGACTGACTTCCACGCTTGTTCCTGGAGAAAGCGTAGTTACTCATTTGTAGCAGGTTTCTCCTGGGGCAGCAAGAATCAGTCCTCACAACCCTCCCTCCTCCCCTTGGAATTGCTTCTTTATCATATTTTAATTTTTGAAGTCTTAGTTACATCATTAGACTGAGGCAAGATGGTATGCTTAAGTGGGAAGGGGACCACGTATGAATGGTGCATCTCCCAAAGGCTTTCTTTGAAAGCTGGGGAGATGCTTCTGTGGGAGCTCCATTGGCACCAACATCACCTGTATGTGAGGACACAGGTGAGTAACTATGCTATATGGTGTGTCTGGATTTTCAGAAAATACACTCCCCTTGAGAGACTCTTGAGGAAATTAAAAAGTCATGGGATAGGAGGCAATGTCCTATTGTGGATTGGGAACTGGTTAAAAGATAGAAAATAGGAATAGGGTTAACTGATCATCTTTCCCATTGAGAAAATTGAATTGTGGAGTACCCCAAGAATCTGTATAACGTCTACTGCTTTTAAACATACTTCTAAATGGCCTGGAAACATGAGCATTTGTAAACAAGACAAAATTAGTCAAAGTAGTTAAATCACAAGAGGACTGTGAAAAATTGCAGGAGGACCTTGAGAAATTGAGAGATTTGACATCCAAATGACAGGTGAAATTTAACGTTGACAAGTGCACCTTAGGCACTTAGGGAAGAACAACCCAAACTATAGGTATACAATGCAAGGTTCCACATTTGGTGGCTAATTCTATAAGGATCGCTTAGTTCAGCACACATTGTCATTTGTGTATTTGGCACCTGTTCCATAATGTAAAATACTACATACTTTATAGAATAGAGGTGTAAGTGGTGAGATAGCATACTATATCTAGGTGTGTCCACTTATACCAACTCTAGACTTTGTGTAAATGCCTGTGATTAGAGTTGTAGGAAACGTGCATAAGTTAATAGTATTCTATAACTATTCTGCTCAAGCACCGTCCTTGTGCTCACCCCCTCAGAAACTAAACACCAAGTATACTTGTAGAATAGTGATTGCTATATTCTGTATGTAAGCCATTTAAAATAGGTGACACATGCACATTGACGTGCAAACGTGTATGGCGTGTGATAGAATTACCTCCTTGGGGTCACCGCCCAGGAAAAGGATCTATGTTATTGTGGATAATATATTGAAATCCTCTGCTCAATGTGCAGCTGCGATAAGAAAGCTAATTGAATGCTAGGAATTATAAGAAAAGAAATAGAGAATAAAACAAAGGATATCATAATGCCTCTGTTACCCTCCATCTTGCATCCATACCGTGAGTATCGCTTATAGTTCTGATCACTGCATCTAAAGACAAATAGCATAATTAGAAAATTACAGAGAGAGGCAACCAAAATGAAAGGAGGATGGAAGGGTTACCCCCCCTGTAAGGAAAGGCTTAAAAGGTTAGGACGCTTTGTCATGGGAATCGAGACAGATGAGGGAACTTAAAATAAGAGGTCTATAAAATACTGAGTGGAGTGGAACAAGCAAATGTGAATTCGATTTTTACTCCTTCAGAAGTGCAAAGACTAGGGGACACGCAATGAAGCTCCAAAGTAATACATTTGACTAATCAGAGAAAATATTTTTTTTTAACTCAACATGTAATTAAGCTCTGAAATTTGTTGTCAGAGGATATAGTTAAAAGCTGCTGTTGTAGCTGGGTTAAAAAAAGGTTTGGACAAGTTCCTGGAGGAAGTCTATAAAACATCATTAAAGTGAACTGGGGGACATTCACTACCTATCCTTGGCATAAGAAGCATGAAATCTGTCTGCCTTTTGAGATCATGTCAGATACTGTGATCTGCATTGGCCCCTGGCAGATGTTATGATAAGGAATTCTCACGGAGATCCTGGTTACTAGCCAGTCACATACTCTGACCCCTCTTACAGAGTAGTACCGAGTGAGCAGTCTTAGGGTTCCAACTACAAACCTGCAGAGGTTTCAGAAGAGGAAGACCCATAGGAAAGGAGGAATCCTCCAGAGTGTTCCCCCTTTACTATATTAGCTGTTCTTCTAATAAAATCCATTTTCCGGGAAGAAGCAGGAAGTCTGTCCTCACATATGGGTGAATGTGGCACTGATAGAGCTGTGTGGTAACCTCCCCCCAACTTTCAAAGAAAGCCTTTGGGAGATCTACCACGCATGAGTGGCTGCCTTCCTGCCCAAGGGTGCCATCTTGCCTCAGTCTTTTTTTTTCCACAGAGCCCATATGATGTTTGTCTGCACCCTGGGAAAGGTTGCTTTTTCTTTTTTTCATTTGTCCCTCCTCTGATACGTGTACAGGTGCCTTCTCGCCCTTCCGTGTCTGCTGCTGTTTCAATGCCGTATTTTTCTTGGGTCTTTTGTCTTTTGGGGTATTTTTCTTGGTGCATGGGAATTCCTTACTCCCTCCTTGGCCAGGATGCTTGAGTTTGCACCCACAAGATCAGTCTTCCCTGTTATGTCCTTGGCAAGGGGGTTCAAGCAGTATGACTGCTGCAGGCATACCATGTCCCGCATGAACCCACATGATTGCTGTCTTTGTTGCCTCTGTGTAGACCATGATGACTTCTGTGCGCTTTGTCAGCAGATGACAAGCAAAGGATGGAAGAACCATGCAATGCTGCAAGAGTTCAAGTTTAGGAAGACCGTCTCTGCCCCAGTGTCATTCGTGGAGTTGGTGCCCTCAGGGGCCACTGGGGGGGCCTCTGCCTCATGTGACGGCTGTGCCCGTTCTGAGCCCTGAGATAGCGGGGCTTCGGACATGGTATCCTCTTTTGAGGGCTGTCCCCCAAAGAGCTGGGCAATGTCGGTGGCATTGGGAGACGGCACCAAAGCCGTGAGTAAGTCCCACAGTCGCCCGCATCGGATCCCCCCGATGTTGAGGGTGATGGCTAGGAGTGGCCCTTCAAGCTGCCCCAGTGGAAAAAAGTGCTATTGACATTAGGAGATAAACCTCAGTCTCTCAAACCCATCCTCGTTGAGGACACCCCCTCGACGGAGCCAGCATTGGGCCTGAAGCCTTTTGTGCCCTCGCCAGTGACTGCAGAGCCTCCTGGCCTCTAGGTCAGAATGGCGGCCCTTGAGTGCAGCATTGTTGCCTTCCTGGCCTAGCAATGCAGACCAATGCCTAGTTCCTCTGGGTCATCGGTCCTGACCACCGGCCCCTCTACTGCGAGGGCATCCCCAGAGGTCATGGAACTGATCCTCTAGTGCCACCAGCCTTGAGGCAATTCCAGGCTCTGTTCGCGATCCCAATCGGGGTGGAGGACTTTCCCAGCCAGCTCCTACGGTTCTGACCACAGGGGCTCTGAGGGCCTTGTGGCACTGGTGACCTGGACTAGCCCCGAGGCTCACAGGGCTCTCGAGGTCTCCTCCGACTTGGAGTCGGACTGGGAGACCAATGACGAGTCCCACGATACCCACTTTCTTTGAGATGTCCCTTTTGGACCTCCCCCCCACCCCCCGGGAGGACCAGCATAGATCCCCTCCCGAGGACCTCTCCTTTCTAGAGTTTGTCCGGGACATGGCAAAGGCCTTGGACTTTACCACGGAGTCCTAGGAGGAACCTTGGGTGTAGGACCTTGAGATCCATCCAGTACGAGGCCCCCCATCCTGGAATGACTTCTCTTCCATTGTGGGAGACCCCCAGCCTCAGTGCCATTTGTGAGCAGGTAGCTCGATGTCATGTACATAGTCTGCCAGAGCTGTGGGTTCCAAAAAGCAGAGTTGTCCCATAACTCCATAGTGGTGGAGTCAGCCATGCGTAGGATTAAAGCCAAAAGAGACACTCCTCTGTGCCCCCCAACAGAGGCTCCTGAAAGATACTCTGCACCCCCCCTCACCTAATAACAGATAGGGCTCTTGGGTCACAGAAATCCACACACAAGGTAAGGAGAAGGTTAATTAATCTTCATCTTAAGATAATACACAATCTGTAAATAATACACAACACACTTGTATTATAAACACAGGACCAAAGCGCTTTGGGAGAGCAAGCCAGGCGGTTGCCTATCTTTACTCTGAAATCAAAGCTTTAGGCCTCTTTATTTATAGGTAAAGATTCCATTACACAGCATAATTTCACTTTATTATTCTACGTCTTACATCACGTATATTCATAATATACATATTCTATTCTACGTCTAGTGTTACGTATATTCATAATATCATAATATACTTTTCTATAGGCATGCATGTCATAGACCATCATAAAAGACATACATATAATCTCCAGGAACAAGCAGGAATGAGTCTTCACATATGGGTATCGTCGGTACCGACGGAGCCTGCGCAGGAACGCTCTCCAGCGTCCAGTAAGAAAGCTTTTGGGAGCATCCCACAGTGCCTGCGCGCTGCCTTCCCGCCTTTCCCAACCGCCTCTCTCCAGTTCTTCTTTTCCGCGGAGCCAGCAGGTCGTGTTCCTGTCACCGCAGAAGAAGTTCTTTATTTTTTTCTTTATTTTTCTGTGTCGCGTCTGCCTTCGACGTAAGACCGCTACCGCTGGTCTTTTCTTTTCTTTCTTCTTTAAAAAAACAAACAAACAAAAACCCTTTTCTTTATTCAGCTGTGCATTTTCATTTTGGGCCTTAGGCCTAAATATTTTCTCCTCATGGAGAAGCCCGCTTCCGGGTTCAAAAAGTGCACAAAATGTGGCGGTACTATTTCTGTCACCGACACCCATGATTGGTGTCTCAAATGTTTGGGTCCTGACCATTCCATCACGGATTGTGTGTCCTGCACCATGATGTCTAAAAGAGGTCGGCAGAGCCGAGCAGCCAAGCTCAGTACCCTGTTTTCCTCTGATGCAGCCTCAGTGGCATCGATGTCTTCCAGGGCTGCTTCTTCCTCCCATGGATCTCAGGTAACCAAACATAAATCTAGCCGGTCCTCGAAGGGCAAATCTCCCTCTAAGCATCGAGATGCCTCCGGGCTTGTCCTCGAGGATTCCGCTCCGGCAAAATTACCCCGGCGGGAAGTTCCGGCTTCCAAAGCATTGTCTGTGGGGTCACAGGTTGACATCGATGGCTTGGCCTTGACCGATCACCTGTTGCCATGTTCTGGGGTACCGGTGGCCTCCACTGGTACCGACATCCAGACTTTGGTGGCGTCGATGGATCAGAAAATTCTGTCCATGCAACGCACCCTTACGGCGTTTATGCAGGCTTTGATGCCTCTGGTACCGCAACAATCTCCGTCGCCGGTACCGACGCCGGCACCGGCATCGTTTCCGGTGCAGGTACCGATTGCATCGACGTCGGCTTCGGTGTCGACTGCAACGGTACCCTGTCCTATGATGCCCATCGGTACCGAACCGGTACCGCTTACTCCCTATGTTGATCCCACTCGGTACGCATATCGGGCTTTACAGGAGCATCCAGACAGGCGATACTTCGATTCCTCTGAAGACTCTGAGTCTGAGGCTTCTGTCGATGCACCGGTACTTCTTCCTCAGGAGTCTGCTTCTCCAAAACGAAGAATGTCTCCTCCAGAGGACTTGTCTTTTCAAGACTTCATTAGGGAAGTGGCTAGAGGCCTCTCCATCACAGTGGCCTCTGAGTCAAGAGCCTAGAGCCAAGCAATTAGATATTTTGCAATATCCTAAGGCTCCTAAGGAAGCAGCTACCTTATCTATTCATGAGATTCTTTATGATCTCATGTTGGGCATGTGGGAGACTCCTCTCACCACCTCTCCTCATTCTCATAGGTTAGACACCATGTACCGTGTCCCTCCCTGTCCTGGTTTTCATAAGACTCAGCTTCCTCACTACTCTATTGTGGTTGAGTCTGCTATGAAGAAAATAGAGTACAAAGAGACACTCATCTAACCCTCCAGGACGTGAATGTAGGACTCTAGATGCTTTTGGCTGAAGGATTTTCCAGGCCAATATGCTTGCTGCCAGAATCAACTCCTATAGTCTCTATATGGGGATGTTTCTAAAAAGTCACAGATCATCTGCAGACTTTAGCTCCTTTTATTTCAGAAGATAAAAGGCAGGAATTTCTCACTTGGCTCAAACATGCCCAAGATGTTTCCAAATTCTCCAACCGTGCAGCCTTTGACTCTTTTGAGTGTGTAAGCAGAGCCACGGCTATTGCCATAGGTGCACGCAGAATTGCTTGGTTACAAGCCTCTGATCTGGAACTCTGGGTCCAAGATGAGTTGGGAAACTTTCCTTCTACAGGTGAAAACCTGTTTGGCAGGGATTGGCAAGCAAAGGCCACTCAGATGGATGCTGAGAACTCTGCTTTGGATCGACTTTCAAAGTCTACCTCTGCCCCTGTTAAGAAAAGATTGTTCAAAAAGACATCTTTTTCTAAAAAGGGAAGATATTATCCTGCTCATGGGCAGACATCTTCTGCAGGTCATTTTGCTGCAAAGCGTCAGCAGCCACCTAAACAGGCCAAGTCAAAGGCTGCCAGGCCTACCACAGCCCAGCAGCCTCAACCTCTTCAGGGCATTTGACTTGCAACTAGAGAACTTAGCCTTTCTAGCTCTGGAAAACCCAGAGCCCCTCACCATTCCAGGAAGGTTGACTTACTTTGCTCCCAGATGGGAGCAAATCACAGCAGAGCAATGGACCCTCTCCATCATAAAGGAAACATAGAAACATGATGACAGAAAAAGACCACATGGCCTATCTAGTCTGTCCTTCCATATCAACAACTACAACAGTCCACTTTTTACCTTTAGAGATCCTCTGTGTTGGTCCCATGCTTTTTTGAATTCAGTTACTGTCCTCATCTCTACCACCTCCACTGGGAGACTATTCCACAGATCCACTACTCTTTCTGTAAAGAAATATTTCCGCATATCACTCCTGAATCTATCTCCCTTCACCCTCATCCCATGTCCCCTCGTAGCAGAACTTGCTTTCAATTGAAAGAGGCTCTCTCCCTGAACATTAATGCCACGGAGGTATTTAAACATCTCAATCATATCACCTCTATCCCGCCTTTCCTCTAAGGTGTACATATTAAGATCCTTAAGTCTGTCTTCATATGCTTTATAATGAAGCCCACTAATCATTTTAGTAGCCACCCTGTGCACCGACTCCATCCTGTTCACATCCTTTTGAAGGTGCGGTCTCCAGAATTGCACACTATACTCCAAATGAGGTCGCACCAAAGACTTATACAGAGGCATTATCACCTCCTTTTTTCTGCTAGCCATTCCTCTCCGTATGCACCCAAGCATCCTTCTAGCTTTTGCCGTCGCCTTTTCTACCTGTTTAGCTACTTTAAGATCATCAGATACAACCATGCCTAGGTCCCGCTCTTCTTTAGTGGACAAAAGTACTTCACCTCCTATACTGTATTGCTCCCTTGGATTGCTGCAGCCCAAATGCATGACCTTACATTTTTTAACATTAAATCCCAGCTGCCAAATTCTAGACCATTCTTCAAGCTTAGCTAGATCCCTCCTCATGTTATCTACACCTTCCTGGGTGTCTACTCTATTGCAGATTTTGGTATCATCTGCAAAGAGGCAAACCTTACCCGACAGCCCTTCCGCTATATCACTAACAAAGATGTTAAAAAGAATCGGACCAAGGACAGATCCCTGGGGTACACCACTGGTAACATCCTTCTCCTCAGAGTGAGCTCCATTTACTTGTACTCTGTCGCCTCCCACCCAACCAATTTCTAACCTAAGCAGTAACTTTAGGGTCCATCCCTAGGGTGCTCAGTTTGTTTATAAGTCACCTGTGAGGAACAGTGTCAAAGGCTTTACTGAAATCTAAATACACCACATCTAGAGCTCTCCCTTGGTCCAACTCCCTGGTCACCCAGTCAAAGAAATCAATCAGATTTGTCTGACAAGACCTGCCTCTGGTGAATCCATGCTGCCTCGGATCCTGTAATCCGCTGGACTCCAGAAACCTCACTATTTTCTCTTTCAGCAGCGTTTCCAATAATCTACTCACCACCGAAGTTAAACTAACCGGCCTGTAGTTTTCAACCACATCATTACTTCCACTTTTGTGTAAAGGCACCACATGAGCCTCTCTCCAGTCCTTTGGCACCACTCCCGACTCCAACGAGGCATTGAAAAGGTCAGTCAGTGGAGTTGCTAGAACGTCCCCAAGTTCCCTCAGTATTCTAGGGTGTATCCTGTCCAGTCCCATCGCTTTGTCTACTTTAAGTTGAGCTAGTTTCTCACGAACACAGTCTTCTGAAAATTGTTCAAGATGTCCCTCGCTTCTTTTCCTATTTGTGGGTGTTTTCTGAGGTCCTGCTCCTGGTTCTTCATCTGTGAACACAGAACAAAAATATTTGTTAAGCAATTCCACTTTATCCTTATCAGCTTCTACATATTCCCCCCCTGCACCCTTGAGTCTGACAATACCACTCTTGCCCTTCCTCTTCTCACTAATATATCTGAAAAATGTCTTATCCCCCCATTTTATTGCATTGGCTATTTCCTCCTCCTTTTGAATCTTTGCCGCCTTGACTACTTTGCTAGCTTCTCTAAGTTTTTCCAAATACAGATGCCTGTCTTCCTCTCTCTGTGATCTCTTGTATTTCATGAAGGCCTCCCTCTTTTTCTTCACTTTCTCAGCTACTTCCTTAGAAAACCATAGCGGTCTCCTTTTCCTTTTGCCTTTATTTACCATTTTAACAAAAAGGTTGGTTGCCCTTAAAATATCCCCTTTCAGTTTTGCCCACTGTTTTTCTACATCCCCCAGCTGTTCCCATCCCACTAACGACTCCCTGAGGTATTGGCCCATCTTCGCAAAGTTAGTCTTCCTAAAGTCTAAGATCCTCACCTTGGAATGGATTCTAACAGCCGAAGTCCTAATACTGAACCACACCATCTGGTGATCACTGGATGCAAAATGATCTCCCACTAAAACATCAGAAACACTTTCACCATTGGTAAGCACCAAGTCCAGTATGGTCCCTTCACGTGTGGGGTCTGTTACCAATTGCCTGAATAGTTCTCCCTGTAGAGAATCCAGGATCTCCTTACTTCTAGATGATACTGCAGCAGGAATGTGCCAATCAACATCTGGCATATTGAAATCTCCTATCGGTAGCACTTCCCCTTTCCTAGCAATGCTGCGTATGTCTTCAATTAACTCTTTGTCCACCTCTTCCTCATGTGAGGGAGGTCTGTATATCACACCAATGCAAATAGATTTCTCTTTCCCTCTTTCTAGTTTAACCCACAATGCCTCCTCTCTCCCTTTTAAGCTCTGTAATTCCAAAGCTTTAATAGTAGTTTTTACATATAGTGCCACTCCTCCTCCCCTTCTTCCTACCCTGTCCTTTCTGAATAAAGTATAGGCAGGTATAGTTACATCCCAGTCATGGTTTTCTGTGAACCATGTTTCTGTAACCCACTAAATCCAAGTCAGCCACTCCCACCAAAGCTTCAATATCAGGGATCTTCTTCCCCATGCTACGGGCATTTATACACACTGCTTTCCATATATTACCCCTGTTATCCATTTCCATAAAGGTATTTAATGTATCACTTACCTGGGGGCTTTCTTCACCTATCCCTTAAGAATCTAGTTTAAAGCCCTCTTCAGTAGATTAGCCAGTCTACTACCGAAGATGCGTTGACCTTTCTTGGACAGATGGATGCCATCTCTGCTCTGCAACCCTTGGAACAGCATCCCATGGTCTAGGAAACCAAAACGCTCTCGATGACACCATCCACGCAGCCATGCACTCATCTCCAGGATGCGAGCCTCTCTGCCTTGGCCTTTACCCTCAACAGGGAGGATTGAAGAGAACACCACCTGTGCACCTAACTGCTTCACCCTCTGTCCCAGAGCCATGAAGTCACTTTTGATACGTTCCGAGGTATACCTGGCAGTATCATTTGTTCCAACATGGATTAGCAACATTGGGTAATAGTCAGTGGGCTTGATGAGTCTCGCAAACTCTCCGTAACATCTTGGATTTTGGCACCAGGCAGACAGCATACCTCTCTAGACATCAAGTCTGGTCGGCAGATGGACGCCTCAGTACCCCTCAATTGAGTCTCCAACCACCACTACCCTTCGTTTCCTTCTGGGCACTGATTCTGCAACTTTGGGGTACTTGAACTCTGGTTCTTCCCTTTCCAGGGATGCTTTCACCTCCTCCACTTCCAGGGCTGCATAATGGTTCTTCAATTCAAGGGCTGGAGAAGTTGGATTGGTGATTTTGCAGGCCCTGGTGACTTGTGTCCAACCATCGACATTCTGTTGGCACCCATCTTCTCCTGTGCTGGAGAGCTTGGTTGCTGCAAGAAGCATCTCATCAATGTACTTCTCACTGTCTTGAATGCTCCTCAGCCTCGCCACCTCCTCTGAGTTTCTCCACTTGTTTTCTCAGAGCTTCAGCATGCAGGCACCCTGCACATGGAACTGGTCCTTCAACTGGCATTAGGACCTCTGTCTGGACAGAGGCAGAAGCTGTAACAGGGGCAACAGCTTTAGCAATACGATTTTTCCCAGCCATTGTTCTGTTCGTGGAGATTAGGTATCTGTTAAAGCAAAAGAGAGAGATCTACCAAGTACCAGCTGGTTTCGCAGCTGTCCTTTCAGAGAAAAAGCAGTTAAATCTCTTTTATTATATTCAAAATGTGCTGGTCCAATTCTCTGTGATTTGTTAAAGGGAGAGGTGCCCTATAAAGCAAGACTGCTCACTAGGGGTGGGTGGGAGTCAGGGTGGGTAGGGAGGGAACTAACACCTGATTAGGTGTTAGCAGTTTCTAAACCTGAGGAGGTTACTAGAGTTCAGCAACCTATTGTACTCAAGGAAAGTTCCCCTAAAGCACCAAAAAGAAAGTAACCTTGCTTTAAAAAATATACAAAAAAACCTTTTAAGAGCTCCCAGTCAGAGCTAGCAATGTAATATAATAAAAACAAACAAACAAACCCTCAAATCCTTACTGTTTGTTGATCTGTAGAGCCCTGGATAGGAAAGCTTCATTTCTTAAGCCTTCCTCCTCACACCATGGTGAAACAGTTCAATTCTCCAATATCTCTCCTCAACCTTCTAGGTCAGGAGATCTCTACCCTTCTTGCCCAAGGGGCAATAGAAGAAGTACCTCTTCTTCAACAGGGCTCAGGGTTCTACTCCCTTTATTTTCTTATCCCAAAGAAAACAGGGGTCTACAGACCCATATTAGATCTCAGAGAATTGAACAAGTTTCTGTTCAAGGAGAAATTCAGAATGATTTCTCTAGGGGCTCTGCTTCCATTCCTTCAGAGTTAGGACTGGCTTTGTTCTCTAGATCTCAAGGATGCATACACCCATGTCCTCATCCATCCAACACACAGAAGGTTCCTTCGGTTCCTTTTTCAAGGAAAGCACTACCAATACAGGGTGCTTCCTTTCGGTTTGGCCTCTGCACCAAGGGTGTTCACGAAATGCATGGCAGTAGTAGCTGCATTTCTCCGCACTCTGGGAATATTCGTATTCCCATATCTGGACGACTGGCTCATTCGAGCCCCATCCCAGTCAGAGGCCCAGACTTGCCTAACCTGCACAATGCGTATCCTTCAGTATTTGGGACTAGTAATAAACATCCCAAAATCCAATCTCACCCCTACTCAGTCTCTGGAGTTCATAGGGGCCTTGCTGGATACCACAACTGCAAGGGCCTATCTTCCTCAGGCCCGTTGCCTACATCTAGTGCAGTTACCCTCCCAGATTCAGTTAAAGTCCCACTTAACTGCTCGAGAGATATTACAACTATTAGGCCACATGGCATCCACCGTGCATGTGGTTCCATATGCTCGCCTTCACATGAGGGCAGCTCAATGGACTTTGTCCACCCAATGGACTCAGGCATCAGGTTGCCTGTCAGACAAAATAGCAAACTCCAGTCGCCTTTTTTGGTCTCTCCAGTGGTGGAAGTCCTCTCAAAACCTGTTGCTGGGGTCCCCTTTTCAGCAACCACTACCCCAAGCAACTCTCACAACAGATGCTTCTCCAAAGGGTTGGGGAGCTCATCTACAAGATCTCTCCACCCAGGGCATCTGGTCTCCACAGGAGACTTCTCTGCATATCAGTCTATTGGAAATCAGAGCAATATTCTTAGCTCTCAGTGTTCCATACCCTGCTCAGCTACAGGACAGTCCTCATCCATACGGACAACCAAGTAGCCATGTTCTATGTGAACAAGCAGGGCGGCACTGGCTCTCTGTCACTTTGCAATGAAGCTTTGCGACTGTGGGCCTTCGCCAGAGAGCATCACATCCATCTTCTGGCAGTATATCTTCCAGGCGTTCAAAACTCTTGGGCGGACAGACTCCGTCGTTCTGCTTCCACACGAATGGTCCCTCCACATGGACCAAGTAGCCAGGATTTTTCGAATTTGGGGAACGCCGGACATAGACCTCTTTGCAAGGCCGTGGAATGCGAAACTTCCCCGGTTCTGTTCCAGAATTCCGTGTCAGGGAGTTCAGGCCAAGGATGCCTTCCTCCTTCACTGGGGTCAAGACTTCCTTTATGCCTTTCCACCAATTCCCCTAATTCCCAAAACACTATTCAAGCTTCAGAGAGATCGAGGGACCATGATTCTCATAGCACCACATTGGCCATGCCAAGTGTGGTACCCCCTACTTCTGCATCTCTCTCAAGCTCCCTCCCTGGACTTGGGCTCTGCACCAGACCTTCTATCCCAGGAAGAGGGAACATTATGGCACCCAAACCCCCAGTCGCTCTATCTCAGGGCTTGGTTGCTGAGGGCTTAGACCTTCAAGATTTTCATCTCTCTCAGCAAGTCAGAGATATTGTTCATGCCTCTAGAAAGCCTTCTACTAGACGTTCCTATGCTTTCAAATGGAAAAGATTTACCATTTGGTGTTCAGAGAAGGGTCTAAACCCTCTTGCAATACCTCTGAATTCTCTACTAGAGTATCTCTTGCATCTATCCCATGCAGGTCTGAAAACGAATTCAGTAAGAGTCCATTTGAGTGCTATTGCAGCGTCCCTCAAGCCTCTCAATGGACAACCTATTTCCCCTCATCCTCTTATAGCAAGATTCATGAGAGGCCTTCTTTTAACTAAACCTCCCTTTAGACCACCTCCAGTGGCATGGGACTTAAACCTGGTTCTTGGCCAGCTCATGAAGCCACCCTTTGAACCTTTAGCCACCACCTCCTTGAAATTTCTTTCTTGGAAGGTTATTTTTCTTATTGCAGTCACCTCAGCACGCCGCATCAGTGAGTTGCAAGCTTTGGTGGCTAATCCACCGTATACAAGGTTCCATCATGATAAGGTAGTCCTCAGGACCAATCCACACTTTATGCCTAAAGTGGTCTCGCCTTTTCATCTGAACCAAGAGGTATATTTACCTGTCTTTTTTCCAGGACCTCATGCATCAAGTGCAGAGAGGAATCTTCATACCTTGGATTGTAAGAGAGCTCTTGCTTTTTACTTACAAAGAACACAGCAACATAGAAAGTCTTCTCAACTCTTTGTTGCTTTTGATCCTTCTCATTTAGGACTTCCAGTCTCTAAGAGAACACTGTCCAGCTGGATTGCTCAGTGTATTTCTTTCTCTGGAGAGCCATGTCACAGCTCACAATGTGAGAGCCATGGCAGCCTCAATGGCTCATCTAAATTCTGTGTCCATCGACCAAATCTGTCGAGTGGCCACCTGGGCCTCGGTTCATACTTTCACAGCCCATTACTGCTTGGACAAGGACTCCCGCCGGAATGCCTTGTTTGGTCAGGCTGTTCTCAAACACCTGTTCCATTCCTAATCAACTCCTACCCACCTACCCTGGTTGGATGCCAGAGATCCATGGGAGGAGGTAGAGTCCTTTTCAAGGACACACAACCTGGGGTTCTCCCCTGGCATCTGCAGCTAGGGAGTCCCCATATGTGAAGACTCATTCCTGCTTGTTCCTGGAGTTAGCACAGTTACTTACCTGTAACAGGTGATCTCTGGGAACAGCAGGAATAAGTCTTCACAACCCACCCACCTCCCCTAGGAGTTGTATCTCTCTATCTTTCTTTCCTTTCCTCTCTCTCTCTTTGTCTCAGCTTTAAAACGTGAACTGGAGAGAGGCGGTTGGGAAAGGTGGGAAGGCAGTGCACAGGTGCTGTGGGATGCTCCCAAAAGCTTTCTTACTGGACGCTGGGGAGCGTTCCCGCGCAGGCTCCGACGGTACCCATATGTGAAGACTTATTCCTGCTGTTCCCAGAGATCACCTGTTACAGCTAAGTAACTGTGCTTTTTCAGACATGACTATGTAGGCCTTAATTCTAATTAATCCTAACACTGACAATTTGATATCTCTGACCAGAGACAGTGAGACTGAGAGGCTGGATAAACAGCTTGCCTTTTACTTATCTTTCTAATAACATAGGCTAATGTTTGTTATCTAAACCTTTTACCCAATTTCTTCTACAGAGTTATTCAAGGAATGGTATTAAAGAAAGAGCTACAAATGATATTAACTCTTTCTTAGGGCTTATGCCTGACTGTATTCAACCCGGTATAAGCAATCTTTCTTTCAGTCCTTCCTCTGATTCTGTAAAGAATCATTTCACAGATAAGTTAACTCAGACATCGGTATTAAAAATGGATCGCAGCTAGCTTCTGAGTCAATCTGCAACATCATTTTAGGGATCAGTGTCTCCATTGATTTCTTACAGCAAGCTGATATTACACAACGAATTAATGCTTCTAAAATGATAATCCCTAATAAGCCAAATAATGAAGCTAATAGGCCTTGCAGGGGCCTAGATAATAAACTCCAGAAAGAAGAAGCAGAATCAAAAAAATCAGAAAAAGAACTTACATAACTACTACTTGATACAAATGTATGGTTTCTAACCCTATCCAGCAAACCTTTCACTACGTTTCCTTCATTATCAAGCATACTACAACAGTAATCAGAAATTAGGCCACATACGCCATTTTCCTTCGCTAGTAGGTAGTCTAAGGCCATGCGATTCTGAGCTGCATAAGTGGACACCTTGTCTACTTCACCTTGAAGCACACTAATAGCCTCTGTGAGATCCAGGGCTGTAAGTTCAACAACTGCCTGTAATCGCATAATCTGGGTACCATATTCTCTAGTGGGTGCTATGGCTCCAAAGGTTGAAAGCCAAACAGTACCTGTAAATGCATCTATCTGAGATTTAGTTAAAAGACTTGTAGAATCTACCAATTGTTGTGCTGCTATTATGGCTTCATCCTGAGGGGAAACATCCCTTTTTCTTCTTAAGGAATTATTCAAGGTTGATAATAAAGTAACATTTTGGTAAGGTATAAACCGCCACGGGGTATCTAACTGAGCAACATAGCAAGTACCTGACCAACCTCTGGGAAGTTCTGTATATGCAAGATTACCACACACAAAATAGTCTCCCTTTAAAGCCACTAATCCATTTTCCCAAATTGTCAAATTACGGGGACAGACTAGATTCTGCGTACAATTATTCAAAGCCCACTGAGTAATGTTCATTTCCTTAATTCCTACAGATAGATTACGTTCCCAGGGATGGTAATATCCTAATAAGGGGCAACTCCAGTTAGGTATGTCTCGGACTGAGTCATTCAAAAGGTAGCCAGAACTATTATACTGTAACAAGTCATAATCATGCACCTGATTCCCTTGAACTTGCATTAATTGTACTATGGAAATATAAGGTTTCTGTACGTGGGATTTCTTATACCAGATGGAAGAATTATGTAGCATTATTATTTTACAAACGTTCCATGGGGTGTCCCCTACCTTTTTCCCTGTACCTTGAGCCATAAAACATATTGGAGGGGACTTTAAAGGCATAGAACTAACTACTCTAGGTTCTGTGTTTGTATGAGACCATCGTACAGCAGTTAGATTAAAAGCTGTATCACGAAACTCTTCAAAGGCTTTGGGCCTAACTTGTGGTAGTAACCCGTGTTGAGTAGCTGTCACAGTTGGAAGGCAGACCGCACAACGTGACAGATTAAAATGTTTTGTAACTGAGTGTAAATGTGACTCAAAAATATTTGGATAATCCCTCATAACTTTCCCAAGATTCTAAATGCAGCACTGCTTAATTAATAATAATATGCCACAGCACAACTAAGACCAAATACTGAAACATTCTTAGCAGACCTCTAAATATCTGAAACTATAATCACTCAAAAAATAAATGTGCTAAGACAAAATAAAAATACACCTACTCTTCTTAATATGATGAAGATATATAGTATAGCTATAACTACCCCTTAATTCTCAATTACGTCATGAAGTAGAGGTTAAGTACCCAAAGGTCATTGCATCTATACCAGTAAAATACTAATTCAAACTAACTAGATCCACCTAATCAGTAGTGTAAATGCTGGACAAAGGTTTTTTTTCTTAATAAGTTCATTCAAAAAGCACTTAATCACAATAGTCTCTTCTTCTTTTCTGTAATATCACTGATGTCCAATGAGTCTCTGCGTTGCAATCTCTTGATTCACTGATGCAGGGAACCACCTTCTGGAGCCTTTTTACACTGTGTAAGATGTATCCACCGAGAATGTCCTTCCACTTTACAAGCTGAGTATCCCACCAGGAGCACACGAAATGGACCTAGGAACTTGGGAACCAGAAGCGTCTTTGGATGCAAATTCTTAATCAGGACCCAGTCTGGTGACTTCACTTCCGGATATGATGATTCTGGATATGATGATTCTGTCATCTCGTTGAGGATTCACTTGCAATAAAAGGGAAACAGACAGGACTGAGTGCAACCGTGAGCAATAAGTCAAAATATCGCTGCGCAACAATTGGGGATCTGGGATAACTGCCAAGTAATGTGGAGAAGTAGCTGGACGTCCAGTAACTATTTCATATGGTGTCAGGTCTGGGGGAATTACACACTGCCATAAGGGCAAAGGGAAGGGCTTCCGTCCAATCTGTAGCCTAAACCTGTGTCATAGTGTGCAAGTGACTTTTGATTGTCCTGTTCATCCGCTCCACCTGGCCAGAGCTTTGCAGATGATAAGGAGTATGCAGTTGTCTCTTAATACCAAACCAAATTTTACCCTCCCAGGCACTCGCAACAATGGCTGGACCCAGACAAGAAAGAAAAAAAGGAACACCCCAGACAGGAATAAACTGGTAATGGATAAGCTTCTACCCATCCGGACAAATACCACCTCCTTCCTCTGGCACAGGGCAGCTCTGCAAAACAGGCTGCAAAATCAAAAAGAGTTCGGAAGGCAGAAATCTGAATAACTGACCCTAAGTTGATCTACAATGCCAGTCTTGAAACAGTGCAGACAAGCTGTGCCAAAGAAAAAAATAACAAGTTCAGGTGATACCGGAGAACCAAAAAGACATAATTCATAGCCACAGCGGCAAAGCATATAATGCAGGAACAGGGCAAGTAGAAACAAAAGACTGTCAGGACAAATACGCAGATGATCCTCTCTCCAGCAGCCCTGAGCATCACAGGAAGCACGAAGTCAGAGTCTGGGTTTTCAAAGGAAGTATCTTGCTATTGCTGCAAGAAAGATAAAAGGGAAAACAAAGTCATATTAAACGGTGTTAAATACAGCACTGTCGGGAACACCGATGCTTGAAGAACAGCTCGCTGTGCTTCGTAGTCTGCAAAATTTGACACAAAATCTTCAGCAGAAGAATGTCCTTTGCATTTTAAACTGCATTCCACAAAACCGTAGTGACTGCATAGCCTACACGAAGTTTGCCCTTGTCATCTCTAAAAGCAGAACTATCCACAAACAAAGATATAATCCGGGGCTGGTAGAGGTACAGTTTGGAAACAATTGAAAATTGTTTGGAAACAATTAGGAGACCCATCTTCCTCCAAGTGTGGAAAGGATGCATATAGCTGCAGTACATACTGAAACATGAAGCGAAGAAATTATTAATTCCAGAGTCAATAAAACGTGTGGAGGACAAAAGGCTGAGTCCTGGTTAAATGGAACAAAAGGGCGCTGTAGAACCAGAAAATCAGTAAATTTCAATTGCAAAAAGCCACTGCTACTAAACTATGTAGACATGGTGGGAGTCCCAAAGTCACTGCATCAAATCGCTTTGAGAAATATCCCACCGGCTTGCAATCAGTTGGGAAAGCTTGTAAAAGCACACAGGTAGCAGAGGAATCAGAAATAGCCACATACAATTTGAATGGTAAAGAATAATCATTTCCCAGCGCAAACTTTTTTTTACATTTAAAACAAACCTCCCACTGTGATAATGTGGGTACAATAAGGCCTTCAGATCCTTCTTTCCCAATAAGAGCATAAAGTGGAGCAGTAAGATCTTGAAAAATTCGCTAGCTATTATTTACAGAAAATTAATAAACTCAGGAAGCTACACAATAATACTGGTGTCGCTGGAAAAAGGCAATGACACAATAGGTTTCAATCTAGCAGAGGTAATTGCACGACCAGATGGTGTTAAATCATCACCCAGGAAAGTAACATTTTGAGATACAAATTGCAGTTTAGACAGATTAACCTTCAAACCTAAATTAGTAATATGAGCTAATAGAGCCCAACTCATAACATGGTGAACATAAAAGCAAATCATCCACATAATGAACTAAAGAGGAATGGTCGAGTCTTACATCAAATAATGCAGTTCTTAAGGGCCTGCGAGAAATATGCAGGACTATCAGTATACCCCTGACACAAAGTGGTCCAGGTATATTGCTTATTGTCAAAATAGAAGATAAATAAAAATTGGCTGTCTTTGCTAATTTTCACTGAAAAATAAGCAGAACTTAAATCCACAACAGAAAACCAGGTAGTCCCTGAAGGTATCTGCATCCAGATATCATGTGGATTAGGTACCAAGGGAAAAATTGGCAAAATCACATTATTTTCTGCTCGCAGGTCTTGCACAAATCTATAAGTCTTACCGTCAGCCTTTAGCACAGGAAGAATTGGAGTCTTACATAATGAAGTTGTAGAATAAATGACGCCTTGTTTCTGAGGATCTTTAGTCACAGAACGAATTCCATCAATGGCAGCTGCTGGCAGTGGATACTGCTTGAGTTTAGGAAGCTGAACTCCAGGTTTCACGGTGATTTTCACAGGCGGGATAGAAAGGCATCCGACATCTGATCCCGGCACTGCCCACAAAGTAGACAGAAGTTCTCCAAGAGCAAGATGAATGGTACTGGCATCTGCAGGAGACTGCACTTCAGAGAGAGAGTACAGCTGGAAAGAGAACTTGCCACCCATCCAGGATAGAGTAGCATGATGTGACACCAAAAAAAATCCCGACCTAGGAGATTCACTGGCAAAGTGTCTCCCACAAGAAAAGTAGTTGGATATACAATCTCTCCAATCTGCAAAGGTAAATATTCAAGTCTACGATGCGGAATTACCTTTTCCTCAATGCCTTCACAATGTACTATCGGTGCTTGTGCTAATTGAGCATGATAGATAGCAGGCAAATCCTGTAAACGCAGTGCTGATGATGTAGCTCCAGTATCAATAACAAATTTCAAATTAGAACCTCCCAGTTTAGCTTCTAACTCACCCTGAGGAGTTAGTCAAATTCAGGAATAGTCATGCATCCCATGTATCACCTCCACAATCTTCTGGGTTAGAGAAGCACTGATATGCTGGAGTGAATTCAGTTGTACTGGAGGGGGAGGGGGGAAATCAGCTCCCTGGCCATCAGGATTCCGATTCCGGGGGCAGTCTCGCTGCAAATGTCCAGCCTCTCCACAAGTGTAACAAGTACGTAGCTCTCTGGACTGTCCACGCCCTCGCTGAGATTTCACATAACCTCCTCTAGCTCTGAATCTACCCCTCCCCCTTCCCATGGGAGTCTGCATGGAAGCAATCTGCAAATTAAGCAACTTCGCTTTTTTTTTTTTTTTTTTTTAAAGCTAGCATACACCTAGTGTGAAAATCTGTAACTTTTTCACCCCTATCCTGCCTTAGAGATGTTAATCTCGACCAGTCCTTTACAAGTTTATATACTACCTTTATAGATTCTAATAATTTTTCTCTACATAAAACAAAATTATCTCTTTGTGTTTTGTTTTGTTTTTTTCTTGAAAATCTGTTACAGGGTCTGTCAGTGGCCATTGCCAGTTGTCATCCCTAATTGGATGAGTAACCTTATGAAAATCAGCTGGATTAAAAAATTAAAAAAAACAGATCTGAGCAAATTATCTAGATCTGCCCAAGTAGGATTATAACTGTTAATTATTTGAGACCATAAAGACACAAATCTACCAGGGTTATCCCTGTAATTCGGAAATGTTTTTATCAAATCAAACACTTCTTTAAGTAGTCACAATATCATTTCCCACAGCTGCTTCAATTTCACAGTGGCAGAACATAAATTAGGCTGAATAGAACATCCTGAATAGAGCCTAAATCATAATTGATCACACTTCATCAGAAACACTTAATTCTTTTTGAAAAGTACACACAAATGAGAAGTACACAATAACAAATCTGCTTAAAGACCTATAAATACTGCTTTGAATTTCAAATCATTACTGCTATCCTGAAATCCAGGCATAGGTAATTTATTTCCCAAGAATGCTACATTTTTTGGGGGGTTTTTTTCTACAGAAACTCTATGACCTATTGCTACTTCTAAGATTCTTATTACAAGTACAACACTTTCCGTTTCTTGATTCAAACATGCTCTCAATTCTTTGAGCTGGGAGACATTCCAAATATCCAAAATACACAATTCTACTCCCCCTAACTTTTCTTTTTAAATATTTTCTTTTTCTCTTAGCTCTGCTACACGAGTGACCCGCACTTGCTCAGCTGGTCAATAGGTACATTTCCTAACACAAACAACTTTTGTTTCAAAACATAAACATTCCTAATGTTTTCATCATGTACCATCTGTTCCCACCATGTAAGCACATTTGCACGGTTTACCTTTAACCGCCAACTCATATCTCAGGCAATGGACCTTATCTAAAGAGAAAGTTCCCTCCAAAGGAAACTGCAAATTCACATTACCCTTTGTCACTGAATCCCTATGTGCTACGGAATCGATGGCTACATCACCTTTGCTTCTCACACATACAATAGAAGCATACAATAAGGGCTACCTTTTCTAAACACTAAAGCCCTAGCTCTGTCATGCCATTCACACATCTGAGACAGAGCTTGTCTGTTTAACAGATTACCCATCACTGGTAATTTTCATAATACTCACAAATCTTCAGGCACCTTCTGCCCTTGCCTTGAATGCAGAGATCTGATCCGAGTCACGGCACAAACTGAAAGATACTCTGCACCCCCTCTCACCTAATAACAGATAGGGCTTTTGGGTCACAGAAATCCACAGACAAGGTAAGGAGAAGGTTAATTGATCTTCATCTTTAGATAATACACAATCTGTAAATAATACACAACACACTTGTATTATAAACACAGGACCAAAGCGCTTTGGGAGAGCAAGCCAGGTGGTTGCCTATGTTTACTCTGAAATCAAAGCTTTAGGCCTCTTTATAGGTAAAGATTCCATTACACAGCATAATTTCATTTTATTATTCTACGTCTTACATCACGTATATTCATAATATACATATTCTATTCTACGTCTAGTGTTACGTATATTCATAATATACTTTTCTATAGGCATGCACGTCATAGACCATCATAAAAGACATACATATATTTTCAGACATGACTATGTAGGCCTTAATTCTAATTAATCCTAACACTGACAATTTGATATCTCTGACCAGAGACAGTGAGACTGAGAGGCTGGATAAACAGCTTGCCTTTTACTTATCTTTCTAATAACATAGGCTAATGTTTGTTATCTAAACCTTTTACCCAATTTCTTCTACAGAGTTATTCAAGGAATGGTATTAAAGAAAGAGCTACAAATGATATTAACTCTTTCTTAGGGCTTATGCCTGACTATGTATTCAACCCGGTATAAGCAATCTTTCTTTCAGCTCCCACTTTATGGATTCCTTAGGCAGAATGTGCTACCAAGGCTCATTGTCCAGTTGCCCTATATGGGCATGTTCTTACGAGACATGGTGAGGGAGCTCACTAGGTTCTCAGCTGGATTGGCAGAGGAGCCTCTTCAACCATTTCGGACCATGACCTTGACGGTCAAGGAGTGCTCCAAATTCATCACTTGTGTGGCCTATGATGACTTTGAATCAGTAGCCAGAGTAGCTGCGGTGGGCATTAGTGTCTGCCGCCAAGTCTGGCTACAGTCCTCTGACTTGGAGCAATGGGTTCAGGACAAGCTGGTCGATGTCCATGCTGGGGAGAGAATCTCTTTGGCAAGCCCATGACTGATAAGGCCACCGAGCTGGAGTCTGAGTTCCTGACCATGCTCTCCAAGAAAACCGCTGACCCTTCCTGACAGAAGGCTTTGAGGAAAAAGCCCCTTTACCCAATGAAGAGGAAGGCTTACAGAAACTACCCTGTGTACTCGACCTTCCCAGCTCCCCAACAGGGTCAGCAGGCCAAGGGACAGGCACGGCCCACATAAGCCTAAGGCTGCCAAGCCGCAGATGGTGCCCCTGCTGCAACCTTGGGGGAGGGTGCTTTTGACTCCTTGGGCATAGCCTCTTCTCTTCCGGGAGGTCTAGTCCTGCAGCGCATAGTTGGGGGGGGGGGGAGACGTCTGGTATACTATGCCAGCCGGTGGCCCAACATCACCACAAACACCTCGGTCCTCCAGATGGTGGGGGAGGGTTACCTCCTCCATTTTGACCAGATGCCACCCCCGTTCCTTCCAGGAGAACTCCCAATGACTCCCCTTCAGAGAGACTTGCTCCAGTAAGAGCTTGCTGGGTTTCCAGCTGACAAGGCAGTGGAACTGGTCCTGCCCCATCTCAGGGGTGAGGGGTTTTATTCCTGATACTTTTTGGTTCCCAAGAGGACTGGTGGCTTTCGCCCTGTTCTGCATCTGCAAATCTCAAGTTCCTGATGGAGAAGTTCAAGATGCTGTCCCTTGGAACCTTGCTGCCTTACCTCCGCCAGGAAGATTGGTTATGCTCCTTGATCTCAAAGATGCGTACATGCACATTCCATCCATCCGCGACACCGGCAGTATCTCTGGTTTATCATCAGAGGAAGCCACTACCACTACAGGGTTCTGCCCTTTGGCCTGGCCTCTGTCCCAAGGGTGTTCAGTGTCTAGTGGTGGTCGCTGCCCAACTTCAGCTACCGAGGGTGTTCGTTTTTCCCTACCTAGACGATTGGCTGGTCAGGGGCAGCACAGCCATCAAGGTGCAGCAGGCAGCACGCTGCATCATTCTCACTGGAGTACCTGGGGCTTGTCATCAACCCCAAGTCCCACCTGCAACCAACCCAAAGCCTGGAGTTTATAAGGGTGTTTCTAGACACTGTCCAGGCTCAATCTCCACCTCGACAGGGCCCAGCACCTAGCAGCCCTTGCAAGGGATGTTCAGGGGTGAACCACGGCTGCCTCCTGGCTCATGCTGTGTCTCCTGGGGCACATAGCCATGATGGTGCATGTCACAACCGACCCCCCGCCACCCCCCAAATCTCCGCATGCGATCGGCCCAGTGGTTCCAGGCAGTGGGGCCTGCAGGACAAGGTGACACATTACCAAGTACCTCGACTGATAGCAGCAGCCACTGAACCTGCAGGCAGGGATGTCTCTCTTCAGATCCTGACTTCTTAGAGGATCCTCATTGTGGAAGCCTCCAAGTTGGGCTGGGGAGCCCATTGCGGCAACCTCTGCACTTGGGGTCTGTGATCAGCATCAGAGAACCTCCAACAGATCAACTTCCTGGAGCTTCGAGCAATCGCCTGCTCTCTCTGAACTTTTCAGTACTACCTGCAGAACCAGGCCGTCCTAATGGACAATCAGGTGGATATTTGGGTGGCGATGTTCTTCATCAGCGAGCAGGAGGGCATGGTATCATCCTTGCGGTGTTCAGAGGCAGTCTATCGCCAGTAAGAGCGGGATGCTCCTCAAGGTGGTATACCTTCCCAGGCAGGACAGTGTTCTGACGGACCGCCTGAGCCAAGTTCTTCAGCCCCACAAGTGGCGGCTCGACCCGCGGGTCTCCAACAGATTGTTCAGCCATTGGGGCCTTCCTTTTGGCCAGCCCAGCCAATGCTCAGCAGACCCACTTCTGCTCCAGAGTTCTGCATCCTTCCTGGGTGGCAGCCAATACCTTTATAATTCTGTGCATGGAAGGACTCCTTTATGCCTTCTCTCCCATGCCACTCATCGCCAAGATACTCTTCGAAGTCCATCTCGACAGGACCACCCTTATTTTCCTAGTACCCTGGTGGCCCCGGCAGCCCTGGTTCCTGCTGCACCTCGGCCTGTCTCGGGCACCTCCAGTCCCCCTAGGGAGTGCCCTGGACCTGCTCTCGCAGGAGGCTGGCACTCTTCTGCACCCCAACCCTGGGATTCCTGGCTCTGACAGCCTGGCTGCTGAAAGGGTAGGCCTGGCTGCTAAAGGGTAGACCTGGCCCAGTTTGACTTGCCCAGAGAAGTGAAAGAGGTCCTGCTGGCCTCTCACAAGGACTCCACCTGGCAGGCGTATGCCTTCAAGTGGCGTTGCTTCTCGGTTTGGTGTGGGGAAAGAGGTGCTAACCCCCTCTCCTAGTTGGTGCTCAGTACCTGCTGCACCTGTCTAATACGGATTTGAGATCTAACTCCATCACAGTTTATCTTGGTGCACTCTTGGTGCTTCATCGCCTCATCAAGGGGAAGCTCCCTCTCCGCCCAGCCTCTCGTGGTTCACTTCCAGAGGGGCCTCCTGCTCTCTCGACCATCCATTTGTCCACAGGTGGCAGCGTGGGATCTCAGTATGGTCCTCTCAAAGCTCACTGTTCCATCCTTTGAGCCGCTGGCTTCCTGCCAGCTCAAGTATCTGTCCTGGAAAGTGGTGGTTCTTGTAGCGCTCACATCTTTCCGCAGGGTCAGTGAGCTCCAGACGCTGGTTGGTCATGCCCCCCCCCCCCCCCCATACCAGGTTTCACAGGAACAGGGTGGTGCTTCAGACGCACACCTAAGTTCCTTCCTAAGATTGTCTCTCCATTCCGCCTCAACCAGCAGGTGGTTCTTCCCACCTTTTTCCTATGTCCTCATGCCATTAGGGCAGAGGCCACTCTCCATACATTGGACTTTAAACAGGCATTGGCCTATTACTTAGAGCAGACCAAGCCACATAGCTGCTCTTCATCTCCACTGACCCTAATCGCCTGTACGTAAAGCGGTCTCCAAGCGTACTCTGTCCACCTGTGTGACAGACTGCACTTCCTTCACCTATGGTCAGGCCGGTCTTTTTTTTTTTTCTTTTCAAATTATACATTTCCACTTTCAAAAGGAAAAACATACAATTCACATAAGAAAATGATTACATTACATCAAATCAAAAGAAAAGATGTTCAAGCCCACATCTTGGGGAATTTATACCGTCAAAAAATAACCCACATAAATAAGACAATTAGGCATAAAAATGCACCATATTTAGGAGTATTTCTATACTTCCAACCAACACAGCCCAGCCCTACTTCTGCCTATCAGTCAAAAACTTTTCTAAATGAGAAGCATCAAGGAAAACATAGGACCATCACTGAAAAGTAATAAGACGTTTACAGGGAAATCGTAAATAAAACGTCACACCCCCAGGGAAAGAACACTCTGCCTCACAGCAAGAAACTGTTTCCGATGTGCTTGAATTGATCTAGTCACATTAGGAAATACATTTTATTTTTTGACCACAAAAGGGACTATCCTTATGCTTAAAATATAACTTCAAGATTTTTACCTTTACTGCCACAGTAGCAAAGGTAACCAATAAGGTGTTTCTCTTTGTGATCGTATCAGAAGAATCTTCCAAGAATTCAGTAAGATTTTGGCTTACAGTCGGATGAAGGGAATCAAACTTCCCTTCATCCAATGAAGCCACCTGAGCTTTAGAGGGTGCATAATATATTGAACAATATCCAAAGATTGAGGCAACTTCAAGATCTTAGTAAAATATTTAGAAGAATTTCTGGTGCTAATGTGTAACTGGAAAGTTTAAAAAGCCCAAATTACAGGCTCGAGAGGCATTTTCCAATGCCTCAATACGAGCATGAAACCATCAATGAATCCTTAATCAAAGCCACCTGCGCAGTGGAGACCGACTGCACCTGAGCTTGGACCACAGAATTTTGCACCCTAGACAACCCAACATTTATTTATTTATTTATTTACATTTTCTTATATACCGCGCTATTCTGCATCAGTGCGGTTTACATTGAACAAACTGAAATTACATTGAACAGGGCATTATAACTTGGAGATAACTATTTTACAGGGAACATGGTCTATGGAGGGTTAAGTGGCTTGCCCAAGACCACAAGGAGCACCTGTGGGACTAGAAACCCCAGTCCTTCCGGCCCAAGATTGCTGTCCTCTAGTGGGATTTGAACCCCCGACCTTCTGGCCTGAAGTACCTTGCCCCAACCACTAGGCCACTCCTCCACATTCATTTCAGAAATCTTTTTCACAGCATCCTGAGTAAAAGTACATAAAACTACAGTAGAAGAAAGAAAGTTTTATCATCAATAGCCCTAATTGCACCCCACAAATCTGTGTGACTTTCCCATCCAAGAGGGCCGTCACAACCATAGGAGACTCTATATTTACAGGCTTTGGAATTAAAACCTGAGTGTATCCAGGTATCTCCCAGGGGAACTAATTCCCAATAACATTGATGACAACAGAGGCAGGGTGTGAGATGCTGATGTCAGAGCCCCAGAGCTTAAAGAAGCTCCATCAGGGGAGGGTTGACCTCTCCTCTGCAAAGGAACTAAATGTTTATCTAGTGGACCAACAATTTTACCTGCCAAAGATGTCCCAAGGTCCATTTTTACCTTTCCACCTATGTTTTTCTGTTTCCCCATCTCACCGGCAGTCACCAACTCAAACATGCTGAAGGGGCACCAAAGGGGTGTGTCCAGCCCCTTTGGTCATGCCCTTTCAGTATGTGGACTGTGACACATGGCCGAAGGCCTTAGGAAATATATAGAGCAGGGGGGAGGGTGGTCCTCAGTCACAGCTATACACTGACTGCCTGCACAGGGAACCAGGAACAGCAACAAGTAAAGAAACGGAGCAGTTCATAAGCCCCTGTCTTCCTACATGATGTAACAGTTTCAGTACCTTGTCGGGCCAGTCTTTTGCTGGAGGGTCATGTCACGGTGCAGTGTCTGGGCCATGGCGGCTTATGTGGTGAACCTCCGCTCAGTCCCCTTAAGAGTTATACCAGGCTGCAACCTGGTCCTCAGTTCACACCTTCGCAGCACATGACTACGGGACAGTGCCTTCGGCCAGGCGGTACTTCATTTGTTTAGGGTTTAAGGCAACTTCTGCCCTCCAGCCCTTCTATGTGTCCAAGCTGCCGGAGAACTGGTTTCCTTGGTCGACGCTGGGGTCACTGTTGAGGTCTTGTGACTGACCTGAGCTCTTTACTGTTCCTCACGGTTTGCTTTGTGGGGCTGCCCATGGCTTACGTATATATATAATTTTTATTTATTTATTTATTTATTTATTTTTACTAATACCAGTTATTTTTGATATTGGACAAAAATCTGAACATTCTCCATGCAACTGATTTATCAAGAAGGCTTACTAGGGAACCTAGAAGGCTTTGCTCCCTGATATAAGAAGCAGCCATTACCACACCAATTAGTGGTAGTTAAATCCGATCTTAAGAAGGCCAAGGGATGAGAACCCACTCCTTGGTATCCCCATGAGTAATATTTGTGCCCTGGGTCATCTTGGAAAGCTTTTATCAGAATGCCTTCTTATATTTCTTCTTATAAGTGCATGCAAAGCATTCTGGACAAGGTAGAAGGTCTGTCAGAATTTTTGTCCTCGAAACTTCATGGCCTAAGGGCATTAGTGGAAAAAAAGGAAGCAAGTCTGAAAACGGTCAGATGGATCTAAGATTTCAAGATGAAATTGATATCCATGGGAGAAGCTTTCAATGTTTGCAGACTCTTATAGCTGCAGGTTTCAGATAAGACATGCGCAAAGAGCTCGATTACTTGCCCTACAAGAGAGAATCTTTTTGGAGAGAAGGTCAAAGAAGTGGTAGATAAGGCTGACTCGGTATAGAATCTAAAAGGTTCCTTGATTCAAGAGCTATGTGACTCTCTGCAGCCACTTCTGACTCATTCCTCCATCTCATCCAGGAGGTACTCAAGTAGCGTGCTGAAGATGTGATAGGCGATGGCCTAGTATGTAGCAGAGCTAGGTCTTGAAGCCCTTTTTTCCTATTTTAAAATGTTATTGCTGATTTTGGAAAATTGCAGAATGCTGTTAGCTGTTAGAAAGAAATACTGTTCTATTCTGGTTTGATAACATGTTCTGCTCTCTTGGAGATAAGAGAATTAAACCTTGGTACTGTTTATTGTTTAGAAGTCAGATGTCTCTTTCAGTAGAATGCCGCGCCACTGTATCTTTGCTGATTGTGCACTGACCTCGTAATTAGGATGAAAATATAGCAGAGAAACTGAACAATGTAAGAATATTTTGTCTAGCATTATGAAGATTGTTTAGTGTTTTGAGCCAAGGTTAGAGATACGTCTTAACCTTGCTATGTTTGGCCTCGCTTTGTTTTGCTTTTGTTAAGAATGCTTCTGATATGCCTTCCACTATCTTTGTGGCTAACTGACCTTGCAAGAATAGCAAAATATACTGTATACTTTAGCAGAAGTATTATGTTTAGTGTTATGTCTAATTGCTGACCCGTGGCTAGTGTGACCCAAGCAGGGGGAGCGAGTCCTGGGCCCGGTCAGATGTCTATTGGATGAGAGTAAGTGGGCCACTGTGGCCAATGAGGAGTTTTGCCTGTATTAGACTGGAGAAGAAAAGTATATAAACTGTCATTTTTCTGAGCTCTGGGCTCAGACCATTTTGAATGCTACTGCAATCTGAGTCTGTGCACATTAAACCGGCTTGAATCTTTGCCTGACTCCGGGTATTATTTATTGCATTCTTATCAGCCACAACAAAGAGACACTTCCCTCCACTGATGAGGTATTATCCTTCACCCTCTTTAACTTGTCCACTGTAGCAGGATCTCAATCTTGCCTCAGGAGCAGAGGACTCAAACGCCACAGCCAAAGCCCTGGGGTTGTGTTTGGATTGGGCCCAGAACGACACAATCAGTATTAGTGTCTGTTCAGAGAGCCTTTCTCTTGGGGGAAGGCTAATCTCAGGCACTTGTATTTTTGGCATACTACAGAACAAATGCAGACTGTCTTTCGGATATCTGTCTAGATTGCTCCTTGAGAGTATCGAGGTCAAACTCTAAGCATCAGGATGTATTCACAAAGAACTTTTTCACTGTCTTAGACCTATGCAGCCAAATTGGTTCTACCAGGTGAAAGGTAGGAATTTTTATTGAAAGCATTTCCTGATCCCAAAGAAAACAGAGGGATTCTGTCCCATCCTAGATTTAAGAGCCATGAACAAACATTGCATTAAAGAAAAGTTCAAGATGGTTTTCCTTTTCTCAAAAAAAAAAAAAGTGGCCAAAAATCCCAGTATTGAACAAACTCCTGCATTATAGACAAATGTGTAATTTGCTCCCTTTACTTCATTACTGGGACTGAGGTGTTTAACATATTTATTACAGACCCGTGGGGCCCTCAACTACTTACCTATTTCTGTTTGGAACACTGACCATTTAGTCCTACTTTGTTTTCCTGTCTCCTTAATCCAGTTTCTAATCCGTAATAATAATAATAATAATAATAAAACATTCTCTCATCCTATGACTTTTTTTTTAATTTCCTGAGAAGTCTGTTGTGGGGACTTGTCAGATGTCTTCTGAAAATCAAGGTGTACTATATCAACTGGCTCTCCTCCATCGATATTTCTATTTACACTTTAAAAAAAAATGCTAGTAGGCTTATAAGGAATGATATCTTGTAGCTATTCTCTGCTACTGCACGTCTGTCCATGTATTCGGTGTTTTGTTCTTAATAGCTTCCACTGTTTTATCCTAGCACTGATGTAAAGCTATCGGTCTATAGTTTCCTATATAACCCTTAGAGTCCTTTTTAATACTTGGTACTAGATTTGCTACTTCCAGTTTTCAGGCAGAGTGCCAGATTTTAATGATAAAGGAAATCAACGCAGTTCACTATCACCCAGGGGATACCTACAGGATCAGCACTATGCTCCATCCTATTCAATATATACATCCAACCCATTTGTAGCATTATACAATGCCACGGAATATATTATCACCTATATGCCGACGACATCATGGTGTATGCCCCAATAGATAAACTGGCACCCGATATAACCCAAATGACCCAGTGCCTAGAAGATATGAACAACTGGCTTGCTGACAATAACCTCAAAATCAACTTTGACAAAACGGAGGCAATGTTCATTTCCAGGAACACCACTTTCAACCCACATCAAGCCATCAGTGTCCTAAACAAAACAATATCAACGAGGGACGAAGTGAAATACCTAGGCATCATACTGGACAAGAATCTGAACCTACACTTGCATATAAGCAAAACCGCTGCAAAGGCATACCATCGTTTAAAGATCATCAGGAGGCTCCAACCAGCCCTCAATCAGGACAACAACCGCACCGTCTGCCAGGTGGTAATCACTCCAGTACTGGACTACAGAAACTCTTTATATCAAGGTCTGCCCAAGCAATCCACCCACCCACTCCAAGTGGTGCAAAACACTGCAGCATGCATTATTACGTGCACAGCCAAACACAAGCACGTCACACCTGTACTGCAGCAGCTATACTGGCTACTGATAACTGCACAGGCAAGATTCAAAACAACTTTAAACATATTCAAAATCATATATCAATGCTCAGCGAATATCCTGCACACACAATGCATTAACCAGAGAAAAACAACCAACAGACCTAGATGAGCTAATGGCAATAACAGACTCCGCACTCCCACTGGATACCAGAAGACAAAACAGGCTACCTCCCAGCAGAGCTATCTCCCTCTCAGCACCAGCTCTTTGGAATTCCCTCCCGGATGAAATAAGAGCCCTGAACTACATCAAGGACTTCTGCAAAGCCCTCAAAACCCTCCTGCTCACAGAATACTATGAGCAAGTAACATAGAGAACCTATGCCCCACCGACACGCATAAGGGAGAACTAGGAACCAAGTGACTAAAGTCTATATGTAAGTCTTGTAGCTCCCCCCCTTTTTTGTTCAGCATAGATCCACTGTGTTGTCAACCACTTTGATTGAAGGATAAAGTGGTTTACAAAACTAGTTAAATAAATTCCAGATTACTAATAGCAGATTTGCTGTTTCGTATTTGAGTACTTTGCAGAACTCTGAGATTGGTACCACCTAGTCATGATGATTTGCTGCTGCTAAACTTGTCAGTTTGCTCTAATACTTCTAGTTGCACTGTGATTTTCTTCAGTTCATAATAATTTTCAAAGTAGGATTTGGTATGAATATCTTCCCAGCATCTCCAGAAATGTTTGAAGCAATGAATTCACCTAATTTTTCTATTTCTTTATCCTCTTTAGTACTCCTGTTAGTCTCTGGATATGTAGTGGTCTAACTTTGCAGAGACATACAGGGATATACCTAACCTTAAACTCTTTAAAGGTAATAGTTTATATAAAAACGTATATAGAACCCAGTTTCTGTTGGGTTCTGAAATAGGTTATCACATTCTTTGATGTGCTTGAGGGAGCTTCCAGCTCTTTTATTAAGTTATTTAGAAAACTATTGAGAAAGTATGTTTTGGCAATAGCAAAGTCCATTCCCTTGTGATCAGCAAACATTCTACTATATAGTTTTTAAGTAGTTGAATCCCTGAAATTCACCACATTTAGTTGATAGCTCTCTAGCTCTTAATTCTGAGAGAATTTTGAACACCTAACCGTTTTTTTAAACGTTTATCTTTACTTGATATTGATGCATCTCTCCCACTTGCTCCAACAGACCTTTTTTCCAGACACTTTCAGTGGACAACTAATATATTTTGATTTTTAGTGTCCAGATTCTCTATTTTTTCTTAAGTATTAAGATATCTAAAACAAATACTTGTTTGAGATCTACAGTGTCTCCCAATGTGACCTACAAAGAATAAGAACCAGATTTATAGAAGTAACAAGTAAATTCCTTTAGGATTTGGCTCCTTTAACAGATGCTGCTTCAGCACAATGACCAAACTCTGTGCTGGGTAGTGCAATCCAGTCTGAAGGCTGGAAGGCTGATGGAATCCAGTTTTCTTGCAATACATACCATCATCACAGAAGAGGGAAGATCTTTGGTATCAATATTAATCATCCATAACCATACTGCTGTGACCATCTCTCCTTATGTTCCACCCTTCTTTTTTGAAAGTGGAAGAGCAGAGCCAGGCAAGACAATGAGATTGGTTCCCTCAAGGGCCCATACCATGCTAAAGATCTCCACCAGTTCAGAGGGATAGACCACCATGAAGCTACATGGCAGCCTTTGTGAGGGGATAAACCTGGAGCTTCACCTTATGTTTAGGCATCTTTTGTAGCAACCTTTATAGCAGCCGGAAAAAAAAGTAGATGAGCATAAAGCTATTGTAGACTAAAAGGAGAGCAAGGAAAGATCTAACTTTAATTATGCAGTGACAGCCACCTTACTTGATATGTATTAATACCTTAGAAATATTTAACATTTATTTTTAACAAATATTCTTCAGGAATGTCTGAAATCAGACATAAAGAAATAAAAGATTTGAAGTAAGCATGGAATGGAAAAGAAACTAAAAAACTTGGAAGAAACAAAAAATACAATCCTCTATTCTTCCTCTTAGCCCATAAAAGTGAAAAAGGGGAATCCTAAGAATTGATATGACAATCTACTTCCAGGTGCACCTTGGCAAGAAAACCCAAGGAACGAGAACTATCCACAGGGTTGCCAGGAATCTGCATTAACTCAATGGTACACAACAAAGAATTCATAAGTTAAAATACAGAAGGTGTACAGTTCACCATTTTATAGTAGGAATGTATATTTGTTTGAAATAAAATGGGGACTATCAACTTTCTATTTCATTTCATACAGTTTTAATCCAAAGTATGGAACTAAAAACTCAAATTCAGTTTTCCTCCCCAGTTTCATCATAGGCCAAGCTGGCCTCAAACCCATACCCTTTGGGTTGGAAGATAGGCATCGTTCAGTACAATCATCAGGTCTCCACAGGGACTAACTCTGGCCAGCAAGCTCTTGTATTGCTTTCTGGTCTACAGCTCTATGTAAAATGCTATTTGGATATTTTTGCCTTGTGGATCTGTTGTGCCCTTTTGTAGAGACATACTCCAAAGATTTTCTTTTGCCATGTTCTTGTGCCAGAAATTCTATGAAACCATGCTAAGTATACACTTTAGTAAAAGGGGAGAGGGGATATGACGCATCTTTCAATATTTTGTTATTCCTTACATAGTTTAAAATTTTCTTTTCTTGACTGAGTATTAACCTGACAAAGCAATATGGGTTATTTACATTTTTCTTACATTTATTTATCTTCCCAGTTCCCAGCATGAAATTTGTAAGAAAAGGGTATGATAACATCCTTGTTTTAAACATATTAGTCTTGTCTTATGCTGCTCTTTGTGAACCATTTTTATATGTTGATTCTTACCCAACTTTTCTTCTCAGGTTATCCCTTGCATTTGTGGAGTCTTGTGTGATTTATATATTTAGAAAGTTTCTAACTTTTTAAAAAAATTTAAGAACTTTTTATTTTTTAATCTTTTTAACTGCAGACTGACACATTTCTAAATATTAATGAAATGTCTATATATTAATGAAATGCGTGTTTATTTTCTTACAGGCTGAAAATCTGCTGCTAGATGCAGATATGAACATTAAAATAGCAGACTTTGGTTTTAGTAATGAGTTTACTGTTGGTAATAAACTGGACACGTTTTGTGGGAGTCCCCCATATGCTGCTCCAGAACTCTTCCAAGGAAAGAAGTATGATGGACCTGAAGTAGATGTTTGGAGCTTAGGTGTTATTCTTTACACTCTAGTGAGTGGATCTCTACCTTTTGATGGACAAAACTTAAAGGTATATTGCTAGTTTTACTATGCGCTGCCTATGAAAACAGGATTTTGTAATTTTAAGAAAATGGCAAAAGTATTTTGATTGATAATGTATGTCTTTGCTGTCCTAAAGGAATTAAGGGAAAGAGTATTAAGAGGAAAATACAGGATTCCTTTCTATATGTCAACAGACTGTGAAAACCTTCTGAAACGTTTCCTGGTGCTAAATCCAATCAAAAGAGGAACTTTGGAGGTAAAGCATAATAAACATGTGTGTGATCCTCCTAATTAATGCACCTGTACTAGCAACATAAGTAATCCAATTAGCATTTTGAAAAATTGTCATCCTTTTTGAGTTATTTTAGTTATACATAAACAGATTCTAGTTGCTTTGGTCAAAGGATAGCTGGATGGAGAATCGTTTCAGTGATCCACCATGGAATACAGAGTGGATTAAAAGTAGTTCTGGCTGTTTATAAGATAACTCTAATGCTTAATAAAACTTTGTTAGGTGTTGACTATGATTTTTATATTCAATAACACCCCAGTCTACAGTGCCATTTGGCACTTGATTACCTGTAACTGAAATATAACTCAGTATGAGCTAAACACAAATAAACACAAGTGATTGTGAACAAATGTTTGCAAATACTTTGCAAGTGCTGTTGTGCTCAGATTTTATTTATTTTATTTAAAGTCTTTTGTATACCGTGCTTTTTAAAATCAGCGCGGTTTACAGTCAACAGCAAATTTGTACAGTCCCGGCCGAACCGGTACTGTACTTACAATGAACAATTATTTAACTGGTTTTGTTGGACCATTTTTCTACCAGTCAAAACGGTGTACAGTCAACATGGTACAAAAGGAGGGGTAACAGAGGCAGTGTGGGCAAGTTACATTATAACATCAGCATAGCTAGATTGCACATTCACTCTTTAAAATGTTAATCGGGTGGTATCGCATGTTGTGGTGGTGGGGAAGAAAGGATGATATGTGCTGGACGGGGGTCATCCTGTTGTGGGTCGATCGGCGAATCTGTGCTGAAGTGTTTAAGAAAGAGGTGTGTCTTTAGGTTCTTTCTGAAGGCCGGATGTGATTGGACGCATCATAGACGTGGGGGTAGGGAGCTCCATAGGGAGGGAGCATGTAGTATGAAGGCTCTTTGGCAAGCATGTTGGGTGCTCTTGCAGATTTGTGATGGCAGGTTGAGGAGGTTCAGGGTGCTATTTCTATGTTTTCTATTGGTCTTGGGGCTACAGATAAGAGTCTGAAGGTGAGTGGAGGTGAGGTGGTGACAAGCCTTGTATTTAATAGTGAGAGCTTTGTGCTTGATTCGAGATGCAATTGGTAGCCTGTGGAGTGTGTTTAGTATGGGTATGATTTGGGTGTGTTTGGATGCTCCAAATATGGTGCATATGGTGGTGTTTTGGGCTAGTTGGAGCGGGTGGATGGTGGTTTTGGGGAGCCCCTGGTTTATCAAGTTGCAGTAGTCTAGTATAGGGGTGATGGAGGCTTGGCATAATGAGTGGAAGTGTTCAGAGGACAGAAGGGGGACGTAGGTTCTATACAGATCCGAGTTTAGAGTTTAACAGAGTTGGTGATGTTCCGGGTATGGGTCTTGAAGTCCCAGCTGCTGGCCTAGGGTGATGCCTAGGTATCTGACCTGGGTTTTGACTTGAAGATCAAGGTTGTCAAATCTGATGGATGAGGGGGTGTAAAGGCAGGGTCCTTTGAGATATCTAGAATCACCGTTTTGCCAAAGTTGACAGCCAGATTGTGGAGTTGGAGCCAGCTGACTATTTCCTTGAAATGGGCAATGAACTTCGAGTAGTTGGGGGCAGCTGTGGAAAAAGGGGTGAAGATCATTATGTTGTCAGCATATATTTGATAACTGATGTTGAAACTCTGGATGATTGTACAGAGGGGCCGGATGTTAATATTGAATAGTAGGGAGGAGAGAGCAGAAACTTGCGGTATTCCTTGAGGCAGGGTGAAGAGGGCTGATGTGAGCTGGCCGACTTTTATCTCTTGGGTGCACTGAGAAAGGTATGATTGGAACCATGCAAGAGGCGTGCCCTGTATTCCAGTGCTTTGGAGCTGGTCGAGTAGCATTTGGTGGGAGACTGTATCAAAGGCAGCGGAGATGTCCAAAAATAGCAGTATGAAGCCGCTAGTGGTTTCTTTCAATCCGGTGATAAGCATTGATAGCGGAAGCCAACAAGATTTCGGCACTGTGGTGTGTGCGAAACCAGTGTTTGTGTGTCAGGGGGTGCCTGGAGATCAGTGTGTTTCCCGCAGCTTGATTTGGACTGCTTTTTCTGTGATCTTTGTGAGAAAAGGTACACTGGTTACGAGCCTATATGAGGCAGGTGAGCTAGGGTCTAAGTGGGGTTTTTTTAAGGAGAGGTCTGACTGAAGCTTGTGTTAGGGTAGAGGGCAGCTTAGCCAGAGAGAGGCGTGAAGAATGTGTGATATGGTTGGGAGGAAATATGATCTTGTGGATTTTATCCATGCGACTGAGCATGGGTCTAGTGAGGAGGTGGTTGTGTTGATGTGCAAGATGATAGTGGCAAACTCTTCTGGTGCAACGTTTCTGAAGGTGGTCGATGGTTGCATGCCCTCAGGCGTGATGTCTGTTGGGGATATAAGTGGCACAGCATGGGTAGTAGAACTGTTTGGCTTTTAAGAAGTCTACCATGTCTTGAGGGTGGAGAGAAATGTCCTGTTGCAGTTGGATAGGGTCTCTGATGAGGGATTTCACTAGCTCAAAGTTCTTTGGATTTTTTGCATGCACATAACGTATTACTATAGTATTCCTGTTTGAAGTTGATAGTGCTGGTGCAGTACCACCTTGAGCTATTCCTAGTATGCTGTTTTGTTGGCGGTGTCTTTGGATTTCCTCCAGTGTTGCTCAATCCGCCTGAGTATACATGCTTTTGATTGCAGAGTTCTGTGGAGTACCAAGGTGCACAATGGCATTTTGCAGGAGGTGCTTGTGGAGGTGCTAAGGCGGCCGTAGAGATGGAGTTCCATCTGTTAATCATGTCATCCAGACTTGTATCAGGCTTTCCCTTGTTCTTGTAATTTTTGTAAGTGTATGTTGCTCCTCTGCTTAAATTGTGGTATTATCAGTGTTCCCTACTGTTTTCAGGGGTGTGAACGGGTGTGCTCTACTGTTGGTTTCCATGATTGTTATGATTGTGGCAGATGGTGAATTACCCCTTCTTTCTCCTACCATGAGCTATTTATACTATTGCACCACTATTTACTGCTGCTGCCAGACATCCACCAGAGGCCCAAGCTCAATGTCTCTTCTTACTCCTCTAGTCTTTCACATCTTTCAGCCTTCATCTACCTTGCTCCTGCACTTTTTTCTTCTCGTCTACCCTTTTGATCCTTTGGCATCATGTGATTGATCATGTAAATGTAGTAAGTGTATGACAAAGTGGTGGCCAGAAGCAGAGTGTTTCTAGGATACACATAGTGGAAGGTATAACCAGAGAGAGACAGACAACACAGTTACATGCACATGTTGCCCGCATGTGGAGGGGGTGGAAAGAATTCCACGATGTCACAGATCATGAGGTCACAGTATGGGGCACTAAGGAGTAATAGGTGCTATGGTGACCTAGTCTTAACTTAGAGTCCCGCTTTGAACCTCTTCAACAAGCTATCATTAAAACTTTTCATGGAAAATGTGTTTTCATGGAAAACTTTTCATGGTCCAATGTGTTTGTTGGTGTTGATATTTATCTTGTTTTCTACCATTTGCAGTTTTAAGTTATGATTTTATAGTAAACCACCATAATCCATGTACGTCTGTATATCAAATTAATAAACACAAATACAAAATACTGCTTCATAAAAAGGGTGTTCGATGCATGGAATGGCATCTCAAGAGGTGGTGGAGGCAGTAACTGAGTTGGAAAAAAGCATGCGATAAGCCCAGATGCAGAAAATTGATGCAAAAACCAAAGATCAACTGAGGTTTATGGCTATATGCCAAGTATTAAATTGGGCATACTAGATGCGTTTACAGTCATTTTTTGTTTCATAGAAAATGACACTGCACCATATAAGGGCAGCAATTTCCTGAGACAGCATTACACATTGGTAGGCTCCCCCTCCATATTGGGTTCTGTGCAGTGCCAACAGGTCCCCTTTAACATGTCACCATGGTAATGACTCCTCTCCTCATGCCTCTTAACGGACTAATTCTGAAGGGCATTCTCCTCTGCAACATTGTCATGTCTGATTTACCACCACCTTGATTCATATGGCATGGCATGGAACAGGGAGGAAACCCCTGTGCAGGACAATGTCAAACAGCCTCTCTTCAATTTCTATCAAACAGTGCTATTCAAAGGAAGGCCGCTCGGTGCCAAATAGAGGCAGAAGTGATCTGGTTCATAGCTCCTCCAGTCACAATTAATGGGAATCAGATAAGAATATTGCAAATTAAAAAAAAAAAGCCAAAATCTCCTTCCTAATCACATCCAATCTGAGGACTCCAGCAAAAGAGAAAATCTTCTGCAATTAAACACACATAAGAGGTTTTATCAAGTAATTCTGTACTGTAATCCTCTCCATCTCTGTCCTCCTCTCCAGCTCTGTCCTCCCAGTAAGACCAATTTGGTATTTTTTTTTTGTGAAAAAATTAAAACCATGCAGTCTCTGACCTCTGATTGCAATGTGTCTCTAGGCAGTTTCGTCAAATGAATTAGTTTTACACGTACTATGGCAGTCGTGAACCTCACTTCTAAGCCAGGGTATGGTGGAGTATGATCTTCGTGTCTCAAATTTACTGCTAATGCTCAGTGTAATACTTGTATCGTAACAAAGAGAGCTTCCTTCTGGAGTTCATAAGATGTAACAGGCATGGGTAGTTTTTCAAGATGTGCTTGGAAATTCTTTTTTATCAAGCTTGTTGCTTCCAATACAATGGGAACAATTTCTGCATCTTTCTGTCACATTTTTCCATCTCTGACTGCATTTCTTGGTACTTCAGGATCTTCTGCCTCTATACAATTCATGGAATAATTGCTCTGTACAGACACGACTATAATCAGTGCTGTTCTGATATTCTTCCCCTTTACCACTGTTAGGTTTCTTGGCATTCAGTTTCTTATCTGTCAGAATGGGAATGTCCCAGGTGATCATAACTTCCTCATAACGGACTTGGTTATCCTCAGCGGCCTGATCACATGGTACTTCCCATGAGCTCCTACTTCCAGCTGCCCCAACAGTTGGTGGAGTGGAACAGGTTCTTAAAAAGTTCTATAAATAAGAGTCCACTCCAATACCCCTGCAAGAAAAGATCCTAGGCTAATGGACATTGTGCTAATCTCTTATATAGCAGTGCACAGTTCGTTGATGGTGTGTTATGCTATCCTGAAAAACAAAACAAAACAGTACACAGTTAAGGCCTTCCATCATGAAGAATTAGAAACCATTTTATGCAATCTTCAGAATTTTGTGTGCCAAGTACATAAGGTTAACTTATGTATAAGACACTGCTGCTAGAGGGGTGGCTGTAGCCATAGCTACAGGAAGAATGGCCTGGTTGAGAGCTTCAGGCCTTAGAAAGAATGTGCATGATAAGTTTTCTCCAGCACGTCATGCATCTGTTAACCTATTTGGTGAAAAGTCAGACAGTGTCTATGAGAAAAGATAATTATTCCACTATACAGTCTTTAGCTGTGGACTACATTGTATCAATAGCCTTCAGAGTGAAGATTCCACTTTTACTGTTATCGCCCCTAATTTCCAGGAACAAGCAGGAATGTAGTCTTCACATATGGGTATCGTTGGTACCGACGGAGCCTGCGCAGGAACGCTCCCCAGCATCCAATTAGAAAGCTTTTGGGAGCATCCCACAGCGCCTGTGTGCTGCCTTTCCCAACTGCCTCTGTCCAGTTCTTTGTTTTCCGCGGAGCCAGCAGGTCGTTTTTCCTGTCACCGCAGAAATTATCCCATCTTTTTCATTCTTTTTTTGTGGTAGTGTCTGTCTTCCTCGACGCTATACCGGTACCACCGTTTTTTTCTTTCTTCAAAAAAAGAATAAATTTATAATCTTTTTTTCTTGACTTTCCAGTCTTTTTTTTCCATCAGGCGCCATTTTGGGCACTAGGCCCAACTTTTCCTTCAGAATGGAAAAACCCGCCTCGGGTTTTAAAAAGTGTTCTAAGTGTGGCGGTACCATCTCCGTCACTGACACGAGTGGTGCCTTAAATGTTTAGGTCCTGACCACTCCATCTCGGAGTGTGTTGCCTGTGGGATGATGTCGAAGAGGGGTCGGCAAAACCGAGCTGCTAAGCTTAGCACCCTTTTTTCCCTCCGATGCAGCATCCGTGGCATCGACGTCTTCCAGGGCTTCGTCTTCCTCCCATGGATCTCAGGTAACCAAACATAAATCTGGCCAGTCCTCAAAGGGTAGATCCTCCTTCCAAGCATCGAGATGCCTCTGGCGTTGCCCTTGAAGGACTTGTACCGGCAAAATTGCCCCGGCGGGAGGCTTCGGCTTCCAAAGCACTATCAGAGCTCCAGGATGTTCTCAACCTCGGCAGAACTATTGGTGCCATGCTCTGGGGTACCGGCCCAGGCATCGGCAGCGTCAATAGACCAGAGGTTCTTGGCTATTGAATGCAGTCTGGCGGCACTCCTTGCGGCTTCGGTGCCTTCGGGACCGCTTCAGACGGTTCAACCGGTATCGATACTGGTTCTGGCACTGACATTGGCGACTGTGTTGCCCACACAGAGTCATGCTGTTTTCTCCGGTATCGACAGGCCGGTACCGGACCCCTCCGGTACCGACTTCCATCGGTACCAGTATCGTGCTTTGCAAGAGCACCTGGACAGGAGATATTTTGAATCCTCCGATGACTCTGAGGATTCTGACAGCTCTGTCGGTACCGGAGTACTTCTCTCTGAAGAGCCTTCCTCTCCTAAATGTAGGATGTCTCCTACAGAGGATATATCCTTTCAGGATTTCATTTGGGAGGTGGCTAGAGGTCTTTCCATCACAGTGGCTCCTGAAACAGAGCCCAGAGCAAAGGAATTGGAGATTTTACAATATCCTAAAGCTCCCAGGGAGGCAGCTACTTTGCCTATTCATGAGATCTTGCATGATCTCATGCTAAGAATGTGGGAAACACTTCTTACCACCTCTCCTCATTCTCGTAGGCTCGATACCATGTATTGAGTACCTCCTTGTCCTGGATTTCAGAAAACCCAGTTACCACACCACTCCATGGTAGTGGAATCAGCTATGAGAAGGATCAAGAGTGCAAAAAGACATGCATCTAATCCGCCAGGAAGTGAATGTAGGACTCTTGATGCCTTTGGGTGTCAAACCTTCCAGGCCTCTATGCTTTCTGCCAGGATTAGTTCCTACATTTTATATATGGGAATGTTCCTTAAGGAGGTTACAGGAGATCTAGAGCTTATGAGCCCTCTCCTTCCTGATGATAAAGAGGCAAGATTCTTTCACTTGTCAAACATGCCCAAGATGTTTCCAAGTTTGTTAATCGTGCAGCTTTTGACTGCTTTGAGTTCATAAGTAGAACCTCTGCCATTGCCATAGGTGCTCGTAGGATTGCCTGGCTCCAGGCATCTGACTTAGAACTCTGGGTACAGGACAAACTGGGGAATATCCCTTGCACAGGCAAAACTCTCTTTGGCAAAAATTGGCAAGAGAAAGCTAATGAACTGGATGCTGATAATACCACTTTGGATAGACTATCCAAGGCTACAGCTGATCCTGCAAGGAGAAAATCCTACAAGAAACCATTCTTCTCTAAAAAGAAGAGGTTTTACCCCTCCTATACCCAGCAGGGGCATTCTACAGGTCAGTCTGCCCGAAAGGGACAGCAGCCATCAAAACAAAGAAAAACAAAGTTTGCTAAGCCTCAACCGGCCCAGCAGACTCAGCTTCCACAAGGGCTTTGACTCCCATCTAGAGAACTTGGCCTTCCTGGCCCTCAACGGGCCAGAGCCCTCCACCATTCCAGGAAGGTTGTGTCATTTTGCCCCCAGGTGGGAGCAGATAACAGCAGAAGAATGGACTCTCTCCATTGTAAAGGAGGGGTACAAGCTTCATTTTTTTCAACATGCCCCCTCCTACAGTTGTAAGACAGTTCAATTCTCAGACTTCACTCGAGAATCAGTTGGGTCAAGAGGTCAATTTACTTCTTGCCCACGGGGCAATAGAAGACGTACCCATTTCCCAACAGGGTACAGGGTTTTACTCCCCCTATTTCCTTATTCCAAAGAAAACAGGGGGACACAGACCCATTTTAGACCTCAGAGAATTGAACAAATTCCTGTTCAAGGAGAAGTTCAAGATGATTTCTCTAGGAACTCTTCTGCCATACCTTCAGAGTCAGGATTGGCTTTGTTCTCTAGATCTCAAGAATGCGTACACCCATGTTCTCATCCATCCAACTCACCAAAGATTCCTTCGGTTTCTATTTCAGGGGAAGCACTATCAGTACAGGGTTCTTCCTTTTGGTCTGGCCTCAGCACCAAGGGTGTTTATGAAATGCATGGCTGTAGTGGCAGCATTTCTTCGCACTCTAGGAATATTCGTCTTTCCCCTACTTAGACGACTGGCTCATTCGAGCCCCATCAGAGTCAGAGGCCAGAATTTCCCTATCTTGCACAATGTGTATACTTCAGTATTTGGGCCTAGTCATAAACATCCCAAAATCCAACCTAACTCCCACTCAATCTCTAGAGTACGTAGGAGCTATGCTGGACACCAGGAAAGCAAGTGCCTATTTTCCACAGCCCTGCTGCCTTCGCATTGTGCAGTTAGCTTCCCAAGCAGTGTTAAAGACTCATCTCACTGCTCGGGAAGTCTTACAATTGCTAGGCCACATGGCATCTACCGTGCATGTGGTTCCCTATGCTTGCCTCCATTTGAGAACAGCCCAATGGACTCTATCCACCCAGTGGACCCAAGCATCAGGATGCCTATCAGACAAAATAGCAAACTCAAGTCGCCTTGTTTTGTCCCTACAATGGTGGCAGTCAACCCAAAACCTGTTGGTGGGGTCCCCTTTCCAACAGCCCCCACCCCAGGTCACTCTAACAGACGCCTCACAGGTAGGTTGGGGAGCTCACCTGCTAGATCTCTCTACCCAAGGCACCTGGACTCCACAGGAGACCCATCTACACATCAACCTCTTGGAATGCAGAGCAGTCTTCCTTGCTCTTCGAGTGTTCCACACCCAGCTCAGCTACAAGACAGTCCTAATTTAGACGGACAATCAAGTAGCTATGTTCTATCTGAACAAGCAGGGAGGAACGGGCTCTCTGTCGCTTTGCAACAAAGCTTTGCGACTATGGGCCCTCGCCAGAGAGCATCAGATTCATCTCCTGGCGGTGTATCTGCCAGGCATTCAAAACTCCTGGGCAGACAGACTAGTCAAGTTCTGCTTCCGCACGAGTGGTCTCTTCGTGCAGACCAGGTAGCAAATATTTTTCAAATTTGGGGAACTCCGGACATAGACCTCTTTGCAAGTCTGTTGAATGCCAAACTTCCCCGATTCTGTTCCAGAATTCCGTCTCGGGGTTCTCAGGCCAGGGATGCTTTCCTCCACCATTGGGGTCACGACTTCCTATATGCCTTCCCACCCATTCCCCTAATTCCCAAAACCCTATTTAAGCTTCAGAGAGACGGAGGCCATATGATTCTCATAGCTCCACATTGGCCTTGGCAGGTGTGGTACCCTCTGCTCCTACATCTCTCTCAAGCTCCATCTCTCTCAAGCTCCATCTCTGGAGTTAGGATCTGCTCCAGATCTCCTGTCTCAGGACGACGGGATGTTGTGCCATCCCGACCCCCACTCTCTGCATCTCAGGTCCTGGTTGCTGAGGGCCTGGTTACTGAGGGCCTAGACCTTCATGGTCTTAACCTGTGAAGGATATCCTTTATGCTTCTAGAAAGCCTTCCACAAGACGCTCTTATGCTTTCAAGTGGAAAAGGTTTTCCATATGGTGTTCGCAGAAGGGTCTTGACCCCCTGGCGATACCTCTGGAATCATTATTGGAGTATCTCCTTCATTTATCTAATTCAGGCCTTAAGACTAAGTCAATACGAGTCCATTTAAGTGCTATTTCAGCTTCTTTCAAGCTTTTAAATGGACAACCTATTTCCTCTCATCCTCTTATAGCAAGATTTATGAGAGGCCTCCAAACTAAGCCTCCCATTAGGCCACCACCGGTAGCATGGGACCTAAATCTGGTTCTTGGACAGCTCATGAAGCCGCCTTTTGAACCTCTACCTTTCCTGGAAGGTTCTCTTTCTCATTGCAATCACATCAGCACGTCGCATCAGTGAATTGCAAGCATTAGTGGCTGATCCTCCTTATACGAGGTTCCATCATGATAAGGTAGTCCTTAGGGCTCATCCACACTTTATGCCAAAGGTGGTCTCACCTTTTCATTTAAACCAAGCAGTTTACCTACCTGTGTTTTTTCCAAGGCCTCATGCTTCAAATGCAGAAAGGAATCTTCATACTTTGGACTGTAAAAGAGCACTTGCTTTTTACTTACAAAGGACTCAGCAACATAGAAAGTCCATTCAACTCTTTGTTGCTTTTGATCCTTCTCATTTGGGACTTCCAGTCTCCAAGAGAACATTGTCCAGTTGGATTGCACAGTGCATTTCTTTTACCTATCAGAGTAAAAACCTTTCTCTGGAAGGCCATATCACAGCTCACAATGTGAGAGCCATGGCAGCCTTAATGGCTCATCTACACTCTGTGTCTATTGACGACATCTGTCGAGCAGCTACTTGGGCCTCGGTTCATACCTTCACAGCCCATTACTGCTTAGACAAGGACTCCCGCCGGGATGCCTTGTTTGGTCAGGCTGTTCTACGACACCTGTTCCCTACTTAATCCACTCCTACCCACCATTCCCGGTAGGATGCCAGAGATCCATGGGGGGAAGTGGAGCCTTTTCACAAGGGCACACAACCTCTGGGGTCTCTCCCTGGCATCTGTAGCTAGGGAGTCCCCATATGTGAAGACTACATTCCTGCTTGTTCCTGGAGATAGCATAGTTACTCACCTGTAACAGGTGATCTCAGGGAACAGCAGGAATTTAGTCTTCACAACCCACCCACCTCCCTTAGGAGTTGTATCTCTTTTCTTTTCTTTCCCTCTCTCTTTCTCTTTGTCTCAGCTTTAAAACTCAACTGAGGAGAGGCAGTTGGGAAAGGCGGAAAGGCAGCACGCAGGCGCTGTGGGATGCTCCCAAAAACTTTCTAAGTGGACGCTGGGAAGCGTTCCCGCGCAAGCTCCTTCGGTACCGGCGATACCCATATGTGAAGACTAAATTCCTGCTGTTCCCAGAGATCACCTGTTACAGGTGAGTAACTATGCTTTACTGGAGATATCACTCGCACCAGTACTCTTAAGGGAGACTACAGTCGCAGAACACAGCCATACAAAGGAAAAGACCAAGAGAAGAAAACCCAAAAGACAAACAGCCAGGCTCAGGCAAAACCTGCACCAAGGTTTTGACTACATTAATATAGCATATGCACTAGTTGGAGGTCAACATACATTCTTTCAAGACAACCAGAAATGCATTATCAAGGAAGATGGGTTTTGAGTATTGTCAAGAATGGTTACAGATTTACACCTAGTCACTCGGCCTCCAAATCGAAAGCTGCCTTGTCAGCTTCTTCCAAACCAAATTTCTCAACTTCTTTTGGAGATTAAAGCTTTGTTAGAGGCAAATGTTGTGGAGGAGGTGCCCCTTCATGAGCAATACCAAGGGTTCTACTCCCAAGTATTTCATAATTCCCAAGGCGGCAGGAGGAATACATCCTATTCTGGATCTCAGTACTAAAGTTCCTGCTGAAAGAAAAGTTCAGAATGAACTTGTTAATTGCTGGCCTTCCACTTCTGCAGAGACAATTGGTTAGCATCCCTAGACTTGAAGGATGGATACACTGATATCCCAGTCTATCAAACACAGAGTTTTTGCATTTCATGTTGCTCCACTGACATTATCAATTCAGTGTCCTCCCCTTTGATCTCTCTCCTGCGTCCTGAGTATTCACAAAATGTCTCAGTAGTGGCAGCTCCCCTTCATCTAGGCCATTTCACATTTCTGTACCTGAATGAATGGCTAATATCAGGGAGCTTGGAGACCAGAGTGCTGTCATCTCTTCAGATCACAAGACATACTCTAGAAAGTCTGGGGTTTGTAATCAACATCAAGAAAATTGTCCTGATTCCTACTCAACTGGAGTTCATAGGAGCCCTTATTCATACACTATCAGCCAGTGCATTCCTTCTGATATAGAGAGCAAGGGCCATAAGCCATCTGGTGGATTCTTTTTTATCTGGCTGTCATGTGTTGAAAGGGAGACGACAGTCTCTACATCTCAATCTGTTCAAAACTCAGCTAAACAGCTAATGCATTCATTCTGCGGCTCCTTACTACCTCTCCTCTTCTCTCTTGCTGCACCCTTTCTTGGCAGCTCTGCTTATCAAGCGGATCACTTTTATTTATGCTCTTCTGCTGCCAACTCCAGAAGCTGTTCTTTCCATTTTGCTGCATGGTATGCCCGGAATAGACTACTTGGGTCAATATGTCAGTTCTCCAGGACCAAGCAGGAAGTCAGTCCTCACTTATGGGTGACGTCGGCGCCGACGGAGCCCTCGCGGAGCAATTTTCCCCAGCTTTCAAAGAAAGCCTTTGGGAATTGCAGCGCGCATGCGCGGTCGTCTTCCCGCCCGAAGGTGCCATCTTAGCCAGTCTTCTTTTTTCCGCGGAGCCCTGCAGACGTCCCCGTCTTGTCCCCGCGAAAAAGTTGATTTTCCTCTTTCTTTTATACTTTTTTCTTTCGGTTCGACGCCGATCGTTTTCCCGCCCGGACTCGCGACGCCGGTCTCGAGTCCTCTAGCGTTTTTCGGTTTTTCTGACTTAGTCAGCTTTCATTTTCGTTTTCCCTGGCAGCCCGGTCCTTTGACCTCGCAGGGGCCCTTTTTCCCCCGATGGCTGCCAGTGGCTTTAAGCGGTGTGGTCGGTGTGACCGAAATATGTCACTAACCGACACACACGACTTTTGCCTCCGCTGCTTGGGCCCGGATCATGAGGAACTGATCTGTGGGCCCTGCAGCAAACTGTCCTCGAAGGCGTTGAGAAGTCGGCGGCATCAGCGCGAGAGAATCTTCGCTGACCCCAGCCGTACCCGGACCTCGTCGGAGGCCTCCGTGTCAAAGGGCTCCAGCTCGGACCGTCGCCGGAGCTCCTCCGACCGGGGTTCTCCCTCCGGGGACCATCGTCGGAAGGAAAAACCCGCGAGGGCGGCGTCGGTGGACGCTCCTGGCTCCGCGAGGGCCAGGTCGCATAGCCCCGACAGCCGCCCCGGGTCCTTGGAGAAGGAACATCTCCCGAAGCGACCTCGCCTGGAGTCGGAGATGCCTGCCCGGGTAAGTCCTGTAGTCCTTCTGGACTCGCCTCCGCGACAGCCGACGTCGGGCCCGACGCCGTCGGGGCCCGAGTCGGGGGCTGCTGTGTCACCTGAGCTCGGACTCAGGTTGACGGCCTTGGAGAGCAGACTGTCTGCCTTCATGGACCAGCAGCGGGCACTGCTCGCTGGCCTCGCTGGCGCCGCTGCCCCGACCGCCGGGACGTCGACGTCCAAGTCGACCCCGGAGACCGAGCCGATCCTCGAGTCAATGAGAACTCGAGTCGATCCTCGGTCGAGGTCACCCTCGGCCTCCCGTTCGGGACCGAGGTCGCCGACGCCGACTCCCTCGACGTCGGGGCGGCTGGCGCCGCACCCTGCCCGGGCCGACCCCACCGAGTCCTCGTCGGAGTCGGTCTGGGAGTCTGAGGAGGAAGAGTCACCTGATTCTTTCCGGACTCGGTGTGTCCCATCGGACTCACCGGGGTCCGAGCCTCGGAAGCAGTCCCCCCCGGAGGATGCCCGGTTCTCGGACTTCGTTAGGGATATGGCCAAGGCTTTGGCCTTCCCTGCGGATCCCGAGGAGGAGCCTCGAGCCGAAGAGCTCGACGCCCTCCAGTATGACTCTCCCGCGAGGGAGCACTTTACTGTGCCGGTTCCTCCTATGCTGGAACGACTACTCTTCCGCATGTGGGAGAGTCCGGCCTCCTCGCCGGTCCTGAGCAAGCGGGTCGATTCTATCTATCGGGTCCGCAAGAGCCCTGGCTTTCAGAAGGCACAGCTGCCACACCATTCCATGGTAGTGGAATCGGCCATGCATCGTCTTAAGAGCCAGAAGATGCACTCCTCGGTGCCTCCTGGAAGGGAGGCCCGTAACCTGGATGGCCTTGGCAAGAAGTGCTTCCAGGGCTCTATGCTCGCATGTCGTGTCCAGACTTACCAGCTCTACATGGGCATGTATCTCCGGGATCTGGCTAAAGAGCTAGCCGGATTTTCCGCTGGTCTCTCCGAGGAGCCCTTGCGGAGGTTCCTAGCCTTGTCCACGGGCATTCGGGAATGCTCAAAGTTCATGTCCCGAGCAGCCTATGATGGCTTTGAGGCCTCGGCTAGAGTGGCCGCAGCCGGCATCGGTGCCCGCCGACAGGCTTGGCTTCAGTCGTCGGACCTTGAGCCCTGGGTACAGGACAAGTTGGTCGATGTCCCCTGCCGAGGCGAAAACCTCTTTGGCAAGCCCATGGCGGAAAAGGCTGCACAAATTGAGACTGAGACTCTCACCAGGACCAGGCTTTCTAGGAAGACCTCCGCCCCTTCCCAGAAAAAGAAGGGCTCGGGAAAAAAGTCCTTTTACCCGAGGAAGGCGGCTGCCTACAAACAGTACCCCCATTATCAGGCCCCTGCAGCTCCCCAACAGGGCCAGCAGGCCAAGGGACGGGGTAACGGGTCCCGTAGGCAGCAAGCCCCCAAGCCTGCACCACCAGCCCCTGCTCAGCAGGGAGGGGGTTTTTGACTCGCTCAGCATAGCCTCTCCCCCCCCGCTGGTCCCTCCCAGCACCGGAGGCCGGCTGGTTCACTTCGCCCACAGGTGGTCCAGCATCACCGCAGATGCCTGGGTGCTTCAGGTCGTGCGAGAGGGCTACCTTCTCCACTTCCATCAGGTCCCTCCCTCCTATTTTCCGGGAGAACCTTCGCGCCCCCCTCTGCACAGGGAGTTGCTCCTTCAGGAGTTAGCAGGTCTTCTGCAGGAACAGGCGGTGGAACCGGTGCCCCACCTCCTGAGAGGTCAAGGCTTTTATTCAAGGTATTTTCTGATACCAAAGAGAACAGGGGGCCTCAGACCCATCCTGGACTTGCGCAACCTCAACAAGTTCCTTGTGCGGGAGAAGTTCAAAATGCTTACCCTTGGAATCCTTCTGCCCTACCTCCAGCAGGGAGATTGGCTATGCTCCTTGGATCTAAAGGATGCCTACACGCACATCCTCATCCACCCAAGCCACCGCCAATACCTAAGGTTTGTGGTGGCAGGAAATCATTACCAGTACAGAGTACTGCCCTTTGGCCTATCCTCCGCACCGCGAGTCTTCACAAAATGTCTCGCGGTCGTGGCGGCCCATCTCCGGCTTCACGGCCTCTATGTCTTTCCGTACCTCGACGACTGGCTCATCAGAGCAGCGTCCGCTCAGGAGGTCACCAACGCCACGTGCCGCACGGTGACTCTGCTGCAGCACTTGGGCTTTGTCATAAACTTCGCAAAGTCCACTTTGCTCCCCTCACAGGATCTCGAGTTCATCGGCGCAAGGCTGCACACTCCTCGGGCACGAGCGTACCTACCGCTCGACAGGGCTCAACGGCTCATGGACCTAGCCGACCGCTTTCGCAGCCAGCCCCTGGTCTCCGCCAGGCGCTTCCTGAGACTGCTTGGCCATATGGCTTCCACCGTCCATGTGACCCCCAATGCCCGCCTGAACATGCGGTCTGCTCAATGGTGTCTCCGCCAGCAGTGGCGACAAGCCACAGGCGGCCTGGCAGACCTAGTGCGCGTCTCCGAGCCGCTGCTCTCGTCTCTCCGGTGGTGGCTCCGGCAGCCGAACCTGATATTCGGAATGCCTTTCCAGTCACCTCAGCCGACCCGGGTGCTGACCACCGATGCATCCCTCCTGGGCTGGGGAGCACATTGCCAAGAGGCACGTACTCAGGGCCTCTGGACCACGTGGGAGTCTGCTCAGCAGATCAACTTCCTGGAGCTCAGGGCGATCCGCCTCGCTCTCAAGGCCTTCTCCCACCTGACTTCCCAACAGTCCGTCCTTGTCCAGACGGACAATCAAGTTGCCATGTTCTACGTGAACAAGCAGGGGGGCACGGGCTCCTTCCTCCTCTGCCGGGAGGCACAGAAGCTCTGCTCTTGGGCCGTCAGTCACGGCATTCTCCTCAGGGCAGTTTATCTCCCGGGCCAAGAAAATTGCCTTGCAGACAAACTCAGCAGGGTCCTCCAGCCGCACGAGTGGCGTCTGGATCCCTTGGTAGTTCAGAAGCTCTTCCTCAAGTGGGGTCTCCCCACGGTGGATCTCTTTGCCAGTCCTCACAACCGGCAGCTTCCTCGCTTCTGCTCTCGTCAGCCACACCCCCTTCGGGTTGCGGCGGACGCCTTTCTGATCTCGTGGTCGGGGAGCCTTCTGTACGCTTTCCCTCCCATCCCGCTGGTCTCTCGGACTCTTTTCAAGGTTCTCCGAGACAAAGCCTTCATGATCCTGGTGGCCCCTCGCTGGCCCAGGCAGCCGTGGTTTCCTCTCCTGCTGCAACTGGCGGTGGAGGGCCCAATCCCTCTGGGGATACAACCGGATCTCCTCACTCAGGATCAGGGGTCCCTTCTGCACCCCAACCTCAGGTCTCTCAACCTTATGGCCTGGCTGCTGAGAGGGTAGTCCTTGCTCCCCTTCTCCTGCCGGCGGAGGTGGAGGAGGTCGTCTTAGCTTCGCGACGGCCTTCTACCCGCAAATGCTACGCCCTTAAATGGCGTCGCTTTGCGGTCTGGTGTACCCAACAGTCTCAGGATCCCTTCTCCTGCCCGGTGTCGGTGATCTTGCAGTACTTGCTGCACCTCTCTAATCTGGGACTTAAGTCCAACTCCGTCAAGGTTCACCTCAGTGCTCTTTCAGCACATCATGTGCCAGTGGACGGCAGACCTCTCTCCAATGACCCTCTCGTAGCGAGGTTTCTCCGAGGTCTCCTTCTACTTAAGCCACCTCTGCGCCCGCCAGCGCCTGACTGGGACCTGAATGTGGTTTTGCAGCGGATCACCTGTCCGCCTTTTGAACCTATGGCTACCTGTTCTCTACGTTTTCTGTCTTGGAAAACACTGTTCTTGATAGCCCTCACTTCCGCTAGGCGCGTAAGTGAATTGCAGGCCCTCGTGTCTGATCCCCCCTACACTCGATTCTACAAGAATAGGGTAGTCCTACGGACTCACCCAAAGTTTTTGCCTAAAGTGGTCTCCCCTTTTCACATGAATCAGGAGGTGGTACTTCCAACCTTCTTTCCCAGACCACACTCCAGCCGAGCTGAGACGGTCCTCCATACCCTGGACTGTAGAAGGGCATTGAACTTCTACCTTGACCGTACGCGGGAGCACCGTAAAGCTGCTCAGCTTTTTGTGTCTTTTGACCCCAATAAATTGGGGCTCCCGGTCTCCAAGCGTACTCTGTCCATCTGGGTGGCGGACTGTATCTCTTGGGCTTATGGGGCAGCCGGACTCGCCTTAGAAAGTCGAGTCACGGCTCATTGCGTTCGGGCAAAGGCCACGTCAGTGGCTTACCTCCGCTCTGTTCCGCTGGCAGACATCTGCCGGGCCGCTACTTGGTCTTCGAGCCAGACTTTTGCGGTCCATTACTGTCTCGAGAGGGAGTCCCGTAGGGACAGTGCTTTCGGACAGGCAGTCCTCCGTAATCTCTTTGAGGTCTGAGCAACTCCTACCCTCCATCCCGGATGTGGGCTACCGGTGGGTGATAATTCAGCGAAGATTCTATCCTTCTGTGCTGCTGAGCTAGAGGGAGCTCGTTTTTGTGCTTAGGGTCTCCGGTAGCCTTGAGCTTGGGAGTCCCATAAGTGAGGACTGACTTCCTGCTTGGTCCTGGAGAAAGCGTAGTTACTCACCTGTAACAGGTGTTCTCCAGGAGCAGCAGGAATCAGTCCTCACTACCCTCCCTCCTCCCCTTGGAGTTGCAATCGTCTGCTTATGTTCTTTTTGCAAATTTTTATGCTGTCTTTTTTAGCTATGTCATCTGACTGGCTAAGATGGCACCTTCGGGCGGGAAGACGACCGCGCATGCGCGCTGCAATTCCCAAAGGCTTTCTTTGAAAGCTGGGGAAAATTGCTCCGCGAGGGCTCCGTCGGCGCCGACGTCACCCATAAGTGAGGACTGATTCCTGCTGCTCCTGGAGAACACCTGTTACAGGTGAGTAACTACGCTATTCCATCTGTGGTCCAATTCAAATCTAGATTAAAACTCATTTCTTCAAGGCTGTTTCCATATCGTTCTGCTAGACTAGTCCAGGCAAGTGGGTTGTATTCCTCTACCAGCAGATTGGTGGAAACAAAAAAAATAAATAAATAAAAATGAAAAGCCCAGATTTAAGTGATGACACTCTTATGCCTCTATTCGCCTCAGCCACAAGAGGTCCCTTAGTCTTTTTTTTTCTCTATCAGATTGTTGATGGATTTTCTCCTCTCTATAGAAAATCTGAGGATTGAGAGAAAAAGAGATTGATTAAACACGCGTGAATGAGCACCTTGAGCACAGAAAGGTGACTCTCTCACTTGAGTGCGATGTGGGAGGCTCCACTAGATTGCGATTTTTTTCAGTAGCCATAGGAGAAGGGAAGGTTTTTTGTCACCACCTGTGTTACCAGCCAGTGCTGGTCCAGACGGACAACCAGGTGGCGATGTTCTATGTAAACAAACAGGGGGGCACAGGGTCTTGTACCCTTTGCCAGGAGGCACTGGTCCTTTGCTCATACACAATCCAACAGGGTACCCTCCTGCGGACAGTGTACCTGCCAGGTCAGGGACAACCTGCTGGTCGACAGGCTCAGCAGAGTCCTCCAGCCGCACGACTGGCAGATGGACCCTAGGGTAGCCAGTCGGTTTTTCTGGCTCTGGGGGTACCTGTGATGGACCTGTTTGCCAGCCCTGACAACTTTCAGTTGCCCCGCTTCTGCTCCCGGCAGCCACGCCCATCCAGGGTGGCTGCGTACGCATTCCTGGTCTCATGGGCGGAAGGCCTCATGTATGCCTTTTCTCCTACACCGCTGTTCACCAAGACCTTATTCAGGACCCTCCGCGACAGGGCTTCGCTCATCCTGAAAGCCCCTCAGTGGCCCAGGCAACCATGGTTTCCGCTGCTTCTGCAGTTGGTGGTGGAGACCCCCATCCCTTTGGGGACCGCCCCGGGACTGCTATGTCAGGAAGGGGGGCTCTTTCCTGCACCCTAACCTGGGGTCCCTGTTGCTGACAGCCTGGCTGCTGAAAGGGTGACTGGCCCCTTTCAACCTTCCAGTTGAGGTGGAAGACATTCTGCTGGCTTCTCGTAAGGCCTCGACTAGGAAGGTGTATGCCCTCAAATGGCACAGGTTCTCTGTTTGGTGCACTGAACACGGGGCTGACCCTTCCTTCTGCCCAGTGGCTCTGGTGCTACAGTACCTTCTCCACACCTCTGTCTGGACTCAAGTCTAACTCCGTCAGAGTGCACCTTAGTGCCCTGGCAGTGCACCACCATCAGGTGGATGGTAAGCCCCTCTCGGTCCAACCATTGGTGACCCGTTTCCTTCGGGGTCTACTCTTATTGAAGCCCCCAGTTCGCCCTCCAGCAACCGATTGGGACCTCAATATGGTGTTTGGGCAGCTCACTCGCCTGCCCTTCAAACCTCTGGTTACCTGCCACCTACGCTACCTCTTGGAAGGTGGCTTTCCTGGTTGTGCTCACCTCTGCTCGCAGAATTAGTGAGCTTCAGGCCCTGGTGGCAGAGGTGCCCTATACTAGATTCTGTAAGACCAAAGTGATGCTTTGCACGCACCCCAAATTCCTGCCGAAAGTGGTGTCACCTTTCCATTTCAACCAGGAAGTGATGCTCCCTACCTTCTTTCCAAGACCTCACTCCAGTCGGACGGAGACTGTCCTCCACATCTTGGACTGTAAGAGAGCTTTGTCCTACATTCAACTCACTCGGGGCCACCACAAAGCCTCTCAGCTTTTCATCTCCTGCGACCCCAGTAGGTCAGGGGGAGGCAGTGACCAAGCGCACGCTGTCTACATGGATGGCAGACTGTGTCATCCTCGCTTATGAGCAGGCAAGGCTCCAGCTGGAAGGTCGCGTCACGGCACACTGTGTCAGGGACATGGCGGCTTTGGTGGCAAATTTGTGCTCTGTCCCGATGGCAGACATCTGCCAGGCTGCCACCTGGTCTTCAGTCCATATCTGTGAGCAGTGAGTGAGAATCAGCTGTGCCTACTTAGTTGGGAACTGTGTGTGAGAGAAAACTGCAGCCAATCTGAGCACTTTTCAAATCATTTAGAATCCCTTCAGCAAAGGCTCCAACGATCCTGTGAGCAGTGAGTGAGAATCAGCTGTGCCTACTTAGTTGGGAACTGTGTGTGAGAGAAAACTGCAGCCAATCTGAGCACTTTTCAAATCATTTAAAATCCCTTCAGCAAAGGCTCCAACGATCCTGTGAGCAGTGAGTGAGAATCAGCTGTGCCTACTTAGTTGGGAACTGTGTGTGAGAGAAAACTGCAGCCAATCTGAGCACTTTTCAAATCATTTAGAATCCCTTCAGCAAAGGCTCCAACGATCCTGTGAGCAGTGAGTGAGAATCAGCTGTGCCTACTTAGTTGGGAACTGTGTGTGAGAGAAAACTGCAGCCAATCTGAGCACTTTTCAAATCATTTAAAATCCCTTCAGCAATGGCGCGCCCGTGCCTTGCGGGCCTGCGCCTGAGGGCCTCGCAAGAGGGCCCTTTGGCGTGGCCCTTAGGCGGTGGACCGTGCGAGACCCACTATCTGCTGCTATATGCTCATTCTGTTCAGCGATATGCTGTTTGTAGTTAATGTAAGGTAATGTAATGTAAGTTATGTACTGTGTTCCCTGTTTGTACTCCTAGTGTTTTGTTGTGATGTAATGATAATGCAATGTATGTTTCCCTCACCTTTGTTTAACTTTGTGCTGTATTAACCGCTTTGATTGAAGGAAAAGGCGGGATACAAAACATGTTAAATAAATAAATAAAATAAATAAATATCTTCGCAGCCCATTACTGCCTGGAAGAGTCTTGACGGGACAGTGCCTTCGGCCAGGCGCTGCTCTGTAACCTTTTCAGGGTTTAGCCATCTCCTCCCCTTCCGTGTTCAGGCTACCGGAGTGCTGGTTCATCAGAGACAGGGGTCCTACTGTGGTCTGTGTACACAGACTAAATTGCTGCTGCTTGCAGCTCCCTGTGAGGGAGCCCCTATTTTTGTTATGGCCTTTGGTAGCCTGTAGCTTGGGAGTCCCATATATGAGGACTGGCTTCCTGCTTGTACCCGGAGAAAGTGTAATTACTCACCTTTAACAGGTGTTCTCTTGAGACAGCAGGCATCAGTCCTCACAGCCCTCCCTTCTCCCCTTGGAGTTGCTCCTTTACTATCTTTTCTTTTTGCCGTCTTTTAGCTATGTCATCTGACTGAACAAGATGGCACCCTTGGGCGGGAAGGGGACCACGCATGCGTGGTGGCATCTCCCAAAGGCTTTCTTTGAAAGCTGGGGGGATGCTTCCATGAGGGCTCTGTCGGTGCCAGTGTCATCCATATGTGAGGACTGATTTCTGCTGTCCCCGGAGAATACCTGTTACAGGTGAGTAACTACGCTAACCATGCACTTTTTACTTTTTTCATTCATTGTGTGAGATTTTGTCTTAATTTTTCCCTCATTTATATACACAGTTTGATTTTTGTAGTCTGTCACATGAATTCTTTTTAACCGGTTTAGCCACAGTGACTCTTATTCTTATAAAGAGTACTTGTTTTACAAAAATTTAGAATTTGAACAAGTGCTTCTTAAATTGAAGTACACTTTTGGAAGAATAGTTACTATCCTCCCAAAAATGTGTATATACACACGTGAGAGTGAGACACAAAATACAATAAATTCAAGTATTGCATCAAAGCAATATTTATTTATTTAACAGGTTTTATATACCGCTTTATCATTTCAATCAAAGCAGTTTACATTGAAACTTAAACTTGGTAATGTACATTAAACAGGGATATTGATAACTTCACGTTATCAGTGTAATATAAATTCATGTTATTGATTACCATACCCCCATGCTCCAACTACTCCTACTGCCCCTCCCCAAAACTAATTCAACTATTCCCCATCTTAAAGCTGCTCTCCCACAACTATCCCACCCCAACCAGAGATGCAGACAACACAGCTAAACGTGAATGCATGCAGGAGTCTCCTCCAGTCAAGGCATTGCCCTTGATAACAGGCCTTCTTGGTAGGATTCTTTTTAAAGCCATGGATTAGCGCTTCTCATTTAAGTCCTAATTTTTTTCCTCCTCCTTTGACCCAGTGCTTCATTCAGTAGTTGCTGATTATACCATCTCTGATTTGGAAGAGCATTTGCTGAATCGCTTTAATTGGTCATTGTGTGATCAGACATAAAATGTCCCCTTGTTCCAGGTTTTCTTTTGCAGTCATAGAGTAGACTAAGGTAGGAACTAAGGGTTCCCTCCAGTAGGGTGATGTGCTGTATTTGCTGAATCATCTGGGAGTTGGTGCTACCAGACCAGAGTTTCTACCCCTAGTAGATCATTGCAGAGGGTTGTAATTGGGGTTCCTGGCATTGTATCACAGTCCCTATTCTTAATATCTATCCATAGGTGGTTCATAATCCATTCTCAGAAGCTTACTGTTACATATGTAAATAGTTGATGTGCATGTTTCCCCTAAGTTATCCAAGTTGTATTTCCCTGTTCTCTGTAAAACATAACATTTGTTTCATTATTGTTCGTTGTTCCATGTAAACCGCGCTGATACTAAATAGTGCGGTATATAAGAAACTAAAATAAATAAAAAAATTGTATCACACACAAAAAAAACCCTACAGCATTAGACAGGGAAATTCCTTTTTGTAAAGTTAGCATGATTGCACTAATGGACCTAGACGTTGATGAGCTGAATTTCTGTTAACTTTGTGTTAACTACTCCTGTAGTTAAAATTACAAGCCAAATTTCCTTCCCGAAGTAGTTTCATAACCAACCTCTGTCTTGTAGAATTTTTGAAAGAAGCCTTTTATTACAGCACATTATGGCAGCGTGTAAATGAGGGCTTCCTAATCCTCTCCTAGTGACGCCACAGACAGGTTTTTAGCATATTCACAAATGATGGAAAGTGCATATACTGCACTGATGATGAATAGCGCGGCATAGAAAAAATATTAAATAAATAAATAAAATATAAATAGCTAAAGGGCGCTACGATTTTGCACTGAACACTCTGATAACACTCAGACCATAGCACGTTAAGTGCAGCACCACTGTATTAACTGTCAGAGGCATGGAAAGTATGTTCTTGGCAGTTAATTGCAGTGTGCATCCTGCCCCTAACTCTGAATGAAAGTAGCACAGATTCACTCATATCCACCTATGGAGGTGGTGGTAAGTGCACCCCTGCCAATTGTTTGCCTACTCGTGCTCACTACAGGTTGCTCACCCTGCACACACTCTACCCCAACCCACCTGCTTGCAACCTTAATGTGCCATGGACAGTTAGTGCTGAAATTTGGCCATGCTATCATGGCCCCACACTAACTGTTGACGTGTGTCCTAGCGTGCCTTTCGTGTGCGCCATAATCCACACTAACAGCTAAAGCCCTTTAGTAAAAGGTTCCCTGTGTATATTATCCTGAAGACTCAAGTCTGGATTCTTGGGACAGGATAGGGAAGCACTCATGTCTGTTTGTATCTATTCTAAGTTTCATCTGGTGAACTTACTTTTACAGGTCAGTAGCTGGGAGGAGGAGGAAACTTTTCTTTATACTTTTAGTTTATAATTATTGATACGGTTTAGTTTTGCATTTAATGTAACCATTTCTTATGATTTATTTGAAACATGTTTCAACTTCAGGCATTGAATCTGAGATCTGATCTGATAGATATCTACAAGTACTAATAAACAACTTTTTTTTTTTAATAGCAAATTATGAAGGATAGATGGATCAATGCAGGTTATGAGGAAGATGAACTTAAACCTTTCGTTGAACCAGAATTAGACATCTCGGACCAAAAGATAATAGGTAATTTATTTCAAGTATATTTTGATCAATAAATGTGCAGTATATGCTAAACACTAATTTTAAATTCAAAGCTGTATAAAATGATTTATAAATGTGGCTAAAAATATAATATGCAAGGGTCATAGTAAATATCGTACTGAAAAGCACTTTACTTAATACTGATAATTAAATGCGAAATGGAGCTCGAATATCTTCATGGCATGAACAGCTAGTCACTGCTGACTATCATATTCATCAACGTTCCAGAAACATTTTTTATATGGAATCTCATATCGTAAAACAAATTAAACAATGCTTATCTTTAGCTAATTGTGAGTTTTTAAGTTATGTAGCCTGCCAGAAGCAATGTCCACAAAGCACAGTATCATTCCTAGCCATAATCTAAAACTCAGGGAAGAATCATATACTAACTTATCATATACTAACTAACTGGTGCCAAAGTGGTGGAGTCACGTCATAAAAGCTGTGACTTTGAGTCATGTCACAGCTCTTAATATCCAAGCCATGGCTATGTCGGTGGCCCATTTGAAGTCTCCCTACATGGTAGAGATTTGCAAGGCTGCAACCTAGACCTTGGTCCACACATTCACTACTTTTGAAGAGGGATTCCTGACTCAACGACAGTTTTGGTCAGTCTCTTCTTTGAAATCTGCTTGAGGTTTAGAATCCAACTCCATTTCCCTCCTAGATCCTGCCTTTTTAAGAAATAAAAATGTTTACAACAAAAAGAGCTAAAAAGTCCCTTTGCCAATAGTTTTCGGTTTGTTAGGTTATTGAGACAATCGTAGTCCCCCTACCCCTTTTTTATTTTTCTAAAGAGGCAGCCTGTAGCTAGGGATCCCCATGAGTGAGGACTCATCCTTCTTGCCATTGGAGAAAATGAAATTGCTCACCTGTAGCAGGTGTTCTCCATGGACAGATAGTTGCTAAACTAGGAATGTGACTGAAGAGCTTGGGTATGGCAGGCGGGAACAGGCGTGCATGCATGAGCAGCTTTCTAGAAGGAGCTGAGTAACCCCATGAGTGAGGACTTATCCAGTTGTCCTCTGGGAACATCTGCTACAGGTGAGTAACTTTGTTTTATTAAAAACAAATGTAAGTGAAAAATTTACTTAACACAAAATACTTGCTGCTTAATTCCCGACTTTATACTGCAGTTTATATTTTTGTATATAAGCTGGGTCTTTTTATGTTGTATGGTGATTAACCTTCTAAAATTCTCTCATTCATCCATGTCCCTCCAGTTCAGTCAAGACAGACAGGTAGTGTCCATCTGCCAGCAGCTGGAGACTGATTATGCAAATCTTTCATGCTGTCACCCCATGTAGCAAAGAAGCTTTCCTCTCCCTGTAGTATTTTCAGTCTCCAGCAGCTGGTGAACCTCCAGGCAGCTCTCTGGACTGGATGGAGGCTTGTCACCATTAGTTATCATTCGGATAAGCTGGTTTTTGTTGGACTACAGGACTGACCTTCAGCAGAGGGGAGACTGTACCACAGATCGACACTTGAAAAAAAAAATATAAAAACAGGACGAATTATTGATTTTCTTAGGTGAGCAGTCTCATCTGGATCCCTTGAGAGCGTGGGGGGATGCCTCTGTGGGGGCACCGCGAACAGTTAAATTGGTGTCTGTGCCTCCTGATGGCAGCAGAATCCTCTCTGTTGGTTAGGGAGTACAGGCACCATCCAGACTGATCTTCCACTGATTGACTGTGAGATAATTGCACTTTTCTTCCACTGCGGTAACTTTCATTTTTGAATAGCGTGCACCTTGCTTCACGGTGGGTTTTGGTGCGGACAAGTGGAGGTTTGGTATTGGGCGGAAGCTTGCTCCAGAGGGCCTGATATTGTAGATAGCATGCCTAGCTCTAAGTCCACATACGCCGCCTGTGACGCACGCCGTAGCTTGCGCTCTCACCGACCGGCTGTTGTATATCACGTAAGACGGAGAGTCAGCAGGCAGAAGAGCAGCGCCGTGGCTCCAGACCGCGATCTGCAGGGTTTTTTGGGCTTGGAGACTTTGGCACAGGCCAGGGGCAGTCTTCTCTGCTGCGAGAAAAGTCCCATGCGTTCCCTCCGGTGGCCATTTTGGCTACAGCCAGTGCTGAGACTGGCCATTTTAGAGGGGATAACTAGGCTCTTTCTGTGAGGGAAGCAACACAGGAGAGCCAGATCGCGGATGAACGTTTGTTGGTGGACAGCTCCATTTTTGTACCCAAATTCATCCTGCTTCTGAATAGGGCCTATAGGCTGGAGAAGACAATGGTGACCATGAGAACATCGGGGGCTAAGCGAGCCTCACAGGATGCAGAGGAGCGGGTTCTGACCAAGCAGCCATGATTTCCTGAGGAGGTTGACACAGTAGATTAGGCTCTCAGAGGCCTCTGGAGACCCAGAGGTCCCTGTGGAAGGTCAGTTAGCATTGGGGGAAGAGGATCTTCTGCCCGGGGAAGACCCGGCTATTAACAGGATTTTCTGGAAGCAGGAGCTGTTGGCTGTAATTTCCCAGTCCCTCATGGACTTAAATATCCCTTTATGAGCAACAGTGAAGGAGGTTTTGTTAGAGGATCCTCTTTTGCAAGGCATGCAAACGCCGTAAAATTCCTTCAGTCCATAAGGCCATCATGCAGATGATTGAGGCTGGTCTTGGGGGGGGGTCAATGGCTTGCTTGTACCCGGTGGTGACAAAGACCGCTATTCTGGTAGAGGGGGGTGCTTCCCTCAAGGATCCGCAGGATCGGCGCCTGGAGTCCCTCTTCTAGCAAGCATTAGATGCTTGCAGCGATAGCAGTTACCTCAATCTGTGGGGTGTACATGGTGAGGACCTGTATGCATTGGGTGCAGGAACTGCCAGAGTTTTTCCGAGCAGAAGGATCTGAACCGGCTGAACTGCTTAAGTTGGAGTCTGCTTCCGCCTACTTGGCAGATTTTTATTATGATCTCGCACTAGCCTCTTCCAAGAGTATGGCGCTGGTGGTAGTAGCTCGGTGGTTCCTCTGGCTGTGGAACTGGGTCGCAGATATGTCATCCAAGATTCGTTGTGTAAGCTTCCATTCAAGGGGAAACTGCTGTTTGGCTAGGCTCTCAAAGAGCTGATCAAGGAGCTAAGAGACTCTGGGTGCCAGAGGATAAGCTGTGGGGCATCCAGGGGCAGTCTCAGCAGGGCTGAGGGAGAGCTCAAGATTTTCGTCGCTTCCGGACAGCTGGTTTTCCTTCTCCACAGAGGACGGTTCCCCTATCAGGGCCAGCCCTTTTGGGGCAAGAGGACCATCCGTGGTTATTACGTGGGGGCCTCCAACTTCACTAAGAAAACACAATGAAGTGAGGGAGCTCAGGAGGCGGTGGAGGGGATCGGCATCTGCAGCACTTCTACCCCTCCTGGGTCCAGGTCAACTCAGATCAGTGGATGCTGGAGGTCATTTGGGACTGTTACACCCTAGAGTTCCAGCACCCACTCGCAGAGGCTTTTATGGTCTCCCCTTGCAAGGCCCCAGGAAAGGCATGTGTGGGAAAGGGGATGTTGGCATGCCTGCTGGTGTTGGAAGTTATGGTTCCCGTTCTTGCTGACCAGTGCGGCTTTGATCGGCCTCCATTTATTTATTGGTGCCCAAAAAGGAAGGGTGCTTTTGACTCATTCTAGACTTGAAGCACATCAATAGAGCCCTTAGAGTTCCTCTCTTCTACATGGAGACACTGGTTGGTCATGGTGGCCATGCAAAGCAGGGAGTTTCTAATGACATTGGACCTCACAGAAGCCTACTTTGCATATCCTGATCCCTCCCGAGCATTTGCGATTCACATGGGGCACCTTTAATTCCGGGCATTGCCCTTCGGATTGGCAACGGCTCCCAGAACATTCACCAAAGTGATGGTAGGAGCAACTGCGGCTCTTCGGAAGCAGGGGGTCTTCGTCTACCCTGACCTAGATGATTGGCTTGTTCAGGCAAAGTCCAGACAGGAGTGTCTCGAAGTGATTCACAAGGTCATCTTGTTCTTGCAGTGTCTCAGTTGGGTCATCACCTCAGCCAAGAGCAAGTTGATTCTGTCTCAACAGTTGGTGTACCTGGACGCTCAGTTTGACATGGAAAGCGGTGGGGTGACACTGCCAGAAGACAGAATAGGAATGTTGCAGCGACCGTTTTGGCGATTTTTATGGCTGATGCGGCCTTCAGCTTGACACTACTTACAGGTCCTCAGTCTGATGGCAGCAACAATAGATCTCGTCTCATGGTCCAGGATACACATGAGGCCCCTACAGTGCTCCTTTTGAGATGGTCGCCTCAGCTACACCCCTTATTCTCCAGGAACAAGCAGGAAGAGTCCTCACTTATGGGTGTCATCGGCACCAACGGAGCCCGCTCGGAGCAATTCCCCAGCTTTCAAAGAAAGCCTTTGGGATTGCTGCCATGCATATGTGGTCCTCTTCCCGCCCAAGGGTGCCATCTTGCTCGGTCTCCCTTTTTCCATGGAGACCTTCGGACGCATGTCCTCGTCCCTCGGAAAAGGTTTTGTTTTCCTTGATTTTGAAGGCTCTTATCCTTTTTTCTGGTTGCACTGGTCCTCTACCCGTCCTCCCCTGGCTCTTTTTTGGAGCTTATGGGGATAACTTTCCAGACTTTTTTCTTTATGGGCTTCACTCCCTTTTTTCTTCCTAACCGCTGGCCGTGTGGTTTTTTGACACCTCAGGGGACGTTTTTGCCCCCATTGCCCACCGGGTTTAAAAAATGTGATAGATGCTCTAGGAACATGTTGCTTACTCATGACTGTTGTCTAAGGTGTCTGGGAGCCGTCCATGACCCAGAACTCTGTTCGCTCTGTAAGAAAATGTCCACTAAGGCCCTGCTCAGCCGTAAGAAGAAGTTCGAAGACATTTTTCGAAAGGCCGCCTTGGAGCCTCCGGTGGCACCTTCGGTCGTCTCCCCTCTAGTGGGTTCTCCCCCTGTGGCACCGCGTTCCAGGCAACATTCTGACCAGGGGTTCCCTGAGGTGGAATGGCGCAAAAAGAAGATGGCCTCGAAGTCGCTGTCTGGGGCCCCCGACAAGCTCGAGCACTCCCACACCCGGTTGCTTAGCCCCCTTCGGCGTTCCCGAGAGTCGGACAAGGAGCGGTCCTGCAAGGTACCTCGCAAAGAAATGGAGGCCTCCGGTGAAGGCGCCCAGTCTCCTGAGGGCCGTCCCGGTGAGGACCCCCTTTCCTCCTCGATGCCCAATCCAGTGACCCCGGTATCGGCGTCCCAGGGCCCCATGCCTGCATGGGAGTCCTGTATGCTGGCACTGGAACGCAGTGTTTCTGCGTTCATTGCTTCCCAGCAGGCGCTCAAGGCCAGCTTCTCTGACTAGCGCCCGGAGACTGTGGGTCCCTCGCTTGGGACACCCAAATCCATCCAGGAGACCCCCGAGAGCCACGGTCCTCGTGAGGGTCCTCGACATCGGTCTCGCTCACTCTCCCATTCCTAAGGGGCGTGATCGTCCAGGGCCCCCGATCGCTCGACAGATTTTTCGGACTGGGAATACGATGGGGTCACCTACCCGGAGACCCACACCCACCGGGATCTCCCGTCGGACCCCTCGCCGCCTGGTCTCCAACGGCGTTCACCGCCCAAGGACACCTCCTTTTTGGTGTTTGTTCAGGACATGGCTCAGGCCCTCAACCTGGTCACCCAGGCCGAGGAGGATCCTCATGCTGAAGAACTCTATATTCTTCAGTACGAGGCCCTGCCCAGGAAATCCCTCACTGTGCCGGTGCTGCCGATCTATCTCGGCTATTGCTCCGTATGTGGGAGGCCCTGGACTCTGTTCCCATTGTGAGCAGGCGTCTTGACACAGTGTACAAGGTGCAGCGTGGGCCAGGCTTCCGAAAGACCCAGCTTCCACACACACCTCAGTAGTGCTGGAATCAGCCATGAGGAAGCAGAAAAGCCCAAAGTCCCACTCATCGGTACCATCGGGCTGAGAATTGAGAGCCCTTGATGCTCTGGGCCACAAGGCCTATCAAGGTTCCATGCTCTCTGTCGCATCCAGGCATTGTTGTTAAGTGTCGTTGAGTCGGCGTCGACTCATGGCGACCCTCTGGATAGCTATCCTAAATTGTGTTCGGTCTTCAGTCAGGCGGCTCGTTGTTGACAGACTGGTACCTATAGCTGCTGTTATTGTATCGCTCCTTCTCATTGCTGATCTTCCTCTTTTGCGTTGACCTTCTATCTTGCCAAGCATGATGTCCTCCTCTAATGATTTCTCTCTTCGCATGATGTGTCCAAAGTATGAAAGTCGAAGTCTTGTCATCTGAGCTTCTAAAGAAAGCTTAGGTTTGATGATCTCTAGTACCGACTGGTTTGTTCTTCGGGCAGTCCATGGTATACACAGTATTCGCCGCCAGCACCATAATTCAAAGGCATCAATTTTCTTCCTGTCTATCTTTTTCACTGTCCAGCTTTCACATTCATGTGATGATATTGAAAATACCATGGCTTGAACAAGTCAAATCTTTGTATGGAGAGAGACATCTCTGCCCTTGAGAATCTTATCTAGGTCTTTCATAGCCATTCTGCCAAGAGCAATGCGTCTGATTTCTTGACTGCTTGTTGCTGCTTTGATAGTTGATCCAAGTAGGTTAAAGAGGCAATACCCTAGTAATCCCGAAGGCTTTAACCCAATGTACCCAGGCAGCAGCAAGCAGGGCCTTCAGATTATGCGCACCGAGATGCTGGAATGCCCTCCCACCTGGTATCCAGGCTATCCCTGAGCTAACCCAGTTTAGGAAGGCACTTAAGCACCACCTCTTCCTCAAATACTACCCAGATGACAGTATGTCAAGCAGCCACCCCCCAGCAGTACAGCCACAGCAACACTCCCAGCAAGCTACCCATGACAAAGGATTACCAATTAACATGTCTTGACGTGATGCCTGTATGTAAATAGTTAACCCAACGTTATCCAAGTTTCTAGTACCTGTTCTGTGTAAACGCAGTACAGCTTGCTGCACTGTGTACTTCTCTGTTTCATGTAAACCACACTGATGAATAGCGTGGTATAAAAGAGAATGTAAATAAATAGTTGTTCACGATTTCAATTTCTTCTCCATCAACGATGAACCTGTTGATTATGCCAGTTGTCATGATCTTTCTTTACATTAAGGTGTAGGCCCATTTTGAGACTATGTTCTTTGATTGTGAGAAGCAAATGTTTCAGATCATCTTCACTTTCAGCCAGTAATGTGGTATCATTAGCATAGCGAAGGTTGTTGAGTCTTCCACCAATCTTCACACCTCTGTTGTCTTCATACAATCCTGCTTCTCTGATTTGTTCTGCATATAAATTAAACAGGTAGGGGGAAAGTATGCAGCCTTGTCTTACACCTTTGCTTATTTTAAACCATTCTGTTTCTCCTTGTTCCGTTCAAACTGTGGCTTCTTGATCAATGTACAGATTGTGCAAGAGTATGATCAAGTGTTCTGGTATACCCATGCTTCTTAATGTGGCCCAGAGTTTCTCATGGTTTACACAGTCAAAAGCCTTGCTATAGTCGATAAAGCACAAATAGATATCCTTTTGTATTCTTCAGTCTTTTCAAGGATCCATCTCACATCTGCAATGATGTCTCTCGTTCCTCGCCCTTTCCTGAACCCTGCTTGCACTTCAGGTAGTTCTTGTTCCAGGTATGGTTGTAGTCTCTTTTGAGTAATTTTCAGTAGAATCTTGCTTGCCATGTGGGATCGGAGCAATTGTGCGATAATTTCCAGCGTCAGTTGGATCACCTTTCTTTAGTATTGGTATAAACACAGATGTTTTCCAGTCAGTTGGCCATGATGTTTTCCATATTTCTTGGCAGAGCCTTGTAAGTACGGTAACAGCTGCATCAGATTGCTGTAATACTTCTATGGGAAAGCTATTAATGCCTGGTGCTTTGTTCTTTGATAAGGCTTTCAATGCTGCTTCAACTTCTTCTTTCATTACCAATGGTTCCCGATCATAAGGTACAGTTTGAAACGGCTGTTGGTCCACTTGATCTTTATCATATTAAAACTCTGTCTATTCCTTCCACCTTTTCTTGATCTTCTCAGCATCATGAACATAGAACCTTGAGCATCTTGTAACATTCCAATTCTAGGCTGGAACTTTTTCTTTAACTCTTGTAGCTTTAGGAAAGCCAATCTTGTTCTTCCTCTAATAGTTTCTGCTTCTATTTCCTTGCATGCGTCGTAGTACTTTTCCTTGTCTTGTCTTGCTGCACATTGGAAATCTCTGAGTTCTGTGATTTGTCTTTCTTTCTCCTCTGGCTTTAGCTTCTCTGTGCTTCTGGGCAATTTTCGGAGTTTCTTCCGTCATTCATTTTGGCCTTTTTTTCTTTTTCACCTTTTGTAGAGACTTCTTGCGTTCTTCCAATACAACCTTCTTGATGTCATTCCATAACTCTTCTGGAGCTCTGTCATTTGTATCTAAAGCAGCAAATCGATTTTGCAGGCAGTCTTTAAATTCCAGTGGTATATTTTCATGGTCATATTTTGCTGCATTCATGAGTGGTTTGCTCTTTTTCAACTTTAGCTTGAGTTTGCATACAAGTAGTTGATGATCTGTACCACAGTCAGCTTCAGGTTTTGTCTTTGTTGATGTTATAGAACTTTTCCATCGTTGACTTCCACAGATGTAGTCAATTTGATTTTTATACAATCCATTGGGTGAAGTCCATGTGTACAGTCGCTGCTTGTGTTGCTGGAAGAAGGTGTTTGAGATGAATAGATTGTTGGTCTGGCAGAATTCTATCAGTCTTTCTCCAGCTTCATTTCTGTTGCCAAGTCCATATTTTCCAACTACTTTGCCGCCTTTGTTGCTAACTTTTGTGTTCCAGTCACCCATGACTATCAGGATATCCTGTTTGCATGTTCTGTCAATTTCAGCTTGTACTTGTTCATAGAACTCTTCAATTTCATTCTCTTCTGCAGCTGTTGGGGCATATACTTGAATTATGGTTGTTGATAGGCATTCCTCGTAGACGAATAGAGATTAAGTCTTCGCTGACTACATTGTATTTCATTACAGTTCTTGCAAGTTTCTTCTTTATTATAAATGCAACACCATTTCTTCTTTGTCTTTCATTGCCAGCATAGTAGACCATGTCATCTGATGCAAAGTGCCCGATGCCAGTCCATTTCAGTTCACTGACACCCAACAGATCAAGTTGTACATGTTCCATTTCATTCTTGACCACCTCCAACTTCCCTTGGTTCATGCTTCGTACATTCCATGTTCCAATGTGTAAGACATCTTTACAGCTTCTGACTCTCATTTCATGCGCAGTTACATCAGCAGTCAAACGTCCCGAGGACTTTGATCCAATCACATCATAAATGCTGGCTTTACTCTGAAAAGTCTTCAGCTCTTCCCCAGTAGCTAGTTGAGTGCCTTCCTACCTGGGGGTCTCATCTTCCAGCACTATAGCACAATTTGTTTAGTTGTAACTATCCATTGGGTTTTCATGGCAAGATACAGAAGTAGATTGTCGGGCCTTTCTTCCGCACAGTTTGTTTGGTGGTGTTGCCGTTTTCACAGAAATGTGATCCTCCGTCGTCAATACTATCCCATTCTGCTGCTGCCCAGATGGGTGGTTTGTCTTGGTCTGGCACCTCAGCTGAGACCTGTCCATCTTGGGAGACCCTGCTAGTAGTTAAATTACCGATAGTTTAGCTCTCAGCATCACTGGTGCACACAAGCCCTCACAGCACAACAAGCTGCAAACTGGTATGTTCCTCCGTGACTTGGCAAAGGAACTTGGAGGTTTCTCTGCGAGCCTTGAGGGCGAGCCCCTCGACAGGTTCTGCACCCTGTTGAAATCAGTGGCTGACTGCTTCAAGTATATCTCTCGAGCCTCCTATGGTGGCTTCAAGACATCGGCTTGGGTGGCAGCTGCGGGCATTGGAGCCCGCCGCCAGGCTTTGCTCCAATCTTTGGATTTGGAGCAGTGGGTGCAGGAGAAGCTCCTGGACGTGCCCTGCCTCGATGAACAACTTTTTGGTAAGCCGATGGAGGAGAAGGCTGCGGAGATTGAGATGGAGTACGTCACTAGGACCCGTCTCTCTCGCAAAACCTCTACGCTGCCTCGAAAGAAGCAGTTTACCAAAAAGCCCTTCTTCCCCAGGAAAGGCCTCCAGTACCGTGGCTATCTGCCGTACCTGACTACCCCCACACCCTCGACTGCAAGTGGGCCCTCGCCTTCTATTTGCAGCCGCAAATGCACCATTTTATGCTGGATAAAGGAGGCTATTGTCTTGGCCTACTTGCTTAAGCGCCAGAGGATCCCAGAGGGCTTGAGAGTGCACTCTATGAAAGCCCAGGCGGATTCCTGGGCTGATTTCAGCTTGGTGTCTCCAGCAGATATTTGTCATGCGGTGACGTGGTCGACATTGCAGATCTTTGCCTGGCATTATGTTTGGATGTGCAAGCATCTCAGGAGGCAAGGTTTAGTGACTGGTTATTATGGGTGAGTCTTGTGGGCTCCTCCCATCGGTAGATGCTGCTGCTGCGGTACATCCTGTCTGTCTCGACTGGACTGGAGAGACATGGATGAAGGTGAAAATTAGGCCTTATCTTCTAATTTTCTTTCATGGAGTCCCTCCAGTCCCTTCCCGCATTCTGTTTGGTTATGCTACGCGAGCCCGAGTATATAGGTTTTTGTTTTCGGATGACTGGATCTCTTTATTTATTTATTATTTATTTTATTTTATTTAACAGTTCTTCTATACCGCTCTATTTTAGATCAGAGCGGTTTACATTTAACATCAACTATACAACACAAGGAACTTTGAGTTGTATTTACAATAAACAGGGAGATCAACTTGGAAGTAACTGGGGGAAACTATGTACAATTCTTAACTCTATACATTGTATCACACTGGTACCTGATTTCAGGCAGAACATATCTACATCTTATTTACACTGGGGTACACTCTTCCCTTGGTGGGGGCTGAGGTCTGCTGCTTCACAAAGTTCTGCCATGGTATGATATCTCATCGGGTCTCAGATGATGCCCTAAGATGATATAAAAAAAATAAAAAAATTAGAAGCAGAAGCAGATTGCTATCGGCGAAACAGGGATAAAGCTGCTGACAAAGTCTGTAGTCTTGGTTTTGGACTTCGGAATTTTCTGGTGTGAGGCGGAAGAGGTCGGTTCTGCTAGGTTCTGTTCATTTAGCGTTGTGGTTTGCTCTCTGGGGAATGTTAGCTTTGTTACTGGAATACTGCTCTGCTATATGGGGTGCTATCACGAAAGATTTGCGTAATCAGTCTCCAGCTGTTGGTAGACCGATACTTCCCATCTGTCTGAACTGTACTGGAGGGACTCCATGAAAGAAAATTAGCAGGTAAAGCCTAATTTCACTTTTCGTGCTAATATGATGGGTACATAGTATTCTCATGATTGTCTTCAAACTTGAGCCCCATTTAATATTAGGGCCCGATACACTTCTTGGGGGGGGGGGGGTGTTAGTGATTCATGACCTTAATGTTCTGCATACTAGATTAATACATGCATATAGACTAGAGCACACAACCAGATAACTTGTACTTTCTTTTTTCCAGATGTTATGATGGGAATGGGATACTCACGGGAAGAAATCCAGGATTCGCTTAGCAAAATGAAGTATGATGAGATTACAGCTACATATTTGCTACTCGGGAGAAAGTCCTCAGAGGTAAGAATAGAATTGAATTAGTAAACATACCTGTTTGTAGTGCAAGCTTTACAGAACAGACATACATTAAGTTAATTTTAATTATTTTAAATATTGCGAGTATGTTTTTTCTCTGAGGCCAAACAGGATAACAAGTTCCCACAGATGGGTGACATCACTGACCCCATTGCATAAAATAGCTCCTCAGCTTAGGATTCTTTCTGCCTGCTGCCTTTCTACCTCAGTCTTTCGTTTTCTGCAGAGCTGACAAGTGGCATCACGAAAAGCTGTCCACATAGGCCCTGTTTTTTCTGTTACTTTTTTCTGTTTTCTCATATTTCCTGAGGAGTTCTGTCATCGTCGTGTAGTATTTATTCCTGTTAATGTCTTTAGGATTTTTGACTGTTTTTAAGTTCCTTTCCTGATCGCACCTCCAGTCTAGTCCCGGAATCCTTGGGTTCTCAACCTCTACCAGCAGCTTTGGAAACTGAGAAACTTCAGAGCTGTGATGTCACTGGCATATAAACGCTGGCACCACCTCCTCTCCTCAGTTATCAGTCTCCAAAGCAGCTTGAGGGTTTGTGAGCCCGGGGATTACGGGGCTCACTTGAGGAACAATTAGGCAGACCACCTTTAGAATCTTAAAAAAAAAAAAGAAAAAAAGAAAACACAAAAAGGAGCCCGGGGTTTTTTTCGGGTTAGTTAGCTGATTCTGGCATGTCTTATGGACTCAGTCTAGGCGGTGGCTGCCTTGAGGTCTTTTTCTCCTCTTCCCCTTCTGTCGGTAGCGTTTCTGGTGGGGAGTAGAGTTTTGAGACCTGCGGGGTACTTCTGCGCTGTGCAGGGGGTGGTCCTCGCAACAGACGGCAGGCATCACCACGGGGCTGGACTTAGCGCGCAGAAGTTCTGCCTGCTTGCGCTTGAGCCGCCCTCACTGTTCCCGGCGCGATCGCAGGGCCTACGTATTTCGGCGATACTGAGGCTCCGGAGCTGCAGGGGCATGCAGATCGCGGGGCTTGGACACTTACTGTGGTGATCGGAGGCCTGCAAGGTAAGGCAGTTAATTGCGCGGCAATCGGCCTGACAGGGAGAGCCAGGCTGCGCCGCGTGCGCTCTGCGCAGGAAAACCAGCGGGGGGGGGGGGGGGTGTTTTTTTCCTTCCCTGAGGCCCGTAGAGCCACTAAAGAAAAGCGATTTTGCCCTGGTTCAGTCATTTTTGCGCTGCGGTGGCAGTCTCTTTAAGCTGGTTGCAGGAGCTGGGCCAGGATTTCCTTTTTGTTCTGCTAAGTGGAAAGCATGCCAGCCAAGCAGCTTTGTTTTGCTCTGCGGGGCTAGACGGAGTTCAGTTACTCTGGAAGGTGTCTGTAAGGGCTGTAGCCTTGAGGCAGGTGCTGGTGAGCTCCCTGTGGAGGGGGGGACAGAGGGTAAGGAAGGGTCTATGGAAGGGGGAGACCCAGTTCTGGTCCCTTTGCTCCCTCCCGAATCGGGGGTCTCTGCAGTGTCTGGGCCAGATTCACTGCATTCCAAGCCGCCGGTTTCAGGCAGCTTGGCAGCTATTTTTTCCACTGATTTTTTGTCCTTGATTCAGAGGGCTTTGGGCTCTTCCCAGGAGGTTCCGGTGGCGGTGCCTTCAGGGGAGGGCTTCAAGGGAATGAGGTCCGGTTCACCAGTGTTGGGGGACAGCTCTAGTACAGTGGCAAAGAGGGCCCGTTTGGACAGGGATAGGTTAGAGCAGTCGGTACTGTCAGAGGACTTGCGCACAGACGTAGCGGACCTTGAAGAGGGCCTGGAGGAGGACTTAAAAGAGGGTGAGATTAAGGATCAGGAGGATCAAGCGAGAGTGGTTAGGGTCTTCCGTAGAGAGGAGCTGCCAGCTCTCATTTCCGAGTCCCTTAAGACCCTAAATATGCCAATGGCAGGCCCGGCTGAGGATGCCACCCTGGAGGGTCCCTTGCTGCAGGCCTTCCATAAGACGCAGAGGGCGTTCCCAGTACATAGGGTGTTTAAAGAGCTGATTCAGGAAGAGTGGGATATGCCCGAGGCAGTACTCAAGGGATCCAGAGTAATGTCGAGGCTTTACCCGCTGATGGATCAGGACCGGGAGCTGTTTAAAGCTCCGAAGGTGGATGCGGCGGTGTCTGCGGTGACTAAGAAGACCACCATTCCGGTGGAAGGGTCCGCTGCGCTTAAGGATGCGCAGGACCGTAAGCTGGAAACTTTGCTGAAGCAGGTTTTTGAGGCAAATGCCTTATCGTTGCAGGCATCTATTTGCGGGGCTTGGGTGGCCCGTGCCTGTTTGCGATGGGCGCAGCGGATTCAAGGAGAGAACTCGGAGGAGACCGAGGAGGCGTCTCGGCTGGAGTCCGGAGCAGCGTATTTAGCCGATCTTCATTACGATCTCATCCGGGGGTTGGCTAAGAGTATGGCTTCGGTAGTAGCGGGTCGCAGGTGTCTCTGGCTCCGGAATTGGGCGGCGGACTGTTCTTCTAAGGCTTGGTTGAGTAAGCTGCCTTTCTGGGGCAGGCTTCTGTTTGGAGAGGATTTGGAGAAGTTGGTTAAGGATTTAGGTAAATCCAAGGGAGGTCGGCTGCCGGAAGATAAGCAAAAGCAGGCTCATTCGGGTCTCGGTTTTCGTGGGCAGCAGTGTGATTTTCGTCGTTTCCGGAATGCAAGGTTTGGACAGGGGCAGCGAGGGCCTTTCCCTACTCGGAGCCAGGGGTTTCGGGGGTTTCGAGGGGCGAGTAGAGGTTTCTCTCAGGTGTCCTCGTCCTCTTCCTTCAAAAAGTCGCAATGAAGTCAGGCGGACCCAGAAGGGGTTGGTTCCTGTGGGAGGTCGTTTGCGGGAATTTTACCCAGCCTGGGTCCAGCTCACATCCGATCAGTGGGTGTTGGAGGTGATTCAGGACGGTTATGCGTTGGAGTTGAAGCAGCCGGTATCCGAGGCATTCGTGCAATCACCGTGCAGAACTATAGCGAAGTGTGGGGCGGTGCGGGACACTGTTCGTCGCCTGCTGGCGCTCAAAGCGATTGCTCCGGTTCCGCCCGACCAGTTAGGAGACGGTTGATACTCCATTTACTTTGTGGTGCCCAAGAAAGAGGAGACGTGGCGTCCCATTCTGGATTTGAAAAGGGTGAATCGCTGTCTCCGCGTTTCCCACTTTCGTATGGAAACCCTTCGGTCCGTGATTGTAGCGATGCGAAAAGGCGAGTTTTTGACGTCTTTGGACCTCTCGGAAGCGTACCTTCATATTCCCATTCGGCCGGAGCATCAGAGGTTCCTCAGATTTGCGGTTCCGATGGATCATTTTCAGTTTCAGGTGCTGCCCTTTGGCCTAGCAACTGCTCCGCGAACCTTTACCAAGGTAATGGTGGTGGTTGTGGCGGCCTTGCGAAAGGATGGAGTGATGGTGCACCCGTATCTGGACGATTGATTGATAAGGGCGAAGTCACGAGCGGAGAGTGTCTCCGCCACGGCCAAGGTGTTGGCGATGTTGCAGCATTTAGGTTGGGTAGTAAATGCAGCAAAGAGCAAGTTGCAGCCGACTTGGCAGTTGGAGTATCTGGGAGCTCGCTTCGACACGGAGGTAGGCCAAGTTTTTCTTCCGCGGCAGCGGAGGGTGGCGCTTCAGCGGTTGATAATTCGATTTCTCGGCGTGCAGAGGCCTACCGCCTGGGAGTACCTGCAGGTGTTGGGGACCATGGCGGCGACCCTAGAATTGGTTCCGTGGGCGCGGGCTCACATGCGCCCGTTACAGAGGTTTGTTGCGGTGCTGGTCTCATCAGAGGGATGCCTTGTCCCAGAAGTTGGTTTGCCCCCCTCAGACTCAGCAAGCCCTGCGGTCGTGGTTGACTCCAGGGAACCTAGAGAAGGGCGTGGCATTGGAAGCACCGGAGTGGGTTCCGCTTACCACAGATGCCAGCTTACAGGGCTGGGGAGCCCATTGCCAAGGCCAGATAGCACAAGGAGAGTGGTCAACGCAGGAGCAGACTTGGTCCATCAACAGGTTGGAGTTGAGGGCGGTAGTCTTGGCCTTGCAGGAGTTTCATCCATATCTCGTCGGGAAGGCGGTTCGAGTATTCTCGGACAATGCGACGGCGGTGGCTTATGTGAATCGTCAGGGGGGCACCAGCAGCGTGGCACTAGAGACCGAAGCCGACGGCTTGTTCGAGTGGGCTGCAGTTTTACACAAACCCTCTGCCCCCTTATAACCTCCAATCATTGGACAGTAAAAAAAAATCATCTGATTAAGATACCGCTATTTTTCAGCAGGCTCTGGTGATATGGAACTCTACCACCATATTCATTTAAGGAAGTTCATTCAACTAGTTCAAGAAAGGGCTGTAGACACACATTTTAATTAGTATATGCAGACTGTATCTGATCACATACCTTGCAGTTAACCGGGAAACGTTTCTTGATTTTTATCACGCGGGAGCTCAGCAGCGGCACTTTAAATGTTCTTTTCTCTTTTGGTTATGTTATTTTTCTTCTTTTCACTTCTTTCCTTTAGCTTTGTTGTAGTATTATAGTTGTTTTTTCTAATTTAAATTTGTATTTATTACAGTTGTTTTTCTGTTTAATTTTAAATTCACAGATTTGACATATTTTGAAAAGCAGTTAAGAAAAAACAATAAGTTTTTATCTATTCAATTTTACTCCATATTGCCTACTGGTATTGTCTTGGAAATGCTCATGGCATCTGGAAATACTTTCAAAGATCTCTTCCTTTTAGAGGCCATTGCCGTTGAACCTGATCCACCAGGGTGGAAAAGAGCAGGGATTCTGCTCCACACATTTCTTGATCACAAAAAAGATGAGGGGTTTTCTTCCCATCTTAGACCTAAGGGCCCTATACAAACATTTTGGTAAGAGAAAAGTTCAGGATGTTTCCCTGGGCACCTTTGTTACTTATCTCCAAAAAGGAGACTGGTTATGTTCTCTGGATCTGAATGATGCATGCACCCCATTACAGATAATTCCTGTGACTTTGGATGTATCTCAGTTTATAATGGGAAACACTACTACTAGTATCACGTTCTGCATTTTGACCTTATATCAACTCGTCTGGAATTATAGTAGTTGCGTTGTATCTATGCAGACTGGGAGTACGCATATTTCCCTATCTGGAAGATTGGCTGATCAATAATGCATTTCAAGAAGTGATTTGAGAATTTGTACGCACAACCATCTGAATGCTGAAGTTACTAGAGTTTGTCATAAATTATCTAAAATTCCATCTAAACTCATCCTCTCAGGCAAAATCCTTTTTTCCAGAGGACGGGATAACCAAAATAGTTTCCACAGTTGAAGAAATTTAACTGAGCCAGCATGGGACATGTTGAGGAAGTTGGGCCATATGGCCACGACAGTGCACATAACTCCTTTGGCACATCTCAAAATGAGACGAGCTCAATGGACTTTGAGCACTCAGTGGACTTGGACCACTCGCAACCTCTGAGATGTCATCTGTCATGGCGCCCCTCCGTGACACCCTCTGCTGGTAGATAACCCAATCTCCAGGAACAAGCAGGAATAAGTCATCACATATGGGGTACGTCGGTACCGACGGAGCCCGCGCGGGAAAGCTCCCCAGCTTTTCAGATTAAAAGCTTTTGGGGCCTCCCACTGCACATGCGCGCTGCCTTCCCGCCTTCCTGACCAGCTCTCGTCAGTTTCTTTTTTTCTGCGGAGCCAGCAGGTCGTGTTCCTGTCACCGCTGAAGAAATTGTTAATTTTATTGTTTTCTTTAGACCGCGTACCTGCCTTCCCCATTCTGAAACCGGTACTGCCGGTCTCTCTTTCTTTCTTTAAAAAAAAAAAAAAAATTTTTCTTTTCTTCAGCACAGCTTGGTACTTTGTTAGGCCTTCAGGCCTACACAAATTCTCCTCATGGAGAAGCCAGTTCCTGCTTTTAAAAAGTGTACCAAGTGCAGTGCTGTCATTCCTCTTACAGACACCCATGAATGGTGTCTTAAATGTTTAGGACCTGACCATTCCATACCGGACTGCCCATCCTGCTCCCAGATGTCGAAACGTGGATTGCAGAACCGGGCCAACAAGTTCCATGTGCTGTTTCCTTCAGAAGCATCACAGTCATCCAGGTCTTCCTCTCCGGATGGATCTCAGGTAACCAAAACTCCAGTGGGCAAATCCTCTAAAAGCAAATCTCTTTCTAAAGATCGAGAGGCTCTCAATTCTGAGTTCGAGGATTCTGCCCAGGCCAAAAAACCCCGGCGGGAGACTCCGGCCTCCAAAGCAATCATGGGGTCACAGGTTGACATCGATGGCGCGGCCTCGACAGATCACCTGTTGTACTGCTCTGGGGTACCGGCCCATACCGGTACCGACATCCAGACAGCAGTGGCGTCTATGGGCAATACTGTCCAAGTCATGCAGCAGGCCATTCTGGCTTTTATTAATGCTGCTACGCCCTCGGTACCGCAGCCAGCGGTACCGGGTCCGGTTCCGCATCGTCTTCCAAACGCAGATCGGTTCCGCATGCCGGATCCGGGCTTTTGCCCGGTACCGATCCCATACCCGGTACGCCCGATGTCGATACCGAACGGTATGCGTATCGTGCGTTGGAAGCACATAGAGGATACTCTGCTTCCTCAGAGGATTTTAACTCCTCTGATGATTCTGATGAGTTCTCCCTTGATCTTCCTGAGGAGCCTTCTTCTCCTAAAAGGAGAATGTCTCCACCAGAGGATTTGTCCTTTCAGGACTTCATCATAGAAATGACTAAAGGTCTTTCTATTGCTTCATCCTCTGAAAAGGAACCCAGATCAAAGAAACTGGATATTTTAGGATACTCTAAGTCTCCTAAAGAGGCAGTTACCCTGCCTATCCATGAAATCCTTCAAGAACACTTGATGGACTTATGGGAGGCTCCTCTAACATTGTCTCCTTCTTCTCGCAGGTTGGACACCATGTACCGTGTCCCCCCTTCTCCTGGTTTCCAAAAAACTCAGTTGCCTCACCATTCTATTGTGGTGAAGTCTGCAATGAAGAAGATAAAGAGTACCAAAAGGCACTCTTCTACTCCTCCAGGGCGAGAATGTAAGACTCTAGACTCTTTTGGCAGGAAAATTTTCCAGGCTACTATGCTTATAGCCAGGATTAATTCCTATAGTCTTTACATGGGCATGTTTCTCAGTGAAATCGCTCTAAAAGTTCGGCATTTTGCCCCCTTTATCCCTGAGGATAAGAGGGAGCAGTTCATTTCCTTAGTGAAACACCTTTTGGATATTTCAAAGTTCTCCAACAGGGCAGCTTTTGATTCCTTTGAGGGTGCTGGTAGGGCTTCGGGCATTGCTATAGCAGCCCGACGTCTTGCTTGGCTCCAGGCTTCTGATCTAGAACCTTGGGTCCTAGATGGCTTACGAAATCTGCCCTGTACAGGTGAGAACTTATTTGGTGAGGAGTGGCAAATTAAGGCCACTCAAATGGACGCAGAAAATGCCACCTTAGATAGACTTTCTAAGTCTACCTCCACTCCTGCCAAGAAGAAGTCTTTTAAGAGGCCTTATTACAAGAAGTCCAGATTTTCCACAAATACTGGCCAACAATCCTCTCAGCCTCGTTTTGCTGCTAAACGTCAGCAACCTAAACAGGCAAGGTCAAAGCCTGCGGCGTCTGCTACGCCTCAGCAGGCTCCACCCCCTCAGGGGTTTTGACTTGCCCCTAGAGAACTTAACTTTTCTGGCTCTAGAACAACCAGAGCCCCTCACCATACCCGGAAGGTTAGCTCACTTTGCTCCCAGATGGGAGCAAATTACATCAGAGCAATGGACCCTCTCTATCATCAGAGAGGGTTACAAACTCCATTTTTCCGACCTTCCTCCTTATACTATGGTGAGGCAGTTCAATTCTCCCCCATCTCTCCTGGCCCTCTTGGGTCAGGAAGTCTCCTCCCTCCTTGCCCAGGGGGCAATAGAGGAGGTCCCTCTTCTTCAACAGGGAACGGGATTCTACTCCCCTTATTTTCTAATACCAAAGAAGACAGAGGGCTTCAGACCAATTCTGGATCTGAGAGAATTGAACAAATTTCTTTTCAAGGAGAAATTCAAAATGCTTTCTCTGGGCATTCTCCTTCCATACCTTCAGAGTCAGGATTGGCTTTGTTCTCTAGACCTAAAGGATGCGTATACACACATACTCATCCACCCATCCCACAGAAAATACCTTCGATTTCTGTTTCAGGGAAAACATTTCCAGTACAGAGTACTCCCCTTCGGTCTAGCCTCTGCTCCAAGAGTGTTCACCAAATGCATGGCAGTCGTAGCTGCCTTTCTAAGAGGCCTGGGAATTTTCATATTCCCATACCTGGACGACTGGCTCATCCGAGCTCCCTCTCAGTCCCAGGCCCAAATTTCCCTGGACCGCACAAGGCGTCTTCTGCAGTATCTAGGACTGGTAGTAAACCTTCCCAAGTCTCAACTAATCCCTACTCAGTCTCTCGAGTTCATAGGGGCCCAGTTAGACACCATCACTGCAAGGGCCTACCTGCCTCAGGTCAGGGCCCAACGCCTGCTGAGTTTGGCCTCCCAAGCTCAGTCCAGCAGTCATTTGACAGCCCGGGAAATGCTGCGACTTCTGGGCCACATGGCCTCCACGGTACATGTGGTGCCCTACGCTCGTCTGCATATGAGAGCAGCTCAATGGACCTTGGCCACCCAGTGGACTCAAGCATCTGGAGCGCTCTCCGACCAAATACTCACCTCAAGCCGTCTATTTTGGTCCCTCCAATGGTGGACATCCACCAAGAATCTGTTGTTGGGGGCCCCCTTCCAACCTTTGTTGCCCCAAGCAACCCTCACAACAGATGCCTCCCAAACAGGGTGGGGAGCTCATCTTCAGAACCTCTCCACTCAGGGCACTTGGTCTCCACAGGAGGCCACCCTTCATATCAACCTCCTGGAACTGCGAGCGATTTACCTTGCCCTCAAGGTCTTCTATACCCTCCTTGTCAACCTGACTGTCCTAGTTCAGACAATCAGGTAGCCATGTTCTATATAAACAAACAAGGAGGGACAGGCTCTCTGTCGCTTTGCAACGAAGCTCTCAGAATATGGGCCTTCGCCAGAAAGCATCAAATTCACCTTCTTGCAGTGTATCTTCCAGGAGTTCAAAACTCTCGTGCAGACAGACTCAGTCGAGTTCTGCTTCCACACGAATGGTCCCTACATATGGACCAGATACGCAGAATCTTTCAGGAATGGGGGACCCCGGACATAGACCTCTTTGCAAGTCCGTGGAATGCCAAACTTCCCCGGTTCTGTTCTAGAACTCAGTGTCAGGGAGCTCAGGCCCACGATGCCTTCCTCCTGCATTGGGGTCAGGAATTCCTCTATGCCTTTCCACCCATTCCTCTCATATCCAAGACTCTGTTCAAGCTCCAGAGGGATCACGGGACTATGATCCTCATAGCTCCCCGCTGGCCACGCCAGGTGTGGTTCCCTCTACTTCTGCATCTCTCCCAGGGATCCTCCCTGGACCTGGGAGCTGCGCCAGACCTTCTGTCTCAGGAGGAGGGGACTTTGTGGCACCCAAACCCCAAATCCCTACATCTCAGAGCTTGGTTACTGAAGGCCTAAGTCTTCAAGACTTTAATCTTTCTCAACCTGTGACAGATATCCTTCATGCCTCTAGGAAACCTTCCACGAGGCGTTCTTATGCTTTCAAATGGAAACGTTTTTCCATTTGGTGTGCTCAGCAGCGTCTTGACCCTCTAGCACTTCCTTTGAATTCCCTCTTGGACTATCTCCTGCATCTTTCAAATGCAGGCCTTAAGACGAATTCAGTAAGGGTCCATTTGAGTGCTATTGCAGCATCCTTAAAACCTATAAATGGACAACCTGTCTCCTCTCATCCTCTTGTTGCACGTTTCATGAGAGGCCTGACTCTAACTAAACCTCCCATCCGACCTCCTCCGGTAGCATGGGATTTGAACCTAGTTCTAGGTCAGCTTATGAAGCCACCTTTTGAGCCTTTGGACTCTACCTCCTTCAAATTTCTTTCCTGGAAGGTTGTTTTCCTTATTGCAGTCACTTCGGCTCGCCGCATCAGTGAACTGCAGGCTTTAGTGGCTCATCCACCTTATACTAGGTTTCATCATGATAAGGTGGTCCTTAGGACGAATCCCCACTTTATGCCCAAAGTGGTCTCGCCTTTTCATCTTAATCAAGAGGTATATCTACCTGTCTTTTTCCCGGCTCCTCATGCATCCAGTGCAGAGAGGAACCTTCATACTCTGGATTGTAAAAGAGCTCTTGCCTTTTACCTCAACAGGACTCAACCACATCGAAAGTCTTCCCAACTTTTCGTGGCTTTTGATCCTTCTCATTTGGGACTTCCAGTCACCAAGCGTACACTTTCCAATTGGATCGCTCAGTGTATTTCTTTTGCTTACCAGAGTAAGAACATTTCTCTGGAGGGCCATGTCACAGCTCACAATGTGAGAGCCATGGCCACTTCTATGGCTCATCTTCACTCTGTGTCCATAGATCAGATCTGTCGAGCAGCCACTTGGGCCTCGGTTCATACCAAAGGCTTCAACATACCATAGGCTTCAACAAAGTCCAACACGAACACCACAAACAGGGCATTCAGTTTTTATGTACCAAAATGCTGGAACACCCTACCCCCCGACATTAGAGCCATTACCAATCTATATCAGTTCAGAAAGGCTCTCAAAACATACCTTTTCTGCCAATATTTCCCAGACAGCAACTGAACTAGATATCCCCTCCAAGAAATGACCCAATCTAGAAATGCCCTCACACTGCAGTGTAGATAGTTTATGTATATAGTTAACCCAGTTATCCAAGTTTGTATTCCTGTTCAATGTAAAACCTGACAGTTTGTCGTTGTGGTCGTTTTGTTATGATGTAAACCGCGCTGATTCTAAATAGCGCGGTATATAAGAAACTGTAATAAATAAATAAATAAATAAATACCTTCACAGCCCATTACTGCTTGGACAAGGACTCCCGCCGGGATGCCTTGTTTGGTCAGGCTGTCCTCAAACACCTGTTCCATACTTAAACAACTCCTGCCCACCTTCCCTGGATGGATGCCTGAGATCCATGCGAAGATGGTTTACCCTTGGAGGGGGATCTCCCAGGCATCTTAGCTAGGGAGTCCCATATGTGATGACTTATTCCTGCTTGTTCCTGGAGATAGCACAGTTACTTACCTGTAACAGGTGATCTCTGGGAACAGCAGGAATTAGTCATCACAACCCACCCACCTCCCCTAGGAGTTGTATCTCTATCTATCTTCCTGTCCTCTCTCTCTATTGTCTCAGCTTTAAACTCGAACTGACGAGAGCTGGTCAGGAAGGCGGGAAGGCAGCGCGCATGTGCAGTGGGAGGCCCCAAAAGCTTTTAATCTGAAAAGCTGGGGAGCTTTCCCGCGCGGGCTCCGTCGGTACCGACGTACCCCATATGTGATGACTAATTCCTGCTGTTCCCAGAGATCACCTGTTACAGGTAAGTAACTGTGCTTTCCAGTCTAGCCAGAGGCATCCCTTTCTAAATTTCTCTTCACCAAGCAGTCATGACAGTTGTGTCCAAACTGGGCTAGGGAGCCCATGTAGATGGGCTTCACGCTTCAGGATTGTGGTTCACTCAGGAAGCATTGATCAAATACATTTTCCTGCAATTGAGGGCAATTTTGAACACACTAAAAGCTTCAAAGATTGGTTGGCCAACCAAATTATTCAGTCAAGTGATGCGATGTGATGTATCAACCCGTAGGGAAGAACAGGCTCCTAGTTCCTGTGTCAGGAAATTGTCAGGATGTGAAATGGGGCCATTTTTCAAGGGCAGCCCTCAAGGCCACATCCCTGGCAGACTAACCAAGTTATGTATTTCAACCACACAAGTAGTCTCTGGGCGGCTCAGAAAATCCTTCAAGCATGGGTCATCCCTTCGATAGACCTCCTTACAACACCTAAGAACAGGAAAGCACCTTAGTTCTGTTCCAGGATAGGAACACATTGGATGCCTTCCTCCAGTGCCGGGGGAAGGCCCACTATGTGTATCCTCCTAAACCCCTCATGGTGAAAATTATTTTGAAACTTGGAAGGGACCAGGGAACCATTATTCTAATCACACCACCGTACTGGCCAAGGCATATGGTTTTCCCTTCTTGAACTTTCCATATCTGTGTACAGCGCTGTGTATGCCTTATAGCGCTATACAAATGATAAATAGTAGTAGTAAGGCTAGGTGGTTCTCTAAAATAGATCATGCAAGCTCAGGGTATACTATTGAATGGTTTACATTATTTGCTATACCACCTTTTAGAAGTACACAAAGAGGTTTACATAGCAAACATCAAAGAGACATGAAAGAAACTCCAAAATTTCAATAGGAAAGGAAATAAAGAGAAGAAACGTGCATCATATAACCTTAGAGAAGATTCAAAAGAGCAAACACACAATCCCTTCTAGCAGCAGGAAACCAATCTGCCCTTGTGCTGTCATGCAATATCAAAAGCCTGTTTTAAGAGATGCATTTTCAAGTCTGCCTAAAAAATCTTCAAGTATTTTGTAGGTAAAGTCTCTAGCACTCACAGATTGGATGGCTTCCTCGAACAGGTATGGCCCAACCATTAGTCAAGACTAGGTGGTTGCCTGGGGCCAGAGCTTTCAAAGCAATAGAGTCTGATAGCCAGACTGTCAGAGCCATCAGCATATTCTTTTATCTGCAGGAAGAGCAGACACGCGCACACATACATACAAAGCAAAGTTTCATATTTAAAAGTATGAGTAGTATGATGTCCATGCATTTTTACAGGATTTTTGTTGGAAGGGTGGTATTTAGGTGATCATGATTGAGTGTAATTATCAATATTTTGGAGAGGGGGAGTTGGGGCATAAGACATCCATCACCTTGCAATAGACCTGAGGCCGGCTATGTCCCTGAATTTGCCTGGCAGTGTCTCTCAAATTATTCTTGCTTCTAGGTCATGCAATTTTAAATGGGGTCTGGTGTGACAAAAAAAGCCTAGTTTGGTCTTAATCCAGCTGATGAGTGCTTCTTTCAAGCTGCTGGATGCCTGCATTCTAAAGTACCTGACCTGGAAGGTCTTGTTTTTATGGTGGTCACTTCAGCATGCGCAGTAAGTGAGCTTGGATTCTAGTAACTCAGCAACTTACACTAAATTTTTCTATAATAGTGTGGTTCTGTGCAATCATCCAAATTGGCTTTCTAAGGTACTGTCAGATTTCCACCTTAATCTGTCAAGCATCCTGCCAACGTTTGTTCCTCAGGGCTCGCACCCACAAAGATTAAAGCATATTGCACACATTGAGCTAAGAGAGCTTTTTATATGGACCAGACTAAAGCCCTTTAGAAAGCCCACTCAAGTTTTTGTTTCTTTTGACCCGAAGAAGCTGGGGGCTGTGATCAACAAAAGCACTTTATCCATTTGACTAGCAGACTGCATTTCCTTTGTTTTTGCCCAGGCAGACTTGATCCTGAGGGTCATGTCAGAACTATGACTGAGTCTCTAATCCACCTGAGAGAGCTTCCTAGGAGGAAATATGCAAAGTTGCAATATGGACGTCTGTCCATACATTCACATTGCACTACTTTCTTGAGATTACAGTGTGACAGCAAGTTTGACTAATCTGTTCTTCAGAATCTCTTTTGGAAATATAATCCAGCTCCATCCTCCCAGACCCATTTCTTTTCATTTCCAGGCTGCCTGTCTGAAAAAATAAAATGGTGAAAATTACAAAGAAGGCTAATTGCCACCACAAATATTTTTGGTGTCTGTCCATTGCAGCGCCTTGCATGTTAATTTTCCCCTTTTTCTGTTGAAGACAGCCTGGTGCTAGGGAATCCCATCTGTGAGGACTTATCCTGCATTTTCTCTGTGGACAGCAGGATATAAGTTCCTCACTTACCCTCTCAACTCTCCTAGGAGTTGTATTCTACTCTCAACTTTAGTAATAGATTGAGAAAGTCCTGCTTGACAATGACAGATAAGTGACGTGTGCGCACTATGACGCTTAGGGAAGAATCCTACACTGGGGAGCTGCATTTCACGCGGGGTTCTGTTGGTGATATTCTGCTCTCCTTGGAAACCACCTGCTAGAGGTAAGTAAATTTCTCCAGGAACAAGCAGGAAGTCAGGCCTCACATACCGGCGATGTCGGCACAGACAGAGCCCGCTCGGAGCATTTCCCCAGCTTTCAAAGAAAGCCTTTGGGAATGCTACCACGCATGCATGGTTCCCTTCCCACCCAAGGGTGCCATCTTGCTCAGTCTCCTTTTTTCCTTGTAGCCCAACAGACACATGTCCTGTATCAATTCCTAAAATATTATCCTTTGAGTTTTTGCGTACAAGTTCTTCCAGCCTCGAACCGGTGCTATTTCTCGGCTCCTTTCTCTTTTTTCATCAAGGTTCGCCTCGACCGGTGTTTGCACCCTTTTTTGCCCGGGTGTCGTCAACCCCGTCCAGGTGTGATCCACCATGTCTCCCGGTGGCTTTAAAAAGTGTGATTGTTGCAGTCAAATCATGTCTGTCACAGACACCCACGACTGCTGTTTGCACTGCCTTGGCCTGGACCACAACAGTACCTCTTGCGACCTGTGTCAGGCCATGATCCCTCAGACCAACAAGAAATGGTCAGTTGCAGGAGATGTTCCTTCGGTCCGGCTCTGCTCCGGCTTCCACGACTTTGAACCCGAAGGCAAGTACCTCCCACGAGACCCAGGTGTCTTTGGAGTCCCGTGGCAGCGGCTCCTCAGGAAAGACACCAGACCCTTGCAAGAAAAAGAAAAAAATCCGCGAAGCCAGTCGAGGTTCCACCGGGGAAACCCGGTAAGGTCCCACGGCAGAACGAGTGACTCTGAGCAGTGCCCTCCTAAGGTCTCTAGGAAGGAGTCCTCAGCCAGCGGTGACTGTGCAAGGCTCCTTGAGGCCACGGCCCTTAGAGGACGTGCTCTCCAGAGCGCCGGCCTCGGGTCCAAAACCCTCTGTGCCTGTGCCGAAAGCTGCAGTGTCTTCTGGCATAGAGGCCAGAATAGAGGTCCTAGAACAGAGTATCTCTGTTGTCCTGATCATGCAGCAGGCGATGTCAGGTTCTTTGTCATATTCTGCCCCAACTGGACCCTCGACTGTGCTGGCATCCCCGGACATCGAGCTGGGCCCTGAGCACTATCAGTCTCGGGCCAGCCCTCTGCACCGATCAAGGTTCCGGTCTCAATCCTCATGTGTCCGGTCCTCCCTGGCTAGTTTCCGTGAGTTTGACCCGAGACCGGTTGGGGGGGGGAGGGTCTTGATTCCCTGACGCAAGCCTCAAGGCACGGGATCTCTGAGCCTTGAACTCCTCGACGCCCTTGGAATCAGACTGGGAGACCGACGTCGAGGCCTCCCCCGAGACCTCCCGACACTGAGACATCCCCTCGAATCTGTCTCACCTGGAACACCGATGCCATTCCACAACCTCATCTGGAACATTGCCTGAGCCCTCTCTGTCCCCACAGAGTCCGAAGAGGACCTACGCACCGAAGAGCTGGAGATCCTCCAGTATGAGAGCCTCCTTTAGGGGAGACTATCTGAGCCGATGCAACCCATCCTTGAACAGTTGCTGCTACGGATGTGGGAGACCCCGGCTTTGGCCTCAGTGCCATCTACCACATCAAGAGGAGTCCAGGCTTCCAGAAGGCCCAGTTTCCCCAGAATTCCATGGTGGTGGAGTCCTGAATGCAAAACCTCAAGAGCTAGCAGACTTATTCTTTTGTAACCCTGAGTAGAGAGGCTAGAGCCCTTGATACTCTTTGGTGTTTTTCCAAAGGGCCATGCTGGGCTTCCGGATACTAACCTATGAGCTCTACATAGGGATGTATCTTAAGAGTGTCATCCATGAGCTTGCTGGCTTCTCAGCAGGGCTTGCCGGGGAACCCTTACAACGGTTCAAGACCTTGGTAGCCACCATCCGGGACTGCTCCTAGTTCTTGTCCCGGGCCACCTACGATGGGTTCGTGGCAGCAGCCGCAGGCACCTGTGCTTGGCACTAGCCCTGGCTGAAGACCTCAGACCTCGAGCAATGGGTCCAGGAAAAACTGCTGGATGTCACCTGCACCAGAAAGAATCTGTTTGGAAAACCTGTGGCTGAGATTGAGGCCGAGGTGGTGACCAGGCAGAGGCTCCCAAAGAAGACCTCTACCCTTCCCTATAAGAGAGCTTTGGGGAAAAGGCCAACTTTCTCGAAGAAGAGCCCTTTCCATCAGAGTCACCACTACCAGGTCTTTTCAAGCCAGCAGCACCAGGGACCCCAGCCCAAGGGCAAGGGACATAGACCCAGGAAGTCAAAGGTTCCCAAGCCGCAGACACCAGCTCCAGCTCAACCTGACAGGAGTTTTTGACTCCCAGGGCGTGGCCTCCCTCCCCCTGGGGAGACCCTCACCAGCCCACAGGGTGCCGCTTGGCACTCTTTGTACACAGGTGTCCTGAGGTCACCTCGGACCAGTGGGTGCTCCAGGTGGTGAAGGAGGGTTACCACCTTCGCTTCCAACTACCACCTCCAGGGCATTTTCCAGGAGAGCCAGTGTGACCTCTCCTTCACCAGGCCCTCTTGTTCTCAGAACTAGCAGGTCTACTACGGGACAGGGCGGTAGAGCATGTTCCTGAGCACATCTGGGACAAGGGCTCCTACTCAAGGTACTTTCTTGTCCCCAAGAAAACCAGTGGTCTCAGGCCCCACCCTGGACCTCAGACCTGAACAAGTCCTGGTGAGGGAGAAGTTCAAAATGCTCTCCCTTGGGACACACTTGCCCTACCTCCACCAGGGAGACTGGCTTTGTTCCTTGACCTAAAGGATGCTTACACCCACATCCTGGTCCACCCATCTCACCAGCAATAACTGAGATTCATGGTAGGGAGAAGCCATTACCAATACAGGGTACGTCCCTTCGGCCTGGCCTCCTCGCCAAGAGTGTTCACAAAGTGCCTGGCAGTGGTAGCCACCCATCTGCACCTACAAAGGGGTGTTTGTCTTCCCTTACTTGGACGACTAGCTTATCAGGGACAGCACAGACGCAGAGGCCAATCAGGGCACATAACTTACCATCCTCCTGCAGCACCTGGGCCTGGTCATTAACTACCCCAAATCACATCTCTATCCGGTGCAAGACTTAGTTCATTGGTGCTCAGCTGGACCTGGTGCAGGCCAGAGCCCTCTTTCCTTGGGATAGGGCAGAACGCCTCAAACAGCTGGCAGGGGAGGTCCAGCACTGCTCAACGGTGCCAACTCGCCTTCTCCTCTGCTTGCTGGGGCACATGGCCTCCACGGTCGATGTCACGCCCCTGCCCGCCTGCACATGCAGTCAGCCCAGTGGTGCCTGCATTCTCAGTGGACCCAGGCCAGGAGCCGACTCCGGGACAGGGTCAGAGTCACCTGCCAGCTGACAAGATCCCTCGACTGGTGGCAGAACCAGGGCCTCTTTTGGGCTGGGATGCCCTTCCAGGCACTCCCACTGCAGAGTACCCTGACCACAGATGCCTCTCTCCAGGGCTGGGGAGCTCACTGTGGAGTTCATCACACTCTGGGTTGCTGGTCCAGGGAGGAGTCTCTACTACAGATCAACCTCCTGGAACTCCAGACGGTAGCCCTCACCTTACGTGTGCTCTGCTCCCTCTTGTGGAACAGACCTGTGCTCATCCAGACAGACAACCAGGTCGTAATAATCTATATAAACAAGCAGGGGGGCACTGGTTCGTATTTCTTCTGCCAGGAGGCTCTAGCCCTCCTTGGTTTTGCAGTGCACAATGGCATGCTTCTGCAAGCGGTCTACCTCCCGGGCCAGGACAATTACCTGGCAGACAGACTCCGCAAAGTCCTCCGCCCACACAAGTGGCATCTCGACCCTGCAGTGGCCAAGACGCTTTTCTGCCTTTGGGGCTGGCCCGAGATGGACCTCTTCACCTCTCCCAACAACATGCAGCTGGCTTGCTTATTCTCCAGGCAGCCACACCCATATAGGGGAGCAGCAGACACGTTCCTGATCTCATGGTCCGAGGGACTGCTGTATGCATTCCCACCAATTCCCCTAGTCGCCAAGACTGTTCAAAATTCAGAATGAGAGGGCATCGGCGATACTGATTGTCCCCAGGTGGCCCAGGCAACCCTGGTTCCCACTATTGCTCTTGCTGGCAGCGACACTCCCAGTACCCCTGGGTCGAGCCCCAGACCTCCTGACTCAGGAGGAGGGCTCCCTTCTGCATCCCAATGTTGGGTCATTGACTCTAATGGCCTGGCTGCTGAGAGGGAAGTCTTGGCCCCGCTCAACCTTACCACAAGAGGTTGAGGAAATCCTGTTAGCCTCCAGGAAGCCCTCCACGAGGAGGGCTTATGCCTTTAAATAGTGCAGGTTTGCTCTGTGGTGCGCAGATAGGAAGGAGAACCCATTCTCCTGCTACATCCAGTTGGTACTCCAGTACCTAGTGCATCTGTTGTGCACAGGGCTGAAATCTAACTCAGTCTGGGTGCATTTGAGGCCCATTGCCACTCACCACCACCCAGTGGGATGAAAACCCTTATCTAGTAGCCAGCCCCTGGTTTCCCATTTCCTGTGGGGCCTTCTGCTTTCCAAGATCCCTGTCTGCCCTCCAGCAGCAGAATGGGACCTCGACATGGTGCTCTCCCAGCTCACTAGGCTACCGTTCGAGTCACTGGCCACCTGCCACCTCAGATACGTATTCTGGAAGGTGACCTTTCTGGTGGCCCTGACTTCAGCTTGCAGAGTCGGTGAGCTTCAAGCGCTGGTGGTGGATTTCCCCCCCCCCCCCCTGTAAACGGGTTTTTCAAGAACAGGATAGTGCTCCACACTCACCCTAAGTTCTTACCAAAGGTGATATCCCCGTTTCACCTCATCCAGAAGGTGGTGCTCCCCACCTTCTACCACAGCCTCATGCCGGCAGAGAGGAGCTCATACTCCACACACTGGACTGTAAACTGGCCCTCTCCTTCTGTCTGCAGTGGACCCAGGACCTCACCGCAAGGCACCTTAGCTTTTCGTGTTCTATGATCCCAGAAAACTGGGGCTCCCTGTAATCATGTATCCTATCTTCTTGGGTGGCAGACTACATTGCCCTTGCCAATGAGCGGGCAGGCCTCTCCTTAGAGCACTGGATCACAGCGCATCGCATGAGGGTGATGTCCACATCGGTGGCCCACCTCCGTTCTGTGCCAGTGATAGAAATTTGCAGAGCTGCCACTTGATCATCCATTCAAATTTTGCAGCACACTACTGCCTGGAAATCGAATCCCGTAGGGGCACTGCCTTTGGTCAGGTAATGCTGCATAATATTCTTGGCGTGTAGGCAACTCCTGCCCTCCGACCTTCTGTGTTCAGGCTACCGGAGTAATAGCATTGCTGGACACTAGGGTCTTGCAGAGTCTCAGCGGAGATTCACCTTCTGCAACTCACGGCCACCCGACCAGTCACCGTTTGTACTGTCGTGGTTCAGTCCTTGGCAACCTGGAGCTAGGGAGTCCCATTTGTGAGGACTGACTTCCTGCTGCTTCCCGGAGAAAGCTTAGTTACTCACCTGTAACAGGTGTTCTCCGAGAACAGCAGGAATCAGTCCTCACAATCCTCCCTCCTCTCCTTGGAGTTGCCGTCTTTGTTTTTGCATGACTGCCATCTTAGCTATGTCATCTGAGCAAGATGGCACCCTTGGGCGGGAAGGGGTCCACCAATGCATGGTAGCATTCCCAAAGGCTTTCTTTTAAAGCTGGGGAAATGCTCTGCGCAAGCTCCATCTGCGCTGACATCACTCATATGTGAGGCCTTATTCCTGCTGTTCCCAGAGAATACCTGTTACAGGTGAGTACTGTAACTACGCTTTATTTTCTTCGTTCATTTGTCCTTATGTTCATCAGCTTTTTATTTGATGACTTCTCTTTCCTGGGACATATCAAGACAGATATACTCATCTATATTCAGTTTTCTTTTCTAAACATGTTAGAATGCTTACAGCAGTAATTAATAACTTGGCAAGTCATAAGAAGCTTAGAGAAAGTGGTGGAAAGAGGTACTGGAGGTTATTGGAACCATAGGATGGAGGCTAAGAAACCAAGATAAGAGCATTTAAGGGAATGTAGATTTGCATTCTTTTTTAAATGCTTACTTCAGTGTAGCATTTCTCAGATCTATTTATATGTTTTTAATGCATATTTTGTATTTGTCAGTATTAATGTATGTAGCACATTTGTCCAAATTTTCCAGTATTTGCTATTCTGTATATATGTTTCTCCGTGGACAAGCAGGAATGAGTCCTCATGTATGGGTGACATCCCTGACGGAGCCCTTGCGCGGGAACACTCCCCAACTTCTATTGGAAGCATTTTGGGAGGCTCCACTGTGCCTGTGCACCTCCTTCCTGCCTGCCGCAGCAACACTATCTTGAATCAGTTTTGTTTTCTTCAGAGCCCCACAGACACGTTAGCTTCTGCTTGGTAAACATTATCTCCTTGAACAAACAGGAAGTTAGTCTTCACATATGGGTGATGTTGGCACCGAATGAGCTTGGCGTGGGAACACTCCCCAGCATCGAATAGAAATGCTTTTGGGAGTGTTCCTCCACGCATGCATGGCTGCCTTCCTTACCTTCCCTTCAGGTTTCCTCAGTCGTCTGTTTTCCGCAGAGCCATTGGGACCTTGTCCCTGTTTTACCACATTAAGAGACTTCTATTTTTGTCTGGTACCCTTTTTTTCAGCCTTCCCATCGACCGACTCGACTCCCCATCAATTCCGGTTCCCATTTTTGTTAAATGAAAAAATTAATTTTTCTAAACTCTTTCTTTAATAATTCTTAGTTTTCTTTTAGGCCTAACGCCTAAGTGGATATCATTGCCCAAATTGATTTTGCTGCCCTCCTTTTCCCAAAAATGGATAAGCCCAGGTTTAAAAAAAATGCTCTTACTGTTCCAGTACCATCTCCATAACAGACGAGCATGACTGATGCCTAAAATGTTTAGGCCCAGACCACGATGTCAAGTCCTGAACTTCTTGTGGCCATATGACTGCCAGAGGTTGGAAAAACTGGGACAAGCAGAAGGCTAAGCTCCTTTGGTGCACTCCTTGGGGGCATCGGCTTCTTCCAAGTCATCTCATGCTTCCAAGTCCTCATTTTCATTGAAAATAAGAAGCATCAACTGGAGTCCCTGGAGCACAGGAGCAAAAAAGGCAGACATCGAGGGCATCCCAATCCTTGAGATCGGCATCGGACTCTGCCATCCTCGGCACTGCCATTCTTCCCACTCAGATGCAGACTGTCCAGCAAAACAACCCTGGTGGGAGGTTTCATCCTCAAGTCTCACGGGTTCGGAGATACATCCAAGGTTCAATCCTTAGTGGAGCCCCCCCAGTACCCGCATCGGGAGTTGTAGCCAATTCTGTAGTGTCTGGAGCTGCAAGGCTGAAGGGAGCAGGTTCCAGAGTGCAGGGGCTAGGAAAAAATAGGCAGAGTGGCGGGTGAGTTCATGGTGGGCCTGGGCAGGAGAGGAGAGGAAAAATTTGTTCCCATGAGAGGAACGGAGGGGTTGTGGGGAGGGCTGGTGGTGAATGAGATCAGCAAGATAACGGGTGATGTCAGTATGGCGTACCCTGTGAGTGGTAGTGAGTATCTTGTGTATAAAGTGAAATTTGATCTGGAGCCAGTGGAGCTGCAGGAGGGGAGGGGGGTGACATGATTGGACGGAGAGGAGTGAGTAATGAGGCGGGCAGCAGTGTTATGAATGAGCCGAAGACGACGAAGCTGATATTGGGGGAGACCTGCAAAGACAACATTACAATAATCCAACCTGGAGACAAGGGACAACACGAGGGTAATGAGGGAGGGTTGGGAGAGGAAAGGGCGAACGGCGCGGATCTGACGTAGCAAGAGGAAGGAGCGATGGACAAGCAGGGTGATGTGACAGTGAAAGCTGAGGGAGGAATCCTGGGTGATGAAAAGATAATGAAGAGTGGGTACAAGGGGCACAGGAGTGGAATATAGCAGAGGGGAAAGGTCAAGGGCGAGGAACCCAGAAAAAAACTAGAGGGCTGCAGTCTTGGACAGGTTGAGATTGACAAAATTGGTATGTAGCCAGGTAGAAACAGTGGAAAGACAGGCGTTGAGGGGGGAGAGATCAGGGGCAAGGGAAATCAGTATGATACAGGAGGAGGAAATCATCGGAGTAGTAATAGCCAGAGATGCCAAATTGTTGAACGGTAAGGGCGAGTGGGCAAGAAAGACATTGAACAAGAGCGGGGCAAGCACTGAGCCCTGAGGGACCCCACAGTGAAGGGGTTGACTGGTGAGGAGGCAGAGCCCTGTAGAACAGAGAGTGCGAGAGGAGAGAGAGGAACGAAACCAGCGGTGAACAGTCCCATGAACCCTAACTTTTCAGGTCTCCCCAGCTCCCCAACAGAGTCAGCAGGACATGGGCATGGCCTTTTTAAGCAGAAGGCTCCAAAACCCCAGGCACCAGCTCCGGCCCAGCCAAGGGGCAGATTTTGACTCCTTGAGCATAGCCTATCTACCCCAAGGAGGTCAGCAACCCACAGGGGGACGTCTGGCCCTCTATGCCCAGAGGTGGATCACCATCATCACTGGCTCCTGGGCACTTCGGGTAGTCAGGGAGGATTACTTCCTCCACCTGACTCAGACACCTCCCCCTTATTTCCTGGGAGAGCCCCTCAGTTCTCCCCTCCACTGGGACCTTCTACTGAAGGAGTTGGCAGGTCTTCTTGAGGACAAGGTGGTGGAACCAGTACCCCACCATCTCAAGGGCAGGGGTTCTACTCTAGGCACTTCCTCGTCTCAAAAAGAACAGGGGGCCTAAGGCCCATCCTCGACCTGTGCAACCTCAACAAATTCCTGGTGAGGGAAAAGTTCCAGATGCTCTCCCTTGGAACATTGCTGCCATACCTTCAGCAGGGAGATTGGCTATGCTCCTTAGACCTCAAGGATGCTTATACCCACATCCTCATTCACCCTAACCACAGGAAATACCTGTGGTTCATAATGGGGGGCAGGCATTTTCAGTACAGGGTGCTCCCTTTCGGCTTGGTCTCGGCCCCAAGAGTCTTCACAAAATGCCTGGCAGTTGTGGCCACCTTCCTCCGCCTCCAGGGGGTCTTTGTCTTCCCCTACCTGGACGACAGGCTTATAAAGGGAGGCACGGCCTCAGAGGTGCTGCAGGCTACTGCATGCACCATCCAGATCCTGCAACACTTGGTGTTTCTCATAAACTATCTCAAGTCTCACCACCTCCCGGCACAGTGCCTGGAGTTCATTGGGGCAAAGCTTGATACTCTCCAGGCGAAGGCCGCATTGCCCAGGGAATGAGCCAACCATCTCAGGACTCTGGCACGGAACATACAGTACTGTTCCTCGGTGCCTGCTCAGCAGCTTCTGCGCCTCCTCGGGCACATGGCTCCATGGGTCCACGTCACCCCAGATGCCCGCCTCCACATGAGTGGCGCAGTGGTGTCTCTGGGACCAGTGGTCTCAGGCCACAAGTTGCCTCCGAGACAGTGTCTCTGTAACCCGCCAACTGGTGGACTCCCTGGTCTGGTGGCAGTCTCTCCAGCACCTCTAGGCAGGCATGCCTTTTCAGGCCCCAAGCCCCTCAAGGGTCCTCACCACAGATGCCTCCCTGCTCGGCTGGGGAGCCCACTGAGGGGAGCTCTGCACCCAGGGCAACTGGTCAGCAGACAAGAGCACCCAGCAGATCAACCTCCTGGAGCTCCGAGTCATATGCTTAGGCCTACAAGTCTTCTGTCACCACCTGCATCACCAGCTGGTGCTGGTCCAGACTGTCAACCAAGTGGCAATGTTCTATGTGAACAAGAAGGGGGGCATGGGGTCTTGTACCCTTTGTCAGGAGGTACTGCTCCTCTGCTCGTGTGCAGTCCAGCAGGTATCCTCCTGTGGGCATTGTACCTGCCAGGCCAAGACAACCTTCTGGCCGACAGCAGAGCAGAGTCCTCCAGCTGCATGAACGGCAGCTGGACCCCAGAGTAGCCAGTCTGCTTTTCCAGCTCTGGGGGGAACCTGTGATGCACCTGTTCACCAGCCCAGACAACTTCGTTGCCCTGCTTCTTTTCCTGGCAGGGCCACCCCTCAGGGTGGCAGTGGATGTGTTCCTCATCTCATGGTCGGAAGGACTCATGTACGCCTTCCCTCCCATGCCGTTGATTGCCAAGACCTTGTTCAGGGCCTCGCTCATCCTGATAGCTCCTCGGTGGCTCAGGCAACCGTGGTTCCTGCTGCTCCTCCGGTTGACTGTGGAGACCCCCATCCCCCTGGGGACTGCCCCGGGACTCCTGTCTCAGGAGGAGGTCTCTCTTCTGCACTCCAACCTGAGTCCCTGTCGCTGACAGCATGGCTGCTGAGCGGGTGACTGACTCCTTTTAGCCTTTCAGTTGAGGTGGAAGAGATTCTGCTGGCCTCTCACAAGGCCTCTACAAAGAAGGCTTACGCTCTCAAATAGCGTAGGTTCTCGGCTTGGTTTACTGATCATGGGGCTGATCCATTCTCCTGCCCGGTGGGACTGGTGTTATAGTACCTTCTCCACCTCTCTCAATTCGGGCTCAAGTCTAACTCCGTCTGAGTGCACCTTAGTGCCCTGGCAGCGCACTACCATCCAGTGGCTAGTAAGCACCTCTCGGTCCAGTTTTTGGTGACCCATTTTCTTGGGGGCCTGCTCCTATCGAAGCCCCTGTTTCGCCCTCCGGCAACCAAATGGGACCTCAGTAGTGTTGGGGCATCTCACTCGCCCATCCTTCGAGCCTCTGGCTACCTGCCAACTTCACTACCTCTTGGCTTTCCTGGTTGCACTCACCTCCACTTGCAGATTCAATGAGCTTCATGCCCATGTGGCGGAGGAACCTTATACCAGGTTCTACAAGAACAGAGTGGTGCTTTGCACCTACCCCAAATTCCTGCTGAAGGAAGTATTGCCCTTCCATGTCAACTAGGAAGTGGTGCTTCCTACCTTCTTTCTAAGACCTCACTCCAGTCGGGCGGAGACAGTCCTTCACACCATGGACTGTAAGAGGGCTTTGTCCTTCTATATCCAATGCATCCATGGCCTCCGCAAAGCTGCTCAGCTTTTCATCTCCTACGACCCCAGTAGGCTGGGGGAGGTGGTGACCAAGTGTACGCTGTCCACCTGGGTGGCGGACTGTATCGCCCTTGCCTATGAGCAGGCGGGGCTCCTGCTGGAAGGCTGCATCACGGCATACCATGTCAGGGCCATGGCGGCCTTGGTGACTAACCTGTGCTCTGTCCCGATGGTGGACATCTGGGCCGTCACCTGGTCTTCAGTCCATACCTTTGCAGCCCATTACTGCATGGAAAGAGTGTCCCGACAGGACAGTGCCTTCAGCCAGGCTGTTCTCCATAACCTTTTTGCGGTTTAGACAACTCCTATCCTCCAATCCTTCAGTGTTCAGGCTACCGGAGTGCTGGTTTCATCGGACACGGGTCCTACTGTGGTCTGTGGACACAGACTCATTTGCTGCTGCTTGGGGCTCCCCGTGAGGTTGCCCCTATTTTTGCTATGGGCTTTCGGTAGCCTGTAGCTGGGGAGTCCCATATGTGAGGAAGACTTTCTGCCTTTTTCCCAGAGAAAGCATAGTTACTCCCCTGTAACAGGTGTTCTCCGTGAACAGCAGGAATCAGTCCTCACAATCCTCCTTCCTCCCCTTGGAGTTGCTCTTTACCATCTTTTATTTTTGCCATCTTTTAGCTATGTCATCTTACTGAGCAAGATGGCACCCGTGGGTGGGAAGGGGATCACACATGCAGGGTGACATCTTCCAAAGGCTTCCTTTGAAAGCTGGGGGGATGCTTCCATGTGGGCTCTGTCTGTGCCACTGTCGCCCATATGTGAGGACTGATTCCTGCTGTCCACAGAGAACACCTGTTACAGGTGAGTAACAATGCTTTCTCTTCCTTTTTCTAATTCCTGCTGTCCACAGAGAACTCTTGCTACAGTTGAGTAACTACCTTTAACAGAAAATTATCCCATCTTTCATATCATGCAGAAGTGCGGATCTGGTTGACAGGATTTTCACAGTGCCTCTATTGTATGCAGATATATTCATGCATAGTTGCTATGTAAATCCTGGCAACTAGACTGGTTTGTGGCCCAAAAGGATCAGATTTGGGGAGACCATTATAAATTTTGGTATGCAGAGACTTCAGAAATTGTTTGGTTAGGTCTATTTCCAGACAGCTTTGAGAAATTGATAGAGACATAAGTAATGAATTTTACATCTGTGGCTGTAATTATTTCTGTCTTATGTTCAGCTGGATGCAAGTGATTCAAGCTCTAGCAGCAATTTGTCACTTGCGAAAGTTAGACCAAGTAGTGATCTCAACAATAGTACTGGACAATCTCCCCATCACAAAGTACAGCGAGGCACCTCTTCCAGCCAAAAACAACGACGGTACAGTGATCATGGTGAGTAAAAAAGATTCAGTAGTGATAGCATGTCTGCTGAAAAGAATGTAGTTTCTCTAATAGGCAAAATACCAACTATATAGATTGCCTGATTTCACTGTCCTATGCTGGGAGAAGGAATCCCAGCAATGTTTAGAGGTGGTATACAGCTTGCCCTTATACTTGGTTTTTAAGAGATTCAAGGTCTCTGGGCCTTTTCTGAGGTTTTCCACTGTGACCAGTGAGTCCTAGAGTAAGGAGATGAGAAAATCAAAGTATTGCTAGCTGTGAATGTAGTGCCATAGCCTCAGCAGAAGTATGCTCTAATTGAACCAGAAGACTGTTAACTTATTATGAGACAAGTGACCTATAGCCAGCATAGATTTTGGAGATAAGAACATCTCAATTTTTTTTTTTTACTTAGTAACAAAGTATCTCCAGGAACAAGCAGGAATGGAGTCTTCACATATGGGTGGCTTCAGTACTAATGGAGCCTGCGTGGCAACGTTCCCCTGCATCCAGTAGGAAAGCCTTGAGCTCTCCACTGCACCTGCGTGGCCACCTTCCCAACTCCTCATCTCAGTTCTTCACTTTCTGTGGAGTCAGCTGGATGTGTTTTCTTGTCACTGCCGAAAAACTTCATTTTAATGTGAAACATTGTGCTTCTGCCTTCCCATCAATGCCAGTCTGTCAAGTCAGACATCAGTCGCGATATATATATATATATCAGTCATTGATAAACATGACTGGTGTTTAAAATGTTTGGAACTTGACCATCTTCCTAATTTTTGTCCCTTTTTGTCAGCAAATGACAGAGAGGTCTAAAGAACTGAGCCAGACAGTACGGGTCATTGTTTGCCTTGGACTCTGTCAGTGGCTTCTACTACTTCGAGGACATCAACCTCTTCTCGGGGATCTCAGGTTTCTTCGAAGTCTAAACAAGTCAGTCAAAGTCTCTGGCCGCTCCATAGTAATCGGCATCGAAGACCAATCTCGAGACCAGAGAGAAATTCCAGCATAAGCATCGTGACTCCCCCAGGGGCCAGCTAAACAGTACCTTCGGGATACTCCTGAGCCTCCAGGATGCTCCTGAGCAATCAACCTCTGGAGAGCTACCGGTTCTAGGATGGTAGCTCACAGCCCTGTTGGCAGTTCCACCCAGACATGGGCTATCTCCGTGGACCAGCAGATGCTGGCTCTCAAGAGGAGTTTGGCTGCACTCCTGGCAGCCTCGGTGCCAATAACATAAAGACCTCCAGGAGTGCAACCTTTAATACCAACACTATAATCAGGTGTAGAACCAGCATCGACGGAACACCCGAGGCCGCTACTGTCATTGGAACAGATTGAAACCACTGGTGTCCAACAGTCAAGTTGGCACAGCTCTGTTCCGATACTTCTGAGCATCGGTATCTGCATCGACCTTCGAGTTCTATGAAACGTCGATGTCTAACCCAGGACTGCCGATACTTTGATTTTTTTTTCTTTTTACCAGAATCTGATTCCAGCTCTTCAGGTTCTGACGAGGGATCACTCAGTTCCCAGAAACTTCAGACATCCCTTTGGACCCTTTGCCGCCTCAGCAATGGCATCTGTCCCTACCGGAAGACATGTCCTTTCAGGACTTTATACATGACTTGGCAGCAGGACTTGCCATCACAGTGGTCTCTGAAAAGGAACTGAGGGCAGAGGAATTGAAGATACTCTAATACCTTCCCACGCCCAAGGAGGCTGAAAGATCATAAGATCCTGTAGGATTCGGTGCACCAGCTACATTACTGGTGCACCAAACCCTACAGGATCTTATGCTCTGTGTGTGAGAAGCCACACTCACGGGTTCCACCTGTCAGCAAGAGGCTTAATACCATGTACAATGTGCCAGAGGTGCCCAAGCTTCCAAAAACCTCTGCTCTCCCACCACTCAATGGTGGTAGAACCAGCAATGCGCCACATAAAGAGCTCTAAGAATCATTCATCCATGTCATCTGGCAGACACTCAAGGACACTCGATGCCTTTGGACATTGATGCTTCCAAGCATGCATGTTAACCTCCAGAATAAACTCCTACATGCTGTGCATAGGCATGTTCCTGAAAGATATCACCAGGGATCTGGAGACTTTTGCCCCATGCTTCCTGAGGATAAGAGGAGTGCATACCAGACACTCATCCAGTAAGAACACAATCTAAAAAATTGTCACTTCCAAAGTGAAAAGAACTAAGTCCAAAAAAACAAAAAAATTCACTCTACTGTATCACAGGCTTAACTCCTTATGTTTATAAGAGGAGTTTTTTCTGGTCATTGATGTGGTGGATGGTGGCATAGGTGTGTTTAGACGCCCTAGCCAGATCCGTGTATTCTGAGGCCTTTTTCTCCTTTTTTAATGCCTGTGAATGAGATGCTGTTGATATCTGATATTTAGTTAAGCCTGCAATACAGTAGAGTGGATTTTTTTTGTTTTTTTGGACTCATCCAGTAAGGCCAAAATACTTCTAAGTTTCTGACCAGGGCCTTTGAATCAACAAGGAGAGCTTCAGCAGTCTGTATTGGGGCTCATAGAATGGGCCTAGTTACAGACATCAGATCTTGAGCAATGGGTCCAGGATAAACTGGTCAACATCCTATGTACTGAAGAGAACCTGTTTGGCAAAGGCTGGAGGGAGAAGCAGGGAAGATTGAAACAGACAATCTCGCCCTGAAGCATCTTTCCAGGAAAACAGCTGGCCCATCCTAGAGGGAGGCTCTTCCCAAGAAATCTTACAATCCTACAAAGAAGAGATACTATCATTCTTACCTGCCTTCTGCTGCTTATCAGCCTCAGCATCCTCAGCAAAGACAGCAGGGCACTCACCAGCCCAAGAATCCCAAAGTTCCTAAGCCTCGACCAGCTGCACAGGCACAACCTGTCCCTCGTTTTTGACTCCTTTCTGGAGAGCATTGCTAGTCTGCCCCTGAAAGTCCCCAGCTCTTCCACACAGCCGGCAGACTGTCGTCATGCCCACAGGTGTGGCACCTCATAACATCGGAGCAGTGGACACTCCATATTGTCCAAGGGGGTTATCAGCTTCACTTCAAAGCTTACCCCCAACCAGCTTCACAGGGGATTATCCGTTACAACCCCTTCAAAGCACTCTTACAAGAAGAGGTGACCATCCTCCTCTCCCAGGGTGCCATAGAAAGAGTTGTTCCTCCTCAAGAAGGGATGGGCTCCTATTTTCTCATTCCAAAGAAAACAGGAGGATTCAGGTCCATCTTGGATCTGAGACCTAAACAAATTCATAGTCCGAGAAAAATTCAAAATGATTTCTCTAGAAACTCTTTGACCAGATTGGCTATAGACCTAAAAAAAAAGGCATATTCGCATTTACTGATCCATCCCTTGCACAGACAGTATCTGTGCTTCATGTTCCAGGGAAACCACCATCAATACAGGGTTCTCCCCTTTGGTGTAGCCTGTGCCCCAAGAATTTTCACAAAATGCATAGCAGTAGTCGCTGCCTTCCTACGTACCTTGGGGGTATTCATATTCCCTTACTTAGATGACTGGCTGATCAAGAGAGATTCCCCTCAAGAGGTAAGACTCGCCCTTCATCGCACCATCACAGTGCCCCAAAACCTAGACTTTGTCATAAACTTCTCAGTTTCACCTCACTCCAACTCGACGACTGGAGTTCATTGGAGTGCTCTTAGATACTTAACAGGCCCGAGCTTTCCTCCCAAGGATCACTGTGCCCGCCTCATAGAGATCCAAACAAACAAGGGAAGCACATATACACAAAACAAATTTTGTAGGAACACACACCTTGAAGGAATCTCCTTCTCGTAGTGTATTGTTCCAATTTTATCTGAAATTCAAATAGGGACACAACCCTAACAAGGATTGAGGGAACTTCAAACCCCAATACCAGCTGGTAAACTTTAATTCACACAAGGCATAAGCCAAGTTCCAATTGATATTAGGCTCAAGCCAAATAAAAGTCACTTAACTTGAGTGACTTCCTCCTCCAACGACATTACAGGCAGTAGACTTGTCAGCAGGTAGCAGTCCTGACTGCCACAATCTTCACAAGAACCTTACTTCCCCATCTGTCGCTTCTTTTCTCCACAGCCCCACAACATCCTGATGAAGGGTTTTTCACAAAATTTTTACAGTGACACCACTCAACTTCCTTCCCAGCAACAATACATAGAGCATCCTCTCCTCTATGTACCAGTAACCCAACGTTGTAATTGTTTCGAGCCTCCGATCATCCCGGCCCTTCTTCAAACACTGTTGCTCATTCTTCCACCTCAAACGTGTGTGATTTAAATATGCTGACGCAAACATGTGACCAGCTAGAAACCAATAGGTCCCCAGCCTGCTCAGAACTTATCTCTCCTATACCAGAGTCCACCATTCAACAGCTGTATTTAATCCATGGGGGTCAAGAGAATTCAAGGTGAAAATTCAGAATTGTTCTCTATAACTCAAACGAGAATGTCTATCGCCCCCTCTATTGTTGAATGGAATATGATCAATCACTCTCCATCGTAAATCAGTGAACGTATGTTGATATTCCTGACAATGTGATGCCAACGGAGCCGTCAAAACTGCACCATTAATCCGGGATTGATGTTCCTGGAGTCTTTTCTTTATAATTCGTGAAGTCTTGCCCACATAAATTAAATTACACGGGCAGATCAAGATATATACCACGAAAGACGTCAGACATGTAGTTGCAAACTTACTGTAGATCCGCCAATGAGTAAGAGGGGTGCTCCCAAACTGCTCCTTCCAGTGTGATAGCACAAAAGTCACACTCCATACATTGGAAATGCCCCACCACCTGGGTTTGGCTATTATGGTGCACTACCCAGTCCCGCTATATTCTTGCCCCTCTGAAGAGCAAACATCAGTGGCTTTGCAAAAATAGAGTGTAAAGATAACAGAGACCAATGAGATTTTATAATCTGTATCACGTTTGTCGTGCCTGGCATATACGGAAGAACCCCCACAAACGGAGCCGGCTCCTCAACAGTAGATGTGGGGTTCACCACATCCCACCATTCTCCATAATTAAACCGGGCTCGTCGATACGCTCGGTTTATTATAGCTAGAGGATACCCCCGATCCAACAACCAGATTTTCATATGGGAGGCCTGAATTTTAAAATCTTCCAATGTAAACAACACAATCTTATAAATTGACCTACCGGTAAACCCCGTCGCAAGGGGCCCGGATGAAAACTTTGATAATGTAACAAAGTGTTACGTTGGACCTCCTTGCGGTATAAGGTAGAACTAACTTCAGAGCCCTCCTTAAATAAACGAATATCTAAAAAATCAATCTGCTCCTTATGGAAAGTAGGTGTAAACTGAAGATCCGAAGACAATGTATTGATCCAAATGAAAAAAATCATATAATGTCTCTTCCGTGCCAACCCAAAAAAAGAAAATATCGTCCAGGAATCTAGACCACATCCGCACCTGTTGGAACCACAGAGAGGGATATATAAATCGATTTTCAAAATCTGCCATGTAAAACGTGGCTACCGATGGCGCCACCGTCGCGCCCATTGCGATCCCATGCACTTGTTGATGATAATGATCTTCAAACAAAAATAAATTTTTTGTTAACACTAACCGCAGCAAGTTTATCACAAAGGGCTTAGGTAATCGGGTTGGAAGATTAAAGGGAACCTGCTCCACCATACTCAAAGCTGCTTCTTGATTAATATTTGTATATAGAGCTTTTATGTCCATAGTTACCATATGCCAATCAGACTTACCTCCCGGTAACCCTCTTAATGCTGACAAAAAATGAAAAGAATCCCGTATGTAAGATCTAATAGTTGGCAACAATGGGCAAAAAAAGACATCACAAAATTGGGAAAGCGGCTCTAAAAGGGAGCCTCGGCACGACACTATCGGCCGACCCGGAGGATTCCGGAGGTCCTTATGAATCTTAGGGACCATGTAAAGAATCGGGGCCTCATAGAGATGGCAAAGGGTATGCAAGAGCCAAGCCAGATAATAGCTTGAGAAATGCTATGGCTATTAGGACATATGGCCTCCACAGTCCATGTCATCCCCTATGCTCGATTACACATGTGTGAAGCACAATGGACTCTGTCTTCTCAATAGACGCAGCCACGGGGTGTGAGACAAGATCCACATCACCCCTCAACTGATCAAGTCCCTTCAGTAGTGGTGGTCTCCACAAAACCTACTCGTCGGGTTACCTTTTCAGATGCCTCCACCTCGATGCACCCTCACAACAGATGCATGCTTTCAAGCTGGGTTGAGGAGCACATCTCAATGACCTAAACACATAAGGACTGTAGATACAACAAGAATCTGCCCTGCAGATCAATCTCCTAGAACTATGGGCATTTACAAATGCTCATCGGGTTTTTCAACCCCAACTTTCAAGACAGCCAAGTTGCCATGTTCTTTGTGAACAAATGGGGTGAGGGCAATGGGGTCCCGTCCCCTCTGCGAGGAAGCACTTTGCCTAGGGTCCTTTGCCATCTCATACCGCATTCACCTCACAGGGGTGTACCTCCCGAGCGAACTCAATGTCAAGGGGATTTAAGGATACCCCTATGAAGAGAGGCTAAAAAGGTTAGGGCTCTTCAACCTGGAAAAGAGACGGCTGAGGGGAGATATGATAGAGGTCGATAGATTAATGAATGGAGTGGAACGGGTAAACGTCGATCGACTGTTTACATCATCAGAATATAAAAAGACTAGGGGACATGCAATGAAGCTACAGGGTAGCCTATTTAAGACTAATAAGAGAAAATATTTTTTCACTCAACGTGTAATCAAACTCTGGAATTTGTTACTGGAGGATGTAGTTAAAGCTGTTGTAGCTGGGTTTAAAAAAGGTTTGGACAAGTTCCTGGACGAAATGTCCATAAACCATTATTAAAGAGGGCCCGGGAAATCCAATACAAGCATTGAGGAAGCTGTGTCTTTTGAGGAGACTGCTAGGTACTTATGACCTAGATTGGCCACTGTTGGAAATAGGATACTGGGTTTGATGGACCTTGGTCTGACCCAATATGGCATTTCTAATGTCCTTATGGACAGGCTAAGCTGTATCCTCTGTCCATACAAATGGACCCTGCATTGGGAGACGGCTGCTTTGATCTTCCAAAAGTGGGGAACCTCACTAATAGATCTTTTTGCCACTCCGCAAAACACACTGCTCCCACTCTTCTGTTCTAGAGTTCAGTTGCTACATAGACAGGCATCGGATGCCTTCCTCTTACACTGGGGACAGGGACTATCTATGCATTCCCATCCATCCCCTTGATACCCAAGATGCTCTTCAAGCTACAGACTGACAAGGGCTCAGTGATTCTCATAGACCCCTTTTGACCCTGTTAATCCTCTGCTTTTTCGTCTTGTGCAGACTCATCCTCTCAGCCTGAGATTTGCACCTGAGCTCCTCTCGCAGGAACACGGCGGGACACTCCTCCATCCCAGTCTTCACTCCCTACGCCTCACAAGCATGGCTTCTGGAGGGATAGTGCTCGCTGACCTTAACCTGCCACAGGTGGTCAAAAATGTCCTTGCATCACGCAAAGATTCCACCAGGCAATCTTATGCCTTCAAGTGGGATTGGTTTGCCCTCTGGTGCTCCCCAAAGGACATTGATACCTTTTCTTGCCCGGTGGAGTTCCTTCTAGAATAGCTCCTCCATTTATCCTTAACGGGCCTGAAAATTAACTCTGTGAAAGTTCATCTTCTCCAGGACCAAGCAGGAAGTCAGTCCTCACTTATGGGTGTCATCGACGCCGATGAAGCCCCAGCGGAGCATTTCCCCAGCTTTCCATGAAAGTCTTTGGGAATGCTGGCACGCATGCGCGGTTCCCTTCCCGCCTAAAGGTGCCATCTTACCTCAGTCTCTTTTTTTCCGTGAAGCCCATCGGACGTGTGTCCTGTTTTCCCGGTTAAAAGTAGATTTTTTTCTAGCATTGTTTTCGCTTCTTTTCTTCGGATTCGACGTCGGTTCCCCTCCCGGTAACGAACTCCCTTTTTATTTTTTGGTTTTTGCCCTTAGTGGCTAGGCGTTCGCACCTAAATTTTTTCTTTTTCCCTGGAAGGCCGGTCTTTTGACCTCGCGGGGACCCTTTTTTCCCCCATGTCTTCCAGTGGTTTTAAAAAGTGTGATCGGTGTAAAAAGATTGTCTCTCACCGACACACACGACTGCTGCCTTCGGTGCCTGGGCCCAGACCACTATTCTAAAACGTGCGGGCCATGTGGAAAAATGTCTTCCAAGGCCCTCCGAAGTCATCAGCAGCAAAGTGAAAGGCTTTTCTCAGACTCTGCCTCTGCTCTTGCCCGGACCTCGTCTGAGGCTTCGACACCTCGGGATTCCGATCCCGAGAGGCGTCGGAGCTCCTCGGACAGGGGGTCCCCCGAGAGGGAGCGTAAGAGGAAGAAGCGGCTCGCGAGGGCGGCGTCGGTGGAGGTCCCTGGACCCTCGAGGTCCAGGTCTAAGACCCCCGACCATCGTCCTGGGCCCATGGACCAGGAGAAGCCGACCAAAGTTCCTCGTATAGAACCGGAGTCTGCTGGACACGTAAGTCCTGTTGTCCTCGAGGACTCGCCTCCCCGAGTACCGACGTCGGTCCCGGCACCGCCGGGGCCCGAGTCGGGGGCTGCTGCGTCACCCGAGCTGAGTCTCAGGTTGACAGCCTTGGAGAGCAGAATGTCTGCCTTCATGGATCAGCAGCGGGCATTGATGGCCAGCCTGTCTGGTGCATCTGCCCCGACCACCAGGACATCGACTTCCAAATCGACCCCAGAGACCGAGCCGATACTAGAGTCCCTTGCGGCTCGAGGTCGTCCTCGGTCGAGGTCTCCCTCGACCTCCCGTTCGGGACCGAGGGTCTTGACGCTGGTGCCTCCGGCGTCGGGGTGGGTGCCCAGGGGCCCCGCGGCGTCAGACCCCGACTCGACTTCGGACGAGTCTGCATGGGAAACCGAAGATGAGGAGTCTCCTGACACCTTTAAGACTCGGTGTGTCCCTTCGGACTCACCTGAGTCTGAACCCCGGAGTAGATCTCCTCCGGAGGATACTAGGTTCTCGGAGTTTATCCGGGATATGGCCGCTGCCCTGGCTATCCCGGCTGACCCCGAGGAAGAGCCTCGAGCCGAGGAGCTCGATGCTCTGCAGTACGACTCTCCTCCGAAGGAGGCCTTTACTGTCCCGGTTCCTCCGATGCTGGAGCGGCTCCTCTTCCGGATGTGGGAGGCACCGGCCTCGGTGCCGGTTTTGAGCAAGCGAGTCTATTCCATTTATCGACTCCACAAGAGTCCTGGCTTCCAGAAAGCACAGCTGCCGCACCATTCTATGGTTGTGGAATCGGCCATGCATCGTCTGAAAAGTCAGAAGATGCACTCCGTGGTGCCTCCCGGTAGGGAAGCCCGCAGCCTTGGAGTCGGCAGAAAGTGTTTTCAGGGCTCCATGCTTGCTTGCCGTGTCCAGACTTACCAGCTGTACATGGGCATGTATTTACGAGACCTGACCAAGGAGTTGGCCCGGTTCTCTGCTGGTCTCTCCGGGGAACCATTGCAGAGTTTTAAGTCCTTGTCTTCGAGGATACGGGAATGCTCTAAGTTCATGTCCCGCGACGCCTACGATGGCTTCGAGGCTTCGGCCCGAGTAGCGGCTGCCGGCATTGCGGCTCGACGCCAGGCATGGCTGCAGTCATCGGACCTCGAGCCATGGGTTCAGGACAAGTTGGTCGATGTCCCTTGCTGAGGTGAAAACCTTTTTGGCAAGCCTGTGGCCGAGAAGGCCGCACAGCTCGAAACTGAGCACCTCACCAGGACAAGGCTGTCCAGGAAGACCTCTGCCCCTTCACATAAAAAGAAGGGCCCGGGTAAAAAGCCCTTTTACCCGAGGAAGGGCACTGCCTACAAACAGTACCCACATTATCAGGCTGCCCAACCTGACCCACAGGGTCAGCAAGCCAAGGGCCGGGGTAATGGGCCCCGTAGGCAGACTGCCCCCAAGCCTCCGGCCCCTGCTCCCACTCAGCAGGGTGGGGGTTTTTGACTCCTTGAGTATAGCCAAACCTTCCTTGCAGACCCAGCCCTGCACAGGAGGCCGCCTAGCCTTGTTCGCCCACCAGTGGCCCCTGATAACTCAGGACAGTTGGGTGCTGGACATAGTCCATCGAGGCTATGCCCTGCATTTTCACCAACTACCTCCGCCACACTTTCCAGGGGAGCCTTCCAGGCCTCCCCTGCATACAGCCCTTCTCCTCCAGGAGCTCAGGGGTCTGTTGCTGGACAAGGCGGTGGAGCCTGTGCCTCCCCACTTCCAAGGTCACGGTTTTTATTCCAGGTATTTCCTGGTGCCAAAGAGAACCGGTGGTCTTCGACCCATTTTGGATCTCAGAAACCTAAACAAGTTTCTTGTAAAAGAAAAGTTCAAGATGGTTACTCTTGGAACTCTTCTGCCCTACCTCCAGCAGGGAGATTGGCTATGCTCTTTACATCTAAAAGATGCTTGCACTCACATCCTCATTCATCCAGACCACAGAAAGTACCTCAGATTCATTGTGGGAGGAAATCACTATCAGTACAGGGTACTGCCTTTTGGGCTGACTTCCGCTCCCAGAGTCTTCACCAAGTGCCTGGCAGTGGTAGCGGCCTACCTGAGAAATCGGGGCATCTTTGTTTTTCCCTACCTGGACGACTGGCTCATCAGAGGCCAGACGTCTCTCGAGATCCAGCAGGCCACCAACAGAACCATAGACCTGCTCCAAAAGGTGGGCTTTGTCATCAACTTCGCAAAGTCCACTTTGCTCCCCTCCCAGAACTTGGAATTCATAGGGGCGAGGTTGGATTCTCAGCTGGCAAGAGCATTCTTACCAGTGGACCGGGCACAAAGGCTCATGGACCTTGCAAGCAAGTTTCTGCACAGGTCCCTGGTCTCCGCCAGACTCTGTCTCAGGCTTCTAGGCCACATGGCGTCCACAGTTCAGGTGACCCCCAATGCCAGGCTCAATATGAGACCTGCCCAGTGGTGCCTTCGGACTCAGTGGTCACAGGCCTCAGGCAGCCTCAGAGACAGGATCAGTGTGTCCCACCGTTTTCTGACCTCCCTCAACTGGTGGTTAAACCCCCCCAATCTGCTGGTGGGGGTGCCCTTTCAGATACCTCCTCATACAGTGGTGCTGACCACCGATGCCTCTCTGTTGGGTTGGGGAGCACACTGCCTAGACAAGTGCACCCAGGGTCTGTGGTCTCCTTGGGAGGCATCCCAGCAGATCAATCTCCTAGAGCTCAGAGCTATCCGCTTGGCCCTCAAGGCCTTTACTGCTTCCCTGGCCCATCAGTCTGCTTGATCCAAACAGACAACCAGGTAGCCATGTTCTATGTGAACAAGCAAGGAGGGATTGGTTCCCAACCCCTTTGTCAGGAAGCACAAGTCCTCTGTTCCTTTGCCCTGAAACACAACATGCTCCTCAGGGTGGTCTACCTTCCAGGCCAGGAGAATTTCCTGGCCGACAAATTGAGCAGGATTCTGCAACCACACGAGTGGCAGCTACATCCTTTAGTGGTTCAAAAGATTTTCTTGGAGTGGGGCCAGCCCTCTAAACAACCAGCTGCCACAGTTCTGCTCCAGGCAACCGCATCCTCTGAGGGTAGCAGCAGATGCTTTTCTGATTCCCTGGACTCAGGGCCGCCTCTATGCGTTTTCTCCCATCCCCCTGGTGGCCCGGACACTGTTCAAAATTCTCCAAGACAGGGCCTCAGTCCTCCTGGTGGCTCCCAGGTGGCCCAGGCAGCCTTGGTTCCCCCTCCTGCTTCAACTGGCGGTGGATCTCCCTCTACCTCTGGGATTGCAGCCCGACCTTCTCTCTCAGAATCAGGGCTCTCTACTGCATCCCATTCTCAAATCCCTCCATCTGATGGCATGGAGGCTGCAAGGGTAGTGTTGGCTCCCTGGGGCCTGCCTAAAGAAGTTGAAGAGGTTCTCCTAGCTTCTAGGAAACAGTCCACAAAGAAAACCTATGCTCTCAAGTGGAAGAGGTTTTCTGTGTGGTGTCAGTTACGTGCAGAGGATCCTTTCTCCTGTGCTGTGTCTGTAGTGCTTCAGTACCTTCTGCACTTGTCCAATCAAGGTCTCAAGTCCAACTCTGTTCGGGTCCACCTCTCTGCTTTGGCAGCTCACCACTCCTTAGTGGAGGGCCATTCCTTGTCTGTGCACCCTTTGGTGTCCAGGTTTCTCAGAGGTTTGTTACTGCTCAAATCTCCCATACGTCGTCCTGCTCCTGAGTGGGAGCTGAATGTGGTCTTGCAGCAGCTGACTCGACCTCCTTTTGAGCCTATGGCTACTTGCCTTCTACGCTTCCTCTCATGGAAGACTCTCTTTCTGATAGCCCTTACTTCGGCTAGGAGAGTGAGTGAGCTTCAGGCCTTGGTCTGTGATAGACCTTACACCAGGTTCTATAAAAACAGGGTAGTCCTCAGGACTCACCCTAAGTTCCTTCCTAAGGTTGTCTCCTCTTTCCACCTCAACCAGGAGGTGGTTCTTCCTACATTCTTCCCTAGGCCTCATGCAAGTCAGGCTGAAACAGTTCTCCATACCTTGGACTGGAGGAAGGCCTTATGCTTCTACCTTGAATGTACGCAAGGTCACAGGAGGGCTTCTCAGCTCTTCCTTTCTTTTGACCCCAATAACTTGGGGAGGCCTGTATCCAAGCGTACCTTATCCATCTGGGTGGCTGACTGTATCACCTGGGCTTACAAGGCGGCTGACCTTCCTTTGCAGGGTAGGGTCACGGCTCACCGTGTGAGGGCAATGGCTGCATCAGTGGCTCATCTCCGCTCTGTTCCATTGCAAGACATCTGCAGGGCTGCTACTTGGTCTTCAAGCCAGACTTTTGTAGCCCACTACTGCCTGGAGAGGGAGTCCCATAGGGACAGTGCTTTTGGCCAAGCAGGAATCTCTTTGAGGTCTAGGCAACTCTTGCCCTCTGGTTGGGCTACCTGTGGAGGTTGTGTTCTTGAAAAGCCTTTTCTGTGTTGCTGAGACTAGAGGGAGTTCTCTTGTTCAGCCTGGGTTTCTGATAGCCCAGAGCTGGGGAGTCACCCATAAGTGAGGACTGACTTCCTGCTTGGTCCTGGAGAAAGAGTAGTTACTCACCTGTAACAGGTGTTCTCCAGGAGCATCCGGAATCAGTCCTCACTACCCTCCCTCCTCCCCTTGGAGTTGCAGTTGTACATAGTTCATTTTTCAATTTTTGTGTGCTGTTCTTAGCTATGTCATTTGACTGAGGTAAGATGTCACCTTTAGGCGGGAAGAGAACCGCGCATGCGTGCCAGCATTCCCAAAGGCTTTCATGGAAAGCTGGGGAAATGCTCCGCTGGGGCTTCATCGGTGTCGATGACACCCATAAGTGAGGACTGGTTCCTGCTGCTCCTGGAGAACACCTGTTACAGGTGAGTAACTACTCTTTAGTGCCATTGCGGCCTCACAAACCACTGGATGGACAGCCTATCTCCTCACATACATTAGTAGCATTTTTCATGCAGGGTCTCCTGCTGTTCAAGCCACCCAATAAGCCATCTCCAGTGGCCTGGGATCTCAATGTGGTTCTCGCTCAACTTCTAAAGCCTCCCTTTGAGCCTTTAGCAACCACTTCACTGAAGTTTCTATCTTGGAAGGTAATCTTCTTCATTGCCCTCACGTCAGCTCGCCGCATCAGTGAACTGCAAGCTTTAGTGGCGGATTCGCCTTATACCCAATTCCACCATGATAAGGTGGTTCTGCGTACCTATCCACATTTCCTTCTGAAGGTAGTCTCCTCCTTCCATCTAAACCAGTTGGTGATCTTCCCGACTTTCTTCCCTAGGCCAAATGCATCTCGGACTGAAGCAACGCTGCACATCTTAGACTGCAAGAGAGCACTGGCTTACTATTTGAGTAGAACCTAAGGATTTTTTATTTTATTTACATTTCTTATATACCGCGCTATTAAAATCAGTACGGTTCACAATGAACAGAACAATGCAACAATGCGTCGAATAGCACAATGCGCTTACAAAGAACAGGGAAGTAGCTTGAGGAGAACCGGGGAAAACTATTTACACAACATTCTTACAGAGTAATAACTACTTACAGGAAGTTAAGTAGAGCTACAGTGTGCATAGATGAGCCGGAATGATGGCACCGGGAGATAAGTACCAGGGGTGAGTTGATTAACCATTCTCCCATTGGGTTAGAGTGTTGAGGCAGTTAGGGAGGGGGGTCAGAGGGCACATCCTGTGTTTTCTAGTGCTAGTGTCTGGATAATGTATCTGGAATAGATGGTATTTTAGAGCTCCTAAATGCCATCTATTCCAGATACATTATAGGATCACAGAAGATCATCTGCTGTTAATCTCATTTGATTCTAGTCACCTAGGCCTACTGGTGACAACACGTACTCTATCCAGATGGATAGCAGATTGCATTTCTTTTGCCTGTGCACAGACAGGACTCTTTGGAGAGTCCTGCCACTGCTCGCAACGTGTGGGCTATGGCAACTTCAGTAATCATTCTCCGTTCAGTATCTATTGACTAGATCTGTCAGGCAGTTACCTGGTCCTCCATTCATACTTTTGCTGCACACTATTGTCTGGACAGAGATTCCCATGAGGACACTGTCTTTGGCCAAGTTGTACTCCAGTACCTCTTTGGGACTTAAACTCAACTCCTATCCTCCATCCCAGACTTCTACAACAAACCAAACTATCTTTGGGGGAATATAGCCTACTGGAATAGAGTCTGATGACCCGCAACTCTCCAGACTCTTTGGCTACAACTTTTAGCCTCAGGGATCCCACTGCTTCCTCCATACCAGTCTGGTACCTGGGAGCTAGTGAGTCCCATATGTGAAAACTGCATTCCTGCTTGTTCCTGGAGGTAGTATAGTTACTCGCCTGTAACAGGTGATCTCCGGGAACAGCAGGAATCAGTCTTCACAACCCACCCTCCTCCTCTAGTAGGTGTGTGTGTGTTTTTTTTTGTGTTGTGTTGTGTTTTTTTTTTTTTTTCTCTTCCCCTCAGCTACAAACTCAACTGAGGAGAGGAGTTGGGAAGGCAGGCACACAGGTGCAGTTGAGTGCTCCCAAAGACTTTCCTAGTGGACACTGAGGAACGTTCCCACGCTGACTCTGTCTGTGCCGACGTTATCCATTTGTGAAGACTCATTCCTGCTGTTTCCAGAGATTACCTGTTATAGTTGAGTAACTACACTATATGATGGAAGATAAAGACCAGTATGGTCCATCTAGTCTGCCCAGTAAGGTGGCTAGAGTAGTTGCAACTGTTGCTCCATGTAAGTCACCCACCTGCTTTTGTTTAGGGCTGTACCCGCCACTCCGTGCAGGTCACCCCCCTTTATGCCTTTGTTTAGGGTTGTACCCGCTGCTCTGTGCAGGTCACCTCCTCTGTTTATTGAATTATAAAAGATATTTAATTTTGATTTCATTATAGACCATAAAGATTTTTTCTTTTATATGCAATGTGAATGTGTTTGTAGATAATAAAAAAAAAATGCTAAACGTTATGGTCTATGATAACTAAAAAACATAATTTATAACAAAAGGTAGACTTCATGGATGTAATCATTAAGATGTATTAAAGAATTAGAATCAATGCAGTTTACTTAAGTGTGTTCATCTGATTATAGCTGGTAAGGTTTATACGTGATCAAAAGAAATTAACAGTGTTTCTCTTTAGCTGGACCATCAATCCCTCAAGTTGTGGCTTATCCAAAAAGAAGCCAGACTAGTACTACCGACAGTGACCTCAAAGAAGGAGGAGTTCAGTCCAGGAAATCTAGCACCAGTGCTACTGGAGGAAAAGGAGTGACTCCACCTAGTCCCATGCTAGGAAATGCTAATAACCCAAATAAGGCAGATATTCCTGAACGCAAAAGGAATTCTGTCATCCCTAGTGTAAGTATCAATACTGTCATCCTTAAAACTTTTAGCAATGTTTATGGTTCCACAAAGAATGGCCTCAAATCTAAGAACCACCAATATTTCCTTCATAAAGTACCTCATCCACTACTACAGCGTTAAGGGAGCTCAACGAATGGACTTATTGGGCCCTATTGTGAGCCAGCCACTGATATTTTGGTTTTAAGTTTTACATGATGATGCAACGTCAGTGGTTGGCTCACAATAGGGCAGCTTAATTAACAGGTTTAAACAGCACTTAGTTTATATAATTGTGTCTAGTATGGTGCCTTGTCTGCACTCCAATTCTTCCAGCTGACTGCCCCTTTTAAAGTCTACCTCAGCACCCGCATGGTATCTTGTAGCAATGAATATAGTTGCATTGTATACCCACATTCTGCAATCTTCAGCTATAATTTCCACCACCTGCTATTTACAGCAGGTGGATATTGCAGATACATTTATAACTCTTTCATTCAAACTTCTACGTCTAATGTTAGCATGGAATTATTTTGTTTTTGAAGATCAGTTTTATCAAGTCCATGGGGTAGCCATGGGGGCCACAGTGGTATCCTCAGTGGCTTGCTTCTTTGTTAGGGCTTTTGAAGAGGATAACATAAGGCAATCAGAGTTTTGGCCAGAAGTGGCCTTATCAACACTATATCTTTGTTGGTGGGGAACTGAGACCAGGTTACAACAATTTTTTTCTTGGTTAAATACAGTTTATGAAAATTTAAAATTTACACCGGAATATTCTCAACATAGGGTCCATTTTTTGACTTATTATTCAATCTAATGGGGTTTTACAGACCGTTCTTTACCGCAAGCCAGTGGACTGGAATAATCTCCTTAATTATGGTAGTTATCCTTGACACCTGCGGGATATTATCCCAATGGGGCAGTTCTTAAGATTGCGGCAGATATGCTCTATAGAGCAAGATTTTTACATTCAAGCCTCTATTCCTTATTGTACCTCCAGCCCAGACAGGACTTGTGGGTTGTCACCCTCAACCAGCAGCTTGGACACTGATCATGCATAATTTAGGGGCATCACCTCATAACCAACTGGCACCACCTACCAGCCTCAGTATTCAGTTTCCAAGCAGCTGGAGAAAGGTGACTCCCACCAGTTGGACTCACCGGAGGAACAAATGGGTGACATTTGAAAGAGAAGGGGGATAATGGAGAAAAGGACCTAGGAATGTTCCTAATTGTTGATTGGAACTCAGAGTTCTGATTTTGGCAATGCAATAAAGAGTGTTGTAAAAAAACAAACGACAAAGCAAGCAGGCAAGAGTTCATCAGTCTGGTAAGAAAGGAGCTCTATTGAGCAAGAGGCTGGGTAGTGAGCAGTGGCTCCCAATCCCTTCAGTGGGCGAGGAGCCACTGTGAGGGGTGATGCCAGAGGCCTGTCACATTCTCCCACTGCTGCTGACGCCGAGTGCCAGGGCTGAGTGCATGGCTGGGACTGCAGCTGCCAGTGAGTGAAGGGGGGGGGTAGTATCCCTCAGCAGCACTTCGGGGCAGCAGTTTTTCCACTGTTTGGTTTTTGTTTTCAACCATGGTTCACTGGTGCTACCTACAGGGTCAAGGACCGCGTGGCACTTCTAGTCATCCCGCAGAGCGTGGGAAACTGTGCCATTTTTGGAGGAAGGATTTTAGCAATGGGCCTTCTCTTTGCAGATGACTGTCTTGCATGTTTTGTTTTAATCACTGAGGCTTGTTAGAAGAAAAAAAAAAGAAAAACAACCTGATGCAAAGTAGCAGGACAGATCCTGGGATCATAAGATCTCCTGCAGGCCTGCAAATTTCGGAAGGGGGGCTGAAGATGCTGGAAGGGTGATGCCCTCTAAGACCCTGTGCTTAGCCTGTGGGCTGCGCAAAAGCTCTTGTCTTAGAGAATGGGATTTTGCAGAAGTTGTGAGATGGTGTCTTCAGTGGCAGAGGACTTGCTGGAGGAGAAGTCATGAGAAGGTGACAGGATGTAGACTTAGGAGGAGTCTGAGCTGTCTCCCTCGGTGACAAGGGAGCATCGTTCCCCTGGAGGGCTGGCAGGAACCAGGGAAGAGAGTTCATCTGATCCTGGAGGTGCAGGTTGGGGGAGGTAGGTCATAGTGGCTGTCCGGGAGGGAGAGTTTGACAATGCTCGATCTCACGGAGGCGTATCTGCACCTTCCAGTACTGCCAGAGCATCAGCTGTTTCCCCATTTTGCAGTGCCCTTGGGTTATTTTCAGTTCAGCGTGCTCCCCTTCGCCCTCATGACAGCCCCTCATACCTTTACCTAGGTCATGGTGGTGGTGGCTGTGGCACTGCAGCAAGACGACTGACTAGTCTGGGTGAAGTCCAGGGATGAATGTGCAGACTATACAGAGGGTCATATGGGTCATAAACTTCTCGGAGTCGTCTGCAGCCATCACAGGATGTGGTGTACCTAGGGGCACGGTTCAGGACAGACCAAGGCCTGGTATTGTTGCCGGAAGACCGGATGTGGACGCTACAAGGACAGGTGTGTCTGTTCCTCTGAAGGCAAGTTCTTCTGCATGGCACTGTCTGCAGGTGCCCGGGTTGATGGCAGCGATGGAACTCATGCCCTGGGCCCGGGCACACATGCGACCATTGCAACGGGCATTATTGCGCAGGTGGTCAGCTCATTGCCACTTGCTGACACATACCATACCCTGTCCCAGGGGAGTCCGAAGGGCCCTTGGCTGGTGATTCCAAAGAGACAAGCTGTTAGTGGGGATGCCTCTGGAACTGCCGAAGTAGGTTCTGCTGACAGATGACAGCCTGAACAGTTGGGGAGCTCATTGCGAGGCTCAGAGCACAGTGGTGCTGGTCGGCGGTGGAGAGTGCGTGGCCCATCAATTGCTTGGAAATGAGAGCAGTTTTCATAGCATTGTAGAAGTTTTGGACATTCCTGCAGGGACAGGCTGTGTGCGTATTTTCAGACAATGCCACCATGGTAGCATACATCAATCGCCAAGGGGGCACAGCAGGCAGTGTTCAGAAAGAGAGCGAGATTGCACCACTACTGGAATGGGTCGAGGGCAGTCTTCTGGCCATCTCTGTGGTGCATGTGGCCGGCAAAGGCAATGTGGTGGCAGACTTTCTCAGTCGGAATATCAACCCAGGTGAGTGGGAATTCCATTCGGGGGTGTTTGCTCGTTCTATGGTGGGGAGCGCCAGTCATTGACCTGATGATGACCTTTGAGTCAGCGAAGGCGACTCCTTTCTACAGCAGAACACAAGTCAGAGGACCTGGATGTGTTGGTGCAGTGTTGGTCCGTGGAGGTTCTGCATGTGTTCCCATCATGGGCGCTCATCGGACGGGTGGTGCAGAGGATCAGGGATCACCAGGGACCTGTGCTCTTAGTCGTCCCCGATTGGCCGAGGCATCCATGGTATGCAGACCTGGTCTGTCTGGCAGTGGTTTGACCGTGGCGACTCTTCACCCGAGCTAACCTGTTTATGCACGGTCCGGTGGTAATGCAGCAAATGGATCTATTCTCGCTTACGGCCTGCCTCTTAAAAGGGCTAGTTTTAAAAAAATGTGGCTACTCTGCATCGGTCATTTCTACTCTATTAAAGGTCAGGAAGCATTCCACCTCCTTATATGTGAGGATGTGGCGCGTTTTCGAGGATTAGTGCACAGTCTATGCCGGTTGTCCATTAACTGCTTTGGTTGCGGAGGTTTTGGCATTTCTGCAAGTGGGACTAGAAAAGGGGCTAGCTTGCAGTTCACCCCGAGTACATGTGGCAGCATTGCCCTGCTATCGGAGCAGAGTCCAGGGGGTATCCCTGGTGATTCGTCCAGATGTAGCTTGTTTTTTTGCATCCAGTGAATCAGGTCTGCCCACCAGCGAGGTCGATGGTCCCTCCTTGGGACTCAAATCTTTGTGCTGACCGAAGAGCCTTTTGAACCACTGCGGACATGCACCTTGAAGGACTTGACTCTGAAGATGGTTTTTTTGGTGGCCATTTGTTCAGCTAAGTGAATTTTTGAATTACAGGCGTTGTGCCAGGAGCCTTTCCTTACATTTCCCAGGGAGAAAGTGGTGCTGCGGCCAGTGCCATCATTTCTGCCCAAGGTTGTTTTAGCATTTCATTTAAATCAGCCAGTCACACTCCTGGTGTTTTCTGGTGAAGGAGCAGCAGAACAGGACACACAGCTGTATCTTCTAGATGTGTGCCGGGTGCTCAGGAGGTATTTGTAATATACGGAGTCTTTTTGAAGGCCAGACAGGTTGTTTGTCCTTTTTGGCAGCCCACGTAAAGGGCAGGCGGCGTCCAAAGCCTTAATTTCCCGGTGGATCAAGGAAGCAATTTAATCGGCATATTTGTTGAAGCGGCATACATTGTCAGCAAGATTGAGGGCTCATTCCACCTGGGTGCAGGCGTCATCGTAGGCGGAGGCCAGTTTAGTTCCCCCAGGGGACATCTGCAGGGTGGCCATGTGGTGGTAGTCATTGCATACTTTTGTGTGCCATTATCGGCTCGATGTACAGGCAGTGGGGGGCACTAGATTTAGAGTGGTAGTGTTGCAGGCCGAGCTCATAGGTCCCTCCCGAGTTTAGTACTACTATGGTATATCCCACAAGTCCAGGACTGAACTGGAGATATGATAAGGAAGGGTTAATTAGGACTTACCCGCTAATTGGCTTTCTTTGAGTACCTCTAGTCCAGTCCTGGACCCTCCCTGAGGTGATATGAACGTGTGGGGTGTTAGTGATTCCGGGCCTGCAGAGTTGATTTCATTGGAATGGTCCAGGGTTAAAGTACCTCTTGCGGGGCTGCAGCTGGACAGGACTCCGGTGAGTGTCTCTAGAGTTGCTTTAGTTCTCGCAGGAGAAATACAGTTAAAGGAAATTCTCTGTTAATATAGGAGTGATAGATTCCTGATTTGTTTTACAAGCAGGGTGAGGTCCCTTGGCGTATGCCGGGTTATCCTGTCTGTCTTGGAGGTGGGAGATGTTCTTAAGATATGGTTCAGTTCTTAATAGTTGCTACTGAGAGTCTGCTTTGTCAATAGGATACTGAGGCTGGTGGGTGGTGCCTGCTGGTTATGAGGTGATGCCACTAAATTATTCATGATCAGTCTCAAAGCTGCCGGTTGAGGGTGACAATCCACAATTGGGACTGGACTGGAGGTACTCGAGGAAAGACGATTAGAAGGCAAGTCCTAATTAAACCTTATGTAACAGCACTTTAGGCAGAAAAACTATCCCCCAAAAGTATTTAAGTGGGCTCATACCCGAGCTAAATATGTCAATATGGAATTATTTTTGCCCACAGAAGATGTTCCTTTTAAAGGACAAGTATGTGTGCTTCCATATTCATCAGAAGTGTTTTGGGTAAAAGCAATTATTCATAGGTATTGACATTTGTTACGGGTATGTTCTGTTTTTAACCTAGGTTTGTGTTTTGCATTTAGAAGGGGTTACAATCTTAGAAATCATTTGTTTAAAACATGCCACAGCACCCCTAGATTGGAACCAATAGGTAGCCATGTTAAATGTGGCCGATGTGTGATCTGGCCAAATACAATTGAGACTTCAGTCTTTGAATACCCGTCTTTATTATGTCCTTGTACATTACGCCATTGTACGTCATGCATTAGTGAAGGGGTTATCTATATGGTATTTTGCCTGTGTAATATGATATATATTGGGCATACATCATGTAAATTTAAAACTAGGATTATAGAACCTCTTTCAGTCAGGAGGGATATAGTGGTGACTGCATCCCTAATGAAACATTGTTTGGTTGAGGCCCATCAGTCACATGACCTTCGTCATGTGACTGATGGCCCTCGACCATAGATCACATCTCTGTGGTTGCGTAAATTTATCACTGCATTTATCGCAGCATGAATAAAAATAGATTTGTAGTTGACAGATCCTGGGGTTTTCAGTGGTCCCTTAGAATGGCATTGGTTCTGTTAATAGGGGGAGGTTATTTCCCTTTCTCAGTTTATCGGTAGCTTTGATTTGACTTGACATAGTGGTTCTCAGTATATTTCAGCAGCGTATAGTTTAGGGTTTGCTTGTATGGGGCGTGATGGCGGTTTGTGATTGGATGTAAGTAGAAATGGGAGTTACTTTTGTTAGACATGAATGAAGTATGGTGATACATAATGGTCTTGATTGGATGTAAAAGTCAATGAAAATGATTTGATTGGTAGCTTCTGATGGTAGGTAAAATGTTAAAAGTAATTGGTTCAGTGGGTTGAGGTTTTAATGGATTGGGCATGTGTAACGGGTAGTCTTTCTCCAGGACCAAGCAGGAAGTCAGTCCTCACATATGGGTGACGTCGGCGCCGACGGAGCCCTCGCGGAGCAATTTCCCCAGCTTTCAAAGAAAGCCTTTGGGAATTGCAGCGCGCATGCGCGGTCCCCTTCCCGCCCAAGGGTGCCATCTTGCTCAGTCTTCTTTTTTCCGCGGAGCCCTACAGACGCTGTTTGTGATCACCGCTGAAAAAGTTGATTTTCTCTCTTATTTTTTATTCTTTTTCGGTTCGACGCCGGATCCTTTTTCCCGCCCGGACCCGCTACGCCGGTATCGGGTCTGTTTATTTATTTTTTGGTTTTTTGTCCTTCGTGACAAGCGTTCGCACCATTTTTTCCTTTTCACTGGCAGCCCTGTCTTTTGACCTCGCAGGGGCCCTTTTTCCCTCGATGGCTGCCAGCGGGTTTAAGAAGTGTGATCGCTGTAAGAAACTCATGTCTCTTACCAACACACACGACTGCTGCCTCCGCTGCCTCGGACCCGATCATGACCCGATGATCTGTGGTCCGTGTGGCAAGATGTCCTCAAAAGCGTTGAGGAGTCGGCAGCATCAACGAGAACGAATCTTCTCTGACTCCGCGTCCGGCCGGGCCCGGACCTCGTCAGAGGCTTCGACGTCCCGGGACTCCGGTCCTGAGCATCGTCGGAGTTCCTCTGAGCAGGGGTCTCCTACCCGGGAACATCATCGGAAGAAAAAACCCGCGAGGGCGGCGTCGGTGGACGCTCCCGGTTCCTCGAGGGCCAGGTCGCATAGCCCCGATAGCCGTCCCTGGTCCTCTGAGTCGGAGAGGCCTTCGAAACATCCTCGTCTCGAAATGGAGTCGCCTGGACACGTGAGTACTGTGGTCCTCGTGGACTCGCCTCCGAAGGAGCTGACGCCGTCGGGGCCCGAGTCAGGGGCTGCTGGGTCTCCTGAGCTTGGACTCAGGTTGACGGCCTTGGAGAGCAGTTTGGCTGCCTTCATGGACCAGCAGCGGGCATTGATCGCTGGCCTTGCCAATGCGTCTGCCCCGGCCACCGGGACGTCGACGTCCAAGTCGACCCCAGAGACCGAGCCGATCCTCGAGTCCATCAGAGCTCGAGTCGATCCTCGGTCGCGGTCTCCCTCGGCCTCCCGTTCGGGACCGAGGTCGTCGACGCCGACACCTTCGGCGTCGGGGTAGAGGGCATCGGTGCCCGCCCGACCGGAGCCACTCGAATCCTCCTCCGAGGAGTCCAACTGGGAATCGGAGGACAAAGAGTCCCCTGGTAGTTTTCAGACTCGGTGTGTCCCATCGGACTCGCCTGAGTCCGAACCTCGGAGACGGTCCTCCCCGGAGGACACCCGGTTCTCGGACTTCGTGCGGGATATGGCCAAGGCCTTGGCATTCCCCGCGGATCCCGAGGAGGAGCCTCGAGCCGAGGAGCTCGATGCCCTCCAGTATGACTCTCCCCCGAAGGAGGCCTTTACTGTACCGGTTCCTCCGATGCTGGAGCGACTTCTCTTCCGCATGTGGGAGAACCCGGCGTCAGCGCCGGTCTTAAGCAAGCGGGTCGATTCCATTTATCGAGTCCGCAAGAGCCCCGGGTTCCAAAAGGCACAACTACCGCACCATTCCATGGTGGTGGAATCGGCCATGCATAGACTCAAGAGTCAAAAGATGCACTCCTCGGTGCCTTCCGGCAGGGAGGCCCGGAGCCTGGATGCCCTCGGTAGAAAGTGTTTCCAGGGCTCCATGCTTGCTTGTCGAGTCCAGACCTACCAGCTCTATATGGGCATGTATCTCCGAGATCTGGCAAAGGAAATTGCCGGGTTCTCTGCTGGTCTCTCCGAGGAACCTTTGCAGAGGTTCCAAGCCTTGTCCACTGGGATTCGAGAGTGCTCGAAGTTCATCTCTCGAGAAGCCTACAATGGCTTCGAAGCATCGGCTCGAGTAGCCGGAGCCGGCATCGGTGCCCGCCGACAGGCTTGGCTTCAGTCATCCGACCTCGAGCCATGGGTCCAGGACAAGTTGGTTGATGTCCCCTGCAGAGGTGAAAACCTCTTTGGCAAACCCATGGCTGATAAGGCTGCACAAATCGAGACCGAGACTCTGACCAGAACTAGGCTGTCCAGAAAAACCTCTGCCCCTTCTCAGAAGAAGAAAAGCTCGGGGAAAAAGCCCTTTTACCCGAGGAAGGCGGCTGCCTATAAATACTACCCTCAGTATCATGCCTCAGCTGCTCCCCAAAAGGGTCAGCAGGCCAAGGGACGGGGTAATGGATCCCGTAGGCAACAGGCCCCCAAGCCCACTACGCCGGCCCCTGCTCAGCAGGGTGGGGGTTTTTGACTCCATCAGCATAGCCTCTTCCCCTCAGCTGGTTTCTCTCAGCACAGGAGGCCGGCTGGTCCACTTTGCCCACAGGTGGTCAGCCATCACATCAGATACCTGGGTGGTTCTTATAGTTCAGAAAGGCTGTCTACTACACTTTCACCAGGTACCTCCCTCCTACTTTCCAGGGGAGCCTCCAAGACTCCCTCTGCACAGGGACTTACTCCTTCAGGAGTTGGCAAGTCTTCAGGAACAGGCTGTGGAACCGGTTCCCCACCACCTGAGAGATCACGGCTTTTATTCCAGGTACTTTCTGATACCAAAAAGAACAGGAGGCCTCAGACCCATCCTGGACTTGCGAAACCTCAACAAGTTCCTGGCAAGGGAAAAGTTCAAGATGCTTACCCTTGGAATCCTGCTGCCCTACCTCCAGCAGGGAGACTGGCTTATGCTCCTTAGATCTAAAGGATGCCTATACTCACATCCTTATTCATCCAGACCACAGACAATATCTCAGATTTGTTGTGGGAGGAAATCATTACCAGTACAGGGTCCTGCCCTTTGGCCTATCCTCCACCCCCAGGGTTTTCACCAAATGCCTGGCGGTGGTGGCAGCCTATCAGACTTCAAGGCCTTTTTCTGTTTCCATACCTGGACGACTGGCTCATTCGGGCCCAGTCTTCCCAAGAGGCCACTCAAGCCACTCATCGCACTGTCTCTGCTCCAGCACTTGGGCTTTGTCATAAACTTCGCAAAGTCCACTTTGCTCCCCTCTCAAGATCTCGAATTCATCGGCGCAAGGTTAAGCACAATTCAGGCGCGGGCTTTCCTGCCTCTGGACAGGGCCCACAGGCTCATGAATCTCGCCAGCCACTTTCGCAGCAATTCCCTGGTCTCTGCCAAGCAATTTCTGAGACTGCTCGGCCATATGGCTTCCACGGTCCATGTAACCCCCAATGCCCGCCTGAACATGCGCCCTGCCCAGTGGTGCCTTCGCACGCAATGGCATCAGGCCACGGGGAGCCTGACGGACTCAGTACAAGTCTCAGACCTGCTGGTCTCTTCTCTGCGGTGGTGGCTTCATCTGCCAAACCTAGTACTGGGAGTGGATTTTCAATCTACTCCTTCTCAGGTACTAACAACCGATGCTTCTCTCCTGGGATGGGGAGCACATTGCCAAGGGATATGTACTCAAGGCCTCTGGACTCCTTGGGAGTCTGCGCAGCAGATAAACTTCCTGGAGCTCAGAGCCATCCGCCTAGCTCTGAGAGCCTTCTCCCACCTCACTTCTCACCAGTCGGTACTGATCCAGACGGACAATCAAGTAGCAATGTTCTACGTGAACAAACAAGGAGGCACAGGCTCCTTCCTTCTCTGTCAGGAGGCATGACGGCTGTGCTCTTGGGCAGTCGGCCACGGCATACTCCTCAAAGCGGTCTATCTCCCAGGTCAGGAAAATTACCTGGCAGACAAACTAAGCAGGATCCTCCAACCACACGAGTGGAGATTGGATCCATTAGTGGTTCAGCAGATCTTTCTCAGGTGGGGACTCCCCACCATGGATCTGTTTGCCATTCCTCTGAACCGGCAACTACCCAGATTCTGCTCTCGACAACCGCATCCTCTCAGAGTAGCGCCGGATGCTTTTCTGATTCCATGGTCCACAGGCCTCTTGTATGCCTTTCCTCCCATGCCGCTGGTGTCTCGAACACTCTTCAAAGTTCTCCGAGACAAAGCCTCGCTGATCCTGGTGGCTCCCCGGTGGCCGAGGCAACCTTGGTTCCCGCTTCTAATGCAGCTAGCGGTGGACACTCCTCTTCCTCTGGGGTTTCAACCCGATCTCCTGACACAGGACCATGGGGTCTCCTTCACCGCATCCTCCGATCCCTTCATCTGATGGCCTGGCTGCTGAAAGGGTAGTCCTTGCTCCCCTCCTGCTGCCTCGGGAGGTGGAAGAGGTCGTCTTGGCCTCCAGACGGCCCTCCACCCGGAAGTCCTACGCTCTTAAGTGGCGTCGCTTCTCCGTGTGGTGTGCTCAGCAGTCTCAGAATCCCTTCTCCTGCTTGGTGGCAGTGGTCTTGCAGTATTTGCTTTACCTCTCCAATCTGGGCCTTAAGTCCAACTCTATCAGAGTCCACCTCAGTGCTCTCTCTGCACATCACGCACCGGTGGATGGCAGGCCTCTTTCCAACCACCCTTTGGTGGCTCGTTTTCTCCGAGACCTCCTTCTGCTTAAGCCTCCTTTGCGTCCACCAGCCCCTGAATGGGATCTGAATGTGGTCTTACAGCGGATTACCTGTCCACCCTTTGAACCTATGGCTACCTGCCCTCTTCGTTTTCTTTCTTGGAAAACCTTGTTCTTGGTAGCCCTTACCTCTGCTAGGCGTGTTAGTGAACTGCAGGCCCTAGTGTCTGATCCTCCTTACACTAGGTTCTACAGGAATAGGGTGGTCTTACGGACTCACCCTAAGTTTCTTCCAAAAGTGGTTTCTCCTTTTCATCTCAACCAGGAGGTGGTTCTTCCGACCTTCTTTCCCAGGCCGCACTCCAGCCGGGCTGAAACGGTCCTGCATACCCTGGACTGTAGGAGGGCCTTGTCCTTCTACCTTGACCGTACGCGGGAGCATAGGAGGGCTGTTCAGCTCTTCGTTTCTTTTGACCCCAATAACTTGGGGCTACCTTTCTCCAAGCGTACCTTGTCCATTTGGGTAGCTGACTGTATCGCCTGGGCTTATGGGGCAGCCGGCCTCTCGTTGGAGGGTCGAGTCCCGGCTCATCGTGTTAGGGCGAAGGCTGCGTCAGTGGCTCACCTCCACTCTGTTCCGTTGGCAGACATCTGCCGGGCCGCTACTTGGTCTTCAAGCCAGACTTTTGCGGCCCATTACTGCCTGGAGAGGGAGTCCCGCAGGGACAGTGCTTTCGGTCAGGCAGTCCTCCATAATCTCTTTGAGGTTTAGGCAACTCCTACCTTCCGGCCCTGGTGTTGGGCTACCGGTCGGGGGCGTTTTCAGAGAATATTCCTTCCTTCTATGCTGCTGAGCTAGAGGGAGCTCATTTTTGTGCTTGAGGTCTCCGGTAGCCTTAAGCTTGGGAGTCCCATATGTGAGGACTGACTTCCTGCTTGGTCCTGGAGAAAGAGTAGTTACTCACCTGTAACAGGTGTTCTCCAGGAGCAGCAGGAATCAGTCCTCACAACCCTCCCTCCTCCCCTTGGAGTTGCAGTCCTATCATTTCGTTTTTACTAATTTTTTTGCTGTCTTTTAGCTATGTCATCAGACTGAGCAAGATGGCACCCTTGGGCGGGAAGGGGACCACGCATGCGCGCTGCAATTCCCAAAGGCTTTCTTTGAAAGCTGGGGAAATTGCTCCGCGAGGGCTCCGTCGGCGCCCACGTCACCCATATGTGAGGACTGATTCCTACTGCTCGTGGAGAACACCTGTTACAGGTGAGTAACTACTCTTTCTCTGAGCTTTAAACTGAGCTGGTTAGCTGTTTTTAATCGGGGTGCTATTTTCACATTTAAAGGTTTGGCGTGGCTTTGGTGAGTCACTTTGTATTGAAAATTATATACATAGCCGTTTTGGGGGTATGGCACAGGATATTTATTTCAAATTTGTTTTTTAGAATACCTGTGATAGTCGCTGTCAACATGGTGAAACCATCAGCCGAGGTTGACTTTAAAAGGGACAATCATAAGAACATAAGATATGCCATACTGGGTCAGACCAAGGTCCATCAAGCCCAGTATTCTGTTTCCAACAGTGGCCAATCTAGGTCATATGTACCTAGCAGTTTCCCCAAGGGACCCAGGTTCCACAATGCTTGTATTGGTTCAATCATTGATATCCTGGGTCCCTTCTTAATAATGGTTTATGGACCTTTCCTCCAGGAACTTGTCCAAACCTTTTTTAAACCCAGCTACACTAACAGCCTTTACTACATCCTCCGGTAACAAATTCCGGAGTTTGATTACACGTTGAGTGAAAAAGTATTTTCTTTTATTAGTCTTAAATAGTTTATCCTGTAGCTTCATTGCATGTCCCCTAGTCTTTCTATATTCTGATAAGGTAAACAGTCGATCTACGTTTACCCGTTCCACTCCGTTCATTAATTTATAGACTTCTATCATATCTCCCCTCAGCCGTCTCTTTTCCAGGTTAAAGAGCCCTAACCTTTTTAGCCTTTCTTCATAGGAGTATCCTTCCAACCCCTTTACCATTTTGGTAGCTCTTCTCTGAACCTTTTCTAAAATCGCTATATCCTTTTTAAGATACGGCGACCAGAATTGCACACAATATTCAAGGTGCGGTCTCACCATGGAACGATATAGAGGCATTATAATATCTTTTGTTTTATTTTCCATTCCTTTCCTTATCATACCTAGCATTCTATTTGCTGTCTTGGCCGCCGCTGCACACTGGGCCGAGGGTTTTAACATGGCATCCAAGATGACGCCTAAATCTTTTTCCTGGGTGGTAGTTCCTAATGTGGAACCTTGCATCGTGTAACCATAGTTTGGGTGGTTCTTCCCTAGGTGCATAACCTTGCACTTGTCCACATTAAATTTCATCTGCCATTTTGATGCCCAGTCTTCCAATTTATCAAGATCCTCTTGCAATTTTCCACAATCCTCTTGGGTTTTAACAAATTTAAATAGTTTTGTGTCATCTGCAAATTTGATAACCTCACTCATTATTCCACTTTCCAGGTCATTTATGAATATGTCAAAAAGCAGCGGACCCAGCACAGATCCCTGGGGTACACCACTATTCACCTTTCTCCATTGGGAAAATGGGCCATTTAGCCCTACCCTCTGCTTTCTATCTTTTAACCAGTTCCTGATCCACAATAGTACACTACCTCCTATCCCATGACTCTTTAGTTTTGCCAAAAGTCTCTGATGAGGGACCTTGTCAAAGGCTTTCTGAAAGTCCAGATACACAATATCAACCGACTCACCTTTGTCCACCTGATTATTCACTCCTTCAAAAAAACATAACAGATTAGTAAGACAAGATCTTCCCTGTCTAAAGCCATGTTGGCTGTCTCCCAATAGGTCATGACTATCTACATGCTGAGTAATTTTATTCTTTATGATGGTTTCTACCATTTTTCCCGGTACTAACGTCAGGCTCACCGGTCTGTAGTTTCCCGGATCACCCCTGGAACCCTTTTTAAAAATTGGTGTTACATTGGCGATCCTACAATCTTCAGGTAGTAGAGATGATTTTAATGATAGTTCACAGATTACTAATAGCAGGTCTGCAATCTCATATTTCAGTTCTTTCAACACCCTTGGATGTATACCATCCGGCCCAGGTGATTTGCTACTCTTCAGTTTATCTAATAGTTGTAATACATCTTCCCGATGTATTGATATTTCCTTCAATTCTTCTACACCTTTAAATACCACTTCAGTCATGGGTAACATCCCTACATCTTCCTCAGTAAAGACCGAAGCAAAGAATTCATTCAGTCTCTCCGCTATCGCCTTGTCGCCTCTTAGTGCTCCTTTAACCCCTTTATCATCTAATGGACCAACTGACTCTCTCACAGGTTTTTTGCTACGAATGTACTTGAAAAGGTCTTTACTTCGCGTTTTTGCTTCCGCAGCAAGCTTCTTCTCAAATTCCTCCTTTGCCTGCCTTATCAATGCCTTGCATTTGACTTGCCAGTGCTTGTGCTGTTTCCAGGTTTCGTCGTTTGGCTCTTTTTTCCATTTCCTGAAAGATGCTTTTTTGGCAACAGCCTCTCTGACCTCACCTTTAAACCATGCTGGCAGTTTTTTGGACTTCCTTCCACTTTTCTTAAAGCGTGGAATACAGCTGGTCTGGGCTTCCAAGATAGTATTTTTCAACAACAGCCAAGCCTGATGTACGTCTTTAACCTTTGCAACTGCTCCTTTTAGTTTTTTCTTAACTGTTTTCCTCATTTTATCATAGTCTCCCTTTCGAAAGTTAAAAGATAGTACTGTGGATTTCCTTACTATTCCTCCTTCACTAATTAAATCAAAGGCAATCATGCTATGATCACTATTGCCAAGTGGCCCCAACAACCTTATCTCTTGCATTAGATCTGGTGTTCCACTAAGGACTAGGTCTAATATGGCTTCCCCTCTGGTCGGTTCATGAACCAGCTGCTCCAAGAAGCAGTCATTTATTTCATCTAGGAACTTTATCTCCCTAGCATGTCCTGACGTGACACTGACCCAGTCGATACCGGGGTAGTTGAAATCACCCATTATTATTACTGCGCTGTAACTTTTGTTAGCTTCCTTGATTTCTTTGAACATTTCATCATCCATTTGGTCATTCTGGCCAGGCGGTCGATAGTACACCCCCACTGCCATCGCCTTCCCCCTTTTACATGGAATTTCAATCCATATAGATTCTACAGCAGATTTTGTTTCCTGCAAAACTTTAATCCTTTCTGACTCAATGCCCTCTCTAAAAGAGAGAGCAACCCCTCCACCAATTTGATCAGCTCTATCATTACGATATAGTTTGTACCCAGGTATCACTGGAAGAATTGGAGCGCAGACAAGGCACCGTACTAGATAGTTATATAAGCATAGTGCTGTGTGTGTGTTTAAAAGTGTCAAGCTGCAGAGTATATATTGTAAAACTTAAAACCAAAAAGCTTGTATTGGAAAACTTAGTTACGGTGCCATGTGTAGTATTTCCACTAAGCATTGTACACTTTCTGGGGAGCAATGTTTTATTTTATTTAACAATTTTTCTATACTGCCTTATCTTATAATCAAGGCGGTTTACATTGAACTTCAGTTGTTACAGAGAACTATTATGTAAAGAACAATAAAAACTTAATAAAAAGTCAATTTTAAGGAACAGTGGGAGGGGATGAACAGGTGGTGTTAAGCACAACCTCTGTACATTGTGACATGTGATCAGTTCATTATTTGTGGGAATGATGCGAGTAGTTAACTGGTGTGTTGAGGGTGTTTGTTGAAATGTTCAGTGAAGAGAAGTGTCTTGAGTTGTTTCCTGACGTCCTTTAAGTCTGTGGTTGACCTTAGCTTTTCCGGGAGAGAGTTCCAGATAGTGGGAGCAGCAAGAGAAATCACCCTTTTTGAGGTGGTTTTTTTGGCCTTTGTGAATAAGCTGGGGTTTGTATGGTGTTTGTTGTGCTGCTTCTCTCAGGTCTGATGCTGGATTTGGTGCAGATGAGATCATGTAAAATTCCTGCTGTGATGTTTTTTATTTTAAAGATTGTAAGAATAGATTTGTATTTAATGCGTGAGGTAATTGGTAACCAGTGTAGTTCGTACAGAAGGGGACTGATATGATCATGTTGTGATGCATCGATGATGGTTCGGGCAGCGGTGTGTTGAGCTAGTTGAAGGGGCCGGATGGTTTGTTTGGGTAATCTTTGGAAAAGGTTATTGCAGTAGTCCAAGGTTAGTGTTATGATGGCTTGGCATACTGTCCGGAAATGTTCTTGGCTGAGGAGAGGTTTTAGTCGTCGGATTGTTGTAAGTTTATAGAAGGTGGTTTTGGAGGTCTTATTGGTGTGTGCTTATAGCGTGAGGTGCTTGTCAAGGATGACCCTGAGGTACCGAACTTCGTTTTTTATTGTGATTGGCATATTGGCAATATTGATAGTTGTTGGGGGTATGTACATGGTTTCCCGTGTGATGATGATTATTGCTTCCGTTTTTTGATGTTAATGTTGAGGTGGTTGTTCGTAAATCAGTTTATCTCATGGAGGCAAGTTGAGATTTTGGTGAAGTTGGGGGTGTCCAACTGGATTGGGGTATAAGCCATAATATCATCTGCATATATTGCATATTGGATCTTGTGTTTGTTGAATATCTTGCATGCAGGTTGTATGTAAATGTTGAAAAGAAGGGCAGATAGTGAGGACCCTTGTGGTACTCCTTGCATTGTGTGGAATGGTTCTGATATGAGGTGACCGGATTTGACACTCTGTTGTCTGTCTTTGAGATAGGACTGGAACCATTTGATGGTTGTGTCTTGGAGGCCAGTCTTCATCAGGCGCTTCAGCAGGATGTCATGGGAGACTGTATTGAAGGCAGATGAGATGTCAATAAGAATAGCAGGAAACCCTTTTTTAAGTTGTCTATTCCTTTGAGTAAATTGTCAAATAAGTGGGTGAGTAGTGTCAAAATCCATGTTGTGGATCCAGGGGGGCGTGTAGGTGGATGTGGTCCTGAAGCTGTCTCTGAACGATTTTCTCAATTATTTTAGCAAGGAATGGAAGGCTGGTTATTGGGTGGTAGAATGCTGGATCCAAGTCATTGGTTGAGGTACTTTTTAGAATTGGTCGGATAGTGGCTTGCTTGAGGGTCTTGGGCATGTAGCCCTGGGTGAGTGAGGTGCTTATTATCTTTTGGATGTACTTGATTAGGTCTTCCTTGGCAGATTTGTTCCACATCACTGGGCAAGGATCTGATGGGGATGTAGTTGTGTTTGTGCTATTTGCTCCGTCGCTCGGATGTTGAAGTTCCTCCAGTATTTCATGGTGATAGTGCTTGCGAGATGGGTGTAGTGTCCATAGTAAAGGTGTCGTTTGGTGCGGTTTGTTTTTGGATATGAGGAAGTTGGCGAAGATTTGAGGGTGTACGATGTCGTCTTCCTTCAAGGCTGGGTCTTTCGTGAGAGTTTGTACAATGTTGAAGAGTTCTTTGGGTTTGTTGCAGGCTTTTAGAATGAGATTTGAGTGATATTGTTGTTTGTGTTTGTTGATTAGGGTATTGTAGTCTTGTAGCCTTATTTGGTATTGCTTTAATGTTTTTTCGGATTTGTTGAGTCTCCAGCGACGTTCATGTTGACGTAATATCCTTTTGGATTGTCTTATTGTTGAGGAGTACCATGGTGCTGGTCTTTGTCTGCCTTTGTTGTGATGTGTGTTTTCTTGGGTTGGGATTTTTGCTGCTTTGTTGATAGTTGTGTTCTAGGTATTGATAGCATCATCTAGATCAGTATAGTTCTGAGGTAGGGAATGGCGGGTGTCTCCGAGGAATTGCTCTATGTTGAATGCTTTGAAGCATCTGGTGTGCTTATCGGTTCTCAGTGAATTCTGTTGATTGCTGAGGTGGAGATCAAAGAGTATTGCATGGTGATCAGACCAGGGTATGGGTGTGATTGATGGTGGTGTAACATGGCCGTGGTTTAGCATGCTTGTTAGGGTGAATATGATATCTGAGATGGAACCAGAGCAGTGGGAAGGACCAGTGATAATTTGTTTGATTGATGGACTCCATTGCTTTGTTAAAAGCTCTTTCATCGCTGGTAGAGGCAGATGTGAGGTTCAAGTCTCCTAGTACAATAAGAGGTTTGTGAGGAGAGTTAGCTGAGTAGATTGTATCCAGAATGTTGGAGGTGTCTATTGTGGGGGCAGGTGTCTATTGTGGGGGCGCTGGGAGCTCTGTAGATCAGGCAGATGGAAAGGTATTTAGTCTCTGTGTTGATGATGTCACACCATTCAGTACTTGTAGATCTCGTTGTTTTGAGCTTCAAATCCGTTCGGGCAAGGATAAGAACACCACCGCCTCGTTTGTGGTTGCGGGGGCGGTTGTATGCTCTGAATGTGTGTGGTATTACTTGATTTAGGATGACTTGGTCATAGTTCTTTAACCAATGATAACATAACATCAATGGTTTGCTCACAATAGGGCCCAGTAAGTCCATTAGTTGAGCTCCCTCAACGCTGTAGTAATGGATGAGGTACTTTTTGAAGGAAATATAAATGGCTGTTAGGTTTGAGACCATTCTTTGTGGATCCATAAATATTGACGATTATTTTTCTTTTTGGGATCCATTTTTGGTGTTTTTGTAGTAGTATCCTTAAAACTTTACAAGTTTCACCATTAAAAGACCCCTATGTCTTAACAAGAAATCCCTCAATGTTATGAGTTCTTAAGAAAACTCCCTCAGATTGGAGTCCTATTACCATAGTGTTGTACCTTTCTAGTAGAATGTGAGTAGGCATCCCTTTGAGAGCATGCCATAGAGAATTATCCTGATGTAGTTTGTCTTTTAAGGGTCCTTTAGTTGAAAGAACCACAGTAAGAAAAGTCTATTGCTTGTCTACAAAATGAGTTGAACTTGGAGTCCATTTTGGATATTTGCTTAAAGAATAAGGAAAAAATCAATGCTGGAGACTCCCCATAGTTTAAGTAGTAGCACTGCTAACTGAAGTGCAGTAGCATCTGAGTTCTGATTCTGTGTTCATGTGGGCTTGCCAGGCCAGGCAGGGTTGGCCTGTCCACTATGTGAACTAGGCATTTGCCTAGGACAGCAGACCCTGATGGGTGGAATTGCTAACCCAACCCCTTAGGAAGCGGCAGCTGAACTGCTGCTTCAGTGCCATGGCAGGCATTAAAACGCTTTTGCATGTGCATGCAATTACAGCCTGCTGCTCTTGCCCCCCTCCAAGAAAGTTGCATTGGGGGGGGGGGAGCAGGAGCAGCAGGCCATGAGCACGCATGCACGTGGGCATTTTAAAGCCCAATGCAGTGCTGAAGTGGCAGTTCAGCCACTGCCATTTCAGTGCAAGGTGGGGGCGGCATGATGGGTTGCACAGAGGCGCAGTCTTGGGGGTGTGCACGGAGGGCCTTAGGGCGGCAGAAACCCTCATGCCACCACTGAGGCCTGCTACTGAATGTGGGCTTTCTCTATTGAGCTTTCAATTCCAAAACATATAGTAGGACGAACCTAAACTCAAACTCTAACCTATGGAATAATGCTGTGAAACACAGTGTCAGGCCTTGAGGTCTCAGTTTAAAACATCGCAGCAATCCTTTGGATTTTTTGAAAAAGTTCTTAATAAAACTTCAGCTGCTGTTTACATCAATGACCTTTAGTCAATGCCTTCTTCTCCGTTTCACAACAGAAAAAACTATTCTCTCCTTTTTATTTTTTTAATTTTTTTAATTTTTCTTTAAAACTTTGATAAGCAATGTTGCTCTCATAATCTTATATCTCTAACAAGCTGGAACGATCAGTTGTACTGGATTCTACTATTTTGTCACTTCTCATTCAATTCAGAGTTGCAAAAACACAAAATAAATATGTAGAATCGCGCTGGTAGTACTTCCCAAGGTGTTACTATCCATTACTGTCCATTGGGGACTAAACGTGATCAGCACTTATCTTTTAGATTTCTCATCATACTCCTTTTCTTAAGCGCTGTCACCGACGTTCCTTTTCTTTTCGACGCGGCACAGTCCTATTGATGATTTCTTAATGCAGCAATGCCGGAAGTATCACACAGCTTCACATGAATCCCAACGCCGTTAATCTAAGGCGCCCAAGCGTTTCGTTATGACAAGTTCTTCAGGGGAATGTGTTTCTCCCAAACTGACCTGTAGAATCTGTCTTTGCTCTAGAATCAGCACAGAGGACACGGCGTTTTTGGATAACCGACAGAGAGACGAGAGCAAAGTGTCCTCTGTGCTGATTCTAGAGCAAAGACAGATTCTACAGGTCAGTTTGGGAGAAATACCTCAATAGGGTACAGGGTTCTACTCCCCCTATTTTCTCATCCAGAAGAAAACAGGAGGAGACAGACCCATTTTGGACCTCAGAGAATTGAACAAATATCTGTTCCAAGAAAAATTCAAGATTTCTCTCGGAACACTTCTGCCATATCTTTAGAGTCAGGATTGGCTATGTTCTCTAGATCTAAAGGATGCATATACTCATATACTCATCCATCCAGATCACAGAAAATTCTTTTGATTCCTTTTCCAGGGAAGACACTACCAATACAGGGTTCTTCCCTTCGGTCTGGCTTCTGCCCCAAGAGTTTTCACAAAAGGCATGGCAGTAGTAGTTGCATTCCTACGAACTCTGGGGATATTTGTCTTCCCTTACTTGAACGACTGGCTCATTCAAGCACCCACAGCTCCAGAAGCCAACTCCGCTCTTTCTCACACAATGCAAGTCCTTCATTACTTGGGATTGGTAATAAACCTTCCAAAATCCCATCTCGCTCCTCCTCAGTCCCTGGAATTCATAGGAGCTCACCTAGATACCAGACAGTGAAGGGCTTTCCTTCCACAGCCCCACTGTCTTTGTATAGTGCAGCTAGCTTCCCAAGCAGCGGTAAAAGATTCCCTAACTGCTCGGGAAATGCTTCAGCTATTGGGACACATGGCATCCACTGTACATGTGGTTCCCTATGCTTGTCTTCACATGCGTGCATCCCAGTGGACACTATCCTCTCAGTGGACACAGGCCTCAGGTCGCCTGGCAAACAAAATAAGAAACTCAAAACATCTTATTTTGTCCCTCCAATGGTGGCAATCAGTGGAAAACCTACTCATAGGTTCTCCTTTCCAGCAGCCTCTAGTCCAGGCCACTCTAACAACAGATGCGTCCCAGTTGGGATGGGAGGCCCACCTGCATGATCTCTCCACCCAGGGTCTCTGGACCCCACAGGAGGGTTTTCTTCACATAAACCTTCTAGAACTCAGAGCAATCTTCCTTGCTCTTCGAGTATTCCAAGCCCAGCTCAGCTACAAGACAGTCCTGGTCCAGACCAACAATCAAGTAGCCATGTTCTACGTGAACAAGCAGGGCGGAACAGGCTCTCTGTCATTATGCAACAAAGCTTTACGACTATGGGCCCTCGCCAGAGAGCATCAAATTCACCTCCTCATGGTATATCTTCCAGGCATTCAAACCCTTTGGGCAGACAAACTCAGACGAGTACTGCTGCCACACGAATGGTCTCTCCACTCGGACCACATTGCCCGAGTATTCCAAATCTGGGGAACCCCAGACATAGACCTCTTTACAAGTCCACAGAATGCCAAACTTCCCCGGTTCTGTTGCAGAATTTCGGCTCAAAATTGTCAGGCAAGGGATGCTTTCCTTCACTAGGGTCAAGACTTCCTCTATGCCTTCCCACCCATTCCCCTCATTCCCAAAACACTGTTCAAGCTTCAGAGAGACAGAGGGTCATATGATACTCATAGCTCCACGTTGGCCACGGCAAATGTGGTATCCTCTGCTTCTACGTCTCTCTCGGGCTACACCTCTGGAGCTGGGGTGTGCTCCAGATCTTCTCTCCCAGGAGAACGGGACGCTATGGCACCCGAATCCCCAGTCCTCTGCATCTCAGGGCCTGGTTGCTGAAAGCCTAGAACTTCAGGATCTCAACCTCTCTCAACAGGTAAAGGATATCCTTCAGGCTTCCAGAAAACCCTCCACAAGGCGATCATAAGCCTTCAAGTGGAAACTGTTCACTATATGGTGTTCTCAAAAGGGACTTAACCCTCTTGCGATACCTTTGGAATCGTTACTGGAGTATCTCCTCCATTTATCAAATTCTGGTCTTAAAACCAATACAGTAAGAGTCCATCTTAGTGCTATTGCAGCTTCTTACAAGCCTCTAAATGGGCAACCTATTTCCTCTCAACCACTCATAGCAAGATTTATGAGAGGTCTTCTATTAACAAAACCTCCCATTAGACCACCACCGGTGGCATGGGATTTGAACCTTGTTCTCGGGCAGCTCATGAAACCACCTTTTGAGCCTTTAGCAACTACAACCCTTTCATGGAAGGTCATCGTCCTAATTTCAATCATGTCTGCACGACGCATTAGTGAGTTACAAGCCTTAGTGGCTGATCCTCCTTACACAAGATTTCACCATGATAAGGTTGTTCTTAGGACTCATCCTCACTTTATGCCAAAAGTGGTCTCGCCTTTCCGTTTACACCAAGCGGTTTACCTTCCTGTATTCTTTCCGAGGCCTCATGCCTCCAATGCAGAAAGGAGCCTTCATACCTTAGACTGTAAAAGAGCCTTAGCCTTATCTCCAGGAACAAGCAGGAATGAGTCTTCACATATGGGTATCGTCGGTACCGACGGAGCCTGCGCGGGAACGCTCCCCAGTGTCCAAAAGGAAAGCTTTTGGGAGCATCCCACAGCGCCTGCGCGCTGCCTTCCCGCCTTTCCCAACCGCCTCTCTCCAGTTCTTCTTTTCCGCGGAGCCAGCAGGTCGTGTTCCTGTCACCGCTGAAGAATTTCTTTATTTTATTTTATTTCTTTGGTCACGCGTCTGCCTTTCGACGCTAGACCGGTACCGCCGGTCTTTTCTTTCTTTATTCTAAAAAAAAAAAAAAAAAAAAAAAAACCTACTGTTTTTCTCACTTCAGTGCATTTTCTTCTTTGGCCTTAGGCCTAGGAAATTTTTCCTCATGGAAAAGCACGCCTCTGGGTTTAAAAAATGCATGAAGTGCAGCGGCACTATTTCTGTCACCGACACCCATGAATGGTGTCTAAAATGTTTAGGTCCTGACCACTCCATTGCAGATTGTGAGTCCTGCTCCATGATGTCTAAAAGAGGTCTGCAGAATCGAGCAGCTAAGCTCAGTACCCTGTTTCCCTCGGATGCAGCTTCGGTTGCATCGACGTCTTCCAGGGCTGCTTCTTCCTCACATGGATCTCAGGTAACCAAACTTAAATCCAGCCGGTCCTCGAAGGGTAAATCTCCCTCTAAGTATCGAGATGCCTTTGGGCTTGCCCTCGAGGAATCCGCACCGGCAAAATTATCCCGGCGGGAGGCTCCGGCTTCCAAAGCTCGCTCTATGGGGTCACAGGTTGACATCAATGGCACGGCCTCGACCGATCACCTGTTGCCATGTTCTGGGGTACCGGTGGTTCCCACTGGTACCGACGTCCAGACATTGGTTGCGTCGATGGATCAGAATATCCTGACCATGCAGCGTGCCATCACAGCATTCATACAAGCTGCGACGCCTTCGGTACCGCAACGAACTCCGTTGGTAAAGACTCCAGCACCGGTACCGACATCGGTTCCGGTGCCGGTACCACTTGCATCGACATCCGCTTCGGTGTCGACTGCAGCGGTACACTGTTCTGTGATGCCCATCGGTACCGATCACTCCCGATGTCGATACCACCCGGTACGCGTATCGGGCTCTGCAGGAGCATCCAGACAGACGATACTTCGATTCCTCTGAAGACTCTGATGAATCAGAGGTCTCTGTCGAAGCATCGGTAATCCATCCTCAGGAGCCCTCTTCTCCAAAAAGGAGAATGTCTCCTCCAAAGGACTTGTCTTTTCAAGACTTCATTAGGGAAGTGGCCAGGGGCCTTTCCATCTCAGTGGCCCCTGAGACAGAGCCTAGAGCCAAAAAATTAGATATTTTACAATATCCTAAGGCTCCTAAAGAGGCAGCCACTTTACCAATACATGAGATTCTTTATGATCACATGTTGGGCATATGGGAGACTCCTCTCACCACTTCCCCTCATTCTCGCAGGTTGGACACCATGTATCGTGTTCCTCCTTGTCCTGGCTTCCATAAGACTCAGCTTCCTCATCACTCCATTGTGGTGGAGTCTGCTATGAAGAAGATAAAGAGTACAAAAAGGCACTCTTCTGCTCCTCCAGGAAGAGAATGCAGAACCTTAGATGCCTTTGGCAGGACAATTTTCCAGGCCAGTATGCTTGTTGCCAGAATCAACTCCTATAGTCTCTATATGGGGATGTTTCTAAAAGAAGTTGCAGATCACCTGCAAACTTTATCTCCTTTTATTTCAGAAGATAAAAGGGAAGAGTTCCTCACCTGGCTCAAACATGCCCAGGATATTTCCAAGTTTTCCAACCGTGCTGCCTTTGACTCTTTTGAAGGTGCCAGCAGAGCCTCGGCTATTGCCATAGGTGAACGCAGAGTTGCTTGGTTACAAGCTTCTGATTTGGAACCCTGGGTTCAAGATGGACTAGGAAACCTTCCTTGTACAGGTGAAAACCTTTTTGGCAAAGATTGGCAAGCAAAGGCCACCCAGATGGATGCTGAAAATGCTGCTTTAGATAGACTTTCAAAGTCTACTTCTGCTCCTTTTAATAAAAGGTTGTTCAAAAAGGGTTTTTTTCCCAAAAAAGGGAAATATTATTCTGCTTATGGTCAGCAGTCATCTTCTGCAGGTCGTTTTGCTACAAAGAGACAGCAACAACCGAAACAGGCCAAGCCTAAGGCTGCTAGCACTGCTACGGCCCAACAGCCTCAGCCTCCTCAAGGCCTTTGACTTACAACTAGAGAGCTTAGCCTTTCTGGCTCTAGAACATCCAGAGCCTCTCACCATTCCAGGAAGGTTGGCTTACTTTGCTCCCAGGTGGGAACAAATCACAGCAGAGCAATGGACCCTCTCCATCATAAAGGAGGGGTACCAGCTTCATTTCTTAAACCTTCCTCCTCACACCATGGTGAGACAGTTCAATTCTCAGACATCTCTCCTCGACCTTCTGGGTCAGGAGATTGCTACCCTTCTTGCCCAAGGGGCAATAGAAGAAGTACCCCTTCTTCAACAGGGCTCAGGGTTCTACTCCCCCTACTTTCTTATCCCAAAGAAAACGGGGGGCTACAGACCCATATTAGATCTCAGAGAATTGAACTAGTTTCTATGCAAGGAGAAATTCAAGATGATTTCTCTCGGTACTCTCCTTCCATACCTTCAGAGTCAGGATTGGCTTTGCTCTCTAGACCTCAAGGATGCGTACACCCATGTCCTCATCCATCCAACACACAGGAGGTTCCTTCGGTTCCTTTATCAAGGGAAGCACTACCAATACAGAGTGCTTCCTTTCGGTCTGGCCTCTGCACCAAGGGTGTTCACAAAATGCATGGCAGTAGTAGCTGCATTTCTACGCACTCTAGGGATATTCGTATTCCCATATCTGGACGACTGGCTCATCCAAGCTCCATCCCAGTCAGAGGCCCAGACTTCTCTAACCTGCACAAGGCGTATCCTTCAGTATCTGGGACTTGTAATAAACATTCCAAAATCCCATCTCACCCCTACTCAGTCTCTAGAGTTCATAGGGGCCTTGCTGGATACCACAACTGCAAGGGCCTATCTTCCCCAGGCCCGTTGCCTACGCTTGGTGCAGTTAGCCTCACAAATTCAGTTAAAATCCCATTTAACTGCTCGAGAGATGTTACAACTGTTAGGCCACATGGCATCCACTGTGCATGTGGTTCCTTACGCTCGCCTTCACATGAGGGCAGCTCAGTGGACTCTGTCCACCCAATGGACCCACGACGTGAAATAAAGGCGTATTTATAGAGCGTATACTATTGTATTGATAAGTCAATTTTGCGCTCAAAAACTTAGTACCCCTACAGTTTCAAAACTTTGTACCCCTACAGTTTCAAAACTTTTCTCAACTTAACTGTTCATCCAAAATATGGCTAGGTCTCAGACTTCCCGGCACTTTCTTGGCATCCTGTCAGTAAACCAACAGAGCCGTGCCAACTAGCATCAACGACCTGCCAAAATGGTGAACAGTTGACAATATATGTGAAGACTATTTAACATACTTAAGACATTACATAGTTAAAGTACAGCCAATTAGCTTCAAAAATGGCTCAACCACCAACCCTACCAAAGTGTATAAACAAATATTTTGCTGACAGTGGACAAAAAATTGGGGGCCACGAGAAGCAGGAGCTTTTCTCTGTGATTCTGACTGGCGAAGCCAGTGGTTTCAAGACAAGAGCTAAATTGATATCTCCCTTGAAGAAAGATTGATATCTCCCTTGAAGCATTGAAGAAAGCAAACGACAATCTCCCTTGAAGTATTTTGTTCAAAATTCCCCTGAGGAACCCCGTGTGGGAGAAACGAGTGGAAGCGCTACAACGACAGCATTGGGAACATTCATTTGGACTTTGGGAACGTTCATTTGGACTTTGGGAATATTCATCGGGACTTTGAGGAAATTGTTGGGAACCTTCATTTTGACTTTGATATATTTTAGATTTTTCATATGTTATTTGTTTATACACTTTGGTAGGGTTGGTGGTTGAGCCATTTTTGAAGCTAATTGGCTGTACTTTATGTAATGTCTTAAGTATGTTAAATAGTCTTCACATATATTGTCAACTGTTCACCATTTTGGCAGGTCGTTGATGCTAGTTGGCACGGCTCTGTTGGTTTACTGACAGGATGCCAAGAAAGTGCCGGGAAGTCTGAGACCTAGCCATATTTTTGATGAACAGTTAAGTTGAGAAAAGTTTTGAAACTGTAGGGGTACTACGTTTTTGAGCGCAAAATTGACTTATCAATACACCCAATGGACCCAGGCATCAGGTTGCCTGTCAGACAAAATAGCAACCTCCAGTCGCCTCTTTTGGTCCCTCCTGTGGTGGAAGTCCACTCAGAATCTGCTGCTGGGGTCCCCCTTTCAACAGGTGTTACCCCAAGCAACCCTTACAACAGATGCCTCTCCAAGATGTTGGGGAGCTCATCTTCAAGATCTCTCCACTCAAGGCATCTGGTCTTTACAGGAGACATCTCTACATATCAACTTCTTAGAGCTCAGAGCAATTTTTCTAGCTCTGAGTCTTCCACACCCTGCTCAGCTACAAGACAGTCCTCATCCACACGGACAACCAAGTAGCCATGTTCTACGTGAACAAGCAGGGCGGGACTGGCTCTCTGTCGCTTTGCAACGAAGCTCTGAGATTGTGGGCCTTCGCCAGAGAGCATCAAATTCATCTCATGGCAGTGTATCTTCCAGGGGTTCAAAACTCTTGGAAAGACAGACTGTAGAGTTCTGCTTCCACACGAATGGTCCCTCCATGGGGACCAGATAGCCAGGATCTCCCGAATTTGGGGAACCCCGGACATAGACCTCTTTGCAAGTCCGTGGAATGCCAAACTTCCCCGGTTCTGTTCCAGGATTCCGTGTCAGGGAGTTCAGGCCAGAGATGCCTTCCTCCTTCATTGGGGGCAAGACTTCCTCTATGCCGTTCCACCCATTCCCCTTATTCCCAAGACACTCATCAAACCTCAGAGAGACAATGGGTCTATGATCCTCATAGCACCACATTGGCCACGCCAAGTGTGATACCCTCTACTTCTGCATCTCTCTCAAGCTCCCTCCCTGGACTTGGGATCTGCTCCAGACCTCCTGTCCCAGGAAGAGGGAACGTTGTGGCACCCAAATCCCCAGTCTCTTCACCTCAGAGCCTGGTTGCTGAAGGCCTAGACCTTCAAGATTTGCATCTTTCTCAGCAAGTGAAGGATATCCTTCATGCTTCCAGAAAGCCTTCCACTAGACGTTCCTATGCTTTTAAATGGAAAATATTTACCATTTGGTGTGCAGAGAAGGGTCTTAACCCTCTTGCAATACCTCTGAATTCTTTACTAGAGTATTTGCTGCATTTATCCCATGCAGGCCTTAAAACAAATTCAGTAAGAGTCCATTTGAGTGCTATTGCAGCATCCCTTAAGCCTCTCAATAGACAGCCTATTTCCTCTCATCCTCTTATTGCAAGATTCATGAGAGGCCTTCTTTTAACTAAACCTCCCATTAGACCACCTCCAGTGGCATGGGATTTGAATTTGGTTCTTGGCCAGCATATAAAGCCACCCTTTGAAACCTTAGCCACTACCTCCTTGAAATTCCTTTCCTGGAAGGTTATTTTTCTCATTGCAGTCACCTCAGCTCGCCGTATCAGTGAGCTGCAAGCCTTGGTGGCTAATCCTCCTTATACAAGGTTCCATCATGACAAGGTAATCATCAGGACTAATCCACACTTAATGCCTAAAGTGGTCTCACCTTTTCATCTGAACCAGGAGGTTTATTTACCTGTCTTTTTTCCAGGACCTCATGCATCAACTGCAGAGAGGAATCTTCATACCCTGGATTGTAAGAGAGCACTTGCTTTTTACTTACAAAGGACACAGTAACATAGAAAGTCCTCTCAACTATTTGTTGCTTTTGATCCCTCTCGTTTAGGACTTCCAGTCTCTAAGAGAACTCTGTCCAATTGGATTGCTCAGTGTATTTCCTTCGCCTACCAGAGTAAGAACCTTTCTCTGGAAGGCCATGTCACAGCTCACAATGTGCGGGCCATGGCAGCCTCTATGGCTCATCTAAACTCCGTGTCCATCGACCAAATCTGTTGAGCGGCCACCTGGGCTTCGGTTCATACCTTTACAGCCCATTACTGCTTGGACAAGGACTCCCGCCAGGATGCCTTGTTTGGTCAGGCTGTTCTCAAACACCTGTTCAATACCTAATCAACTCCTACCCCCCATCCCTGGTTGGATGCCCGAGATCCATGGGGGTGAGGTGGAGCCCTTATCAGGGACTCATAACCTATGGGATCTCCTTGGCATCTCTAGCTGGGGAGTCCCTATATGTGAAGACCCATTCTTGCTTGTTCCTGGAGATAGCACAGTTACTTACCTGTAACAGGTGATCTCTGGGAACAGCAGGAATAAGTCTTCACAACCCACCCAACTCCCCTAGGAGTTGTATCTATCTTTCCTTTCCTTTCTCTCTCTCTCTCTCTTTGTCTCAGCTTAAAACTTGAACTGGAGAGAGGCGGTTGGGAAAGGCGGGAAGGCAGAGCGCAGGCACTGTGGGATGCTCCCAAAAGCTTTCCTTTTGGACGCTGGGGAGCGTTCCTGCGCAGGCTCCGTCGGTACCGACGATACCCATATGTGAAGACTTATTTCTGCTGTTCCCAGAGATCACCTGTTACAGGTAAGTAACTGTGCTTTACCTGCAAAGAACACAGCAACATAGAAAATCTTCTCAACTTTTTGTTGCTTTTGATTCTAGTCATTTGGGACGTCCAGTCTCCAAAAGAACTCTCTCTTACTGGATTGCACACTGCATATCCTTCGCTTTTGAGAGTAAGGGACTTCCTCTCAAGGGCCATGTCACAGCTCACAATGTGAGAGCCATGGCAGCCTCTATGGCCGGGGTCTCAAACACACGGCCGGCGACGGAGAGGAAACTAAAAAAAAAAAAAACCCTGGCTTCTGCCGCCGCCAACATGGCAGCGGCAGAATCAACTGTCCCGTGGCCCCTTCCTGTCTGCCCAGCAGAGCCTCGTCAGTTCTATCAGCAGCAGCTTTCAGGGCCTCCCGCGAAGAGAGAGTTTCTCTCTCGAGGCTCTGTTAAGCCTGCCGGGGCTGATGGGAATTGCCATCAGCCCCTCAGGCTTAACAGAGCCGCGAGAGGGAAATGCTCTCTCTTCGCTGCTTGAAAAGCCCGCCGCTGATGAGGCTCCACTGGGCAGACGAGAAGGGGCCGCAGGACAGTTGATTCTGCCACGGTGACGGTGGCAGCAGCAGAAGCCAGGGGTTTTTTTGTTTTGTTTTTTAATGGGGGGAGGGGGGTTAGTTCGGGCTGATGGGGGGGAGGGGGTTAGGACTGGTAATGGGGGGGCTAAGACTGAAAATGGGGTGATGTGGGTTAGAACTGGAAATGAGCAGATGGGGGTTAGGACTGGAGGTGGGCTGATTGGGGGGGGTTAGGAATGGTAATGGGCTATGGGGGGCTAAGACTGAAAATGGGGTTATGGGGGAGCTAAGACTGAAAATGGGGTGATGGGAGGGTTAAGACTGGAAGTGGGCTGTTAGGGAGACTTAGGACTGGTAATGGGCTATGGGGAGGGCTAGAACTGGTAATGGACTGGGGGGGGTTGCTAGTACTAGAAATGGGCTGAATAGAAGGGGGGCTTGAACTGCAAATAGCTGATGGGGAGGGGGGCTTGGAATGGAAATGGGCTTAGTGGGGGGAGCTAGGACTGGAAATGGGCTGATGCGGGGACTAGAAGGGAGCGGATGCTGGGTGAGGCTGGAACTAGACGGGAGCTGATGGGGGAGGATTAGAATGGGATGGGGCTGGGAGAGTGAAATGGAGAGGGGAAAAATCTTGTGTGGAAGGGAAGAAAAATCTACAATTGGCCAGGTATTGGGAGAGTAAGTGTGGATTGAGGATGGAGGGGTAAAATTTGAGTGGATGAAATAGGAATGAGGAAAGAGCAAAAGGAGAAAGATTAGTATTTTAAAGCAGATGTAGAGAGAGAATGGAAAAAAACTAGGAGAGAAGAAAGGACAAATGGACAGCAGACGATGGAGAGTTAGCAGAAGACACGAAGAAACCAGAAGAAAGTAGCTGGAGCAATTGCAACTGATAAAAAAATGCACAAAAGGTTGAAAAATATCTCTTTATTTTGAATTTATTAACTGGAATATGTCAGCTCTGGGAAATGTGCATCATTAATGTCTGCGCTTTGTTTAGTATAAGAGGAAATTAATTTATAGCTTTATTTCTAGAGTGTTGTACATTCCAAGTTTGGCTTTTGGAGTTCCCAGTTTAATTGTCTTCCTGTTTCTAAATTGTGATTCCTTGTTTGGTGATGGTGTATGTTCTGCATGTGTAACTGAGCTGAGGTATTCTGTTTATGTAATTCCTATTTGACATTGTCACTTGTTCTCTTTCCCCAGTAGGTCATGTATTATTGTTCTCTGAAATGTATTGATTTAATATTTGCAGTGTTGCCTTTTGATAGGTAGAGTATGGTGCTTTGTGAGTCCTGGTAGTGCTGTTAGGATATGGCGGGTTTGCTAGGGGTTCTAAATGGGCAGTGTTTGTAGTAGTTCCTAATGTGCCTGGCAGTTGGCACTGGATTAGAGTAATGTAGAAATCTTTTAGCCTTTCTTTATCCATACACTCATTAAGAGGCATGTTTACTAAAAGTTAGTGTATGGTAACATTATGCAAATATTTATGCAAATGAGGCCCCTTATGCAAATGAGGCCCCGCATCTTATGCGACCCGCGGGTTACTTTACAAGTCCTCATTTGGCCCTCAAAGCAATTTGGGTTTGAGACCCCTGCTCTATGGCTAACCTTCAATCTGTGTCTATCAATGACATCTGCAGGGCAGCTACTTGGGCTTCAGTACACACTTTTACAGCCCACTACTGTTTAATCAAGGACTCCCGTCGGAATGCCTTGTTTGGCCAGGCTGCTGTTCAGCATCTCTTTCAGACAATGCAACCTCTGCCCACCGTCCTGGGTTAGATGCCAGAGATCCATGGGAGGGACATGACCCATCTCACCATGGGTTTGCAGCTTCCTGGGGCCATTTCCCTGGCATCTTTCAGCTGGGGAGTCCCCATATGTGAAGACTACATTCCTGCTTGTTCCTGGAGATAGCGTAGTTACTCACCTGTAACAGGAGATCTCCGGGAACAGCAGGAATTTAGTCTTCACAACTCACCCACCTCCCCTAGGAGTTGTCTGTCTATCTCTTTCTCTTTCCTCTCCTTTGTCTCAGCTATAAACTCAACTGAAGAGGGAGAGTTGGAATGGCGGGAAGGCAGCACGCAGGCGTTGTGGGATGCTCCCAAAGGCTTTCCTATTGGACCCTGGGGAGCGTTCCCACGCAGGCTCTGTTGGTACCGACGATACCCATATGTGAAGACTAAATTCCTGCTGTTCACGGAGATCACCTGTTACAGGTGAGAACTACACTTTCTCATCCTCTTAGTATACATAAATAAAACCCCATCACTTAGATAACATTTAGGTCAGAAATGGAGCATCTAAGTGGAGACATTCAATTTTCTTTCTGTTTTACAAAAGGCCTGCTTAATGCTTTGTACATGCAATCGGTGGTGCTTACACATGTAAGTGCTACTTTTTGCTACTTGTATATGTAAGTGCTGGCACGTAAACGTACGAGGTGCGATCAAAAAGTATCAAGACTTGTACAATAACCAAGAAGTATAATACTTAGTTTATTGCACTTAGTCTCCTTCAAAGTAGTCCCCTTCCGATAAAACACACTTCTTCTAGTGTTCCTGCCACTGCTGGAAACCATTTTGAAATGCCTTTTTTGTTATGCTGTGAAGCTGCTGTGTCGAATTTTGCTTAATGGTCTCCAAGTCGTTGAATCGCCTTTCTTTCGGTGGTAGTTTCAGTTTTGGAAACGAGAAAAAGTCACAGGGTGTGAGATCTGGTCAGTACAGAGGCTGACGGACTTGCTCGATTTGGTGTTTGGCCAAGAACTGCTGGACAAGAAGTGATGTGTGAGCTGGGATGTTATCGTGATGAAGCAACCATTCTCCATTCTTGTGCAACTCTGGCCTCTTAGGATGAACTGCATCTCTCAAACGAGTCGAACGTGGACGTTGCACTCCTTATTGATGGGTTGGCCTTTTGGAGCATTTAAGATCAGGGAATGCAGCTGATTTCATCTTGGTGTGTGGGCGGGAACCTCTCCTCACCTTACAGACTGCCTAGGAACTGCCCTGCTCACCGGTATTTAAACCGCCGCTCCGGAGGCGGGCCCGCGCCAGAGGGCCCTTTGGTGTGGCCCTTAGGCGGGGTCCGTGGCGAATGATTAAAATCATACAGAAATCGTGAGTCTATTTGTCATGCCTGTAGTTTGTGAAGGTAGTCTGCTGTTCTGTTTTCTCCTATCTGTGCTATCACTTTGTCTATCTGTTTCTCCTACTCTGTCCTATCTTATTAATGGCGTTCTTTTCTTATTTTCCATAACATAAATGTAGGATTGTAAACCGCTCTGATGCTTCTTGGCCTGAGCGGTATATCAAATGTAATAAACATAAACATAAACATACTCATGATGAGCAAGACCCTGGTAATCAAAGAAAACTGTGAGCATGACCTTGACATTGCTCCTCATTTAACGGGCTTTCTTGGGTCTGGGAGAGTCTGGAGTCTTCTAAGGATTGAGTCTTAGTTTCCAGGTCATAACCATAAACCCATGATTCATCACCAGTAATAATCTTTTTGATGAAATCCGAGTCATTTTCAACTCGTTGTAACAACTCCCTGGCTGCAGATAGTCTATCTTCTTTTTGGTCAGGGGACAGGAGTTTTGGCATGAATTTAGCAGACACATATCTCATTCCCAAATTTATAGTAAGAATGGACTGTACCGACCTGAAACTGATGTCCATGTCCTCGGTAAGCTTACTGATAGTCAATCGAAGCGTATTGTGGCGCACACTGCTTCAACTTTGCCTTCATTCCTGCTTGTGGATGGTCTTCCAGAATGTTACACTGTCAGCACTTTGGCAGCCCTCATGGAAATGTTTGTATCGGTCATAAACTTGAGCAAAACTCATGCATTCATATACTTGCTGTAACTTGTCATAAATCTCTGCACGAATCTCCAAGTTTGTCAGAATTTGATGCAAATTCGCTGTTCAATTTTTTCACTCGTAAATCTGATGCACTGCTTTTACATGATACCAAATGTCATGTGATTTAAAGTACAGGTGTGCTGCAGCCACACTACACTCTGCACATGCAGAGCACATAACTAGGTCACTGCATGCTTAATAGCATTGTGATGTGACGTATTGTGTTATAGCTACACAACAAGTCTTAATACTTTTTGATTACAAGTTCCTAATAACATCAGATCAGTAAAAGCCAGTACTAGCCGCAGAGCATTCTCATTCTCTGCCCCAACCATCTGGAATCGACTACCATACGAACTACGAACAATTAAAGACATTAATGCTTTCAGGAAGAAACTAAAAACCCATCTTTTCCAATGTCACTACAACCAGATGTAAATCACAGCGGTCCACCACATAAAACAAACGAAACATTAATCTGATATGTAGAAATATTCTCTGTAAATATGTAAGTGTAAATATGTAAAGCCTAGCCATTAAGTCCTTAATTCTGTGTGATGTGCCATACCCTCTAATCTATGTGTATTTTTGCCCAAGTTTTCTGTCTTGATTTGACAAACTCCCAAATTTGTAATCAAACCGCTACTGATCGCTGTAAGTAACGGTATATAAGTATATACTAAATAAATAAATAAAAATTACACCTCGTATAAGAGCCGCATTCCAAAAAAAATACATGTATAAGAGCAGGCAATGAAGCAGCCAAGCTCTCAAGGCAAATGCTTTTACTAGAGATGGCCATCAATGAAATATTTTGATCAAAATCACTTGTGATTAAAAATTAAACATGTGATTAATCACAGTTGATCACATGGTATTTATTGGTCAGAGAAATGTAATTTTGTTGAGAAATGCATTATATATATATATATATATATATATATATATATATATATATATATATATATATATATATATATATATATATATATAATATATATATATATATATATATATAATATATATATATATATATATAATATATATATATATATAGATAGAGATAGATAGATAGATAGATAGATAGATAGATAGATATATATATATATAGATAGAGATAGATAGATAGATATATAGTATGTGTGCAAACCAGCACCATGTTAAATTAATCTAACTTAACTAGTGTATCAGCCAACTCCTTGGAAAACAATGGGTAAGGAAATTGTTTAATTTAAAATAGAGAATCATGGATAACCTTTGAAATACTTAACTGATATTAACAGACTTGGATAGAACCTGGCATATTTCACATATTTCACCTCCTGGCAAATGGACTTTTCACACATTACAAATAAAAGCCTATGCAAGGAATGCTTTTTTTGGGCTGCTTTCACCTTATCCCTCCCCCCCTTTCCTGAGGAGCTACCTCACTTCCGGGCCCATGGCCCTGGCTGCAATAAGCATGACTGGATGTGGTGCTCCATAGAGCGGACAATTCACATATGCTGTCACCTAGCCGCATGCCTGCAGCAGCACTGCCCACAGCACACTCACACACTGTCTCTCCTTCGTAGGGCACTTTGAGAAGTGGGACGCTCTTAACTTGATTAGGAATTAACTCACCTGACTTTTTAAATAGTTAAAATACTAAAAAGTTAAAAGTAGGGAAGGAGTGGCCAAATGGTTGGGGCAAGTCACCTCAGGTCAGAGGGCCAGCAACCTTGGGCTGGAAGGACTGGGGTTTCTAGTTCCACAGGTGCTCCTTTGTGGCCTTGGGCAAGCCACTTAACCATAGGTTAACAACATAGATTGTGAGCCCTTCGGGGACAGGGGAAATAAATATACAGTATCTGAATGTGCACCACTTTGACTTGTAGAAAGCGGTATATAAGCCTAAATATAGAAATAAATAAAAATAGTTAATGAGTTAAATGTTCATCTCCTATTTTTTTCCATTATAAGTGTCATTTAAAACATTAGAGGGCTAAGTACAGTTCAGTTACTATAGCAGAAATTAAAAAAAAAAGTATTCCTGTTCAAGATTGAGAATAAATATAATATTTTTGGACCACCTGGAGCATGCACCCTTTAAACCTGTGCATCTCACAGTTATTACACATATAAATAGCAGCATTTTAAAATAGGCATTTAAGCATGTATGCATTCTATAATGTGTAAAGGCCACACAAGGCTTCTAAAATGTACTCCGTAGTTTGATGGTCATCTATACTGTGCAATAATGCTGTTCTTGTTTTTGTAGAGTAATTCTACATCAGGCGGCATGACACGTCGAAATACATATGTGTGCAGTGAGAGACCAGCCACGGATAGGCATTCAGTAATTCAAAATGGCAAAGAGAACAGGTATGAAAGTGTCATTCTTATATTATAAATGCATTTGTTTTCTTTTCTTTCTTTTTTTTTTGCTTTTGTTTGAAAGTCCATAGTTGTACTCATTGTAACAGGAAAGTGAATGAAGAAAAAAGGTAATGTCAGATCTAATTTAATAAAAGTTCATTTTAAGTAGTAATTCTTTAAAAAATATGGGCCTTTCTAACTTTTTTTCCAAGGTATTGTGAACCCTAAATCTGACTGTGATGTATCACTGTTATGTTAAGTGTCATTGAATCTGTGTAACCTGATGACAACCCTCTGGAAAGGTACAAACTTAGATTGTTGAGAGTAGCTACTGCTGTGATATCAATCCATCGCATTGCTGGCCTTCCTCTTTTGTGTTGACCTTCAGTGTTACATGGAGTGCAGGAGTAGCCTAGTGATTAGAGCAGCAGCCAGGTGATCAGAGACACCAGTTTTGTTTTGGTTTTTGTTAAACAGCTTTTTTTATACTGCTTTATAATTTAGTCAAAATGGTTTTCATTGTAACTTAAACTTGGTAATGTACATTAAACAGGGGCACTGATAACTTGGATTCTTCTGAGGCAGGGGAATCAAACCCTGGTCTCTTGGTTACCAAGCCAGTGCTCTAACCGTTAGACTATTCTACCATTCCAAATCCTACTTGTTCTCGTTGTGGCCTTGGGCAAGTCACTTAATCCTCCATTGCCTCAGGTACAAACTTAGATTGTAAGCCCTCTGGGGATAGGAAAATACTTGTGTACCTGAATGTAACTCACTTTGAACTACCACTGGAAAGGTGTGAGCTAAATACTAATAAAATAAAAAATAGACATAACATAAGAAATGCCATACTGGGCCAGACCAAGGTCCACCAAGCCTAGTATCCTATTTCTAACTGTGGCCAATCCAGGTCACAAGTACCTGGTAAGTTCTCAAAAAGTTACATAGGTTTCACAATGCTTGTCCCAGGGTAAGCGGTGCTTTTCCCTGTTCCTCTTTAATAATGATTTATGGACCTTTCCTCCAGGAACTTGTCCAAACCTTTTTTAAACCCAACTACACTAATAGCTTTTACTACATCCTCCGGTTACGAATTCCGGAGTTTAATTACGCGCTGAGTAAAAAATATTTTCTCTTATCACTCTTAAATGGGTTATATTATAGTTTCATTGCGTGTCCCTTTGGTCTTTCTAAGTTTTGAAGGCATAAATAACCTATCTTTCAGGGCGTGACAAGATGGCGACGGGACACTCCGTACTGTGAAGCAGCTCCTCTCTGGTTGTCTTTGTGCCGAGTCGTTTCCCGCCTGCTGGTATGGGGCAGAGGAAGTGAAAACAGGCTGTGGATCCTCCCGGGAAGGTCATGCCATGTTTCTCGGCTCATCAGACCTTGGGGGAGTGTGGTTTTCGCAGCGGAGTAGAAGCTGTGTCTTCGGCGGTGCCGGTGGCTGAGACGTCAGTGCTGAGCGCGTCGGGGGTTTGGCTTTCGCCGGAGATGCGAACTCCCCCCCCCTTCTACCGCGACCCGGAAGTTTTGGTGTACCAGACGCTGGATCCTTCATAGGCTTGCTGTCGAGCACTCCGAAGGAGGGGTCCTCGGGAGGAGCGTCTGTTACCGGTTCTTCCCCTGTGGTGTTGGAGCAGTGGCGGAATACAACGGAGGCTGGTGTGGTGTTGGAGGTACTAGTTGAGGATGCCGTGCAGGGAGAAGACCTTTCCGGGCGGCTTGTGCTGGTGAAACCTGCGGTAATAACTCTAGAGACGCTTTGGGATGGCCTGGCTTCACTCACTTCCTCTCTGCAGATGATGTTTGGCGATGTGAAAATGGATTTACTTGGTGTTACGTCTATGTGTGGAACTCTCTCTAATGATCAGTCTAGCCAGGTGAAGAGACTGTCTAAGCTTGAGCGGGAAGTGGGGCATTTGCAGGAAGTTGTGAATGCCCAGGTTGTGGATAGGAATGTGTCCGCCAGAAAAATGGAATATTTGGAAACCAGGTTAGACGTTGTAACCTTCGTTTTCTAAATTTTCCACGGTCACCCTTACTCTCTCCATTGGAGATGGTTAGGAAGTATTTCGGGGAGGTGCTTAAACTCCCCCAGGACCGGACCAGTTTCCATCTCTGGTTCGGGCACAGTACCTGTCTGCTGGGATGAGGGGGGGTGACCCCAATTCCCCTACTGCTCGTGCTGAGAAGGGTGACCTGACTGGGTTCTTAGAATCCTCCCTAGAGGTCATCACTGACAAGTCAACTCTGCTAGTTACCCTGGCGTTGGAATCAGATAAATTTTTTATACTTCGGTTGTACTTTAGAACCTAGGAACTCCTCATTGATATTCTTAAAGTTCGAGTGTTTCCTGATTTTTCAAGAGTTACGCAGATGAGAAGGAAAAGTCTTTTGGCTTTTCGCCCTAGAGTTGTGGCTCTAGGAGCAACTTTTCTTCTGAAATTTCCTGCAAAATGTTTTGTGGTTTATAAGCAAAAAACGTATGTTTTCTTTGAACCTAGGCAACTCAATGAGTTCTTAATAGCTAGGGAGGAAATTGTGGTAGAGGTCTCCAAGACATCCCATCCGGCTGACATTTAAGCCTTCTCATGTTCGCCTGTTTAATAATTGCTGTGATGTAGATTTTGCATTGAGTTTTTTCCTAATATGCCCCTGTTATTTCCTTTTGTATTGGGGTCTAAATAATATGGATGACGTGAATTTTGATGTTTCCTTGATATTTTAAGTTTGCTTTTGCTGGTATTTGTTTTATTGATCATGTCATAATCCATTGTTTCTTTTCTTATTCATGTTATTTACCTGGATGTTGTAATTCATATAAAATTCATAAATAAAAAAATAAAAATAACCTATCTTTCCTTATCGTCACTCCAGTCCAGTCCCTTTACTTCTGGGTTGCGCAACCCTTCCAGCAGCTTGGAGGCTGAGCCCATCATCATTTTGATGGTGTGGTATAAATACCACTGGCACCACCCACAGGCACCAGTATTCTCAGCCTCCAAACAGCTGGAGGGTTCCTGTAAGCCAGAGAGCTTACTGGAGTCTCAGGGTTATTTTATATAACTTTCGTTTTTCTTTAAATTTCTTTGAGTTCTTTGATTTCTTTAATTTTCTTTATTTTTCTAGCTTTTAAGTTGAGTGGAGCTAAGCTCTCCTGTGCCTTTAAATTTTTAGCTCCTCTTCCCCCCTCCCCCCTCCCTCCCTCCTTCATGCTCTCTCTCTGCCGGTTTTCTTCCCGGAGGAGGAGGTTTACCTGAGCAGCGGGGAGGATCGGAGAGCTCTCCTCCCGCTTGCTCTGCCAGCCGGCCCCTTCTGCCTCACGCCGAAGCCCTTCGGGTGGCTGAGCGCTGGAGGCAGCATCGCAGTTTTCCCCCCGACAGCCTTATCTGCCTCGTGCAGCAGCCCCCGGGTTGGCAGTGCGTTGGAGGCAGCACCGGAGCGCAGGAAGACGTTCTCTGGCCCGTTCAGAAAGCCCGTAGACCGGCAGCGAGTGCAAGGCCGCCATTTGCAGGTCCGGGCTACATGTGGCTGCGGCCTACCACATGGGAACCAGCGGAGGACGGCTGGTTCCCTCTTTCAAGACTGCGCGTTTGAGGGGAAGAGCAGCAAACCGCAAGTATTAAAAATAATTTTGGCACACAGGGTTTCTGGAATTAATTTAAAAAAAAAAAAGGACCCTTTCTCTGTGCCTTTTCTAGGGGGGGGGAGGGGAGGACTCTTGCAACCGTTATTTCCAGGCTCCAGATTGAAATTTTTCAATTCATTTGTTTAATTTTATATAACTTTAGTTTTCTTTAATTTTCTTTATCGAAATTTTATTTAAGGATTGGAATCTCTGTTTTTTGATGTGCATTTAAATTCAGAATTTTTGGGTACACTCTAAGTCCTCCTGGGCCAGAGAGAACATGACTGGCAAACCACGGTGTCCTTCCTGCGGCACTCGTAGGGGTACCGCCTCGGAAGCAGGGGTCTGCAGGGGTTATGCTGCAGAGGCTGCTTCCGTGGAGCAAGAAATCCATTTGACCATGGCTCAGGCTGCCCAGGGTTCTGGAGACCCACTGGAAGGGGGAGGGGAGGTTCTTTCTCCTCCTTCCACAGCCTTGGATTTGCCGGGCCCTTCCCTATCCCTTCCCCCCTCGTCTACTGGGGCGGAGGGAGACTGGGAACACTTTTCCCCAGAATTTGTCCTCCTATTGCACAAAGCCTACTGTTTGCGCCAGCAGGGGGCAGGAGAGCCAGTGGCAGCGAAGACCGGTCCGGGTAAGACAAGTACCCTTGACTCCGGGGTCCCACCCAAACGCGCAAGGCTGTTGAGCGAGGACCCTCTCGAGTCCCTGTCACTTGACATTCCAGAAGAGGAGGTCTCGAACAAAGAAGTAGGGGAAGAGGAGGAGGAGCTCGAAGAGGGAGAGATTCCGGAGGAAGAACAATCCCGCGTAGTTCGAGTTTTTCGTCGAGAAGAGCTCCCTGCATTGATAAGTGAGTCGCTGAAGGTGCTCAATATGGCCTCGGACACTCCAGCAGATGAGGAAGCTTTGGAGGATCCATTGATTCAAGCCGTCAGGAAGTCTCAGAAGGTGTTTCCAGTCCACAGGGTAGTACGTCAGATGATTCAGGAGGAGTGGAATCAACCAGAATCAAGTTTGAGGGGAGTCCGAGCTATGACTCGTCTGTACCCATTGCCAGAACCAGACAAAGACCTACTGAAGTCACCAAGGGTGGACGCGGCAGTATCGGCGGTAACAAAGAAGACGACTATTCTGGTCGAGGGCAGCGCGGCTCTGAGGGATAGTCAAGATAGAAGATTGGATACACTACTGAAGCAAGCCTTTGATGTTAGTGCTCTCGCCTTACAGGCCTCAGTCTCTGGGGCGTGGGTAGCTAGGGCCTGTCTGAGGTGGTCCCAACAACTTCAACTAGCAGACGGTCTCTCAGTCGACGCGCAAGCTGTTTCGGCTAGGTTGGAGTCCGGTTCGGCCTACCTGGCAGATAGCCAGTATGACCTCATTAGGAGTCTGGCTAAGAATATGGCCTCGGTGGTAGCGACCAGACTGTATTTATGGTTACGTAATTGGGCAGCGGATGCCTCCTCAAAGGTGCGCCTGAGCCGGCTTCCTTTCAAGGGGAAGCTGTTTGGAGGAGACCTGGATAAGTTGGTGAAGGACCTGGGCGAGTCTAAGGGAGGCAGGCTGCCGGAAGACAGGCCTAAGCAAGGCCGCTCGCTAGCTCCGGTGTGGAGTCAGCCTAGGGATTTTCGGAGATTCCGTCAGGCCAGATCGAACTCCTTTCTTAGGGGCCGCTTCCCCTCTAGGGGTCAAAGCTTCAGGGGGTTTCGTGGGGCAGGTAGAGGTTTTGGGGTCTTTTCCTCCTCCACGTGCCCCAGAAAACCACAATGAGATAACGGGGGTCCAGGTGGGAGGCCTCCTGGTGGGGGGGTCGGTTAGCGCAGTTCCTTCCCGCCTGGTCCTGGGTCACATCCGATCAATGGGTCTTGGAAGTGATCCGAGAGGGTTACGCTCTCGAATTCGCAAAACAGGTACTTCCAGCCTTTATTCAGTCCCCCGGCGGACCACCAGAAAAGAGGGGGCGATAAAAGTCACGCTTTCAAGGCTTATAGCTCTGGGGGCAGTGGTTCCCGTTCCAGCAGATCAACGCAGGTCCGGTCGATACTCTATTTATTTCGTGCTTCCAAAGAAGGAAGGGTCTTTTCGTCCAGTTCTAGACCTAAAGCAAATCAATCACTGTCTCAGAGTACCGCACTTTCGAATGGAAACCCTGAAGTCGGTTATTGCGGCCGTACGGCAGGGGGAGTTCCTAACATCCCTAGACCTGACTGAGGCATATTTACATATCCCGGTCCGAAGGTCTCATCAACAATTCCTAAGATTCGCGGTACCAAGGGGTCACTTTCAGTTCCAGGCCCTACCCTTTGGTCTAGCAACAGCTCCCAGGACTTTCACCAAAGTAATGGTGGTGGTAGCTGCGGCTCTACAAAAGGAAGGAATTTTGGTACATCCGTACCTGGACGATTGGCTGATCCGGGCAAAGTCAGAAGCCGAGAGTCACTCGGCGACAGCCAGAGTGGTGGAATTCCTGGAGGAGTTGGGGTGGGTCATCAATCCGGCAAAGAGCAGATTAAATCCCATGCAGGAGATCGAATATCTCAGAGCAAGGTTCGACACCAAAAGGGGAAGAGTATTTCTGTTGAAGCAGAGGTTAAGAGACCTAAGGAACCTCGTTGCTCTGTTCCTGTTAAGGCGAAGCCCCACAGCCTGGCATTACCTTCAATTGCTGGGAACCATGGCAGCGGCGATAAAGGTAGTGCCGTGGGCCAGGGCACATATGCGACCTCTCCAACGCGTGTTATTACGGCGTTGGTCCCATCAGCATCATCCCTTGGCCATGCGGCTACCCTGCCCTCCTCGGATCAGGAAGGCTCTTCTTTGGTGGAGGCGCCCAAGGAACCTAGAATGCGGAATGCCACTCGAACCTCCCCAGTGGGTACAGCTGATGACGGATGCAAGTTTAACAGGATGGGGTGCTCATTGCAAGAACCAGTTTGCACAGGGTTGCTGGACTCCGAGGGAATCTCAGTGGTCCAACAGGCTGGAGCTGAGGGCGGTAGCCTTAGCACTCAGGTCTCTCGAGCCCTTGGTTCTTCAAAGGGCAGTCTGCGTCCTCTCCGACAATGTCACCACGGTGGCCTACATCAACTGCCAGGGGGGAACAAGCAGTCCTTCCTTGGAGAAGGAAGCGGACAGCCTCTTGCAGTGGGCAGAAGCCCATTTGTTAGCTCTATCAGCGCAGCATGTGACCGGAACAGACAACGTAACGGCTGATTACCTCAGCAGGTTTAGGATAGACCACGGAGAGTGGGAGCTAGCACAGGAAGTATTCGACCAAGTAGTAGCCCATTGGGGGACGCCGATCATGGACCTCATGGCTCGATACGCAACGGCCAAGGCAAGCCGGTTTTTCAGTCGCAGGAAGGAAAAGATGTCCGAGGGCCTGGACGCCCTGGTGCAAAGGTGGCCTTCGGAGGGTCTCCTGTACGTCTTCCCTCCCTGGGCCCTCATAGGGAGGGTGCTGCAGCGGGTGGAAGCCCACCAAGGCTTGGTAATTCTCATAGCCCCGGATTGGCCTCGCCGCCCTTGGTATGCAGACCTGGTGAGGCTGACGGCCGACCAGCCCTGGCGGCTCCCATGCAGATCAGATCTGTTACGGCAGGGTCCAGTTCACATGCCTCACGTGCATCGATTCTCACTTATGGCCTGGCTATTGAGAGGGTGCGGTTCCGGAAGCGAGGTTACTCGGGATCGATGATTTCAACATTGAGTGCGCGAAAGCGCTCGACCTGCCTTTCCTATGTGCGAGTTTGGCGCATTTTTGAAGCCTGGTGTGCGGAGCACCAGAAGAAGCCTCTTGCGGCCTCAGTCCCAGAGATCCTGGATTTTTTACAAGCAGGATTCGAGAAAGGGCTAGCGCCTAGCTCGCTGCGGGTCCAGTTAGCGGCCATTTCTTGTTATAGGGGTAAAGTCCGGGGTAAATCCTTAGGAGACCACGCGGATGTGAGCAGATTTCTAAGGGCGGTCAGGAGGTTACGTCCCCATCAAAGATCTGTAGTCCCTCCCTGGGACCTCATCCTGGTATTGAATGCCTTAACCAGGGAACCTTTTGACCCAGGAAGGAAATCCTCCCTAAAGGACTTGACCCTAAAGACGTTTTTTCTGGTAGCTATTTGTTCGGCTAGACGCGTTTCCAAACTTCAAGCGCTGTCTTCTCAGCCTCCCTTTCTTTCGTTCTTTAAGGATAAGGTGGTCTTGCGGACAGTTCCTTCCTTCTTACCCAAGGTCATCTCTCCCTTTCATGTGAACCAGACAGTATCTCTCCCATCCTTCGTGGGAGGACATTCAGAGGATGGGGAGAAGCTTCGTCTTCTGGACGTGCATAGACTGCTGAAGCGTTACCTCTCCCGCAGGCCTCCTTTCGAAAGTCCAAACATTTATTCGTTCAATTTGGGGGGCCACACAAGGGAGAGGCAGCGGCCAAGGCTTCCATTTCTAGGTGGATCAGTGAGGCGATTGCCTCCGCCTATATCCTGAAAGGGAAACAGGTTCCAGGGGGTCTTCGAGCGCATTCTACGCGAGCGCAGGCGACCTCCTGGGCGGAGCATAGCTTGGTTCCGCCGCTGGACATTTGTAGAGCTGCTACGTGGTCGTCGCTGCACATCTTTACCAAGCACTACAGGCTGGATGTCCAGAGGAGGGCGGATTCCAGGTTTGGGGATGCAGTACTTTGGTCCGGGATGGCGAACCCCTCCCAGGTTTGAACTGCTCTTTTACATCCCAGAAGTAAAGGGACTGGACTGGAGTGACGATAAGGAAGACGTAATTAGTCCTTACCTGCTAATTAGTGTTCCTGAAGGAACTCCAGTCCAGTCCCTGATCCCGCCCAGTTTCGGTTTCGCAGCAGGCAGAAAAGATCAACGGACCGAAGTCAGAATGTGAAGCGGAAGCGGGGGATCCCGGTCAAAGGGCCCCGGGAGCGTGACTGTCCGCTAGGGCGGGGCCGGTGGGGAGTGGGTAAAGGCTAGGTCAGCCTCAGGTAAGCCTTCTCCTTCCGTACCCTCCCTTCCCTCTGATACTTCCTAAGATTAAAAAAAAAAAGGTGTTGGTTATAGTCTATTTTGTTTATTGCATGTTACGGTATAAGTGCTTAAGCGGGTATCCAATAGGTCTGCTTTTTCAATAGATTACTGGTGTCTGTGGGTGGTGCCAGTGGTATTTATACCACACCATCATCAAAACGATGATGGGCTCAGCCTCCAAGCTGCTGGAAGGGTTGCGCAACCCAGAAGTAAAGGGACTGGACCGAGTTCCTTCAGGAACACTAATTAGCAGGTAAGGACTAATTAGCAGGTAAGGACTAATTACTTCATGTTTACCTGTTCTACTCCATTCATGAATTTATAGACCTCTATCATATCTCCCCTCAGCTTTCTCTTTTCCAAGTTGAAGAGCCCTAACCTTTTAAGCCTTTCCTCGTAGGGTATCCTTTCATCCCCTTTACCATTTTGGTGGCTGTACTTTTTCTAATTCTGCTATATAATTTTTAAGATGTGGCAGCCAGAATTACACACAATATTCAAGGTGTGGTCGCACCATGGAACGATACAGAAGCATTATTCTCCAGGAACAAGCAGGAAGTCGGTCCTCACAGATGGGTGACGTCAACGCCAATTGAGCCCACGCAGAGCATTTCCCCAGCTTTCAAAGAAAGCCTTTGGGACATGCTACCACGCATGCGTGGTCCTCGTCCCGCCTAAGGGTGCTATCTTGCTCGGTCTCCTTTTTTTTTTCACACAGTCCAGCGGACGCTCGTCCTGTTTTTCCCAGAAAAATCTCCCTAAAATTATCCTTAAGTTGTGTTTTCCTGGTTTGCATACTGGTTCCTCTTCCTGCCTTGAGCCGGTGCTGTTTCTCTGCTCCTTCCCTCTTTTTTTTGACGCCTCGATGGCCTTTGCACCCTTTTTCGCCCGGGGGTAGTCTACTCTAGCTGGGTGTCTCCCACCATGTCTCCCGGTGGGTTCAAAAAATGTGACCGCTGTCTGTCACAGACATTCTTGACTGCTGCCTACACTGCCTGGGTCCAGACCACGACAGTACCACCTGCGACCTGGGCCAGTCCATGACTCCGAAAACCAACAAGAAATGGTCGGAGTTGCAGGGGAAGATGTTCCCGCAGTCTGACTCAGCTCCAGCTTCCCAGATGCTGAGCTCCAAGTCAAGCATTTCCCATGAGGCCTGGACGTCCTCTGAGTCCCGTGACAGCAGCTCCTTCAAAAGGACCCCAGACTCCGAGAAGAAAAAGAAGAAAATTCTCAAAGCCATTCGAGGTTCCAACAGCGAAACCTGGTAAGGTCCTCCGGAGGGACTCAGGCGACTCCAAGCAGCGCCTCCCTAAGGTCTCTAAGGAGTTCTCGGCCGGCGGAGACCATGTGAGGCTCATCAAGGCCATGGTCCTCATCGAGGGTGCACTTGTGAGAGTGCCAGCATCGGTCCTGAGAACCTCTGTGCCTATGCTGAAAGTTGCGGAGCCTTCTGGCCTCAAAACCAGAATGGCGGCCCTGGAGCAGAATATCTCTGCCATCCTGGCCCTTCAGCTGGCAGCAGTGTCTGGCTCATCAGCATCTTCTGCTCCAACAACCGGGCCCCTGACTGCGGGGGAGTCCCTGGGTGCAAAGCCAGGTCCCGAGCACCACTGGCCTCGGGAAAGCCCTTTGCACCAATCGAGGTCACGGCCCCAATCCTCGGGTGTCCACTCCTTCCTGACCAGTTTCTAGGAGTCGGACTTGAGATCCTCCAGGGGAGCCTGGTTCCCCGGAGCTGGTCTCAAGGCACGGGAATCCTGAGCCTCAAAGTTCTTGGAGCCATCTCCCCCTGTGCCATTCTCCCCTGGAGGACGTGGCCATCCACAACTTCGTCTGGGATATGGCCCATGCCCTGTCGGTCCCAACTGAATCAGAGGAGAATCCTCCAGTATGAGTCCCTCAAGGAGACCCTCATGGTGCTGATGCAACCTATCCTCGAGCAGGTATTCCTGCAAATGTGGGAGACCCTGACCTCGGTGCCATCTACTGCATCAAGAAGGGCCCTGACTTCCAAAAGGCTCATCTCCCGCATAACTCCATGATTGGGGAGTCATCTATGCAGAAACTCAAGAGCCAGAAGAATTATTCCTCTTCCCCTAGGTAGAGAGGCCTGAGCCCTCACCACTCTCGGGCGCAAATGCTATCAGGGTTCCATGCTTGACTGCCAGATATAGGCCTATGAATTATACATAGCTATGTACCTCAAGGGCCTCATCCAGGAACTTGCAGGTTTCTTTGCAGGCCTTGCTGGGGGAACCTCTCCAGAGGTTCTAGACCCTGACAGCTGGGATCCAGGACTGCTCAAAATTCCTGTCCCACGCCCCCTACAACTGCTTTTAATCAGCAGTCCAGGTGGCATCAGCCCACATCAGTGCCTGATGCAAAGCCTGGCTGCAGACCTCCGACCTCAAGCAATGGGTACAAGAGAAATTGCTTGACGTCCCCTGCACTGGGGAAAATTTGTTTGGTAAGTCCATGGCCAACAAGGCAGCCAAGATAGAGGCCGAGATCGTGAGCAAGCAGAGGCTCTCAAGGAAGACCTCAGCCCTTCCCCAGAAAAAAACATCTGGGAAAAGACCCTCTTTCCAGAGGAAAAAGGGGTCTTTTCATCAGGGTCCCCTACCAGCCCTTCTTGGGACAACAGCAACAAGGTCCTCAGCCCATGAGTCATGGTCATGGGCCGAGAAAGCCAAAGGCTCAGAAGCCCCAGGCCCCAGCTCCCACCCAATCTGGGGGGGAGATTTTGACTCCCCGGGCAGGACTTCCTCTCCCCTGGGAGACCATTCTCTGCCCACAGGGGGCTGCCTGGCACTCTTTGCCCCCTGGTGGGCTGGGGTCACTATGGGCCAGTGGGTCCTGCATGTGGTAAGGGAGAGGTATCTCCTCTGCCTCCACCAAATATCCCCGGGATTCTTCCCAGGAAGAGCTGGTGCGGCCTCTCCTTCACCAGACCTTGCTCCTCTCAGAGCTCGCAGGTCTGCTCAGGGAAAGGGCAGTGGAGCCTGTACCTAGACATCTGTGGGGAAAAGGCTTCTACATCAGGTACTTCCTTGTCCCCAACAGTACTAGGGGCCTGCAAAATATGAGCAAGTTTCTGGTGAGGGAGAAGTTCAAGTTGCTCTCCCTTGGGACACTGCTGCCCTACCTCAACCAGAGAGATTGGCTGTGCTCTTTGGATCTGAAGGACACGTATACCCACATCCTGATCCATCCCTCCCACAGACAGTACCTAAGGTCTGTGGTGGGAGGAGAGCACTACCAGTACAGGGTACTTCCCTTTGGTCTGGTCTCATCACCAAGGGTTTTCACAAAGTGCCTGGCAGTAGTAGCCACCTACCTGTGCCTACAAGGGGCCTTCATCTTCCCCTATCTGGACGACTGGCTCATCAGAGGCAGTATGGCCCTCGAGGCCAGCCAGGCTGTAGTGCGGGCAATATGCCTCCTGCAGCACCTGTGGTTTGTCATCAACTACCCCAAATCCCATTTTTGTCGGCTCAAGGCATAGAGTTCACAGGGGCACACCTGGACATGCTACAAGCAAGTGCGGTCCTCCCAAGAGAAAGGGCAGCAGGCCTTCGGCAGTTGGCAGGAGAGGTGCAGCGCTGCAAGACAGTCCCAGCATGCCGCCGCCTCCGTCTTCTGGGCCACGTGGCTTCAACCCCCTCGGCCCGCCTGCATATGAGGACGACCCAGTGCTGCCTGCGCTCACAGTAGACTCAAGCCACAGGCAGACTGAGGGACAGGGTCAAGATCACTCGCCGTCTGGTGGCCTCACTAAACTGGTGGCAGAATTTATACCACCTATGGGCGGGAATGCCCTTCCAGGCACCCATACCACAGGTGACCCTGACCGCAGATGCTTCCCTCCTGGATTGGAAAGCGCACTTTGAAGGCCTATGCACACAAGGCAGTTGGTCTCTGGAGGAAGTCCTCCTACAGATCAATCTCCTGGAACACCGAGCGATCTTTCTAGCCCTACAAGCGTTCTGCCACTGCCTGTGGCACCTGCTAGTGTTGATCCAGACGGACAACCAGGTGGCATGTTTTACATCAAACGGGGGAATGAGCTCATACTCCCTTTGTCGGGAGGTGGTAGCCCTCTTCTCCTTTGCAAGCCATATACCTCCTGGGCCAGGATAACTGCCTAGTGGACAGGTTGAGCAGAGTCCTGCGGCCACACAAGTGGCACTTGCACCCCAGAGTAACAAGACAAGTCGCAAAAGGTCCAGCAACCAATCTTGTGGCAAACAAGGAGGCACTGAAAACGAATGTCTGCAGGCACTGTAAAATTTGGATCACTTTGGATGTTCAAGCACTGTACACTAATATTGATCAGCAAGAAATTTTACAGTGCCTGCAGACATATTTGTTTTCATTGCCTCCTCGTTTGCCACGAGATTGGTTGCTGGACCTTTTGCAACTTGTTCTCACTAAGAATTATTTCTTATATGATGGCAAATTTTATTTACAACATTTTGGTATAGCCATGGGGGCTACGGTAGCCCTCTCTTTGGCTACCATATATATGGCTCAGTTTGAGGAAGATTATGTATATACTTCACATTGGTTTACGTTCATTCCATTCTGGCGCAGATGTTTAGATATTTTTTCATTTGGTCTGATACTCTTTCTTCCTTGACAACGTTTTTGCAGTGGCTTAACACACTTAAACCTAATTTAAAATTCATTTCACAAATTGAAACTACAGCAATTCAGTTTTTGGATATTGCTATTATCCTTACACCTGAAGGATTCCAAACTACTCTACACTGAAAATCAGTGCAGAGAAATTCCCTTTTGCGGTATAATAGCTGTCATCCTGGCTCTTTGAAGCAGGGCCTTCCTTATGGTCAATTTCTTCGATTACATCGCCTCTGCTCTACTATCTGTGAATTCAAAAGACATGCTTTTGATTTGAAGGAACGGCTTTTTTCCAGAGGTTACCCTAGAAAGATTGTGTTTCAAGCTTATCATTGTACATTGTATACATACAGGGAATGGCTTATTAACAGTTCAACTGCGGCATTCGCAAGCGATCGCATTGTAGGGGGTTTTCCCTACATGCAATATTCTACTGATATTTGCCGTTTGTCATATAAACATTGCTCATTGTTAAGTCTGCATACCTGTTTTCAACGACCATTGATGCTGGCCTTTTCTCGGGGCACTAATCTCTGCGATAAATTGGTACAAGCCACTACTATGAATGACAGATTACTAAGAGTACATTCTGATCCTGGCCACTTTTCCTGTGGTACTTGCAAACATTGCAGTACCTGCTCTGCATGGTGCCAACTGGTTGGACTCCCATAATGGTCTACTTTTTCACTCACGCTAGCGAACGTCTTGTACCTCCACCTTTGTTGTGTATCTCATATGTCCCTGTAATCTTTATTACGTCGGCAGGACTACTAGGCAATGTAGAACTCGCCTTAATGAGCATGGCTCTCGTTTGCATTCAGCTACTATGTCGGCACCGATGGTTGAACATTGCCGTGAGAAAGATCATTTGTTTCGTCAACTGTCTTGGTGAATTATTGATCATGTTCCAGCTAATCCTAGGGGTGGAGGTTGGATTCAAAAACTTCAGCGCTGTGAGCAGCAATGGATTTTTAAATTAGATACGGTCTCTCCCAAAGGTTTGAATCTTGAACAGGACTGGTCTAGTATACTCTGATGTTGTCCAATTACACTTGAGATTCCCTGCTCAGTGGAAGGTTCCTAATACTCGGTATCTGATTGGTCTTTTCCATCTTATGATGTCAGACGCCATTCACTTCAAGACTTCTGAATCCGACTACACAAGGCCATGCTACTTTGTGTCTTGGGCATTGTCCTGCAATGCCTGAAGCAGGGTTTGTGAGTCAACCCGAAATGTGTCACGTCGTACATGCAGAACTTCTTTCAGTACATTCTTCAGGATGACTTTGGCGTGTTTTTTGCGCTAAGTAGCCTTTTTAATTATTTCTGTATTTGTGCAATTACACTTTAATTAAAATGGGGTTATTGCAGCGGGGGAGAGAAATCCATCTCCTCCTCCTGTGACAGTGTATCCGACAAAATTTTTCCAACAAATCAATCATTTTTCAATAGTTTGGGATTCATTGTCTCACTTGGGATCTTGTAGATTTTGGATGTATGGTTTGATCCTCAAGGTTCAGTGTAATATTTTTGGTGACATCACTACTGGCATAAAACCTAGCACAAGGAGCCCTTTGTATTTTCTGTCTCCAGCACATGTGGTTTTCTTGGGTTCCTGAATTCTTCCAAAGTGGCCTACAGAGGCCTATAGCTCCTGCCCAGTCTGCGTCTGGGTGCAGTGTAGCTCGGCCACTTTAGTTCCCCAGAGGGTGTATGAGAGACCCTTTTCTGGTTGATCTATTACTATGGGGCTAGGTAGGAAAGCCAGCGTAGTTTGATGGGGGCGTTGGATCACAAGGATCCTCCTGAGGGACCCTTATCTGTCTTTTGACCTTTCTTCCTTTACTAAAAAAAAAAAAAAAAAAGTACAAGAGGTCTAAGAGTCTTTTGCACATCTCTGTATAGCTCCTTAGCACATGGCTGATCAGTGTTTCCTCCCTGCGGTCCCCCACCACTGCCATTGCTCCCCAGCACTCCCGTGGGACCGCAGCACTGAGGCCGTAGTGGATTGCCACGTTTTCCAATGGACAGCTGCAGAAGATTGTCGCCTAAACTTCACCAGTGGCAAAAAGGGGCCACTGCACCTAACCATGAGTGTTTACTATGATCCCACCTTTCCCGCCCAATGTCCCCACCCTAGTAGGCCGCACACCATTTTACCTTCCTTAAAGCCTACAGCTCCTAGCCTGTTTCAGTACATCTTGGCTGGCTGAGACCCCAGAGTATGAGAGAACACCCTCTGGTGGTTCTCCCTCTTCCTCCTGAGTCAAGTTCCTGGCTACGAGAGCCAGTGTAACTGGGTGGTGCATTAGGATCAATGCCTGCCTCATTGCCCTGGTGCCTCGACTGTAGTAAGTGACTATGGATCCCTTGTTGATCATCTCTACGCTGCTTGCACAGCCGATCCAAGGGAGACTTCAACCACTTCAGCATCCTTTTAGCAGTTCCAGTTCTCAATGCAGTTGAGGCTTCATTGCTGCCTTCCACATCGGGGATTTTCAGTGCGTCTTCGCCTGAGGCACCCTTCCCTGCCCCCCCCCCCCCCAGTCCCCTGTTGGAGCAAGGCAGAATCATTCAGTGATGAGTACACTGGGGACATTTCCCACAGTGACTCCGGTTCAGTTGCCTCCAATGTAGAAGAGGGGGATCCCTTTCAGGGGGAGGACCATAGTGATTCTTGCATGGTGTATCTCTGTTGCTAAGAGGAGACCCCCTCCCCCTTAATTGTCCAGATTGCCACCAAACTGCACATTCTGGATCTCCCTGGACCAGTGCCAACTCCCTCCACTTCTGATCCCTGTATTAGGAGCCCTTAGAGAACCTTTCCTTTCCTGTTGGAGCTTGTCCTGGTGTGCCCCTCAAGAAGGTCCATAGATTGGGTCGCATTTATGCCTGGTCACCAACAGCCTTGGAAAGTGGTTGCAGTTTCTCAGGGTTCACGCCTTGATCATGCTGGTCACCAAGCGTGCCACCATTCCTATGGAGCTGCCCTTCAGGACCTGCAGGGCTGGAAGGTAGAAGGACTTCAGATGGCCACCTCTGCTGCCTCCCTAGCCCTTTGGGTGATGATGTAGGACGGCCTTGGTACATGTACCCTCTTCTGCTGGGTTCAGCTCCTTCCTGAGGAAGAGTATTTGGCCTGCCTCGAATCTCTAGCAGCTGCCTTGGCAGATGCCTTTTATGATCTTGCGCCTTTATATATTTATTTATTTATTTATTTAAAAGGACTTGGTATACCGCTTTCTCATGAAATCAAAGCGGTTGGCATGGCAAACAATCAAAGGAGGTGTTGTCAGTAGCATGCAGTGGGTGATTTGTCACAGTGTGCTGTGTGAGTGAGAGTAGTTGATTTTGATGTGAGGCTATATACATTGTGTTCTATGATACATATTTACAGTTACGTATTTACAAAGCTGGCTGAGATAACTTAAATGGTTGGTTAAGAGTCATTCTGTGAGGTCCTTGAAATGGTCTCTGAATAGTTCGGTTTTAAGCTGCTTTCTGAATTCTTTGATGATTGTTGCTCTGAGGTGGTCAGGGAGAGAGTTCCATATGGCGGGGACTGCTAAGGTGAAAGCTCTTTTTGATGTGGCTTGGTTTGTCCTGGTGTAATCCTTTGGGGTTCTGATGTTTGATGTTCCCTTTCTTCTTGGTCTTTTGCTGTCGTCAGCTGTTATGAGCTGTTGTAGGTTGTCTGCAGATAGGTTGTTTATTATTTTGAATGTGGTTAATAGAACTTTGTAACGGACTCGGGAGCTGATTGGTAGCCAATGGAGGTGGTATAGTATGGGTGTGATATGTTCGTGGCTTGTACTGTCTGTTATGAGTCTTGCAGCAGTGTTTTGTGCTATTTGAAGTGGTTGTGTAGATTTTTTTGGGAGTCCTAGGTAGATGTGATTGCCGTAGTCCAGGGTGGAGGTGATGATGGCCTGGCAGACTGTTCGAAAATGCTCAGGGGCAAGGATGGGTTTGAGTCGTCTGATTGTCCTCATCTTGACGTAGGCGCTTCTAGTGGTCTTCGTAATGTGGGATTGAAGGTTGAGTTCCCTGTCAAGGGTTATTCCCAGGTATTTTATTTCTTGTTTTATTGGGATGGTAGCATTGTTTAGGGCGATGGAGGGCGTGGGTGTGAATGTTTTGTCTCTTATGATCAGCGCTTCGGTTTTGTTATAGTTTATTGCTAAATTGTTTTCTTGCATCCAGGTTGTCATCGTTTCAAAGCAGTTGGCTATGTTATAGTCCGGCTTGCTTAGATTGATTGGTGTAAATATCATGTCATCTGCATATATGGTGTATTGTATATTGAAGTTCCTGATGATGGGGAGTTCCTGATGATGATGGGAAGTTCCTGATGATGGGGACTCCCCTGATATATGGGGAGTCAGGGCAGTGCCGGGGGCTATGGCTCAGAAATTGTTCAGAAGATGTTGCATCGAAAGGGTGCTTAGCCAAATTGCCCTTTAGGGACGGCTTCCTGTTTGGCAAGGACTTGGGAAAGTTAGTCATGGACATCAGCGAGGTCAAGCCCTAGCGGCTGCAGGAGTATAAGCCCAAGGATTCCTCCAAGCACTCTTCTTGGGGGCGTAGTCTGCTGCTGAAGTTTCATGATTCTAGACATTATCAACCGAATAAGTAGACCACCTCCTCTTTCGGAACCAGGTCCAAGTCCATTCTGTCAAGGCAGGCGCCGGGCCTATTTGCAGACTTCTGTGGTGGGGAAAGTCCTCTTCCTCCTGCCTCTTCCACTGACTGTTCTGGGACTCATTCCCACTTCTTGCAAGTGGGAGGTTGTCTGCGATAATTTTATTGCGAATCGGTCCTTCTGATGACAAGATTGCTGAGTGTTCAACATTATAAGACAAAGGGATATGTTTTAGATTTCACTTGAGAGTTCCACAGTTATCCAGGCAGTCCGTAAGGACAAATTCCTCACCTCCTTGGATTTGGCAGAGGCCTATGTTCACATTCCTATCCGGGAGGACCAGCAGCGCTTTCTCCAGTTTGAAATCTTGGTCTCACTACCAGTTTTGTTTGATGCCCTTCAGCCTGGCCATTCTCCCTCAGAAGCTCTCCAAGGTGTTGGTGGTAGTTAAGAACATAAGATATGCCATACTGGGTTAGACCAAGGTCCATCAAGCCCAGTATTCTGTTTCCAACAGTGGCCAATCTAGGTCATAAGTACCTAGCAGTTTCCCCAAAAGACATGGGTTCCTCAGTGCTTGTAGTGGGTCAAGCAGTGATATCCTTTGTCCCTTTTAATAATGGTTTATGGACCTTTCCTCCATAAATGTGTCCAAACCTATTTTTAAACCCAGCTACACTAACGGCTTTTACTACATCCTCTGGTAACAAATTCCAGATTTTGATTACACATTCTGATGAGACTCAGGCACAAGAGCATTTGCATGCACCCCTATCTGGATGATTGGCTTATCCAGGCCAAGTCTCATCCAGAAGCCATTCAGGCACTGCGTCGAGTGATCCAATTCAAGAGGCTCAGCTGGGTCATCAACAGCAGTATGAGCTGCCTGATGATGTCTCAGAACCTGAACTTTCTTGAGGCTTGTTTTGACACCTGTGTAAGCAAAGTCTTCCTTATGGGGAAGCGCTGGACCAAGTTCCGTGGCCAATCTCTGGACTTTTCTTGGAACTCGGCTCTCACAACTTGGGGCTACCTTCAGCTTTTGGGAGCTATGGCTGCAACCCTGGAGCTGGTGCCCTGAGCACAAGCAGACTTGTGTTCTTTACTATGGGCCATGCTGACTTACGGTTTCCTGTGCTTGCAGGACCGTCAAGTCCATCTCCTGCTTCCTTGCTTGTATCAACACAGTCTCCGCTTGTGGGCTTCCCCTGACAACGTGCTAAGGGGGATTCCCCTTGAAACTCCAGCCCGGGTGCTCCTCACCACTGTTGTCTGTCTCTCCAGTTGATGAGCTCACTGTCTTGACCAGACCTCACAGGGTCAGTGGTCTCCAGTGGAATCAAAATGGACCATCCATTGCCTAGAGGCCAGGACCATTCACCTGCACATAAGCGAGCTGCTCCATGGGAACGCTGTGCAAGTCCTCTCTGATAAAGCAGCCATGGTGGCTTATGACAATAGCCAGGGTTGAACGAATTGCCTGGGAGCAGCTTGGGAAATGTCTCTACTACACATTGCAGGCTAGGACAGTCGGGAAGCTGATTTCCACAGCTGTCTTCACGTCAATCTTATGCAGTGGGAACTTGCCCCATGGAAGTTCAACCAGATAGTGGATCGGTGGGACCTCCCAGGGTGGACTGGATGGCGACAGCAGCCAATGCTAAGGTCCACTCCTTTAGCTATCGCTCGGAGCCCAAGTCCAAGGGAGTGGATGGTACTGGTCCAAACCTGGCCCCCATATCCCCTCCTCTGTGTCCTGTCCCGTGAGCAATAGTCCTTCAGAGGATTGAGGGTAACCCAAGTCTGGTGATCCTGGTGGCCCTGGACTGGCCTTATCCGCCATGGTACACAGTCATCGGCATCTCCTTGCCTCCCAACCCCTGTGGGCTGCTTTCTCTGTGGAGTTTGGACTCTTCATTCATCAGTACACCCCATAGTCTCACTGTAGGACTTGACACTTCTCCAAGCGCTCATGTGTCCGCCCTTTGAGCTGCTCAATCAGGTTACCGTCAAGGATCCCTGAAAACTGTGTTCTTGGTAGCTATCACTTCAGTGTGGCCGATTTCGGAACTGCAGGCGCTTTCCTGCCATGACCCCTTATTGATGATCTCATCCGAAGGGGTGATCTTTCGCCCAGTTCCTCCTCCTTGCCCAAGGTGCTATCTCCCTTTCACTTCAGTCAGGTGCTGTTCTTGCCGGCCTTTTCGCCAGAGCAGTGCACCGGACCAGACAAGGGCCTGCATTTTGTGGATGGCCGTTGTGCACTCTTGCGGTACTTGAAAGTGACAAATTACTTTTGTCTTTCCAATCACCTTTATCCTTTTTGCCGGACCCCAGAAGGGACAAGCGGCATCCAAGGTGACCTTAAGCTGCTGGATCAAGGTCACTGTTGCTTCAGCATATATGATGCGGGGTAGGCTTGCTTCCTCAGGCCTCAAGGCTTATTTGACTCAGCCCAGACAGCTTCCTGGGCAGAGTCATCTCGTGCATCACCCTTGAACATTTGCAGGGCAGCTACTTAGTCTTCCTTGGCTCATTCACGCAGCACTACTGGCTAGACATGCATGCCTACGTGGCCATGCAGTTTGGCTCGGATGCTCTTCCACTGCACTGCACTTCTGCCCTGAAGTGGAGTAGCCTGACTGAAGACTGAACACAATTTAGGACAACTATCCAGAGGGTCGCCATGAGTCGACACTAACTCGACAGCATTTAACAACAGGTTAGACCCACAAAAAGAGCAGATATACAGCATATAATTTATTTTAAAATGTTGGACCCTTTGTTAAGAGAAATTAACTCTCAAGAGGCAAACTTTTCTTTTTAATCTTTTTTTGTAAAGTGCAAGTTAAAATCAATTTACTTCAGTGGAGGTGCTCAACCATAAAAGCAGGTATAGTCAAAAAGATGTGGACAGCCAAAGCTTTTTTTTAATGTAATTGCCGACAAGGGTGTGAGCTGCCAGAAGCTTTTTTTTTTCTACGGGACACAGCAGTGTGTTTCGAGCTTCAGTCCTTTTGAAGAGCTCTTCTTCAGACGTACTGAGAAGTCTTCTCATTCACCCAGCATTCAAAAAGTACTTTTTGCTGCAGCTGTTTTTCCATCTGCTATGTCTCAGAAACTTGCCAATGGGTTGTGCACCCGGTGCTGCAGGATCATAGCCATCACAGACACTTATAAATGCGGTTTTCAGTATCTGGGGCCCGACAGCCCTTTGTCATTTGTGTTTGCAGATGAGAAAATGAGGGTCGAAGGATTGCGAGAAGGCGCCGAGACCAGCCCTCAGCCCCTTGATGCGATGCTACAAAAGCTTTCAAGCTCATTCTGAGCTGAGCACCAGTAGGGAGCACTGGGCTTGGTCATCTACAGATTTCACCCCCCCCCCCCCCCTCCAATACATTGAAAACCTCTGATGCTGAGCATTGGGCAGAGGTTTTGCTGCATCAGCATCAGTGTGATACCAGGAGCCCTGGGGAATTGGGCAGTACTTGAACTGGAACCTTTAAATCCTCCATTGTATATTTTTTGAGCAGATCCCTAGGGCTGACCATCATTAAATGAGAGAAGTTAAGAATTCTGGTGTTCAAATGACTGTGTGTTCTCAAATTAGTCTGTGCTGCTTATCTGCAAGATCTCTGACCACTTTACTTTGCACTGTTTTCACATCAAGCAAACCAACTTACAGGCTTGTAATCCCAACCCTTTGATCTTCCCTACAACTCTCCAAAACATTCAGAGACCGATCTAATTCCACAAGGGACCCCTCAAGTTTGCCCAACTTGGACCCTAAAGTCACATCCAATAACATGATGGTGTCCCTTATAGATTGTAGCGCAGCGGTTCTCAACCTGTGGGTCGCGACCCTCACGGGGGTCGCCACAGGATTTAGCAGGGGTCGCCTCACTTCGCCAAGTTAAAATAAATAAGCGCACAAGTTGCTGCCGCTGCCGAGTCCACTTCTCGGCAGCGGCAAACTCTTCTGCAGCCGCGGCTCCCTGCCTCTTAGGGAACCACGGTTGTGCCTGTGAAAATGTTGCGGAGACTTCCCGTCTCTCGACGGGCTCCATGCAGCATTGTCCCTCCTCCAAAGGAAACAACTTCCTTTGGAGGCGGGACAATTCTGCACGGAACCAGTCGAGAGAGACAAAGGCTCCACAACGGCTTCACAGGCACAGCCGCGGTTCCTTAAGAGACAAGGAGCCGTGGCTGCAGAAGAACAGGGCAGTAGCAGGCAGACATAGGGAGAGGGGAGGAGGGGGCAGGGAACCTGTAACAGGGCTGACATGGGGAAGGGACGGGACTGACATGAAGGGATGGATGGAGGGCTGACATGGACGGGGGGGGGGGGCTGACATGGACAGAGGGTACAGACTGGATAAATGCTGGACAGAGGGGAGAGACAGTGTGGGTTAGGATTATAATGGGCTGATGGGGGGGCTAGCACTAGTAATGGGCAGATCAGGGGGTTTGGGACTGGTAATGGACTGATGGGGGGTAGGACTGGTAATGGACTGATGGGGGGCTAGCATTGGAAATGAGCTGATCGGGGAGGTTAGGACTGGTAATGAGGGGTGGGGTAGAACTGGTAATGGGCTGATTAGGGAGCCTAGCACTAGTAATGGGGTTGAGGGGGGACTAGCACTGGAAGTGAGCTGATTAGGGGAGGCTAGGACTGGTAATGGGCTGATGGGGTGGGGTAGGACTAGTAATGGACTGATGGGAGGCTAGCATTGGAAATTAGCTGATCGGGGGGGGGGCTATGACTGGAAATGGGCTGATTAGTGGAGGCTAGCACTGGTAATGGGGTTGAAGGGGGACTAGCACTGGAAGTGAGCTGATTGGGGGGCTTCGACTGGGAATGAGCTGGTGGTGGCGAGGGGAGGATAGAGCAGCTGGCCCTGGAAGAAAACTGGGGGTTAAGGCTACAAATGGGCTGATACAAGGGGATGGGAGAATGGAACTAGGATATGAGAGGGGCTGCCATGGTATTTGTACTAGAAGAGACTGGTCAGTGGGGAAGGAGGGGGACTGGAAGGGAATGGACACCAGTGGCAGTCATGGGAATGCAAATTGACACTGGAAGGTACTGGGAGTGAGGACTGGAAAGGGGCTGATATTGGGGAGGGTTACTGGAACTGGAAATAGGCTGATGGAAAGAAGTGAAGAAAACGAAAGAAGAGATAAGAAATGGCAGATGGACCATAGACCACAGAAAGAGCGCTAAGAGAAGACGGGAAAGCAGAAGCCTCAGATCGGGACCAGCATGATCAGAGAATAAATTGGTCAAACAAAGGTAGAAAAAATAATTTTATTTCATATTAGTGATTTGACTACAAAATCATCATAATTTTGAAATCAAATATGGTTACTTGTGATTAATTATTGTGGTTTAAATAAGTACATTTTATAAATAAAAACATATTGCAAAGGCCTATAATATATTAATAATTCAACAAATAATTACAGCAACAATGTGTTAACGGTAAAGGAAGAGAGACGCATTTGATTTTATCATTGGGGGTCATCACAAGTTGACCAATGGTAAAAGGGGTCACGGTACAAAAAAGGTTGAGAACCACTGCTCTAGCGTCACTTTTTCTGGCTTCACCTCACCCAGTAATGAACGATACATGCAGATTCGCAGATTCTTCTCTCCAGTGTACTATCTAAGCCTCAGCAGCTTGATGACTCACTGCTGCAGTGACCCCTCCAGCACTCATCTGTGAAATCGCCACAACTCCCTCTTTTGCAGCCTCCATAGGGCTGATCCCAGCACTGGTAGAACCCACCACTACATCACGGCATTCCTCTCCTGTATCCAGGCCTCTCTCAGCTTCCAGAATAGGGGAACTCATCAGCGGAGGTAAGGGGGAGACGGTCTGGCAACCAGGCCAGTGATACATTCTCAGGACAAGCCAGGATTCCCTTCTCCAGTCCGCCAGAGAGGGTAACTGCTTCTGACTGGCTCAGAGTTGATTTAACAGCAGTCTGAAATCAGGGATCAACCAGGCAAAAAAGGACCTAGGTTATTCACCCGCATCTTCCCTTTCAGTTTACCCATTCTTCGTAGATGCAGACTCATTCAGATAAACTCAAATAGCCATTAGAAGAGGAGCAGCCCATTCAAATGCCCTCTATTGCGAATGTTTTAAAGGTTTTCAGAGAGCAGTTGGCCAAGCAAATTTTTCATGATTCAAAAGGACAATCAAGTTGCCATGTTCTACATCAGTAAGCAGGGAGGAACAGGCTCATACCTGCTGTGTTGGGAGACCATCAAATTGTGGAACTTTACCATCTCCGATGGGATGACGCTCAGAGCTACATATCTGGCGGCAAGAACAAAACTAGTGGACAAGCTGAGTTGAGTACTTCATCCTCATAAAATGGACTTTGGACAGGGAGATGACAAGGACTCTTTCAAAAGTGGGGCACCCTCTCAATATACATCTCTTTGCCACTCTCCAAAACAAATAATTCTCTGTTTTTGCTCCAGAGTAGAGTCGGATGGTAAACTAGCCTCAGATGCTTTCCTACTTCATTGGGCAGCAAGACTTCTGCACACCACTCCGCCCATTCCTCTCATAGCACAAACTCCTGAAACTCCCAAACAAAGACACCATGATTATCGTAGCACTTGCTTGACCCGGACAGTTTTGGTTTCCCCTTCTCCAAGACTTGTCAATCTGGAAGCCCATAACATCTGGGTAAATTTCTAACCTTTATTTTGCAGAATCAGGGCAGACCTCTGCACCCCAATGTTATATTTTTTAAGGTGTGAATAAACAGGTAGACAAAGGTGAGTCAGTCAGTATAGTGTATCTGGATTTTCAGAAAGCCTTTGACAAGGTCCCTCATGAGGTTCCTGGCAAAATTAAAATGTGATGGGATAGGCAGTGTAGTATTGTGGATCAGGAACTAGTTAAAAGATAGAAAGCAGAGAGTAGGGCTAAATGGCCAATTTTCTCAATGAAGAAAGGTGAATAGTGGAGTATTCCGGGGATCTTTGCTGAACCCACTGCTTTGTACCATCTTCATAAATGTCCTGGAAATGAGAATGAGTGAGTTGATCAAATTTGCAGATGACACAAAATTATTTTACGTTATTAAAACAAGAAGATTGTGAAAAATTTCAAGAGGATCTTGATAAATTGATAGACTAGACATCCAAATGGCAGATGAAATTTAATATGGACAAGTGCAAAGTTATGACCTTAGGGAAGAACAAGGCAGACTGTGGCTACATGATGCAAGGTTCCACATTAGGAACCACTACCCAGGAAAAGTATTTAGGCGGAATCATGGCTATGTTGAAACCCTCTGCCCAGTGTGCAGCGGCAGCCAAGAAAGCAAATAGAATGCTAGGAATCATATGGAAAGGAATGGAGAATAAAACAAAGGATAATACTTTGCCTCTGTATCATTCCATGGTGCGACCACACCTTGAATATTGTGTGCAGTTCTAGTCACCATATCTTAAAAAGGATATAGCAGAATTAGAAAATGTACAGAGAAGAGCTGCCAAAATGGTAAAGATGATGGAAGGATACCACTATGAGGAAAGGCTTAAAAGATTAGGGTTCATCAACTTGGAAGAGAGACGGCTGAGAGGAGATATGATAGAGGTCTATTAATGAATGGAGTCTTAACGGGTAAATGTAGATCGGTTGTTTACTCCTTCAGAAAGTAGAAAGGCTAGGAGACACTCAATGAAACTACACTGTAGCCCATTTAGGACTAATAAGTGAAAATGTTTTCACTTAACGAGTAATCATACTCTGGAATTATCAGAGGATGTAGTAAAAACTATTAGGGGCTTGTTTACAAAGCCGCGGTAGCGGTTCGCGGTCGTTATCGGAGCCGCGGCCCCATTAAAATCAATGGGGTCGCAGCTCCGATAACGATGGCGAACCGCTACCGCAGCTTTGTAAACAAGCCCCTTAGGGTTTAAAAAAGGTTCAGACAATTTCCTGGAGGAATGTTCCATATACCATTATTAAAGAGGACCAAGGAAATCCACTGCTTACCCTGGGATAAGCATTGTAGAATCTGTGTACCATTTTGAGAAAATGACAGGTACTTGTGACCTGGATTGGTCACTGTTGGAAACAGGATAGTGAGCTTGATGGACCTTGGTCTGACCCAGTATGGCATTTCTTATGTTCTTATGTTATGTTCTAAATCCCCAGACCTTACAGTTTGGATATTGAGAGACTAGCATTCGACTCTTTGAATCTGCTGGTTTGAGTGGCTGATGTCCTTTTGGCTTCCAGGAAAGAATCCACTAGGAGGTCTTATAGTTTCAATGGCAGAGGTTTGCCATCTGACATGAGGGGCAGACCCTGGATCCTTTCTCATGTTCCACACAAGCTGCTTGAATGCCTTCTGCATCTCTCATAGTATGGTCTTAAGATCAATTCCATAAGGGGACATTTAAGTGCGATTGGTACTTACCTCCACTGTGCCTATCTCTCTGCAGACTTTAGTTGTTCACTTAGAATGAGGTGCAGGGGACATGGACGGGCCCGGCTGTGCCCATATTCTGAGGGTCTAGGCATGCACAGAACCGCAGTCCAATCCACCCAGTGCCGTGGTGTCCCATTGCTGTGGCACCAGGATGCCATGTAGGAGCCCCAGTTGCCTGCAAGCCACTTACTGTCCCTTTTCCCCACTGCCCGACCGCCATATGGGCCTGTCACGGCCGAGATCGGTAAGCGGTGAAACCCATACTCCTGCTCACCTGCTTTGGGGTGTCCTCTGTGGCTGGCCGGCAAAGTCAGGGGAACTTATTCCACCTCAGAGGTAGAATAAGTTCCCCATCTAACCTACAGCTCTTGGATGTATAGGGCCCCGCCTCCACCCCCACCCCCTCCCGCCCCATCCAGAGCTCCCCACACAAAGCCGATGTATGTGCGGGGACCTCTTTGCCTTGAATGCGGTCCCTGCGAATAGCGGGTACTGAATGTCCAAACCAGACGTTTATCCCTGCTATTCGCAGGGTAGAATTTACACCTTAATGCACGGCTGGCTTTTATTGTAGCCTCTCCTAAAGCCACCTACAGTGTCTTTGGATCTCAAATATAGTTTTTATTCAGTAGTGAAAGCTCCCTTTAAGCCACTGAATTACCTGCTGGTTGAAGTTCCTGACCTGGAAGGTCCTATTTTTTGTTGGTGATTGTAATCTCCAGACTCTACTAGCAGATCCAACCTGCACTAAGTTGTTTCACAATAGGATGGTGCTGCATACTCATCCATATATTCCTTCTGAAAGAGGTGCCACAGTTTCGGTAATCCTGCATCAGGGGCTTGGCAGAATTGCTTCAAAAGACTCAAGTTTTTCAGTTCCAGAAAGAAAGCATTACATGTGACAACCTTTTGAAACAATTCTGCCAAGTCTCTGACACAGGATTGCCGAAACCATGGTGCCAGATCGGCCTTTAAATTTGGGCAGTTTTAGAATTCATGAAATAGCCAAGCAATATTGTGTGATGACACAGCAGGAAACAGCGTTTGAAGATGAGCATTGAGTTTGCCTTTACAAAGCTTTTCTTAATATGTGGCATAGCACAATTGTTGAAGTTTGCTTTTCAGATTGATTACAAATTATTTTGATCTATGAGCCTTAGCGCAGACGCTTGGAACTGTCATTGGTTCAAAAGTAAAATAATTTATAAAATTGGGACTGATGGCTGCTTAGGCAGAATGCTCTAGTACCAATCCTCCTATTTGTGAGCGAAATTATTCCTTGTGCGGTGTGAACAGTCTGAAAATGGCGCAGGAGTAATCCTTGAGAGAGGTGATGTGTGGAGCGATGGCCATGAGGCAGAAAACAACTGACCTAAGAGTTCATGTACGCAGCCAGCAAGTCAGAGAGCCATATGGAGCCCCCCATGGGGCTCCAAAGAGAAGGAAGGAGAGGAAAGGAGCAGAAAACAAGTGGCAGGCACAATTACGGTGAGCCACATCATTAAAGATGAATTGAAAAGTTGGTTCTGCGAAGTGAAAGATGAAGTGACAGCAGCCCCCCTTTATTTTTTTTATATGGAGGCTTGCCTCAACAGGCGTTCACGCCTTAATTCACCCAGGGGTCATCATCCCCAGCCGGTGTTTCCCACCATGTCTCCCGGTGAGTTCAAAAAATGTGATCGCTGCAGTCAAACCGTGTCAGTAACCAACACCCATGACTGCTGCCTACACTGCCTGGGACCAGGCCATGACAGCACCTCCTGTGACCTGTGCCAGGCTATGACGCCTAAGACCAATAAAAAGTGGTCGGAGTTGCAGGAGAAATTGTTCCCAAGGTCCAACTCGGCACTGGCTTTCCCAATGCCGAGCTCCTAGCCCAGCACTTTCTGTGAGGCCCAAATATCCTCGGAGTCCCGCGGTGGAGGCTCCACCGAGAAGACCTCATACCCCGAGAGAGAGAAGAAGAAATCCTCAAAGTCCTTCGAGGTTCAACCAAAGAAACCCGGTAAAACCCCTCAGAGGGACTCGGACGGCTTCGAGAAACACCATACCGAGGTCCTAAAAAAGGATTCCTCGGCCAGCAGAAACCGTGCAAGGTTCTTAGAGACCGTAGTCCTCGTCGAAGATGCCAGCGCCAGGCCAGAGATCCTCTGTGCCCGTGCCAAAAGCTGCGGAGCCTTCTGGTTTGGAAACCAGAATGGTGGCCCTCAGGCAGAACATCACAGCTATCCTGCCCTGCAGCGGGCAATAATGGCTAGTTCGTCTGCATCATCTGCCCTGACGACTGGCCCCCCCGACTGTGGGGGAGTTCCTGCTCATCAAGTTGAGCTCTGAGTACCACTGGTTGAGGTCCCAGTCCCGTTTTTAGGCATCCGATCCTCCCTGACCAGTTTCCACGCCTCAGACCCCAGGTCCTCCAGAGGCCCCAGGTTCCTCGGCCCTGGTCTCTAGGCAAGGAATCACCGGGCCTCTGATTCGTCGTCACCCCTAGACTCCGCGTGGGAGACCGACACATCCCCGGAAACCAGATGGCACCAAGACATCTTCTTGGCCCTGTCTCCCCCATGCTCCGGCGCCATTCTCCTCTGGAGGACATGGCCTTTGATGACTCTGTCAGGGATATGGCCAGAGCCCTCTTGGTGCAAACTGAGGTGGAGGGACCCACAAACCAAAGAGCTGGAGATTCTCCAGTACGAGTCCCACCCCACCCCCTAAAGAAAACCCTCACTGTGCCGGTGCTGCCAGTCCTCGAGCGGCTCCTGTTGAGAATGTGGGAGACCCTGGCATCGGTACCGCATCAGGAAAGGACCAGGGTTCCACAAACCCCAACTCCCACATAACTCCATGGTTGTTGAGTCAACCATGCAAAAACATAAGAGCTAGCAGACCCATTCTTCTGTTCCCCCTAGTAGGAATGCTAGAGCCCTCAATGCCCTTGGGCGCAAGTGCTACCAGGGCTCGATGCTGGGTGTCGGATCCAGGCCTATGAGCTATACATAGGCATGTACCTCAATGCCCTAACCCAGGAGTAGTCTGGCTTTTGCTTGGGAACCTCTCTAATGGTTCCAGTCCCTGACCTCCAGGATCAAGGGCTGCTTAAAGTTCCTTTCCTGGGTGGCTTATGATGCCTTCGAGTCAGCGGCTCAGGTAACAGCGGCTGGCATCGGCACCTGGCACCAAGCCTGGTTGCAGTCTTCGGATCTCAAGCAGTGGGTCCAAGACAAGCTGTTCAATGTCCCCTGTACCAGGGAGAACCTGTTTGGAAAACCTGTGGCCAACAAGGCGGCCGAAATAGAGGCTGACGTGGTGACTCGAGAGGCTCTCCAAAAAGACCTCATCCTTCCCCCATAAGAAACCATCGGGGAAAAGACTCCTATTCCCTAGGAAAAGGGGCCCTTTCATCAGTCACCACTACCAGCCCTTTTCGAGCCAGCAGCAGTAGGGTTCTTACCCTAAAAGACAAAATCATGGGGCCCGGAAGCCAAAGGCACAGAAGCCCCAGGCTCCAGCTCCCACCCAGCGCAGTGGAAGCTTTTGGCTCCTGTGGCAGGGCCTCCCCTTTCCCGGGAGACCTTCACCAGCCCACAGGGGGTCACCTGGCACTCTTTGCCCATAGGTAGTCCAGTGTCACCTCGGACCAGTGGGTACTGCAGGTGATAAGGGAGGGATACCTCCTCCACCTATAGCAGGTTCCCTCCAGGTTCGTTCCAGGAGAGTCGGTGCGACCTCTCCTTCACCAGATTCTTCTGCTCTCAGAGATAGCAGGTATGCTCAGGGACAATGCAGTAGAGCCTGTATTCAGACATCTGTGGGGAAAAGACTTCTACTTCAGATACTTCCTTGTCCCAAAGAGAACTGGGGGCCTCAGGCCCATACTAGACATGAGAAACTTAAACAAGTTTCTGGTGAGGGACAAGTTAAAGATGCTCTCTTGGAGCACTGCTGTCTTACCTCCACCAGGGAGATGGACTGTGCTCTTTGGACCTAAAGGATGCATACGTGAACATCCTGATCCATCCCTCTCACAGACAGTACCTACGATCCGTGGTGGGAGAAGGGCACTACCAGTACAAGATACTACCCTTCGGCCTGGCCGCCTTGCTAAGAGCCTTTACCAAATATCTGGCAGTGGTAGCTGCCTACCTGCGCCCACAAGGTACTTTAATCTTCCTCTACCAGGATGACTGGCTCACCAGGGGCAGTATGGCCTCAGAGGTCAGTCAGGCTGCAGAATGTGCAACCCTTCTGTTGCAGCACCTGGAGTTTGTCGTCAGCTACCACAAATCCCATCTCTCTCCAGCCAAGGTCTGGAGTTCATAGGTGCCCAGGTGGACACTTTGCAGGTCAAAGCCATCCTCCCAAGAGAAAAGGCAGAATGCCTCAGCAACCTGCAGGAGAGGTACAATGCTGCTGGTCAGTGCCGGCTCGTCTCCTTCTCTCCTACTTGGCCATGTGGCCTCAACGGTCCACATCCCGTCCTCGGCCTGCTTACATATGCGGATAGCCCAGTGGTGCCTCTGTTCTCCAGGACCAAGCAGGAAGTCAGTCCTCACATATGGGTGACGTCGGCGCCGACGGAGCCCTCGCGGAGCAATTTTCCCCAGCTTTCAAAGAAAGCCTTTGGGAATTGCAGCGCGCATGCGCGGTCGCCTTCCCGCCCAAGGGTGCCATCTTAGCCAGTCTTCTTTTTTCCGCGGAGCCCTACAGACGTACCCGTCGTGTCCCCGCTAAAAAAGTTGATTTTCGTGAGTTTTTTCTCTTTTTTCACTTCGGTTCGACGCCGGTCGTTTTCCTGCCCGGACTCGCGACGCCGTTGCGAGTCCTTCTCTTATTTTTCGGTTTTTCTGATTTTTGGTCAGTTTCGTTTTCGGTTTTTCGCTGGCAGCCCGGTCCTTTGACCTTGCAGGGGCCCTTTTTTCCCCCGATGGCTGCCAGTGGTTTCAAGCGGTGTGGTCAGTGTGACAGAAATATGTCACTCACTGACACACACAATAATTGCCTCCGCTGCCTAGGCCCGGATCATGAAGAAATGATCTGTGGAGCCTGTGGCAAAATGTCCTCCAAAGCGTTGAGGAGTCGGCGGCACCAGCGGGATAGAATCTTCGCTGACCCCAGCCGTACCCGGACCTCGTCGGAGGCCTCGGCATCCAGAGGCTCCAGCTCTGACCATCGCTGAAGCTCCTCCGACAGGGGTTCTCCCTCCGGAGACCATCGACGGAAGACAAAACCCGCGAGGGCGGCGTCGGTGGACGCTCCTGGCTCCGCGAGGGCCAGGTCGCATAGCCCCGACAGCCGTCCCGGGTCTTTGGAGAAGGAGCACCTCCCGAAGCGACCTCGCCTGGAGTCGGAGTTGCCTGCTCGGGTAAGTCCTGTAGTCCTTCTGGACTCGCCTCCGAGAGGTCCGACGTCGGGCCCGAGTCGGGGGCTGCTGGGTCACCTGAGGTCGGACTCAGGTTGACGGCCTTGGAGAGCAGACTATCTGCCTTCATGGACCAGCAGCGGGCACTGATCGCTAGCCTCGCTGGCGCCGCTGCCCCGACCGCCGGGACGTCGACGTCTAAGTCGACCCCGGAGACCGAGCCGATCCTCGAGTCCATGCGAACTCGAGTCGATCCTTGGTCGAGGTCACCCTCGGCCTCCCTTTCGGGACCGAGGTCGTCGCCGCCGACTCCCTCGGCGTCGGGGCGGCCGACGCCTCCGCCTGCCCAAGCCGACCCCACCGATTCCTCCTCGGAGTCGTCCTGGGAGTCTGAAGAGGAGGAGTCACCTGATTCCTTTCGGACTCGGTGTGTCCCCTCGGACTCACCTGAGTCCGAACCTCGGAAACAGTCCCCTCCGGAGGATGCCCGGTTCTCGGACTTCGTCAGGGATATGGCCAAGGCTTTGGCCTTCCCTGCGGATCCCGAGGAGGAGCCTCGAGCTGAAGAGCTCGACGCCCTTCAGTACGACTCTCCCGCCCGGGAGCACTTTACTGTACCGGTTCCTCGCATGCTGGAACGACTACTCTTCCGCATGTGGGAGAGTCCGGCCTCGTCGCCGGTATTAAGCAAGCGGGTCGATTCCATCTATCGAGTCCGCAAGAGTCCTGGCTTCCAAAAAGCACAGCTGCCACACCATTCCATGGTAGTGGAATCGGCCATGCATAGGCTTAAGAGCCAAAAGATGCACTCCTCGGTGCCTCCTGGCAGGGAGGCCCGTAACCTGGATGGCCTTGGTAAGAAGTGTTTCCAGGGCTCTATGCTGGCTTGTCGTGTCCAGACCTACCAGCTATACATGGGCATGTATCTCCGAGACCTGGCTAAAGAGATAGCCGGATTCTCCGCTGGACTGTCCGAGGAACCTTTGCGGAGGTTCCTGGCCTTGACGACTGGTATTCAAGAATGCTCCAAATTCATGTCCCGAGCAGCCTATGATGGCTTTGAAGCATCGGCTCGAGTAGCCGCAGCTGGCATCGGTGCCCGCCGACAGGCTTGGCTTCAGTCGTCTGACCTTGAACCTTGGGTGCAGGACAAGTTGGTCGATGTCCCCTGCAGAGGTGAGAACCTCTTTGGCAAGCCCATGGCTGAAAAGGCTGCACAAATCGAGACGGAGACTCTCACCAGGACCAGGCTTTCTAGGAAGACCTCCGCCCCTTCCCAGAAAAAGAAGGGCTCGGGAAAGAAGCCCTTTTACCCGAGAAAGGCGGCTGCCTATAAACACTACCCTCAATATCAGGCCTCCGCAGCTCCCCAACAGGGCCAGCAGGCCAAGGGACAGGGTAACGGGTCCCGTAGGCAGCAAGCCCCCAAGCCTGCACCACCAGCCCCTGCTCAGCAGGGTGGGGGTTTTTGACTTCCTCAGCATAGCCTCTCCCCCTCAGCTGGTTCCTCCCAGCACCGGAGGCCGGCTGGTTCACTTCGCCCACAGGTGGTCCAACATCACTTCAGATGCCTGGGTGCTTCAAGTCGTGCGAGAAGGATATCTTCTCCACTTCCATCAGGTCCCTCCCTCTTATTTTCCGGGAGAACCTCCTTGACTCCCTCTGCACAGGGACTTACTCCTTCAGGAGTTAGCAAGTCTTCTTCAGGAACAGGCTGTGGAACCGGTGCCCCACCACCTGAGAGGTCAAGGCTTTTATTCCAGTTATTTTCTGATACCAAAAAGGACAGGAGGCCTCAGACCCATCCTGGACTTGCGCAACCTCAACAAGTTCCTCGTGCGGGAAAAGTTCAAGATGCTTATTTATTTATTTATTTACATTCTCTTATATACCGCGCTATTCTGCATCAGTGCGGTTTACATTGAACAAACTGAAATTACATTGAACAGGGCATTATAACTTCGAGATAACTATTTTTACAGGGAACATGGACTATGGAGGGTTAAGTGGCTTGCCCAAGACCACAAGGAGCACCTGTGGGACTAGAAACCCCAGTCCTTCCGGCCCAAGGTTGCTGTCCTCTAGTGGGATTTGAACCCCCGACCTTCCGGCCTGAAGTACCTTGCCCCAACCACTAGGCCACTCCTCCACTCCTTACCCTTGGAATCCTTCTGCCCTACCTCCAGCAGGGAGATTGGCTATGCTCCTTAGATCTAAAAGATGCCTACACGCACATCCTCATCCACCCAAGCCACCGCCAATACCTAAGGTTTGTGGTGGCAGGAAATCACTACCAGTACAGAGTACTGCCCTTTGGCCTATCCTCCGCACCGCGAGTCTTCACAAAATGTCTCGCGGTGGTGGCGGCCTATCTCCGGCTTCACGGCCTCTATGTCTTTCCGTACCTCGACGACTGGCTCATCAGAGCGTCGTCCTCTCCGGCAGTCACCAATGCCACACACCGCACGGTGACTCTTCTGCAGTACTTGGGCTTTGTCATAAACTTCGCAAAGTCCACTTTGCTCCCCTCACAGGATCTCGAGTTCATCGGCGCAAGACTGCACACTCCTCAGGCTCGAGCTTTCCTGCCTCTCGACAGGGCTCAACGGCTCATGGACCTAGCCGGCCGTTTTCGCAGCCAGTCCCTGGTCTCCGCCAGGCGCTTCCTGAGACTACTCAGCCATATGGCTTCCACCGTCCACGTGACCCCCAATGCTCGCCTGAATATGCGGCCTGCTCAATGGTGCCTTCGCAAGCAGTGGCAACAAGCCACCGGCGGAATAGCCGACTTAGTGCGCATCTCCGGGCCGCTGGCCTCTTCCCTACAGTGGTGGCTTCATCGGCCGAACCTGGTGCTCGGAATGCCGTTTCAGTCGCCTCAGCCGGCTCAAGTGCTGACGACCGATGCTTCCCTCCTGGGTTGGGGAGCACATTGCCAGGGGGCATGTACTCAAGGTCTCTGGACCGCGTGGGAATCTGCTCAACAGATCAACTTCCTGGAGCTCAGAGCAATCCGTCTGGCGCTCAAGACTTTCTCCCACCTGACTTCTCACCGGTCCGTCCTTGTCCAGACGGACAATCAAGTTGCCATGTTCTACGTGAACAAGCAGGGGGGCACGGGCTCCTTCCTTCTCTGCCGAGAAGCTCAGAAGCTCTGCTCTTGGGCCGTCAGTCACGGCATTCTTCTCAAGGCAGTTTATCTCCCAGGCCAAGAGAATTGCCTGGCGGACAAACTCAGCAGGATACTCCAGCCGCACGAGTGGCGTCTGGATCCCTTGGTAGTTCAGAAACTTTTTCTGAAGTGGGGCCTCCCCACGATGGATCTCTTTGCCAGTCCTCTCAACCGGCAACTTCCTCGCTTCTGCTCTCGTCAGCCACATCCCCTTCGGGTAGCGGCAGATGCTTTTCTACTCTCATGGTCGGAAAGCCTTCTCTATGCTTTTCCTCCCATACCGCTAGTCTCTCGAACTCTATTCAAGGTTCTCCGGGACAAAGCTTCCATGATCCTGGTGGCTCCTCGCTGGCCCAGACAGCCGTGGTTCCCACTCCTGTTGCAATTAGCGGTAGAGAATCCGTTCCCTCTGGGGTTTCAACCGGATCTCCTAACACAGGATCAGGGGTCTCTGCTACACCCCAACCTCAGGTCTCTCAATCTAATGGCCTGGCGGCTGAAAGGGTAGTCCTTGCTCCCCTTCTCCTGCCGGCGGAGGTGGAAGAGGTCGTCCTAGCTTCTCGGCGACCTTCTACCCTCAAATGCTACGCCCTTAAATGGCATCGCTTTTCCGTTTGGTGTGTACAGCAGTCTCAGGATCCCTTCTCCTGCTCGGTGTCGGTGATCTTGCAGTACCTGCTCTACCTCTCTAATCTGGGACTTAAGTCCAACTCCGTCAAAGTCCACCTCAGTGCTCTTTCAGCGCACCATGTGCCGGTGGACGGCAGACCTCTTTCCAGCGCCCTCTCGTAGCACGGTTTCTCCGAGGTCTCCTTCTACTTAAACCACCTCTGCGCCCGCCAGCACCTGACTGGGATCTGAATGTGGTTTTACAGTGGATCACCTGTCCGCCTTTTGAACCGATGGCTACCTGTTCTCTGCGTTTTCTTTCGTGGAAAACCTTATTCCTGATAGCCCTCACTTCCGCTAGACGCGTAAGTGAATTGCAGGCCCTCGTGTCTGATCCCCCTTTCACTCGGTTCTACAAAAATAGGGTAGTCCTACGGACTCACCCAAAATTTCTTCCAAAAGTTGTCTCCCCTTTTCACATCAATCAGGAGGTGGTACTTCCAACCTTCTTTCCCAGGCCTCACTCCAGCCGAGCTGAAAGGGTCCTGCATACCCTGGACTGTAGAAGGGCATTGAACTTCTACCTTGACCGTACGCGGGAGCACCGTAAAGCTGCTCAGCTTTTTGTGTCTTTTGACCCCAATAAATTGGGGCTCCCGGTCTCCAAGCGTACTCTGTCCATCTGGGTTGCTGACTGTATCGCTTGGGCTTATGGGGCAGCCGGACTCTCCTTAGAAAGTCGAGTCACGGCTCATTGTGTTCGGGCGAAGGCTACGTCAGTGGCTTACCTCCGCTCTGTTCCGCTGGCAGACATCTGCCGGGCCGCTACTTGGTCTTCGAGCCAGACTTTTGCGGTCCATTACTGTCTCGAGAGGGAGTCCTGCAGGGACAGTGCTTTCGGACAGGCAGTCCTCCGAAATCTCTTCGAGGTTTGAGCAACTCCTACCCTCCATCCCGGATGGGGGCTACCGGTGGGTGATAATTCAGTGAAGATTCCTTCCTTCTGTGCCGCTGAGCTAGAGGGAGCTCATTTTTGTGCTTAGGGTCTCCGGTAGCCTTAAGCTTGGGAGTCCCATATGTGAGGACTGACTTCCTGCTTGGTCCTGGAGAAAGCGTAGTTACTCACCTGTAACAGGTGTTCTCCAGGAGCAGCAGGAATCAGTCCTCACAACCCTCCCTCCTCCCCGTGGAGTTGCAATCATCTGCTTAAGTTTTTTTTGCAAATTTTTATGCTGTCTTTTAGCTATGTCATCAGACTGGCTAAGATGGCACCCTTGGGCGGGAAGGTGACCGCGCATGCGCGCTGCAATTCCCAAAGGCTTTCTTTGAAAGCTGGGGAAAATTGCTCCGCGAGGGCTCCGTCGGCGCCGACGTCACCCATATGTGAGGACTGATTCCTGCTGCTCCTGGAGAACACCTGTTACAGGTGAGTAACTACGCTTTCGCTTTGGACTCGGTCCATGGGATAGGGTCAGCGTTACCCGCCAACTGGCAGTCCCTCAATTGGTGGCAAAATCTGCACCACCTCCAGACAGGAATGCCCTTTCAGGTACCCATGCCGCAGAGGACCCTGACCACAGATGCCTCCCTCCTGGGTTGGGGGGCACATTGTGGAGACTGCCGCATGCAAGGCAGCTAGTCTCTGGAGTTGTCGCTCCTACAGATCAATTTCCTGGAGCTTAGGGCAATCTTCCTGGCCCTATGGGCGTTCTGCCACTGCCTGTGGCACTGACTTGTACTGATCCAGGTGGACAACCAGGTCATCATGTTTTATATCAACAAGCAGGGGAGCACAGGTTCATACTCCCTCTGCCAGGAGGCAGTGGCCCTTCTCTCCTTTGCAGCCCACAACAAAATGCTTCTGCAAGCGGTGTATCTCCTGGGCCAGGACAACTGCCTAGCAGACAGACTGAGCAGAGTCCTTTGCCCACATGAGTGGCACTTAAACCCTAGAGTAATGAAGCAGCTCTTCCACCTCTAGGACAGACCCTTGATGGACCTATTCACCTCTCTGGACAACATACAGCTACCCCGCTTCTGCTCCCGTCAGCTGCACATGGAGAGAGTGGTGGCAGATGCCTTCATGATCTCGTGGTCCGAGGGCCTACTTTATGCGTTCCCCTCCGACCCCCCCCCCCCCCCCGGTTGCCAGGACCACCTTCAAGGTTCAGAGCGAAAGGGCCTCGGTTATACTGATTGCCCCCAGGTGGCTCAGGCAACCTTGGTTCCCTCTCCTGCTCTCCATCACTCCCAGTCCCTCTAAGCCGAGCCCTGGAACTCCTGTCCCAGGAGGAGGGCTTTCTCTTGCACCCCAATCTGGGGTCGCTGACACAGCGTGGCTGCTGAAAGGGTAGTGTTGGCCCCTTTCAATCTTCCAGGAGAAGTCGAGGAGATCCTACTGGCCTCCCAAAAGCCTTCCACCAGATGGGCTTATGCCTTGTCGAGAAGGTTTATTTATTTTATTTATTTATTTATTTAGCTGTATTTATATCCCACTTTTCACCGGGTCAAAGCGGTCAATTGGGGGATACATTTAACATGAGGGGATATGAGACACATACACTAATACTTACAGGGAACATGGGCAATGGAGGGTTAAGTGGCTTGCCCAAGACCACAAGGAGTGCCTACAGGACTAGAAATCCCAGTCCCTCCGGCCTGAGATTGCTGTCCCCAGGTGGGACTTGAACCCCCGGCCTGAAGTACCTTGTCCTAACCACTAGACCACTCCTCCCTCACTGGTTCTCCGCCCTCACTGGTTCTCCTCCTGATGTGCGTAAAAGGAGGAGAATCCCTTCTCCTGCCAGGTGCAACTGGTACTGCAGTACCTACTGCACCTGTCACACATCGGGCTGAAATCTAACTCTGAGGGTACATCTGAGCGCCATAGCAGCTCACCAGCACCCTGTTGAAGAAAAACCCCTCTCAAGCCAGCCCCTGGTCTCCAGGTTCCTCCGGGGCCTCCTGTTATCCAAACTCCCTCTCCACCTTCCAGCGGCAGAGTGGGACCTCAACGTGGTGCTCTCTCAACTCACCAAACCACCGTTCAAACCTCTAGCCACTTGCTATCTGCATAACCTGTCATGGAAAGTGGTTTTTCTGGTGGCCCTCATGTCCACTCAAAGGGTGAGCGAACTCCAGGCTTTGGTGGCAGATCCCTGTTCTTGCAGAACCTTGTATATGGTGGTAGTGCTCCACACTCACCCCAAATTCCTCCTGAAAGTGGTGTGTCCTTTCAACCTCAACCAAGAGATGGTCCTCCCCTCCTTCTTCCCGCAACCTCACGCCAGCAAGGAGGAACTAGTGCTTCATACACTAGATTGCAAATGGGCCCTGTCCTTCTAGTTACAGCAGACTCGAGCCCATCGCAGAGCTCCTCAACATTTTGTGTCTTATGGCCCCAGCAGGCTGGAGCTCCCCGTGACCAAGCAAATTCTCCAGGACCAAGCAGGAAGTCAGTCCTCACATATGGGTGACGTCGGCGCCGACGGAGCCCTCGCGGAGCAATTTTCCCCAGCTTTCAAAGAAAGCCTTTGGGAATTGCAGCGCGCATGCGCGGTCCCCTTCCCGCCCAAGGGTGCCATCTTAGCCAGTCTTCTTTTTTCCGCGGAGCCCTACAGACGTGCCCGTCTTGTCCCCGCTAAAAAGTTGATTTTTTCGTGATTTATCTCTTTTTTTCTCGGTCGGTTCGACGCCGGTCCTTTTCCTGCCCGGACTCGCGACGCCGTTGCGAGTCCTTCTATTATTTTTCGGTTTTTCTGATTTTCTGTCAGTTTCGTTTTCGGTTTTTCGCTGGCAGCCCGGTCCTTTGACCTTGCAGGGGCCCTTTTTCCCCCGATGGCTGCCAGTGGTTTCAAGCGGTGTGTTCAATGTGACAGAAATATGTCACTCACTGACACACACGATAATTGCCTCCGCTGCCTCGGCCCGGATCACGAGGAACTGATCTGTGGGGCCTGCAGCAAGATGTCCTCCAAAGCGTTAAGGAGTCGGCGGCATCAGCGGGAACGAATCTTCGCTGATCCCGCCCGTACCCGGACCTCGTCGGAGGCCTCGGCGTCCAGAGGTTCCAGCTCTGACCGTCGCCGGAGTTCCTCCGACAGGGGTTTTCCCTCCGGGGACCGTCATCGGAAGGTGAAACCCGCGAGGGCGACGTCGGTGGACGCTTCTGGTTCCGCGAGGGCCAGGTCGCATAGCCCCGATAGCCGTCCCGGGTCTTTGGAGAAGGAGCATCTGCCGAAGCGACCTCGTCTGGAGTCGGAGTTGCCTGCTCGGGTAAGTCCTGTAGTCCTCCTGGACTCACCTCCGAGGGGTCCGACGCCGTCGGGGCCCGAGTCGGGGGCTGCTGGGTCACCTGAGGTCGGACTCAGGTTGACGGCCTTGGAGAGCAGACTCTCTGCCTTCATGGACCAGCAGCGGGCACTGATCGCTAGCCTCGCTGGCGCCACTGCCCCGACCGCCGGGACGTCGACGTCTAAGTCGACCCCGGAGACCGAGCCGATCCTCGAGTCCATGCGGGCTCGAGTCGATCCTCGGTCGAGGTCACCCTCGGCCTCCCGTTCGGGACCGAGGTCGTCGACGCCGACTCCCTCGGCGTCGGGGCGGCCAATGCCTCCGCCCGCCCGGGCCGACCCCACCGATTCCTCCTCGGAGTCGGCCTGGGAGTCTGAAGAGGAAGAGTCACCTGATTCATTTCGGACTCGGTGTGTCCCTTCGGACTCGCCTGAGTCCGAACCTCGGAAACAGTCCCCTCCGGAGGACGCCCGGTTCTCGGACTTCGTCAGGGATATGGCCAAGGCTTTGGCTTTCCCTGCGGATCCCGAGGAGGAGCCCCGAGCCGAAGAGCTCGATGCCCTTCAGTACGACTCTCCCGCCAGGGAGCACTTTACTGTACCGGTTCCTCCCATGCTGGAACGACTACTCTTCCGCATGTGGGAGAGTCCGGCATCGTCGCCGGTATTAAGCAAGCGGGTCGATTCCATTTATCGAGTCCGCAAGAGCCCTGGCTTCCAAAAAGCACAGCTACCGCACCATTCCATGGTGGTGGAATCGGCCATGCATAGGCTTAAGAGCCAAAAGATGCACTCCTCGGTGCCTCCTGGCAGGGAGGCCCGCAACCTGGATGGCCTAGGTAAGAAGTGTTTCCAGGGATCTATGCTTGCTTGTCGGGTCCAGACCTACCAGCTCTACATGGGCATGTATCTCAGAGACCTGGCTAAAGAGATAGCCGGATTCTCCGCTGGGCTGTCCGAGGAACCTTTGCGGAGGTTCCTAGCCTTGACAACTGGTATTCGGGAATGCTCCAAATTCATGTCTCGAGCAGCCTATGATGGCTTTGAAGCATCGGCACGGGTGGCCGCAGCCGGCATCGGTGCCCGCCAACAGGCTTGGCTTCAGTCGTCTGACCTTGAACCCTGGGTGCAGGACAAGTTGGTCGATGTCCCCTGCCGAGGTGAGAACCTCTTTGGCAAGCCCATGGCTGAAAAGGCTGCACAATTTGAGACGGAGACTCTCACCAGAACTAGGCTTTCTAGGAAGACCTCCGCCCCTTCCCAGAAGAAGAAGGGCTCGGGAAAGAAGTCCTTTTACCCGAGAAAGGCGGCTGCCTATAAACACTACCCTCAATATCAGGCCTCCGCAGCTCCCCAACAGGGTCAGCAGGCCAAGGGACGGGGTAACGGGTCCCGTAGGCAGCAAACCCCCAAGCCTGCACCACCGGCCCCTGCTCAGCAGGGTGGGGGTTTTTGACTTCATCAGCATAGCCTCTCCCCCTCAGCAGGTTCCTCCCAGCACAGGAGGCCGGCTGGTTCACTTTGCCCACAGGTGGTCCAACGTCACCTCAGATGCCTGGGTGCTTCAGGTGGTGAGAGAAGGCTATCTTCTCCACTTCCACCAGGTCCCTCCCTCCTATTTCCCGGGAGAACCTCCACGACTCCCTCTGCACAGGGACTTACTCCTTCAGGAGTTAGCAAGTCTTCTTCAGGAACAGGCTGTGGAACCGGTGCCCCACCACCTGAGGGGTCAAGGCTTCTATTCCAGGTATTTCCTAATACCAAAAAGAACAGGAGGCCTCAGACCCATCCTGGACTTGCGCAACCTCAACAAGTTCCTCGTCAGGGAGACGTTCAAGATGCTTACCCTTGGAATCCTTCTGCCCTACCTCCAGCAGGGAGATTGGCTCTGCTCCTTGGATCTAAAGGATGCCTACACGCACATCCTCATCCACCCAAGCCACCGCCAATACCTAAGGTTTGTGGTGGCAGGAAATCATTACCAGTACAGAGTACTGCCCTTTGGCCTATCCTCCGCACCACGAGTCTTCACAAAATGTCTCGCAGTGGTGGCGGCTTATCTCCGGCTTCACGGCCTCTGTCTTTCCGTACCTGGACGACTGGCTCATCAGAGCATCGTCCTCTCCAGAAGTCACAGACGCCACGCACCGCACTGTGACTCTTCTACAGTACTTGGGCTTTGTCATAAACTTCGCAAAGTCCACTTTGCTCCCCTCGCAAGATCTCGAGTTCATCGGCGCAAGATTGCACACTCTTCAGGCACGAGCTTTCCTGCCTCTCGACAGGGCTCAACGGCTCATGGACCTAGCCGGCCGCTTTCGCAGCCAGTCCCTGGTCTCCGCCAGGCGCTTCCTGAGACTACTCGGCCATATGGCTTCCACCGTCCACGTGACCCCCAATGCCCGCCTGAATATGCGGCCTGCTCAGTGGTGCCTTCGCAAGCAGTGGCAACAGGCCACGGGCGGCCTAGCCGACTTAGTGCGCATCTCCGACCCGCTGACCTCTTCTCTACAGTGGTGGCTTCATCGGCCGAACCTGGTGCTCGGAATGCCTTTTCAGTCTCCTCCGCCGGCTCAAGTGCTGACGACCGATGCTTCTCTCCTGGGATGGGGAGCACATTGCCAAGGGGCATGTACTCAAGGTCTCTGGACCACATGGGAGTCTGCGCAGCAGATCAACTTCCTGGAGCTCAGAGCAATCCGTCTGGCTCTCAAGGCTTTCTCCCACCTGACTTCTCACCAGTCCGTCCTTGTCCAGACGGACAATCAAGTTGCCATGTTCTACGTGAACAAACAGGGGGGCACGGGCTCCTTCCTTCTCTGTCGGGAAGCACAAAAGCTCTGCGCTTGGGCCGTCAGCCACGGCATTCTTCTCAAGGCCGTTTATCTCCCAGGCCAAGAAAATTGCCTGGCGGACAAACTCAGCAGAATCCTCCAGCCGCACGAGTGGCGCCTGGATCCCTTGGTGGTTCAGAAACTTTTTCTGAAGTGGGGCCTCCCCACGATGGATCTCTTTGCCAGTCCTCTCAACCGGCAACTTCCTCGCTTCTGCTCTCGGCAGCCGCATCCCCTTCGAGTAGCGGCGGATGCTTTTCTGCTCTCATGGTCGAAAAGCCTTCTGTATGCTTTTCCTCCCATACCGCTAGTCTCCCGAACTCTTTTCAAGGTTCTTCGAGACAAAGCTTCCATGATCCTGATAGCTCCTCGCTGGCCCAGACAGCCGTGGTTTCCACTCCTGCTGCTATTAGCGATAGAGGATCCGTTCCCTCTGGGGTTTCAACCAGATCTCCTAACACAGGATCAGGGGTCCCTGCTACACCCCAACCTCAGATCTCTACATCTGATGGCCTGGCTGCTGAAAGGGTAGTCCTTGCTCCCCCTCTATTGCCGGCAGAGGTGGAAGAGGTCGTCCTAGCTTCCCGGCGACCTTCTACCTGCAAATGCTATGCCCTTAAATGGCGTCGCTTTTCCACTTGGTGTGGCCAGCAGTCTCAGGATCCCTTCTCCTGCTCAGTGTCGGTGATCTTGCAGTACTTGCTCTACCTCTCTAATCTGGGACTTAAGTCCAACTCCGTCAAAGTTCACCTCGGTGCGCTCTCAGCACATCATGTGCCGGTGGACGGCAGACCTCTTTCCGGCGACCCTCTCGTGGCGAGGTTTCTCCGAGGTCTCCTTCTACTTAAACCACCTCTGCGCCCGCCAGCACCTGACTGGGATCTGAATGTGGTTTTACAGCGGATCACCTGTCCGCCTTTTGAACCTATGGCTACCTGTTCTCTACGTTTTCTTTCTTGGAAAACCTTATTCCTGATAGCCCTCACTTCCGCTAGACGCGTAAGTGAATTGCAGGCCCTCGTGTCTGATCCCCCTTACACTCGGTTCTACAAAAATAGGGTAGTCCTACGGACTCACCCAAAATTTCTTCCAAAAGTGGTCTCCCCTTTTCACATCAATCAGGAGGTGGTACTTCCGACCTTCTTTCCCAGGCCACACTCCAGCCGAGCTGAAATGGTCCTGCATACCCTGGACTGTAGAAGGGCATTGAACTTCTACCTTGACCGTACGCGGGAGCACCGTAAAGCTGCTCAGCTTTTTGTATCTTTTGACCCCAATAAATTGGGGCTCCCGGTCTCCAAGCGTACTCTGTCCATCTGGGTTGCTGACTGTATCGCTTGGGCTTATGGAGCAGCCGGACTCTCCTTAGAAAGTCGAGTCACGGCTCATTGTGTTCGGGCGAAGGCTACGTCAGTGGCTTACCTCCGCTCTGTTCCGTTGGCAGACATCTGCCGGGCCGCTACTTGGTCTTCGAGCCAGACTTTTGCGGTCCATTACTGCCTCGAGAGGGAGTCCCGCAGGGACAGTGCTTTCGGACAGGCAGTCCTCCGAAATCTCTTCGAGGTTTGAGCAACTCCTACCCTCCATCCCGGATGGGGGCTACCGGTGGGTAATAATTCAGCGAAGATTCCTTCCTTCTGTACTGCTGAGCTAGAGGGAGCTCATTTTGTGCTTAGGGTCTCCGGTAGCCTTAAGCTTGGGAGTCCCATATGTGAGGACTGACTTCCTGCTTGGTCCTGGAGAAAGCGTAGTTACTCACCTGTAGCAGGTGTTCTCCAGGAGCAGCAGGAATCAGTCCTCACAACCCTCCCTCCTCCCCTTGGAGTTGCAATTATCTGCTTTAGTTTTTTTGCAAATTTTTATGCTGTCTTTTAGCTATGTCATCTGACTGGCTAAGATGGCACCCTTGGGCGGGAAGGGGACCGCGCATGCGCGCTGCAATTCCCAAAGGCTTTCTTTGAAAGCTGGGGAAATTTGCTCCGCGAGGGCTCCGTCGGCGCCGACGTCACCCATATGTGAGGACTGATTCCTGCTGCTCCTGGAGAACACCTGTTACAGGTGAGTAACTACGCTTTCTGTCCACTTGGGCGGACTGTATTGCCATCCCCTTGCGAGCAAGCTGGCCTCTCCCTTGAGCACCGGATCACAGCACATTGTGTGAGGATGATGGCTGTGTCCGGGGCCAACCTATGCTCAGTGCCAGTGATGGAAATCTGCAAGGCCACCACATATTAATACATTCGCAGCTCCCTACTGCCTGGAGAGTGAATCCCGCAGGGACAGTGCCTTTGGCCAGGCAGTACTCCGTAATATTCTTAGGGTGTAGGCAACTCCTGCCCTCTGACCCTTCTGTGTTCAGGCTACCAGAGTGACAGTGTTGTTGGACGCTAGGGTTGTGCAGTGTCTCTCAGTAGGGACTTACCTTCTGCATCTCATGGCTACCCAATTGGTCGCCATTGGTGTTGTCGTGGTTCTGTCCTCAGCAGACTGGAGCTAGGGAGTCCCATCTGTGAGGATTGACTTCCTGCTTGCTCCTAGAGAAAGCATAGTTATTCACCTTAATAGGTGTTCTCTAGGGACAGCAGGAATCAGCCCTCACAACCCTCCCTCCTCCCCTGGGAGTTGCCTCCCTAACTTGTTTTAGTTTTTACTTCTGTCCTAGCTATGTCATCTGACTGAGCAAGATGACACCCTTGGGCAAGAAGAGGATCACTCATGCTTGCTAGCATGTTCCAAAGGCTCTCTTTGAAAGCTGGGGAAATGCTCTCCATGGGCTCTGTCATCACCGATGTCACCCATATGTGAGGACTGATTCCTGCTGTCACTGGAGAACACCTGTTACAGGTAAGTAACTACGCTGTATTGGTGTTCAAAGAACTGTTGGGCAAAGGTGCAGTGGAGGACTTAACATAGGCCATGTGGTCTTTTTCTGCCATCATGTTTCTATCTAGCCTGCCATTTCATAACAGCTACAATAGTCCCATGCTTTTTTTTGAAATTTAGATACTGTCCTCGTCTCTACCACCTCCACTGGGAGACTATTCCACGCATCTTCCACTCTTTCCGTGAATAAATATTTCCACATATTACTCCTGAGTCTATCCTCTCTCACCCTTATCCTGTGGCCCCTCGTAGCAGAGCTTGCTTTCACTAGAAAGACTCTCCTGTGCATTTATGCCATGGAGGTATTTAAACCTCTCATATCTCCTTTATCCCGCCTTTCCTCTAAAGTATACATATTAAGATATTTAAATTTGTCCTCATATGCTTTATAACGAAGACCACTAACCATTTTAGTAGCCACCCTCTGCACAGACGCCAACCTATTTAAATCCTTTTGAAGGTGTGGTCTCCAGAATTGAACACAATACTCCAAATGAGGTCGCACCAGAGACTTATACAGAAGCACTATCACCTCCTTTTTTCTGCTGGCCATTCCTCTCCCTATGCACCCAAGCATCCTTCTGGCTCTCTCCGTTGCCTTTCTACCTGTTTAGCTACTTTAAGATCGTCAGACATAGTCACACCCAGGCCCTGCTCTTCTTTTCTGGACAGAAGTACCTCATCCCATACAGCGTACTGCTCCCTTGGAGTTTTGCAGCCCAAATGCATAATGCTGCATTTTTTAGCATTAATTCTCAGCTGCGAAATTCTAGATGGTTCTTCAAGCTTAGCTAGATCCCTCCTCATGTTATCTACTCCTTCCTGGGTGTCTATTGCAGATTTTGGTATCATCCGCAGAGAGGCAAACCTTACCCGACAGCCCTTCCACTATATCACTAACAAAGATGTTAAAAAGAATCGGACCAAGGACAGATCCCTGTGGCACACCACTGGAAACCACCTCCTCTTCAGATGAAATTGGACAGAGCGCATAGGGCGATTGGGCCAGTCTAGGTAAACATGCTGAGGGACGTTGTCTACATGATTTTGAAGTTAAAAAGAAAATCGCTGCCAGGATGTGTTCTATGAGCAAATTTGAATGGCAAGGCTACATGGTGTCTGCCTGTACTGATCTAGTAGTGGGGACTTTGCAGAGGTGGAAAGCCCTGAATGGAGTGACGGCACAGCTACAGAATGAGGATCTGTGGTACATATGGTTTGTTCCTCTTTGGATTGGCACTTACAAAGGGGAGTCGCATGTTGAGAGTGCGATCCTTGGTGGAGGCGCTGGAGGCATTTAAGCAAGCAGGAGTGACGGTGGATGGATTGTAGCAGTAGGCCCTTTTCACTCCGAACTCTTTCCCTCAACCTCTGCCACCCTTTCTTCCTTTTCTGAGGAGGAAACCACACATCATCTTTCCTCCTCCAAACTTACTACCTACTCCTCTGATCCTATTCCCACCCGTCTCCTAAGCTCTATCTCCTCCACTGTCATCCCTTCCATCTCTCATATTGTCAACCTATTGCTCTCCTGTGCAACTGTTCCTGCAGCCTTCAAGCATGCTCTGGTCACACCTCTCCTCGAGAAACCCTCACTAGACCCTACCTGTTCTAATTATCAATGCATCTCCCTCTTCCCCTTCATTTCTAAACTACTTGAATGTGCAGTTCATCGCCATTACCTTGATTTCTTCTCTCTCAAACCCTTCTGGATTCTTTGCAATCTGGCTTTGGTCCTTTACATTCTACTGAAACAGCTCTTGCCAAAGGCTCCAGTGATCTGTTCCTGGAAAATCCAATGGTCTTTACTCTTTCCTCATCCTACTTGACCTTTCTACTACTTTTGACACTGACCACCATCTTCTCCTCAATACCTCACTTGGTTTTAAGGGCTCTGTGCTATCCTGATTATCTTCTTATCTCTCCCATCGCACTTTCAGTGTTCTGGTGGATCCTCCTTTACTGCTATCCTGTTGTCATAGGGTGTACCCCAAGAGTCTGTCTTGGGCCTACTCCTTTTTTTCTCTCTATACCCAGTCCCTTGGTGTACTCATCTTCTCCCATGGTTTTCAGTACCATCTTTACGCTGATGATTCTCAGATCTACCTTCCTGCACCTGAAATCTCTGTCAATCCAGGCCCAGATCTCTAGAGGCCTGTCTATCTAACATTGCTGCCTTGATGTCTAACTGCCGCTTGAAATTGAACATGGCAAAAACCAAACTTATTTTTTCCCCTAAATCCACCTCCCTCCTTTCTCAGTCTCTGTGGATAAGGTTCTTCTACTCCCCTTTTCCTCAGCTCGCAACCTTGACGTTGTCTTTGACTCCTCCCTCTCCTTCTCCACACACATCCTACAGATAGCTAAAACCTGAAATTTCTTTCTGTATACCATCAGCAAAATTCGTCCTTTCCTTTCAGAACACACTACTAAGACACTTATCCACTCTGTCACATCCCGTCTAGACTATTCAACCTCCTTGCTGGTCTCCCTCTGAATCACCTTTCTCCCCTTCAATCTGTTCAAAACTCAGCTGTGCCACTAATCTTCTACCAGCCTTGATATGCTCACATAACCCCTCAAGTCGTTTCATTGGCTCCTTATCAGTTTCCATATCGAGTTCAGACTTCTCCTACTGACCTATAAGTACACTCATTTTGCTGCTCCTCACTATCTTTCCTCTTATCTCTCCCTACACCCCTCGGGAACTCTGCTCTCTTGGAAGATCGCTTCTATCTGTGCCCTTCTCTTTTACTGCCAACTCCAGACTCTATCCTTTCACCTTGCTTCTCCTTATGCCTGGAACAAGCTACCTGAGTCTGTACGTCAGGTTTCACTGCTAGCCCTTTTGAAATCCAGGCTGAAAACCTGCCACTTTTGGATCCTGATCCACTTAGTCTCCCATGTGTTTCCTTACCATTCCCCTAGATGTATCCTTGTCATCTGTTTTCTGTCTTGACTAGATTGTAAGCTCTTGAGTTGGGACTAACTTTTACATGTGCCTGTGCAGCTCTGTGTACGCCCAGTCATTCTGAGTGGGTATTCCATCTTGCAGTTGATCCTAGGGTGGACAACTGTGGAGGGGCCCATATGGGTGGGAGGAGGGATTGGGTGCAGTTGAGGAATCTCAAGGATAGTTTGGGATTTGTGGATGCTTGATGGGTGAAAACCCTGGGGAAGAGGTGGATATTTTTTCTACTCAGCAACGCATAAATTATAAAGCCATCTCTATATGGTGTGGGTGGATAGCCGATGGATGGGGAGGGTTGGGGAGACAGTTGTGGGTCAATCACCTGGTCGGGCCATGCACTGGTGAGTGTTTGGACATCGAGGAGGGATAGAGGTGTCAGATTCTAGCAACTGAATGATTCCCTTAGGGAGGAGAAAGGGTTGTTAAGGAATGCCTGCAGTTTAATATGGGGAGGAAGAGGGGTGTGTGTTTGGGTGAGTTATGAGAAGGATTGAAGGCCGTAGTGAGAGGTCATTTTGTACAAATAGGGGCAGGGGTTAAAAGACATAGGATGGCTAAAGAGGAATTATTGACAACAGTGGCATGACGGAGCATCAAAAAAAGCAGAAAAGAGGACATTGAAGGAACTAGAGGAGGGTATGCAGGAGGAGCTGGTTCAGTTATGAGCGAGTTGCTTTTTCTTTGACCTGGAAGATAAGATAAATGCCATTCTGGATCAGATCAAGGTCCATTAAGCCCAGCATCCTGTTTCCAACAGTGGCCAATCCAGGTCGCAAGTACCTGACGGGTTTCCAAAAAGACACACAGGTTCCACAATGCTTGTCCCAGGCCAATAAGTGGATTTCCCAGGTCCTCTTTAATATAGTTTATGGACCTTTCCTCCAGGAACTTGTCCAAACCTTTTTATAACAGCTACACTAACAATAACAAATTCCAGAGTTTCATTACTCATTGACTGAAATATTTTCTCTTATTAGTCTTAAATGAGTTTATCTTGTAGCTTCATTGCGTGTCCCCTAGTCTTTCTACTTTTTGATGGTGTAAACAACCGATCTACGTTTACCCATTCTATTCATTAATTTATAGATCTCCATCATATCACCCCTCAGCAGTCTCTTGTCCAAGTTGAAAAGCCTTAACCTTTAAGCCTTTGCTCATAGAAGTATCCTTCCATTCCCCTTTACCATTTTAGTGGCTCTTCTCTCTATCTTTTCTAATTTCACTGTATGCAGAGGTTTTTGAAAGTGTGGGAGCCATATGAGCGGCGGAAAAGTTATTTCTCCTTGTGAGTGGAGTGCAATAGCATGGAGCAGTGAATGAGAATCTGAGGGGATGAGTGGATGTTTCTTTTAACTCTGGGGCTTTGAAGGGGGAGTGGGAGGATGGATTGTTGGATTGTATTAAGGGGAGATGATGTATTCATGACACTTGGCCTAATGCTAGAGCTATAGGGTTGTGGTTTCATAGGTGGAGATGGTTTGACTGTTTTCTGAGTTTTTTGTGCAGAATATTTGGTGGGAGTTTTTTTTGGGGGGAGGGAGGGAATAGTGTAAAGTGTTGTGGCAGGGTGAAATCCTTGTTTAGTACTGTGTATATGTACATTGGATGTGGTTTAAAATTATAATAAAAAGTAAAATGAAAAAAACAGTTGGAACTGATATGTGAAGTTTACCTTGTAAGTAACAGAATTTTTCATGGCACATTTTTAGTTTTAAATGCTAAAAGTGCAATATCTTCCATTATGTTCAGTTTTCAAAGTTATTTCATAAAGGGTGCTACATTGTATTCATAGAAGATAATTGTGCCCTAGCATGGTCTGATACGCATACCAGAAGAGAGCATTCTACACCAAGTACTATATGCCAATATTTGATATCGCACGATGATTTGCAAAGTATACAATTTATTCCATGTATCTCCTCAAATTAAATTTGGGCTGTATTTGGGTTTAGTAGTCAGTCCTTGATGGCCCTGTGTATTAAGCCATTAATGTCAGGATATGGTATAATATATGTTAGTACCATGTAATTTTCCAGTGTTAAAGTGGATAAGCGTCTTGAGTTGGATGCATTGTAGCACCAACCAGCTAGGCAATTACACATCTGTGTTCTATATATGTGATCTTAAAAAGTGGGCCTTTTTCTTTCTGTAATTATCTCCTCTCAAAGATGCTACCCACATTTTTGATGGTGATGCTTTGTGCTCTTGTTTTCAGATTATGATATATTTAACAAATCTCTATAGATTAATGTTCTGGTATGAACTTCCTCAGCCTATTCTTACAGTGGTGCTCTTGCCATCGCCCTTCCTTCCACTGCCTCTTTCTTTTTTATTGTTTGCCCCTTTAATTGCAGGGCTTAGTTTAAACTCCACCTTTTCTGCCCTTAACATAAAAAAAAATGATCCTCTAAGACTTCATTGTAGGTGTCATTAGTATGGTGTTAATAAGTGGAGAATGTATTCAAGTTTTGTTAAGTGCCATTGAGTCAGTTTTGACTCATGGCAACCCTCTGGATAGTTGTCCTAAACTGTTATCTCCAGGAACAAGCAGGAATGAGTCTTCACATATGTGTACGTCGGTACCAACGGAGCCTGCACGGGAATGCTCCCCAGCATCCAATCAGAAAGCTTTTGGGAGCATCCCTCGCGCCTGCGCGCTGACTTACCGCCTTTCCCACTGCCTCTTCTCAGTTTTCGTTTTTCCGTGGAGGCAGCAGGACGTCCTCCTGTCACCGCAGAAACTTTTTTCTTTAAAATTCTTATTTTCCTTGTTTTCTTGTGGTCGCGGCTGTATTTCCCGCCGATACCGGTACCGCCGGTGCTTTATTCTTTTCTTTTCTAAACTTAAGAGAATTTTTCTCCTCAGTTTTTGTTTTTTTAACTTTTTGGGCCTACCAGGCCTCTCCAACATGGAGCCTTCTTCCCCCAAGAAGTGCCTTCACTGTGGAAACATTGTTTTCTTTTTAGACTCCAATGCTTGGTGTCTAACCTGTTTGGGTCCTGACCCTTTTTCCCCTGATCCATCAGGCTGTATTATTGGGAGAAGACCTTCCCTTTTTCGAGTTTCCCTCGATGCCGTTTTTCCTCCTGAGGTGAGGACACCGGTTTATTCTTCTCTCCAGGATCAGGTAACCCACAAACAGTCTGTTAAGACTAGCCAATTCTTGAAGGGTAAGTCTCATGCCCAGCATGATGACGGCTCCGGCCTTGCCCTCAAGACCCCATTGGCAATAAAACCCTGGCGGGAGTCTTCGGGCTCCAAAGCATTTACGGGGTTTCAGGTTGTTCCTGGGGCTCACCCCTCACAGAACATACCTGAGCCATGCTCGGGGGTGGTATCCTCTTCGAGCGGTACCGATACCCTGGCATCGGCACCGGTGTCGAGTGTTCCACTCTTCACCAGGGATCGTCATCTGGTGTCCTCGGTACCTTCGGGGCCGATCGATACGACCCAGATTGGCTTTCCTGTATCTCCGACATGCTCGGGGTTGGTATCGGCTTCGAGCGGTACCGATACCCCGACATCGGCGCTGGTGTCGAGTGTTCCTCTCTTCACCGGACATCGTCTTCGGACGTCCTCGGTACCTTCGGAACCGATCGATACGACTCCGATTGACGTTCCTGTATCGGCATCGCCGATACCACCACCAACGTCGGTACCTTCTAGACATGCATCGATAGACTCGCTCCCTTCGATGCCGAGTCTAGAATCGATATCCAGTCTAGATGATTTGGTACCGACACGTTTCGGAACCGATCCATATCGTTCCCGATTACGCAGTACCAAGGATATTCACCAGGGTTCTCTGGCTACCTCGGTACCGCTTCAGCAGCCCCCGATTACTGCTTCGATGACATTATCGTCTCCGATACCGATATCGGTATCGATGTCGGTTCCTGCAGTTCCATCAGTGCCATCGATCCTTTCTATGCCAAGCTTGGAATCGATACCGGGCACTGACGATGCAGTACTAACTGCCTCGAATCAGAACTGTCAGTATCACTGTCCATCTAGCAGGATTATTTTTCTGCACCAGTCCACTATGTCTTCTGGTGCTCAAGTTGCTCCTTCAACCTCAGCCTACCCAGGAATAGTTCCTATTGGAGATCCTTCTTTTCAGAAATTTCTCCTTGACATGGCAACCTTTCTTGCCATTCCTATTCCTGGCTCTACTCTTAGCCAAGATCCTGCAGAAAAGGAAAATATAATGCTTCCTTTACATCATTCTTTGCAGGATCTTCTTCTGAGGATGTGGGAATCACCTTTAAAGGTTCCTTCCCCTTCTACAGCCATTAATGTTCTGTATCAGGTGCCTCCCTCTCCGGGATTTCAGAAAAACCAACTTCCACATCATTCCATTGTAGTGGAATCAGCAATGAGGAAGGTAAGAAGCAAGAAGAAGCATTCTTCTTATCCGCCAGGTCGTACATCTAAAGCACTTGATGTCTTTGGACGTCAAACCTTCCAAACTTCTATGCTGGCTTCAAGAATTATTTCATATATTTTTTATATGAGTCTGACACTTCAGGAGGTCACAGAGAAATTATCTCTTTTGTCCCCTTTTTTGTCAGAACCTAAGGCCACTGACTATTCCTTGCTTCTTAATCATAGCAGGTATATTTTATTTATTTATTTAACACTCATTTTTATACCGCATCTTCCATAGATCAGTTGCGGTGTACAAATAACAACAATTAACAAAGCGAAGTTTGTTTTACATGGAGCATCTGAATTATACATAGAACATCTTAAAATATCATAAATTAGAAGTTAGGTCTAGGAACTAAACAGTGATTTTAAACTGGAACTGTGTTAAAACAATTAACTAACAAAATGTAGTGTCTATATACATAAGACAGTACATAACAGATACAACTATATACATGAGGAGGTATTAGGGCATAAGAGAGTTGGATAGTCATTTCGTTTGTGGTAAGTGTGTTGTCCATTTAGGTGGGAGGTTTGTGCTTTATGTGGTTAGTTATCTGTTTAGCCTTTATCTAAGTTGGGTGCAAGGTTTTCCATGGTGTTGTAGTGTTTGGTGAATAGATATCTCTTGGTTTCTTTCTCGTGCTTCTCTAGACTCTTTTGAGTCTGTTAGCAGATCCTCTGCTATTGCCATTGGAGCACGTCGTACAGCCTGGCTGCAAGCTTCAGACTTGAGCAGATGGGCACAACATACACTGGGTAATTCTCCCTGTACTGGAGAAAATCTCTTCAATAAAGAGGCTTTACGTCAGGTTGCTCATTGCTCCACTGACTTTCCTGGTTCTGGAAACCATCCTAAGCCTTCTTTTAACCCAGGACGTAGGAAATGTCCTGCCAAACCTTCTTTCCCTAAGAAAAGAAGGTTTCACCCTTCTCCTGCCCATCCTCCAGATGTACCCAAGCAAGGGACATCTCATCCCAGTCTGAAGTCTCCAGACTCTAGCCAGTCTAATCATAACCATCAACCATAGGTTCCTGTATGTTGCAATCTACAGTTAACTTCTTCTTAGCAGAAGTTTATTCTCACACCCTACACTGGTTTTTTCTTTTTCAGTATGCTAAGCTGTTAGGATACTTTTTGTCCATGGGTTACAGAATTCTCCCCTTCTTACTACTACGAAGGGAGGTTACAACTATCCCATGATAGTTTCTGTCCCCACATGGACATTTTTTCCTTCAGCTGACTTACCATATGGTAAGTCACTTTCCAACCCCCTCTCTTCCAGGGTTTCCCCTGCTTGGGTTGGTACCATACTAAAACACTTCTCTCTCTTCCAGTGTAGACTTTTTGTTATCCTTCAATGCATGCTCTGAACAACTCATCAGACAGGGACGGGAATATCTCCGCTCCCTTTGTCTGTTTTCTCTCTGTTTTATACAGGAGAATCCCCTCTGCTGTTTTGTTCAGTTGCTGTGTATGCAGGAGTTCCAGTGATTACTTTAATATTCATTGCAAGCTACTTTCAACTATCTTGCATAATACTACTCACTGCAAGTTATCTTCTTCTAGCCTTATCCTTTCCTAGGATGTGGCAACACACCTGACTTCTGTCAGTTTTTATTTTATAATTCTCCTGCACAATGCTCTCTGCAATCTTCAGAGAAGCTTTCTACTATGGGCCCTTGCTACAGAGCATTGAACCTTGTCTCTGAGGGTTTTTCCCATATAGTAGAAAAGGTTTATATAATCATTCCATGGCGTGAATGTCCAAGGAGTTCCCAATCTTGCAGGAATCTACCCCTTTTTTCCTTGCAGCTTGGCATTATGCTTTTCTGCTCCACTTGGACAACGCATACTCCTTTAGTGTACATGATACCCCTGTGTCCCTTGGCTGGGTCATCCTGGTATCTTAGTCTATGCGTTTTTTTGTCCTTTGGACATGTCAGAGTCCTAAAGTACTCCTGACGTGCTCTTGCCAGACTGCTATTATCCTCTGTTTTTTCACGCAACCATACTGCTTATTCCACTGAACTACATTCCTGCACCGCAGAAAGTGATTCTCTATCTTCAGGTGGTTTTTACCCCCTCATTATTAGATGAATCTTTTCCCCTCACATTCCCCATGTGAATGTTTTTGTGGGGCTCAGTTGCAGGCATGTATCCTCAGACTTATATTCATGTATGTATATGTCTTATACATACATATTTCTGTAGTCTGTGTGGGCATATGTCATTCCCAGATATATATATATATCACATATTTAGACATATATGCACATATATATAGCTAGGTATGTCTCTCCATATATATATATATATGTGTGACCATTGGGAGATGTCCATAGGACGCTAAATATTACCTGCTATCTCCCTCACTGTCTGTGCTATAAAGTTTTTCCCCCCTTAAGGGGTCCAGACAGTCCACTTGCCTACTCCCATACGGTTTAGTAAGTGGAAGCGGTTATACATACAATTATTGCTGTGATGTCAACAGCTTCTATTTTTATTATAGATCTCCCTATCTATGAAGTATCAAACTTCAATGTCTTCCTATCTCTTACCAGCTAGGAAAGACAGTGTACATCTTCAGTATTTCTGAGTACACTTCTGTTCTCCTTGGGAATAGGGGCTTTTTTCCATACCCCCTCTTCCCTTCAGGACTGGGCTAATTCTCCAGATCGGTCAGTCTTCTTCTTTTAGTCCTCAATGTTAATAACTCTGTACTTAAAAGAGTTTTCAGCTTTTTCCCATAAAGCTTTCCATTGAAGACCTGCCGTTCTTCTCCTACCCCAGTTGACTCCTGGGTCACCTGCCCATTCCAGGTTTGGAACTTCATCCTCACTGCTGTGAAGTTCCCTTGAGGATTCCGCTACTGCATCTACAGTACACTCCATCACAGTTCTACTTCCTACAATCCAGTAGGTAAGCTCTATATTGTACTAGTTCATTAAATATTTTAATGATACTTGACATACATTCTAAAGACTCTTTTTCTCTGTAGTCTTTAGATTCGCTGTTCCTCTACAGCTCTTCTCTATTCAACTCCTACCCCCCATCCCTCAGGGGATGCCGGGGATCCAGGTTTGGGAAATGCCGTCCTGTTCCAGGGATACGCATTTTATGGGATCTCCCCTGGCACCCATAGCTAGGGAGTCCCCATATGTGAAGACTCATTCCTGCTTGTTCCTGGAGATAGCACAGTTACTTACCTGTAACAGGTGATCTCTGGGAACAGCAGGAATTAGTCTTCACAACCCACCCACCTCCCCTAGGAGTTGTATCTATCTATCTCCTTTCCTCTTTCTCTCCTGTCTCAGCTATGAAACTCAACTGAGGAGAGGCAGTGGGAAAGGCGGGAAGTCAGCGCGCAGGCACGAGGGATGCTCCCAAAAGCTTTCTGATTGGATGCTGGGGAGCATTCTCATGCAGGCTCCGTCGGTACCGACGTACCCATATGTGAAGACTAATTCCTGCTGTTCCCAGAGATCACCTGTTACAGGTAAGTAACTGTGCTTGGTCTTCAGTCAAACGGCCCATTGTTGATAGTGTGATACTCATAGCTGCTGTTACTGTATCGATCCATCTCATTGCTGGCCTTCCTGTTTTGCGTTGACCTTGTAGCTTGCCAAGCATGTCGTCTTTCTCTAACTATCTCTCTCTTCGCATGATGTGTCCAAAGTATGAAAGTCGAAGTCTTGTCATCTGAACTTCTAAAGAAAGCTTATGCTTGATCTCTAGTACTGACTGGTCTGTTCTTCAGGAAGTCCATAATATACAATATTTATTGCCAGCACCATAATTCAAAGACATTGATTTTCTTCCTATCTATCTTTTTCACTGTCAAACCTTCACATCCATATGGTGTTATTGAAAATACCATGGTTTGAATAAATTGAATCTTTGTATGGAGAGAAACATCTCTGCTCTTGAGAATCTTGTCTAGGTCTTTCATAGTCATTCTGCCAAGAGCAATGTGTCATCAAGCTTTGTATATCTCTTAAAAATAGCTTTTGTTATCTGCTAAATTTGTACATAAGTCATTTGTTGTTCTCATCACAGCACGATTCCTGAGCAGAGAACTTCAGTTGCCTCAACCCACAGCATTAGCAGTGCAACAACCCCAGACCGAATTCGTTTCTCTAGAGGAACCACCAATCGCAACACTTTCCATGGGCAGCTTAGAGAGCGGCGCACTGCTACCTATAATGGACCACCAGCATCCCCCAGCTTATCCCATGAAGCCACCCCACTTTCACAAACACGAGCTAGAGGGTCCATTAATCTTTTTAGTAAATTGACTTCAAAGTTGACAAGAAGGTAAGTTTCATTGCTTCACCATTTCCCCAGCTTTGCATATTCTATCAATAGTTCTGTTCGGTACTCTGTTTTATTTCAGGTCATAACTTGAATTCTCAATTTTTTTTTCGAAGGCAGCTAATTTTGATTGGAAAAGATTTCATAACTGAAGTATGAGAGTATTTGAACATTTTTTTTCATATGTTTCCCTTTCTATGAAGCTGTATATGATGATAAATTGTATTAGTTATGAAATCTTTCCCATCCCCCCCTCAAAAAAAATTGAGTGAGGTAAAATAATACTCAACTGAAATCACACTCATTCCTTATCGTCCCTCCAGTCTAGTCCTGAACATCTGGGTCTTGCATCTCTTCTAGCAGCTTTGGAGACTGACTACGTCATCTTTTTGATGATCCTGGTATAAATAGCAGAGGGACCGCCTCCTTGCTCCAGTATCTGTCTCCAAGCAGCTAGGAGTAGTGAGCCCAGAGGTTCAGGACTCACTGCAGGGACAATTAAGGAGATTTAGTTAAATGATTTAATTTTTTATTTTTACTTGGGGTAATTATATTTATCCTCAGATCCACTGAATTAAAGGAACTTTGAGGAACGTTGAAAAGGCCCGCCCTCCCCTCCTTCCCCTCTCATTTAAATGCCATTGGTTCTGGACGGCTGAAATAGAGCCCGTTGCAGGGGAAGACTCTGGCTCCCGAACCCACGATTTTGGGTGAGGAGCCGGTAGCAAGGAGCAGGCAGCAGTAGTGACGGAGGTAGGAGAATCACTGCAGCAGCTCCGTTTCAGCTCTTTGCTCCTCCACGACGCAGAAGCCGTGGATACCGGCTAAGCGCATGTAGAGAGAGCAAGTCGAGATCACCAGAAGTGTGAGTACAGCACCGGGGGAGCGGCTCTTCTGAGGTGAGGGGGATACCGTAGTGTGTTTCCGGCGGGTCTGGGCCTCACAGTGATTAACCGATCGTGGAGGGCGGAAGTCCCGGCCGCGTGTTGCTCGCGCGGGAAAAACAGTGTCATCACGGTTTCTGCTTAGGGGCCGTAGGAAGGCAGGAAGCTTCGTTTTAGTCAGAGATTGAACAGGGAGGTACTCCTCCTCTAGTTTAGATATTTAGTGTAGATATTGTAAAAAAAAAAAAAAAACAAATTCAGACACAGTACTTGGGTGATTGTTTTTCATTAAGGCAGGCCAGTGGCAGTTGACAACAGTTCTTGAACATACAGATAGTGGTTTGGGTTCAAGATGCCTTCTAAGCTGCTCTGCATGGTATGCGGACAAAGAGGAGATCCCTGTCAGAGGCAGGGCTCTGCAGGGAATGCGCCCAGGAAGCCTCTACTCTGGAGCAGCAGTTGGAGATTAATGCTGGGAGTCAAAGAGGGGCCTCGACAGCTGGGCAAGAACCCGTTTCACCCATAATGAGCTCGCTAGAGCCCGTAGCAGGGCTATCTTCAGTGCCCGATCTGCCTCCTTCTCAGGGGCTTATGCCTGGAGGTTTGGCAGCCATATTTTCTCAAGAGTTTATGCTGCTGCTGCAACAGTCCTTCACAAAGGGGACGGGGGACAGTGCGGAGGAACGGGTGCTACCAGGTAAGCATCCAGGCAGTCTCTTTGACTCCGGAGTTGGGGGGCTACCGGCCAAGAAGTTTAAGGTCGTCTGGGACCAGCAGGAACATTCGATTGCTTCGGAGACTCCACGCTCCGAGGGTTTGGATCCGGATGTAGAGAGCGAAGAGGAACTTGAGGAAGGAGAACTGACGGACCACGAGGATCAGGCTCGGGTGGTGTGAGTTTTTAGGTGGGAAGAGTTGCCAGCGCTCATTTTGGAGATGCTTAAGGCTCTTAATATGCCGGTCGTGGATCCGGAGGCAGAGGCTTCCTTGGAGGATCCGTTGCAGGCGGTACGCAAAGCTCAGAGGGTTTTTCCCATACATAGAGTATTTTGAGAAATGATTCAGGACGAATGTGACATGCCGGAGGCAGGCCTTAAAGGGAGCAGAGTGATGAGCCGCCTTTATCCCCTTGTCAGATCAAGATCAGGAGTTATTCAAATCCCCAAGGGTAGATGCCGCGGTTTCGGCTGTTACCAAGAAGACTACCATTCCGGTTGAAGGGAATACTGCTCTCAAAGATGCCGAGGATCGAAAACTGGACACTTTGTTGAAGCAGGTCTTTGAAGTGAATGCCCTCTCCATGCAAGCTTCGGTTTGTGGAGCATGGGTAGCGAGAGCCTGTCTGCGGTGGTCGCAAAGGCTACAAGGGGAGCAGGTAGAGGAATCGGGCGGTGAGGCAGCAAGATTAGAGACTGGTGCGGCCTATCTGGCTGATATTCATTATGACCTTATTCGTGGTTTAGCAAAGAGTATGGCCTCAGTGGTAGCGGCAAGGCGGTACCTGTGGCTTCGTAATTGGGCAGCGGATAGTTCATCCAAGACCAGATTAAGTAAGCTTCCCTTTAGGGGCAAGTTGCTCTTTGGAGAGGATTTGGACAAGTTGGTAAAGGACCTAGATGAGTCCAAGGGCGGACGGCTTCCGGAGGACAAACCAAAACAGAATAAACAAAATGTCCAGTCTAAGGGACCACAAAGAGATTTTCGGCAGTTCCGATCTCAGAGGTTCGGCCAGTTTCAAAGAGGATGCTTTCCATATAGGAATCGGGGATTTCGAGGAGCAAACAGAGGTTTTGGGGGTTCTTCCTCCCCGAACATTAGAAAAGCACTATGAAGTCAGGCAGGCCCAGGTAGGACTAGTGCCCGTGGGGGGTTGGCTGCGGGAGTTTTTTCCTGCCTGCGTCCAAATTACATTCGATTAATGGGTGTTGGAAGTGATTCGAGAGGGATATGCTCTAGAATTTCAAGGACCGCTCCGAGATTCTTTCGTTCAGTCTCCATGCAAGGCGAATTGCAAGTTAAAGGCAATACAAGAAACCTTAGAGAGGCTGATAAACCTGAAGGCGGTGGTTCCAGTACCGCCAAACCAATATGGTTGCGGTCGATACTCCATATATTTTGTGGTGCCAAAAAAGGAGGGCTCGTATCGGCCAATTTTGGATCTCAAAGGGGTGAATCGGGTCCTCCAAGTGTCTCACTTTCATATGGAAACTCTAAGGTCAGTTATAGTAGCGGTAAGAGCAGGGGAGTTTCTTACCTCTCTGGATCTGTCAGAAGGCTATTTGCATGTGCCGATCCGCGCAGAACATCAGAAGTATCTCAGGTTTGCGGTGCCTATGGGCCATTTTCAGTTCCGGGCTCTGCCGTTTGGCTTGGCAACAGCGCCGCGGACATTCACCAAAGTGATGGTGGTAGTAGCGGCAGCGTTGCGAAAGGAAGGAATACTGGTGCACCCGTATCTGGACGATTGATTGATTCGAGCAAAGTCCAAGAGCGAGAGAGACAGCTACTGCTCGGGTGGTGGACTTCCTACAGTGTCTGGGTTGGGTAGTCAATATGGCAAAGAGCAGGTTGACTCCATCACAAACCCTGGAATACCTGGGGGCTCGATTCGACAAGAACGTAGCAAAGGTTTTTCTTCCACAGCTGAAGGCGCAGAGGTTGAGAAAGCTAGTACGCAATTTCTTGGGAAAGAAGATGCCTATAGCATGGCATTATCTGCAGCTTCTGGGTACCATGGCGGCAGCGATCGACATGGTGCAGTGGGCGAGAGCTCACATGAGGCTGTGGCAGAGAGCTCTACTTCGAAGATGGTCGCACCAGTCGGATCCGCTGTCTCGGAGGCTTCCCTGTCCTCTGGAAACCCGCAGGGCGTTGCAGTGGTGGTTGCTTCCAGGAAATCTGGAAAAAGGGATGACTTTAGAACCTCCGTCCTGGATTCCGCTGACAACAGATGCCAGTCTCTCGGGCTGGGGAGCGCACTTCGGCCATTTCGCTCAGGGGGCTTGGACTCCAGTAGAGCAGAAGTGGGCCATCAACACGTTGGAGTTGCAAGCGGTTACTCTGGCATTGAGAGCTTTTCGTCCTTATTTGGGCGGACAAGCGGTTCGAGTGTTTTCCGACAACGCGACTGCGGTGGCTTACATCAACCGTCAAGGGGTACCAGCAATGTGCCACTGGAGGCAGAGGCGGATCAGCTGCTGTTGTGGGCTGAAATAAATCTGGTGGCCTTGGCGGCGCATGTTGCAGGAGTCGACAATGTGGAGGCCGATTTTTTTTTTTTTGTCGGGTCAAGGTAGACCCGGGAGAATGGGTGCTCCATCCCGTGGTGCTCGAAATGTTCGCCGATGGGGGGTCTCCAGTAATGGATTTGATGGCGTCGTACGAGTCGGAAAAAAGCAGCTGATTCTTCAGCAGACGGCGCGAGAGAATGTTGGAAGGTCTCAACGCTCTAATTCAAAGATGGCCGGAGGATCAACTGCTGTATGTATTTCCTCCTTGGGTGTTGATCAGTCGCGTGCTTCAAAGAATAGAGGTTCACAAGGACCTAGTAATCTTGATAGCGCCAGACTGGCCACGGTGACCATGGTACGCAGATCTAGTGAGGCTGTTGATAGACGACCGTGGTGGCTGCCGATGCGAAGAGACCTATTGTTGCAGGGGCCTCTGCAGATGCTGCAGGTAGATCGGTTCTCGCTTACGGCTTGGCTCTTGAAAGGGCACATCTGAGAGTGAGAGGTTATTCCCCAGAGGTGATTACTACTCTGCTACAGGCTAGGAGAAGGTCCACCTCAATGGTGTATATTCGAATCTGGCGCATTTTTGAGGCATGGTGCGAAGACCGGCAGCTGCGGGCATTGCGAACATCGGTGCCTAAAATTTTGTCATTCCTGCAAGTAGGTTTTGAAGAGGGTTTGGCTGCCGCTTCTTTAAGAGTACAGGTGGCAGCGCTTTCCTGTTACAGAGGTAAGGTTCAAGGGGAGACACTGGGAACTCTTCCAGATGTTAAGTGTTTTTTGAGGGCGGTGTCATTGTTGAGGCCGCCCTGTAGAGCGGCAGTGCCGAAGTGGAAGCTTCAGGTGGTGTTGGGAGCGTTGGTGGGCGCTCCTTTTGAGCCTTTATCTTCAGCTTCCATAAAGGATGTTACCCTTAAAGTAGTGTTTCTAATGGCCATTTGTTTGGCTCGCAGGATCTCGGAGTTGCAGGCTTTATCTTGTCGAGAGCCATTTCTAACATTTTTCGAGAAGGTGGTGGTGAAGATAGTTCCTTCTTTTTTGCCTTTTCATGTCAATCAGGTGATTTCTTTGCCGGTGTTTGAGGAAGGTAGCGGTTCTGCGGCTTCTGAGAACTTACATCTTCTAGATGTTCGCCGAGCTCTTAAGAAGTATCTACAAGTTACTGCGGATTTCCGCAAGTCAGATAGGTTGTTTTGTTTGGTGGACCATGAAAAGGAGAGGTTGCTTCCAAAGCCTCTATTGCCAGATGGCTCAAAGAGGCAATAGCATCAGCGTATCTGTTAAAAGGTAGGCTAAAGACTCATTCGACTAGGGCGCAAGCAGCATCGTGGCCAGAATATAGTTCAGTGCTGGCAGCGGAAATTTATAAGGCGGCTGCGTGGTCGTCGCTGAATTCTTTTGTCAAGCATTACCGTCTGGATGTTTTCGTGGAGAGGGACTCTTGTTTCGGAGCAGCGGTGCTTCAGGCTGGTATGGCTGGTCCCTCCTGTTGAA